>CM037879.1:259830655-260430655 GCA_021292165.1 Shinisaurus crocodilurus | reverse complement strand
ACCAGGGAACCCACTACCATCAAGCACTTACTATTAGTATGCCAAGTAGTTATTTCTTCATCACAGAATCATAGAAAAGTAGAGTTGGAAGGGGCCTACAAGGCCATCAAGTCCAACCCCCTGCTCAATGCAGGAATCCAGGTCAAAGCATCCCTGACAGATGGCGGTCCAGCTGCACCTTGAATGCCTCCAGAGTGGGAGAGCCCACCACCTCCCTAGGTAGTTGGTTCCATTGTCTTATTGCTCTAACAGTCAGGAATTTTTTCCTGATGTTTAGGTGGAATCTGAGTTCCTGTGACTTGAGCCCCTTATTCCGTGTCCTGCATCATGCTGTTATACGCCACCACTTTGCCAGCTCAGCAGCCCTAGTGGCTTCTTGTGTACTAAGGAAGGTTTGCTAACTTGTTCACCTATGCCCCATGCTGGTAACCCTTAAAACCCTGGTCCTTTGCATTCTGGCAACAGAGGCTTGATCATTATCAGGGATGGCTGAGGATATTTTCAGAGACTGATGAAAATCTTTGGCTACATATGCCGAGAATCCCAGGGTGTTTTAACTGTACTTTTTCCTTACAACCTCTAGTGACCCTCAAGTCATTGTTTGGCTGAAGAACAATGCTATCCACTCCTGCACACCACAGCTATGCACCATTGACCATGCTGGCTGGGTCAGATGGGAGTTGAAGCCCGGGGAAGGCTGCTATATATTTTAATGGTGTCTGTGTATAAAGCAGGTTTATGAGAACTTCTGTGCTCTCCTTTAACACAGAAGGGGAAATTTAGGCAGAAACTTCTTTTCCTGTGTCTGAAAACCCAAGTTGCTGCACCTGCAGAACTCTTTCTTTTCTCTGCAACTTTTAACAACACAAGAACTGTGTCACATATTGTATTTGGGATTTGAAATTCAGGAGAGAATGTTGCCCTCAAAATGTTGTAGATGATATACACAAATACTGATGTTCATCTGTAAGAAAGCTAATCTCTGTCTCCCTGTCGCGTTTGGCCTGAGAATTCCTGGCACTGCATAGAACATAAAAGTCCAAGACTTGTGTAAATATCAGGATATGCCTTTTGAAATGCATACTCTCTGTGTAAACATACGTATATTGTCTCAAAGAGAAACTCATCTTAGGCTCAGGTCACATTCTGAACGGGCTTCCATTCTTTTCAAATCTCAGTAAAATCAATAGAACTGCATAGCTTTTAAAAATGCTAGGTTGGTTTTTGTTTTTGTTTGTGGGGTAGGGTGGAGGGAAACCAGTGGCTGAATCTACAGTTCCCACAGAATTCTGCAAAAGTAGATTTGTGCTTGAAATGCATGTTCCCGGGGGATCCGTCTGGTTT
Organism: Shinisaurus crocodilurus; assembly: GCA_021292165.1. Classification (NCBI taxonomy): domain Eukaryota; kingdom Metazoa; phylum Chordata; class Lepidosauria; order Squamata; family Shinisauridae; genus Shinisaurus; species Shinisaurus crocodilurus. Next base: position 260,429,311 of record CM037879.1, on the reverse strand, counting down.
GCTGATACAGGACTAGCCCATCAGAATCCACAAATGTCAGATAGAACTAGGCCTGCAGGCAATACTCTGGGCTGATAATATCAGCCACACCCACATCTGGAGGTCCCACTGGGCAAGACTGTCTAAGATGGGGGGAGAGTTATCCAGGTTCAGCAGTAGTACTAGCAATGGGACTGATATGCGCCCAAGTAGGTGCGCCCTGAATAGAATCCCTGCCACACTGCAAAAGTACTCTTGATGATCTATAGCTAATTCTCTAGGCGTTGTCACAAACTCATTCCTAAGGTTAAAAAGAATAAACACAGAAGTGGGACAATGGTAGTGTTTTATTTAAATGTACTAAATGTTATAAAGCAAAAAGTAATTTGATTAATAGCTGTCACTATATTAAATCGGAAGGCACGACTTATTTCAGACCATATGTGTTGCTTACAGTCAGTTTGGCACTGAAAAAATGGGTTTGTGCAATGTTCAATAGCATGTGGACCTTATGTGAGCCCTAGGCAGCAAGGTGAATGTCATGTCTCCTTTAGTATTAAACTTCACAATTCTTCCTTTTTTTAAAGGAAAAGATCACCAGCCTGCATTCAAGCCAAAGCAAATTTTAGCCATATTCCCTACTTCCCTTGGGTAAATATTTTTAAACAATTAAAATCTGGGTCATTACAATTCACCCAGTGATTGATGGAATCTTAAGACAATCTTGGCAGGAAAGGAGAAATGACTAAAGCATTTTGTTCACCCTTTATGAAAGTTACAGCGGAGTCCTCTAATCTTGCCCCTACCCCTCTCTAGCCCTATGTTTATATTGTGGCCATGGCTTATCTCTTATTTGCAGAAGGAACTTAAAATTACAGATGTGCAACCCTCCCTGAGAAATTTCCCTCGTGTTATAGGAACTCATTAAGATTTCTTAGATGATGTGGCCCAGTAGGGACCTCCAAATTTGCCTGACAGTTTCAGTTTGAGTAAAATTAAGTGGCAAAGAGATAGTATGTCCGATAAGAGCAATGGTCCATAGGCTACGTCCTGGTAGTGGGCCTGGGGGGACTGGGTCTCCCTACCGTTTTTGTACAAGAAGAGATTCTCTCCCTTCTCCGGCAGTACATAGTTTCCCATCCCATCAGCAGAGCCAAGTCTGCCTCTCACTGGTCCGTAAATGGAACTTGTAAAAGCTGCTTGGCAGACAAGACCTGTTGAGGGAGGGGATCAAGGGAACGTGCTGATTCAAGATATCTATGGCATTTTGGGCGAGCCCATCTTGGTATATCCATTTACTGGAAGAATATAGCCACGGAGTGGAGTGGAACATTTCTGCAAGGGATTTTCTACGTTTCACGTGTAAGCCAAGCTAAGCCACTGTTGCAAAAACTGCACCCTGGAAACTTGACTATTAATTATAATTTCAGAATAGCCTTTGAACAACCTGCATGCATGTAGCAAAAGTACAATTTTGCACTTGCCTCCCTTCCTCCCACCCACCACTTATGTGTTTCCTTAGGACGTTTTGTTGATATAACATTCTGCCTCCTAAGCTCAACTGGAGCAGCACTCCGTAACCTGGTGCCTTCCAGATGTTTTAGACTTCGACTCCCATCAGCAGCAGCCAGCATGGCTAATGGTCAGGAATTCTGAGAGTTGTGGTCGAAAGGATCTGGAGGGCACCCGGTTGGGGAAGGCTGTACTTGAAGGCTGGAGATGCTATTGACCTGGCATCAGTGTTTATTAATAAAGTCTTCTCCTTTCATTACAGTTATCCGAGCCAAGGTAGTGGGGAAGAAGCTTATGAAAGACGGACCTTTTGGTACAATGCGATATACCGTCAAGCAGATGAAGGTGCGTATACAGACATCTAGTCACACTGGACTGAGACAGCAAAACATTTCTGATTTCAGTAGAAATGCCATCCTCTTTGTCTCCTGAAACTCCTCCTTATTCTCACTGATGTATATACCATGTTCCCATATCAATGAAAGTGTGAGTAACCAATGGTAATTTCACATCTGTGAGCAGCCTTGTTCTCTCAGTGCAATTTTGTGCTCCAGTCACATTGAGGAGCATTGACAAAAACCTCCGCTCCCCATATGCAGCATTTTTAACAAGGATCCCACCCCCCACGGTTGCCTGTAATTAAATAAAGCCAGACCGGATGCATAGCAGCACGCTGTGTGTTTACAGAGCATTTTGGCCCTCCGTTATGGGGGAGGTGTGGTTGCCGCTCCCTATGTCTCCATCCAGTGTTGTTCTGGCAAGGACCTTGTTTTGAGAGATCACTTTTTATGTGGGAGACCAAGTGTGTGAGCATTTCAGTATATCTCCAGTTTGTGAACGACTACGTTCTTGCTCGTTTTCCAGATCTTTGTCTGAAATAGAGACATGTTAAAACAACCACCTGACTTGTTCACCACACCTTACCTCATCACATAAAATATGTGCTCGACGTTATTTGGAGAATGGACCCTACATCTCCTGGTTCTCAGCTGACAGTGTCAACATGTGTCCAATTAGAATGGTGCTGCCGCTTTTTCAGTGTGAACTACAGTGAGGCAGTGACAACTCTACATCAAGCTAATTATGTAGGGGTAGCTAATTCTTGGACACGTTGAGCCTGATTAGATTTGACCTGCTGACTGCAGAGAAAAAAAGCTGCTTCCTCCCCTTACTAGAGCTGTGTTCTGCGCTTTCCGGCGGATGAGCAGATTTTGCTTAAACCTGTTGCTCTGGACATTCTTTTTGCCCATTGACCTCTTGTTATGCAATGTTGAAAATCTGCTCTGGTTTATTTTTCTTGGCTGCTACATTTCAGTCATAAGACTGGTTAATATCTTTAGAAGAAGGGGTGGGGAAGGAACACATAGAAACTCTGACGGTGATTGTAGAAATCTGAAACATATTAGACCAAGTAATGGTTTAGAAAAACAGCCACTTGCCTGTCTGCTAATAACAGTAATTCTCTTTATAAAGCATCATCCAACTAAGTATAAAAGCCATGAGGCGGTAAAGGCTGTTTCGTAAGCCAAACCAAAGTTGCTGCCCAAACCAGGCTTGACACCCCTCCTTCCCTGAAGCGGACTTTTTGCTTGAAATCCCACTGTCGCTTGTTTTCTTTAGCTGTGTAGCTCCACTGGATTTCTGTTTTGTTTTTTAAACCCATCAAAAGGCTTGAGGGTATTGTGCTTATGGCAGTGGCTGATAATAACTAGGGCTAGGAAGTCTGTGTTCATGTGAGCAGAGGCAAATAGCATCAACAAATTTTGTTGGGGTTACTTAGGGGAAAGCGAAGTGTCTCGGCAGTGTAACCCATGTGGACTGTGCCAAATTCCTATACAGGGGTTAAGTTGGCAACTTAAAGCAATGCATTGAAAAATTCTCATGGCAAGCAAACCTAAACTGTGCCATCCCAATCCAATGATGAAACTTGTTTGGTCAGCAATGACAGCCACGTTCCCCCAAGACAGAATGGAATGGTATGACGTTAACGTGTGTTTGTGAAGGAATGGATGCAGATGAGGCCAATGCAGATGATACACAGTGAATCCTGTCTCTTCCTGTGCTTCACCCCTAATAGTCCAGGGCCTGCCATAGACACCCATAAAAGCATAGATGTGCAGAGAATTTTGAAGTTTGTATGCGTTTCAGGCTCATGTAGGAGCACTTGGGTAGACATGCCCATTCTGGTGCATGAATCAGAACTGAGGCTGCCATTTTCTAAGAGGGCTGACATGCAAATAGGGATATTCAATAACTCATGAATGAATGCGTGTTGAAAGCTCATTTTGGTGGCAAAATATAGGGGGTGGGCTTAGTCAAGTTTGGTAGAAGAACTGTTACTAGCCACCGTTACCTCCTGTATGGTCTAGTAGATGGAATGGCAGACTAGGAGCAGCAAGATCTGGGTTTAAATCCCTGCTCAGCTAGGAAGCTCGCTGGATGCCCTTTGGGCAGTCATTGTTTCTTAGTTTTTTTCTGAATTTTTCCGGGCCTTCACATCACTAGTGAGGGACAATGGGGATTGTAGTCCAAAAGATGTGGAGGCCATTGGGTTAGGGAAAGCTAGTCTACACTCCCAGCAGATACCTTTCAGAATTTTCAGTGTCTTTTTATGATAGAGCATCTGTCTCTCTAAAGTGTGCCAGACATTTTTAGGCTAAGTAAATCAGTGCTGTGTGTTTGGTACCAATTCGACTGAACGCACGTTCTGTGGTGGTGAAGATGGCAAAGAAGGATTTTCACCGTCACTGCATGCAGTAGAGCTTTTCTGGGTGGTGAGGGGCCCAGAGAGAAAGAGTTGTACCCTCCGTGGCACTTTGTGACAATTTTGTGAGACACTTTGAAGTTAAAGTTGTTTCCATACATCACAACATTTAGTGCAATTCCAGTTATGGAAGTCTCCAAAACACTGTTTGGTCCAGTTGTGCTGGATGAGTTTCAGTGGCTGAGGCTTGAGGATGTGGACAAGGTGCTTGGTCATGTTCACCCAACCACTTGTATACTTGACCCTTGACCCTCCTAGATTATTATATCTAATTGGCAGGGGATTCTGGCTGGGTCCAGGAGGTTGTAAAGTCCTCTTCGATGGAAGGGGTGATACCAGCTTCTTTAAAAGAGGCAGTGATCAGGCTACTCTTGAAGAAATCTAATATGGACCCAGGAGATGAAAACAACTATAGGCCGGTGGGCAACATCCCCTTCCTGGGCAAGGTGCTTCAGCAAGTGGTCGCTGATGAACCCCAGGCACTCTTGGATGAAACTGATTTTCTAGTTCCATTTCAGTCTGGCTTCAGGCCTGGGTTTCGAACAAAAACCACCTTGGTTATCCTGTGGGGTGACCTGTGCTGGGAGAGGGACAGAGGGAGTGCTACCATGTTGGTTCACTTGGACCTCTCAGTGGCTTTTGATATCACCAATCATGGTAGCCTTCTAGATAGGCTATATGAGTTGGGATGTGGGGGCACTGATGGCTGATTCCAGAAGGTATTGCTGGGGAATTATTGCTCTACCCCCAGGCAGTTCCTCAGGGCTCTCTTATCCCCCCATCTACATGAAACCACTGGGAGATATTATCTGGGGATGTGAGCTGAGTGTAACTAATATGCAGATGGCACCCAGTTGTACCTCTCCTTTTCGCCTAACACAAATGAGGAACAGATGCTTAGGCAGAGTAATGGACTGGATGAGGGCCAATAAAATGATATCCACTCCAGACAAGATGGGGGTACTGTTTGTGGGTGGGTCATCTGTCTGATTAAGTGGTATTCACCTTGTTCTCAAGGGGGTTGCACTTCTCCTAAAGGATCGGGTTTGTAGTTTGCGGGTGCTCTTGGATCCATGATTATCACTAGAGGTATAGATGGTCTCAGTGGCTTGGAGCAACTTTGTACCAGCTTAGGCTGATAAATCAACTATGACCCTACCTCAGGGGTGTGGAATTGCTTTAAGCCCAAGGGCCAAATTCCATTTTGGAGAAGCTCTGTGGGGCAGCCTTCCAGTGGGGGTGGGGGGGGTGAGACCAAAGACAAAAGGGGCAGGGCCAAAATACAAGTGTATTTTAGCTTAAAGTTTTTACTGCCAGTAACTAGGCCTTTTAGAATGGGGGTGGGGGAACTGTACAAAAGCCGGGAAGCCACCAGATGATCATTGGTCAGGGAAAGGGGCCGTCTGAGAAACACCGGTGGTTCTGCACCTCTGGCCTGGACAGAGACAGGTTTTTTAAAAAAAATAAATGAATGTTGACATACACATTTTCAGATATTTAGAAAAACCAAACCAAATGGAACATAACATGAATTTCAACTATGGTCACAGTTTACAAAGATTCAGAAGTAAAGGAATTATGGTTTGTCTACGATGGCAGACTTTCCAAAGTAGTCATGATGGCCTTGTGACAGTCATTCACGCTCTGGTAACCTCCAGTTGTAACATGTTATACATGAGGCTGATCATAGGATTATGTAAGCCAACTTGGGTTCCTTGCAGGAAAAAAGGCGGGGTATAAATATAATAAATAAAATAAAAATAAATATAATGACTGTACTATTGATGTGCCTAGTACATGAAAAAGACAAATGACACATGCAGCTCATGGTATCTTCACTCCACCCCATAATGAAGTGGAGGACAAGAAACTCTCTAGCTATAAGGGAAAAGAGTTAGTCATTAGTAAGTATCTTAACTCGGTGTCCATTAGAATTCATGGGGTGGGGGAGGGGAAACATTCCTGTTCCATGATGTCTGTCTTTAAGGTCACTGTGAAATGAGATGAGCCACATGATTGGCTTTGGATTTTTCCTGCACAATCCCACCTAATCCCCAAGAATAGGGGATTGATTATTAGAACGCTGACTCAACAGAAACGGTTGCTGCCTTAGCGGGCACCACCAGGCAATGCTCATTCATACTTCGTTTTAGGAAACTTTAGTTCCCTAAAAGACGGGGCTGTGGTGACACAAGGATTTAAAGAATAGTAATGTCACCTTGTTGGTTACTCTTTCCTGACAAAAGCAACAATCCGTGAGGAATTTCTCCTGCTCAAGCGGGAGTTGCACAACAGTGCAAGTTGCACAGGAAAATTTCCCAGTGGATTGTACCCAAAGCTGATAAACGTTGCAGGATATTCTGTGCATTCTAAAGGATCGGAGAACAAGGATTAGGTAGGGGGGTTACTTTTCAGGAGGCTTTCCATATTTTCAAAGACTGTGCATGTAAAAGGGTAACAAGAAGTGCCTGTTAGTCTCTGAGTAGAGTTATGGCATGTTTTGCGAACGTAGGAGGAAAATGAAGAGTCGAGATAATTTGTTGGTGTTTAACTGGGCCACATTTATTTACATACAATGAACTGCAAAGGGATGGAGTGCAGGTTATTCTAATCCGGCCTCTGAGGCCGATCCGTTGTGCAATTGGGCGGAGCATCCAAAACCAGGTGGTGGCGATGCTGCTGCCACCGCCCCATTTTCTACTTATCAGTGTTGGGAGCCTTTGTTGCGTCGCCTCCTCTTGGAGTCTCAAGACAACAAGCTTGGCGAGAACAAAGGCATCACAGGCGTTCCTGATCCTCAGTTGTCTGAGTCTACGGACCCAGCAACATGAGGCATCCTGAAACTGCCTGTCACCTGAATGATGCCAGGGATGCTCACCTCACCCTATCAATACCCTAACCCGTACTTACCTGTCTACTATCCAAATGTGACCGAATTGAATCGCTATGTACACAGATTGCAAACACCCCCAAACCCTGCAGCAGTATGGAGTAGGCAGAACGTGCCCATCTCCCTAATAGAGATGAGCCAAAATTCCTACTCGGCCCCTTAATGGCGACCAGAGGAGCCCATACTGTATACAGGGCGGGAGGGAGGGAGCTGCAGGAAACAAAGAGGGTGTGGGTGGGGCTGCCAGGCCTAATATTAGCTCCTGTAGCCCTACCCCCTTGCTGACGTGATACCTGCGTCGACAGGTAAGTCTCAACTCGCTTCCCCCACGTTCGCAAAATCCTCCCCGCCCACAGCTGCGCGTGTTCCGGGGGAAGGTCCTTCTCTACAAACCTAAACCAATATAATCAACCATCATGAGTGCTCCCCTGCCAGGAACCTTGGGAACTGTAGTGCTATGAGGAGGCCAGGTGTCTGCAAACATGGCAGACATATGTGTTGCTTATGACTAAGGAAGCTGAGGAAGGGGCTCCGTAATGGAAAAGGGACAATGTTGTAAACTAATATCAGTGGCCTGTTAAGTATACACACATGCTTGATGCTGTATAAACCTATCATTTGCCAAGTTTCCTGGGGCTGCAGTTCTAGGACATGTATGACAATATAGTTCTAAAGAAATAAAGGATTACCTCCCTGGAATAAGTAGTTTGAGTACTCAAAGACAAAGATGCCTAAACAAAATTCCAAAGCCAATCTTTTTCTTGTTGTTGTTCTTGTTGCACAACATTTTATTAAAATGTGCTTTTTCTCTCTCTCTCAAAGATGTACAGAGGTTTTGACAAGATGCCACATGTTCAATATATCTACACAGAGGCCTCTGAAAGTCTTTGTGGGGTGAAGCTTGAGGTCAACAAGTACCAGTATATGATTACAGGTAAAGCTGTCACGGCTTGCTTGTGGTGGTTTGGATGTTATTGTTGTTTACTTAATTTTGATTATTTTAATTTTGTTTTATATTTGATTTTATATACTAGAGAATGTACATTAGAGAATGCACTTAGCTGCTGTATAAAATGCATTCTCTAACAAAGAAATAATAGTCTGAATAAAAGTCAGGTTCTTATTGGAATAAAAGAAATTTTGCACAAATTCACAAACTGTCAAAAATTCAGAATTCAAGTTCAACTTTTTAAAGTTCTGAGTGTTTCCCTATTGAACTGTGAGATAGATGTGTGTGTGTTCTGTAAAACAAAACAAAACAAAAACCCAAAACTTCAGATTTTCAATCATGATACACTTTAAATACTGATCTGACAAATTGAGTTCTTCTACAACTTGCTCTTTATATATCCATTGTTGTTCACAACTGGAAATGTTGAGAGAAGTTTGAACTGGAAACATGTAACTTTGGGTTTGTAACTTCAACACTCATATAGGTGTTGAAGAAACAACAAGGCCTAAATGGAAATGAAATAAAAATATCAAATAGCATGACAAAGTTCCCGTGCCATGCCTTGCTTTATTGCAAAGGCGATTGTGATGTTGCTATTCACTTGCATACAGGAGGGGCTTTCACAGCGGGCAACAACTTACAAACTTAGCAGGTTCAGGAATCTAATAAATGAACAGCATTGGAATGGCTATGTAATTCACATTTGTGTTTTCTAGGCCGAGTTTATGATGGAAAGGTTTATACAGGACTGTGTAACTTGAATGAGAAATGGGATAGACTGACACCCTCCCAGCGCAAAGGACTGAACCATCGTTACCACCTTGGTTGTGGCTGCAAGGTGTGTGCCATCTTCAGCAACCATCCCTAGAATGATCAACAACTTCATATATTAGGGATGTGCTGGGAAGGGTAGCCAGGAAAGGCAACAGAAGGAAACCCTTTGGAATTCTACTCCCGGGGAAAGTAAACATATTTTCTTAAGTCTCTTAGCAAAGACTAAGAACTCATTCACATGGCTTGCCTCTCCCAGTAGGCTTAGGGTTGCCAGATCCAAGAAAGCACAGAACAAGTGAGAGGGGATAAATTTTAGACCAGCTAGTTTTAAAAGTACTAGAAATGTGATTCCAGGAGAGACAGACCTCATTTTTAGAAATAGGTTGAAATATCCCTCTACTCCAGTGTTTTCCAACCTTGGGTCCCCAGATGCTTTTGGCTTACAACTCCCAGCATGCCCCAGCCAGCTATGCTGGCTGGGGCATGCTAGGAGTTGTAGGCCAAAAACATCTGGGGACCCAAGGTTGGAGAACACTGCTCTACTCCGTGACTAGTCTGATGTTTCTAGCCAGACCGGAAACTGGCACAGGATTCCATCGTTTAGAGCAGGGGTGTTGAACCTCAGGTCTGCAGGCCCAATCCAGCCACCGGGGGGCCAAATCCAGCCCTCCAGAGTTCTCCAGATGGCCATATCTCCTTCCCCTAGCCCTATTTCCTTCCCCCCCCCCACAACTGCCGGCCATTTGGTGATTTCTTGGCTTTTGCACAGTCTTCCCCCACTTAAAAGGTTGAAATGCCTCTCTCAGGGCTTGGTTACTGGCAGTAAGAGCCTTAAGCGAAAATATGCTGGTGTTTTTGTCCCTCTCCCCTTTGCCTTTGGCCCCACCCGCCACTGGAATGCGGCCCCCGAGAGCTTCTCCAAAATTGATTTTGTCCCTTGGACTAAAAGAGGTTTGACACCCCATAGGAAGGGCCTTCTCAGTTGTGTCACCCCATCTATGGAATCAACTCCCCAAGGAGGTCCGCCTGGCACCTACCCTCTATTCTTCTAGGCACCAGGTGAAGACCTTTTTATTTACCCAATATATTAATGGATGCTTTTATTCCTTTTATCCTTTTTATTCTCGACACTGTACCTCGGGATTGAATTTATTGGCTGCTTGTTTTTGATCTTGGTGTATTTTAATATGTTTATGTTTGTTTGTGTGGGTGTTCTTTTTTTCTTTTTCTTTTTTTACTGTTTTTGTAAAACCGCCCAGGGAGCCTTTTGGCTGATGGGCGGTAAATAAATGTTTTAAATAAATAAATAAATAAATAAATAAATAGTTTGGGGGGAGAGAGAGCCTTAAAGCGTCTTAACTGAAGGATTATCATTCATACCAACACCCTGACTTCTCCTTTTGAAATTACAGATTAAGCCCTGCTACTACCTGCCCTGCTTTGTGACCTCCAAGAACGAGTGCCTGTGGACAGACATGCTCTCCAGCTTCGGCCAGCCTGGGTACCAGTCAAAGCACTATGCCTGCATCAAGCAGAAGGAGGGCTACTGCAGCTGGTACAGAGGATGGGCGCCTCCTGACAAAACCATCATCAATGCCACAGACCCCTGAACACCCTCTTTCTGTCTTGTTCTTTCCCTCCCTTGTGGCTGAGCATTCTTTGGACACTAACTCATATCAGATCATGATGGCAACCATGATATTAGTGCCTGTTTCTTGCAAATTTTAGCACTTCGAACTTTTGTGTTGTTGTTTTTTAAAAAAAACTACGCTGTCTTAACTGATTATTTTTTGTTTTAAATCACTTTTTTCTTTTTTTAAATTGCTCTCACCCATTTTGGTCAAAAGGTATTTGTCTGGGAACTTCTATTTGCACACCAGATAAATAAGGGAGCATTTGCTCTAAGTTATATATCACTATATATATAGCAATATAATCTATATTTTTGTAGGAAAACAAAAATCTCAAAAATTTCCCAGTTGAGTATTGTATCGCAATTCCACCCTGTCCCCCTTGTTCCCTACGCTGCTTTTTCTCTCACACATTCACTGCTCAGATTACGTAGATAAAACTGTTTTAAAATGCAAGTAATTAAGATTAACAATGTGAGCAAATTTAAACCACACACCGGATGGATGAAAAGAAAGTTACAATGTTCGTAACAGATGCAGCATTGGAGTAATCCAGCTGTCGTGTGAATTAAAAGCACCACATCAAAATGCCTGTTATGTAAAAAGCTCCATGGTAGTTCTGAGTTTGCACAAAGCATAAATAACCGCTTTTAAAAATCAACACCAATTAATGGAGCTAATCCCTCTTCTAGCTGCAAATACAGAGCAAACCTGTTTAGAACCAAAACAATGCCAGACTTTTTTGTGGTTTTAATCTGGCTTGAAAGCTGCCTTTTCAACATCTGTTTAAAAAAAACAAAACCCAAAGAGACACAAACATATCAATACGAAATAAATTCACACAGCGATATTTGGAGAGGGGGACAAAGAGGACTGGAGGAAAAGGACAAAAGAAGAAATTTAATTAGGGTTATTGACATAAGAAACCAGCTGCCACAGCACTGTTTTGCTGATTGAAAATGTATATAGATGTAATAAGCTATTTTTGACAGGACATGGAATTGTTTCATGCTATAAGCAATGAAAAGTTTGATTCTTTTGTTTCAATGGAGTAATCTTCACATTCCAAGTCACTGGTTACTGTTTTATTTTTGTTCAGTTCTAAAGATGTTGGAATTCCAGTGGTTTCTACAGTAGTGATAATAATTTGTGTTTATTCCCCTCCCTGTGGGCTCCTCTCCTGTCCTTTCACCGCAACAAGGGCCAATTCAAGCAACTGTTCAAAGACTGAAGGGTCACCATGTTTCCGCACTTCAACATTTACATGATAAAATGGTCTTGTGAAAGTCTCCAGTGTGGTAAGATTACAGATTAATCAATTACTCTGAAATAGATTCAGTCTCTAGCACTTTTCACAATGTGGTAATTTGTGACTTTTACGATATGGGGGCCTTTTCACAACACAAAATCCTGTGAATACTGAGGGGGTGAGGAGAGAATCACTGGTGATGTTTTCCTCCTCAGAAAGGGTCTGTATTAGTATGCGTAGTGAAAGCAGAAGTAGCCAGCAGATGGACAGGATGGGCAGAGAATAAATAAAATCCGACTTCCCCTGCCACAGACATCCTTCCTAAAGAGCTAAATCTCAACTATCTAAAAGAACATTTCAAGTGGAGGCTGTGATATATTCCCCTGCTGGCTATGGTTAAGGCAAGCTGTAGTCATGGGCTCACAACTGCTGGCAAAAAGGATGAAGGAGCTGACTGCCCCACCTTCACTGTAGACTTGATGATTTGTTTGTTTTTATTATGAAAAAGTATAATATAAAAATCTTGTAATAAAAGTATTTTACATTTTACTGTTGTCACGTGAGCAGGGTTACTGAGGTTATGGAGTAGAGTGGAAGATTGACACTTAACACAAGTTTTGTTTTCATTTGTAATTGTTATTGTTCATCTTACATTGCTATCTATCTTCAGTTCATTCCTCTTCGGAAACGGAGCTGCCATAAGTTGGAAATTGCCCTGTGATAAACAAAGCATGAGCATGGCTGCCTTGGCTGTTGAATGAATAAACTCTTGCAGCAAGGGGGAGCTTAATGTGTGCAACTGAAGCTCCCACACCTAAAAGAGATTGTAGAGTTGGGGGTTCAAGGGGGGCAGGGAATCCCTGATCCTGGAGAAGCCTAAGCTGGAACCCTTTTTGGCTGACATCTTGTTTTTATATATGATGTCATTTTAATATGAAGGGAGCATTTGATCATGCAACTCCTAGCCTGCAACCTGAAGTGGTTTAGTCCAGTTTTATCACATGATCTCTGGATTGGCCTTGATCTCAAGATTGTACCCTACATTGGGCCAATAATTAAATGCATCCAGTGACCATCCTAGCAGTGGAACTGGACTCGGAAGCTGAATTGTGCAATTATACAGCATCGAAGGCAAGAAGAGAGAGAGTTTTACCAAAAGGTTTTACAGCATGCCTGATTGTGTACTGATTCCCAGGGAGGGGATCTCAACCTCTTGATACTTCTTTTAGGACAATAATTAAGAAGGACTACTGCCACTTTCACAGGGCCACTGGTAATAGAAGGATTCTTTACTAATATTTTTAAAAAGCCGGAAGGGATAAAGCTGCAATCCTGATGCTAATTACGGTACCCCCAAATCAAACCAAAATCAATGGAACTCTTCTAAGGGCACATCCATTTTAATTCAGAACCACAAGCATGGACTTCTCTCTCCATACTTCGAGAGTGGAAAGCTGCAAAGCAGGAGCTGATAATAGGGCCCTTCTCCAGTGTGAATGGCTAATGGCATGCAGGGGATTGATCCATAATAAGAATCTTCACTGCATTACAGAAGTATTTACTGGAAGCGTACTAATGCTCTTCTGAACCTTTCAAAACTTCTGCACAGATGTGCCATACCATATATGGTTTGAGAACAGCTATATGTATCCGGTTTCATTAATAACCAATAGGACACATTCTCTGGACACCTAGGGTCCAGATTTCTGTAGGCATGCTTCTAGTAGACCCACTGAAATCAATGGGACTTAAGTTGGTCAAGACTAACTTGTCCCACTGATTTCAATGGGACCACTCTCAGCATGCCTAAGTCTGGATCCAACCTCATTCTCCATGCCTACCTATAAACCAGATCTTGAAAGTTGCTAATGCCACATAACATCGAACTGGGGTTTAAGTTAATCTTCTCCAAGTTGTCTTCTTTTTGGAGTGGATGTTAACTAGTCTAGCTTACGTTGCAGCAGGCCAAATTCAGTGAAGCCAAGGGTGGGGATGGGAGGGAGAGGAACAAGCAGCCTTTTAGTACCGCCATCAGTGGTGATTATCAAGCTAAAGTTTATTAACTTGCTGGAGATCAGCATGGCCTGAGTTCAGTTTGTCCCAATTCTGGATATAAAACCTGCCAGAGTTCAGAGCCTTGAAAGGCGAGAAGAGCAGGCAGCCTTTTGCTGATTGTGCTGTTTAAGACTGCGGCACTACAATATTGCAATCAAGTTACTGTGAAAATCTCTCTTAATTGCTAAGAAGGTATGCAAAACAAAAATAGGCCAGCCAGCCAGCAAAGCTTATTTCTTTTTGTATGTGGAATGCCATCTTGCATTGCGGAAGGTAAGAGTTATTTGAGGGCATGCCACACAGCTACACAGGTGAGGGCAGCAGAGGACAAGCTTTCACCCTGCTGATAAAGAAGCCATTGTAGAGGAGGGTTTGTTGTTGTTTTTTTAATGGGGAGTCAAATGGAGGGGAAAGAGTGATGGGGAAGACCCCAGCAAAAATTACATTTATTTTGGGAGGCCTCCAAATTCTTTAGTGCAGTGTTCTCCAACCTTGGGCCCCCAGGTGTTTTTGGCCTACAACTCCCAGCATGCCCCAGCCAGCATAGCTGGCTGGGACATGCTGGGAGTTGTAGGCCAAAAACACCTGGGGGCCCAAGGTTGGAGAACACTGCTTTAGTGCTAACTAATAATGCTGTATCTTAAAAAACAAAAACAAAAAACAGATGTAAAGCACTTTTTAATCTTTACTTCATTCCCTCCCATAACAACCCATCCCATCATTCCCAGTTGCACAGGTTGCCATGAGAAGAGGGGGGCTTGAAACAGGAAGCCTGATCCAAGTGCAACCCTCTGTCCACCGCACAGACTCTCGGCATCATCGCTGCTATGCTTCACTTTGCACTTGACGCATGGGCCTGAGCCATACCTGTTGAAGTCAACTGGTGCCTTCCCATTGATTCCCAAAGTTTTGAGAATATGGGCCTGTGCAAGTGCAATTATGAGCTCCCACACATTTCCAAGGAAGCTCAACCTGTGCCTGTTTGCTCAGAAGGCAGTCTCTGGAGCTTGCTCCCGGGAAAGTGTGCAGCCTTAGGATGCAACCCTGCGTACATTGACTAAGGAGGGAGTAAGTCCCATTGAACTTGGTGGGACTCCGTGCTGAACAAACAGGCGTAGGCCTGGGCTGTAAATCTGTGTTATTTTCTCTCCTGCATTACGAACATTAGAGTGGAAGGAGCCTTAGTCTCGAAGAAACCGCCTCCCCGAAAGGAATGTACTTTTTGCCAAGTTTTAGCACTGTTGACTGGTTTTCCTCCTTGTTTTGTTATTTATAAATTTTATATTCATTGAATGTATATTGTCTTTTAAGGTAATAATGTTCACTTTTTATAGTGTTCTTTTATTCTAAACCAATAAAGTGTTTTATTTCTATCACAGACATTCTTTTTTCTTTATTTGCCTTGGTTTACAGTTTAGAGATATCTGACTGGTTACTGTTGGCTAGAAGCAGAAGGCTGAAGGGTTGTCTTGAGTTCTTCTTACAACCCATATATTTACCTATATTTACTAAGTAAGCTCCACTGCTGTCAATGGAGCTTACACTCAAGTAAGTGTGCATAGGATTACTGCTACAATGTCCTTCTGCTTCTAACAAGTATAAATGGTTTGAGGAATACAGTAATGTGAAAATATTATTTTCTTCCAATCTGTTCTTGGCAATTTTCATATCTCCCTTTTCTTTTAAATATATGGGAAATGTATGCCAAAGCTGGGAATAAATCTGCTTTGGTCATGTGTGTGTCCCCTTTCTAATAATTATTAGGCATACAGATTGGTTTGTTTTTGGAATAGAGGATAATGTTCATTTGGGGATCACTGGCCAAGTGCAAATGCAAACAAGATTTACATTCCATTAGTTCAAGTCCATTTAGGGCACAATCCTATGGGATGCCTGTAGCCCTCCCAATTCAGAGGGTTACGGGCATCCTATGCAAGGCGGGAGGAACACCTCCTCCCACCCTGCAAAGCAGCTAGACAGACAATTTCAGCTGTCCTAACAGCTGCACTTCGGAGCGGGAGGGAAGAAGGCTGAGATGCCGCCAGGATACCTCGTATCTCCTCCCCTCCCTTCCCCCTGGAACACCCCCTAATCCCCTTCTATGCCAGTGTGGCGTAGTGGTTAGAGTGTTGGACTGGGACTCAGGGAGATCCGGGTTCTAGTCCCCGCTTGGCCATGAAACTCACTGGGTGACTTTGGGCCAGTCACTGACTCTCAGCCTAACCTACCTCACAGGGTTGTTGTGAGGATCAAATGGAGAGGAGGAGGAGGATTATGTAAGCTGCCTTGGGTTCCTTGCAGGAAAAAAGGCGGGGTATAAATATAATAAATAAATTCTCCGAGGTTGCTCTTGCGACCTCAGAGAAGCAGCCAGCGTGGTTCTTTCCGTGCCGGCTGCGATGTGGGGGAGGGCACTCCGAACATGGAGCTGATTGTCGGAGCTGGGACTCTGAAAAATCCTTTGGTCCTCCAAATGCTGTCTAGTGGCCATAGGATTATGCTGCCCACTACAGTTTAAAATGTAAACTTGAAATACTAATGTATTTCATTCAGTAGCCAAAATAATACATGGTGGATCATTTATGAGTTTCTGTTTTTAGTCCTGCTAAGAGTTCAGAAGAGCAACAAATGCAGAACAAAGCACTATTTACATGGTAGGCAGAAATTTTGTCTGTACCATCAGACCATTTGTCCATTTAGCTAGCTCAGCACTGCCTATGCTGACAGAGCAGCTCTCCAGGGTTTCAGACTGGATCCTTTCTCAGCCCACCGAAATATGCCAGGGACTGAATCTGGAATGTTTTGCATGCAACATACAGTATTTTTCCATGTATAAGACTATACTTTTTCCTAAAATTGCTAGACTAAAAATTGAGGGTCATCTTATACACGGAAGTAAGCCAAGGAGAGAATCGCGCGGTTGCAAAACTGCCCAGTGGGGGGCGTCTTATACATGGGGGCGTCTTATAGACGGAAAAATACGGTATGTTTTCTACCACTGAGCTATGGCCCTTCCCTGTTAAAAGGTACAGTTGTCAGAAAAATAACCTAGGTGTAAATGGAGGCAGAACAAATAATTGCAAACGGTCCATTGTAGCAGTTCATGGCTCATTTTGGCCTTGAATTATTTTGGTATAGTGTGCCCTAGTTAGGGATGTTTATGAGATTCTTCTCTGACAAAATCTTTAGAGGCTCTGAAAGACAAGAACGTTTCTTCAGAGTAGCACTGATAATGTCAGGATCTGTAGTTCTTCTGGATTTCTATTTCTGGACTCTGGAGTTTACACTCTAAAGAACGATGAATGGGCTCAAACAAGGAAGGAAATCATTACATTAAACTAAGTCCTGGAGTACTATTGAAAGAAAAAATAAATAATTCAAAGGAAGAAACAAAATTCTTCCACCTAGATCGTATCTTTTGCTGCTGTGCTCTTTATGGAGGTTCATATTAAATAAATAGAGGAAGAAGAAAAAAAATGCTTCCTGGAGAAGGGAATCTTTTTATTTATTTAATTCTTCCACCTAGATTGTATCTTTAAAAATGCATGCTGCTTTATGGGGACTATAATCATGTAAGAGGAAGTCATAATCATCATCAGGTGGTCACTCATAACCGAGTGAGATTTTCTTCCAGGGTAAAAAATTTACAAAAGAAAACTTTTAAAGGAGGAAATTCTAAAGAAAATTGTGTAGACTCTAGCGATGGGTCCGTAAGTGACTGTGGAGGCCACTTCTAGATCCACACAGCTTCCCACAGAGGAAGTATGCTTCTCATACATCACTCACCACCATAGCTCCAAGACTCTGAAACCTTGACACCTGAAACTTGGCATGCATACTAAGGGGTCTCTAGAGGTGTTTTTTCAAATGCATGAATGTAATTACTTTTGATGTGTCCATGCGGTTGAAGCCTGCAGTACATCTCCAGCCACTAGGGATAGACCTCCCTAACCAGCACATAGCTTTGCAGTCTATACACTATGAAACCAGGGGAGATTAGTAGCCTGCGGGACCGAGTTTAAGGCCTGCCTCCTCCCCCTTGGTGTGGGGCAGCCTTTGCCTCAGGAATGGAATAAATAGACTCCTCCCTTAAGGGGCTATAGGGGTGCCTGCCTCTGGCAGGGGCCATGCCTTGGTGTGCCAGTGGGCATGGCTTCACTCAGACAGGATGAGCACAATCTGTCCAGCTCTCTGACAGCTGCATAGGTTTGTTTGAAAGCTTCACTATATCAAATTAAGGCCTATTTAGTAGGCTGAGAGACAGAATTATATGCCTCCTCCCTCCCCACTGCTGTAGGGCAGCCCCCTCTTGGGAATGGAGTGGGAAGACCTCTTTCCCAGGGGGCTGTAAGGGTGCACCAAGGCATGGGCTGCGCCTGTGCCTAGGGGTGCCAGTGGCCACGGTTTCACTCGGACAGCTGCATATATTTGCTTGTAACCTTCACTATATCAACATAAGAGCTATTCCCACCCATTTGCTAGTATTAAATAAACAGAGGAAGAAAAAAATTGCTTCCTGGGGAAGGGAATATTTTTATTTATTTAAAACGTGAATTAAAAAGAAATTAAGCATGTTTTACACCACGCTGGAACACTAGTACACTCCTGCAGAAAGTCAAAATATGAACAGAGGCAACAACAGCACAGGAAGGACAGTTTTTGGGTGGGGTCTTCTGGGGAAGCCATATCTACCTATTTGTTTAGTTTACGCTGTGCTTGTATACTAGAAAAGGGGGGAAATTCAAAGGAAGAAAATATGTACTGAGCATAAGTGTGAGGGTGCAAGTGTAAATTCTATTATCGACATCCCGTGTGTGTGTGTGTGTGTGTGTCTGTGTGTGTGTGTATTCCAGAAGACAACCAAAGGAGAGCTGTGTGTATAGCAGAACCTTGGAGTAAGAAAAGAGTGCAACTGGGGAAATCCACTCATCCTTCACCGTAGTGGAAGTCAGTTGCTCTCTCCTGCAGCCACTCAGGTCTAGGAGAGGGAAAAGAAAGCCATAAACGGGTGGAGACTGCAGGAACTGGGGGTGCTTCCAGACTGAGGGCTCCTAGTGCAACCAATCAAAAGACATTGTGCAGCTATTCCATCTTTTCCTACCGAACAGATTTAGGGTGCAATCCTATCAGGATGCCCAGAAGCCCCTGAACTCGGAGGCATACGGGCATCCAATACAGAGCGGGAGGAGCGGTGGAGGTGATCTTTGCCTCGCTTCGCCTCCCCATCCTCCTCCTGCCCTGCATTTTCGCTAGACGGGCTTTTCCGCCCGTCTAGCCGGAGTGTCTTGGAGAGCAGCTGGCACAGTTTTTCCGGCTGTGAGGGGGTGGGGGAGGGGGGAAGTCAACTGTGCTTCGACCTCTGCCTGCTCCCTTGGACCTCTGCCTGCTCCCTTGACCACTCCTGCCTTTGCCTGATCCTTGCTGGACAGAATCCTTTGTCTTTGGACATCTGCCTGTTTTGTCACCTTGCTTCTTGGATAGCCCCTTCACTCAAAGCCTGCTTCAGCCAAAGCAGGACACTTATGATACTCTGAATGCAGCATGGCACACAGACGGGCATACACATAATATTATAAGGAAGCATGGCGATCGGAACTGGAAGGCTGGCAACCATCGGGAGCAGCAAATGCATGGGGTAGGCAATGGCCTTCGTTTTATTTATTTATTTATTATATTTATTTATTTATTTATTATATTTATACCGCACCTTTTTTCCTGCAAGGAACCCAAGGCGGCTTACATAATCCTCCTCCTCCTCTCCATTTTATCCTCACAACAACCCTGTGAGGTAGGTTAGGCTGAGAGTCAGTGACTGGCCCAAAGTCACCCAGTGTGTTTCATGGCTGAGCGGGGACTAGAACCCGGATCTCCCGAGTCCCAGTCCAACACTCTCGCCACTATGCCACACTGGCTCTCATGGCATCTGGCTTCAGGCCTGGAGATGTAAAACTGACTGCATCATCAGGAGACCAGAGAAGTACACTGGGATGGGCATATCTGTGGGAGGCATGATGTCACACTTATCACTTTTTGCAGACTTTTGCGTGCTGCTGAGAGCAAAAGGGAAGGAGCTTTTTGAATGCCATTACATTCTTGCTGCTGCTCTGCTACTTGTCAGACATGGTGTATAGTTTCCTTCTTGTCTACAGAGTCACAGTTCCTTCCGCTATACGTTGTATCATCAAAGAAAATAAACCCAGGGCACTTACCATCTGCTTATGGCTTGGGAAGAATGTTTGCTCTACAAGGGGGAACTTCTCAGGCCCCAAAGAGTTGAAGATCTTAATTAGCTGAGAAAACTAAAAAGAAAGAAAGAGGATTTATACAACTTTGCAAGCAAGAAAACACAGGCACAACCATTCCTATCCTACCTTCTGGCTCCAAAGAAATGGAACCTGGCCTGGGGTAGGGCTACAAAGATTACTCAGCCAGTGAGTTTGATGGAGAAAAGTAAATGGGTTGAAACTTGGGACACAACTGAGATACATAAAACCAAACCTTCACCTCCGACACTGGCATTTCCAGGAGCAAATTTAGTCCCCACTTCAGTATTGTCCCCTTTATTGCCTCTCAAGTGAATGGATCCTCTCAAGTGAATGGATCCTCTCAAGTGAATGGATCCTATGGTACCATCTGCGGGCAGCCAGGGGTGGTGGGAAGAAAACACTGCTTCTCTCCCCCCACCACCATGTTTCAGACCACGTTGTTCATCAGGAGCACCTATTATTATTTCTGAGCAATGCAGTGGTTCTATACACTGTATGGCCATTGTTATAAGCAATCAAGGGCACAATCCTATGCAGGTTTAGACAGAAAAAATGCCTACACTACAACAACTCCCAGCAAGCTAGGATTGCCAGCTAGGATTGCATGCACCTTAAATGGGCCTAGCTATGAATGCCAAGGGCACAGGTCCCTTTGCTTAAAAGAAGGGAAGGAGCAGCTGTTTTACCTGGACCGATTACATTGCTATAGTTGTGTGGTTTACACACACACACACACACACACCAAATGTTCTTAAGATACACTGCTGCTGTGTGGTTTGTTTGTTTTTTAATTTAATCAACACTACACCATCAATAAGACCTTTCTGAGGATGTGATCACATCCCCTAAAAATCTGTAGTGACACTCTTGCTGGTATAACTGTCTCTGTGTTATCCACCTTCACTATCGGGAACTCTGTGATGGTGTGGGAGGTTTGTGTTGGTGCAGGGAGTGTCCGTATCTAGGGCTCTCTGCAATGTACAGGCCCTTGCTCCAAAAACAATATTACCCATCTTTTTAAAAAAGAAAAAAGAAAGAAGTTTAACTCTAGGTACTTCCTGGAAATTTAAAGTGCCTAGCCTCTATGACCCCAAGGAAGTGCAAAAATGATATAGCAACACTGTATGCCCTGGAAATACCACTGGCTGTCATTACATGTCTAAATGAACAAATGATTCCTTCAAGGAGAAAATAAAATATTTAAGAAAATCCAGAAGTCTTCTACTAGCAACATGTGGCAGCACAGAATGTCACCATCATGCCTCACTCGGATCAGCTGAGAGAAACTAAATAAAATAGCTCTCTATATTCCCAGTGAAAAATGGTTGGCAACGCAAGTTGTTCATGCAGCATGAAGAGGACAGTTTGTTTCTCTTCACCACTCACACTAATGCTGCACATCTGATGAGAAAATAGAACTAAAACTGTTTCGACTAGCTCAGTGAGCAAACATAAGAAGTTAGTGGTGTGTGTGTAGGGGGGGCACAGACACAACAAGCAAAAGAAAGACACATATTAGCCATTGTGCAGCACAGTCAAAATATACCAACACAAACCTAGTTCACAAAGGGAGAGGGATACATCACTCAAATGGAGCTTCTGCGTGACTGACTATTCATATGGAGGCCTCAATTTAGGTGGGGGATGTGTGTGAATCAGTCGGTTTCGGTTCCATTCAGTTTCTCAATTTTCCAACCGTATGTCTGTGAACCGCCCAGAGAGCTTTGGCTATTGGGGCAGTATAGAAATGTAATAAATAAATGTGTGGTTCAGCCTGATTCTTCATCAATGTATGAATTATATCTTCAATTTTTAAAATACATTTTCATGTGCACTTCTCCTAAAGTGTGCATTTTTGTGCACACTTTCCCCAAACGTCTGCATTTTGTGCACACACATTTGGCCAACGCATGCATTTTTGCAGTTTATTTCCCCTGTAGAAATGCATTCTACTCCAGTAAGATTAAATAGAATAGATAATAATTGTTCTGCATTTTGTTGGAGAGGATGTCAGGAAAAAGGGACATATTTATTTTATTTTATTTTATTTCTTATGTTTATTAATCGCCCATCTGGCCGGTCACCCATGCTCATATGTAGTGGAGTTGTAAAAATGAACTGTTTTTTTGGCGAGAGATTTTTACAGAAATATCGGAAATTATTGGTATTAATTTAGAGGTCTGTCCAAAACTAGCATTGTTATCAATAACGGAGAAACTTATTTGCGACCAAAATACGAAGGAATTAATTGTAAACTTGTTAACTGCGGCTAGGCTAATGATAGCGAGGAAATGGAAAGTACAACATGTTTTCCCAATAACTGACTGGTATAAGGAAGTTTGGGATATAGCCCTAAACGATAAACTAACTTGTAGTATCAAATGCAAAAAAGGACAGTTAAAGAAGAATATTTTTATGGATATATGGAATTAATTATTAGACTATGTATTAATAAAGGGGAAGGGGAGCATGCCATGTCAGGATATGTTATATTTTTGGAATTTGGAATTCATTTGATCAAGGGGATGGAAGCATATTAATTGGTCCCTAGGAGGGTGTGGGGTGCACTTTATGATTTATTGTATGTAGTTTACGTTATATTTTTGTGTTATTCTTGTATTTTGTTATATGTTATATTCTGTTTTGAAAAGCAAATAATTTTTTTTTTAAAAAAAGAAATGCATTCTATGCATCATTTTCATTGTGCACATTTTTTGTGCGCACAATTCCATAATGTGTGGATTTTGCGGCACACCTTCTCCCTGATGTGCACATTTGTGTGTTTTTGAGTAGAACACTAAATTCAGGAAAGTGCAAATTCCCATAAAAATTTGGATGGAACAAATTTCGCACCTATCCCTAGTTATCTGCCATTCCTCCACCATGTTATCTTAATGTTGGTCTCAGACATGTACAAACTGGGGCACAGAAATGGCATTAATGTATATGCCACTATATGAAGACAATTAGTTATGAACTGGCTTTCCTACTTAGATTTCTTTTTATTTAAACTTTATGTTGAATTTTAAATTTTTGCTGTCCTGGTAAAAAAAACATCAACATTTAATAGAGAACATCCAAGAGAACATCCATCTAAGGTAGCTAGTAGAGGTTTCAAGAACCTGGAAAGGCGATGTTCCTAACAGGGATGAGAGCTACATAGCATCAAACCCTGTAACACTGAGTGGCCAGAATGCTTATTCAAAATCAGTTTATGTAGATGCATTACAACTTAACATAATAATCTCATCCTTTCTTTACAGGCAGCAAAATCTTGGCTCCTATGCAAACATTAATACTGTGTGTTTACATGTGTGTGTGTATGGAGGGTTGTAATATTGCACTGGCTGCTCCTATATCCTGTTGCCCAAAGTCCTCATGTTAGAGTAACGTTTGCGTAGGGGCCTACCTATAGATAACCTAGCAGATGTAGTCCTGAATCACACATAGCAGATGTAGTCCTGAATCACACAATCTGTGAATTCCAATGTTGTGAGACTGGGGTTATATGCATAGGCTCCTATGAAAACGTGGCATATAACAACCCAGGGCTGGCCAGCGTGATCATATCCCCCTGCCCCACGAAGACTACTAACACTGTACAGAGCTTTGCTGATTCCAGGTGGCATCAAACTGTAGACACTTTCTATATTTTATATATAGTACATTTTTGGCAAAATATTGACTAGCAGATTCCTCCTTTCAAATTTCTACTTTGTAGTCTACTTATCTGCAGCAGAATAATGTTCATTCCCAAGGTTCTGCTCCCTTAATTTCTAAATAGTCTGCTATAATAAAAATCTGTATTCCTTGCCAGGGATGATCTCAGCAATGTGTGTCATGGCTGAAATGCATATCTTATCCACATCCAATCAAATGAGCCAAATACTAGTGCCAATGACCTCTTTGATTCTGTTAAGGAGTAGTGGCTGAAAAGTGTCCTATCAGCATGATCCCAGGAGCTCATCTGGCCTGCAAGAGTCTGGGCAATCCAATACTATAAATCAACTTAAGATGCCATAGTAAAAAACCTTAGCGTGCACCACATCTTATACTTGGTAACTGAAACAGACTTCCTGTTCTGACACCCCCATTTACCTTTAAATCCTGATATTACTAGGGAACACTGGTACACTACTGTGCTCCCTGTTATCCATTTATTTTTAGAATGTTAATGTGTTGTTGTGTTTTTTGGGTTTTTTTTCTGGAAAATGGAATCAAGGGGATTAATAAAACCCACAAAAAAGGAATAACAAAAAACACACAGTAAATATCAGATTAAAACCAACTTGGGTGGGAGGAGGAGGGGGAACTCCTGAAACCTTCCATTTTAAGCTCTCAAAAACATTTCTGTTTGAGGAGTTTCTCTGCCTCTTAAAGGAGTATTTGGTTGGCCTTTGTATGCCTTTCTCGGAAGGGAGTTCTACAGCTGGGAGTGGAGCACAAATGAAGGCCCAATCTTTTCCCTCACAGAATTTATTTCATGGCAGATATAATTCAGTGCAAGGCCTCCCTTATAGATATGAATTAGGTGCAGGGGTTCCTAAATGCTTCCTAAGGGTGCTCTAACCAGGCTGGGCAGGGCATTAAAGATAATCACTGGCACTTCACTACCAGTAAAGTCAACATAACACAAGACATATACAATTTTAATGCTCCTCCTCATTATGATAAGAGGTGGTTGTGGATTTACCCAGAAGTTGCATAATTAGATCCATGGGTCTCTGGAGGAAGTCGAGTAACCAGTCCCTGACACCTAGAGAAGGTATGAGTGACACTGGTCTGGCACCTCATTGGATAAATAGCTGCCCATTTATTTATTTATTTATTTATCTATCTATCTATATATATATCTATCGCATCACTTTGTATATCACTTTCCAATAAAATGATCAAAGTGGTTAATGTAATAACATAACAATAAAATACAAAGAAAATGGAAAGTACAACATGTTTTTCTAAGAACTGATTGGTATAAGGAAGTTTGGGATATAGCCCTAAACGATAAACTAACTTGTAGTATCAAATGCAAAAAGGGGCAGTTAAAGAAGAATAAGTTTATGGATATATGGAATCAATTATTAGACTATGTATTAATAAAGGTGAAGGGGAGTATGCCTTGTCAGGATATGTTATATTTTTGGGATGTGGAATTTAATTGATTAAGGGGATGGATGTATATTAGTTGGTCCCTAGGCGGGTGGGGGTGGTGCACTTTATGATTTTATTTTAGTTGTATGTTTGTGTTTTATAGTTTTGTATGTAGTTTATAACAACTAAATAAAATTTATTAAAACAAAACAAAAAAATAAAATACAACAAAATACTCACTGCTGTAGTTATAACTGGCTGAGTCACACTTCAGGGAAGGCTTACTTAAAGAGCCAGGTCTTAAGCAGGTGCTTGAAAGTCAAAATTGTAGGTGCCTGCCTGATATTAATAGGGAGCGTGTTCCAGAGGGCGGGTGCTGCAACACTAAATGCTGTATTACAAAGTACTCCTGGGGCATGCAGTACCATCAGAATACTCAGGAGCATTCAGTACCATCAGAAGCACTTCTTGTTCTGAGGATCGCAAAGAAAGGGCATAAGGGGTGAGGTTATCCTTGAGGTTATCCCTGGTCCCAAGTTGTTTAGGGCGTGACAACACTTTACTCTTCCGGATCCCCTCATTCCAGGGAAGTGGAAAACAATACATTCAGTGTGTGACGTGTTGCAACCAATAACACATTTAGACAGGCTCATGGTTGTTGCAGCACCCATACTGTCCATGAGTTGCCTATGACAATGTGCTCCAAGCATGGATCCTCAAGCCCACCAGGCGGTAAACGTGGGAGACCTCAGCATTAGGTCCAAGACCACTTCCATCCAGCAGCTCAACCATGCAGCCTCTTAGGCAATGCGATGGTAACTACCTCCAGTCTACGGGTATGCCTGGTACACCCAAAAGGAGAAAGATGCACACAATGGCCCCAGAGTAAATGACCACTGACTGCTCCTTTTGCATTCCTACCATTACCTGACCACCACCCGCCCTCTGGCTCACTCTGAGGATTTTTTCAGAGTGAACTGGCAGGTGGACCTGTGCGCTCTCTCTCTCTCTCTCTGATTATCACCTGTACTGCAGACATCCCCTCCCACAAAGTCTGGCTTGAGGAAGGACGCATCATAGCAAGGCATTTGGGTCTGCAGAGAGAGAGTCTACATGCCTTTTAAGAGAGCAGCAGTGGTGGCAGCGGTGATGAGAGGGTAGACAGCTGGGGGCTGGGAGATGCAGCAATAGGGTGGGTGGGAGATGTGGTGGGAGGCTGGGAGACATGGGGATGGGGAAAGACATGACAGGGGCAGCAATGGGTGTTGGCTGGGCAGACCCTCCTGCAGCAGGAAAGCTTGCGTTGGCCCTGAGTTTCTCTCATTTCATGTAAAGAAGCTAAAAAATACCACCTACCACCCAGGGTTTGCTGCAGAAATTGTAGATGGAGAAAAGTGAATTGACACTGTGGACTCCGCCATATTGGAGGCCGATGACAAGGCTGCGAAAGTCCTCTCCTAGTGCCATGCTGTAAGCGTGCTGCCGGATGAGGACAAAGTCGGGCTTGAAGGATCTAGGAGACATAATCAGAGGATATTTTTAAAAAGTCACAGTTAAGGCCTCCTCTTCCTATCCATTTCTTTCTTTTTGCCTTCTTCCTCTTCTGCTTTCCTGGTGGCAACTTCTCAAGTGTCAAGTGTGGCACCAACTACTGTCATTATATTAAAATAAATAAATAAA
The DNA here is from genome assembly GCA_021292165.1 of Shinisaurus crocodilurus. Taxonomy (NCBI): domain Eukaryota; kingdom Metazoa; phylum Chordata; class Lepidosauria; order Squamata; family Shinisauridae; genus Shinisaurus; species Shinisaurus crocodilurus. The sequence goes on along the minus strand of CM037879.1, from coordinate 260,402,468 downwards.
ACCCTTCATCGGAGTCTTCTTAGCTCTATCACTGCAGGCAAACAGATTTCTCACAGTTTCCATTACGGGCAGGCTCGCACAGGAATGGTCTGTAACAAGAACTAAAGATAATAAATTAGGGACAGTAAAGCGTCTTCCCAGCAGTTCTCCTCTGAGAACCTGGGGTGGTGGTGGTGGGAATTTGATGACACATGTTGTAATGTGCTGCACAGATGACAGAGCAAACCTTGGAGCTAGACACCAATTTAAAAACCAGCATGTAGGAAGATCACACAAGACATTTCCAAATGCAGACATCCATCTATTAAACACCCATGTTCACCTTTAAAATACTTTCTCACAGAGTGCAACACAAAGTAATCTCTGTGTGTCTTGTCAAGCTCCCTCCTGAGTTTGCCAAAATTGCCATCTCAAACATCTAACTAGGACAGTTCAGACACCTAGAGAGCTATCTTCACCTGCTGCCTCTCATCTCTTGAATTCCCCTTTCTTGTAGACTTTTAGGACAGAGTCTAGACGGCCGTAGGAGAGGTCAGGAATGTGCTGAGATGACAACCTCGGAGTGCCCTCCCTCTGTCCTTGCAGCTGGCATGGAAAGGAACCACGCCGGCTGCGGCTCCAAGACCAACCTCCGAGCCAGAGGTTCGTGGGCATTCCTGGCGGAGGGGAGGGGAGGAGTAAGACTCCGCCATGATACGATGTATCCTGGCAATGCTTCAGCCTCTTCTCCTCACAAGGCAGGGAAAAAGACTTAGGCAGCCAAAATCACCCGTCTAAGTGCTTTGCAGGGCGTTAGGAGCACAGAGGCAACCTGCCCCTCCATGCTCCTCCCGCCCTCGATAGGATGCCCGGAATCCCCAGAGTTCAGAGGGTTACAGGCAGCCACATTGCATCGCACTGCTAGAGAGCTATCTTCACCTGCTGTGCTGCCTCTCATCTCTTGAATTCCCCTTTCTTGTAGGCATTTTACAACTTCAGCTGTGTCTTATTCAGGCCGCCTTTCCACTGGATCAGACCAAATGTCCATCTAGTCCAGCCTCATGCTCCCCATGGTAGCCAACCAGATGCCTCCAGGAAGCCCACAAGCTGTACACTTGCAGGGGACTATTTTGACATTGACTTGTCTGCCTGTGGAACACCTAAGCATGGTAGAATAATTTTGGGGTATTCTAGGCCAGGGGTGTTGATCCTCTTTCAGTCCAAGGGCTAAATTCCATTTTGGAAAAGCTCTTGGGGGCTGCATTCCAGTGGTGGGTAGGGCCAAAGGCAAAAAGTGTACAGCTAAACAACAACAAAAATACCAGCATATTTTTGCTTAAAGCTCTTCCTGCTAGTAACTCTGCCTTAGGAGAGGCATTTCAATCTTTAAGAATGGGCACAAAAACTGGGACACCACCTCAGCGCTAAGAACTGTTGTTATGGGCTCATTTAAAACCAACACCAAGTAGGGTTGTCACTTGCATTCAGTCAGTGGTAGAACTTGCTGCTTCGAGACCAAAGGGACAGCTAGCCTGGATGTTTCTATAATGGTCAGGACTTGCCACATGGTATATTCTGGCCTATTTGGTGGACTTGTAGTTCTGGTTGATCTCTGTAATCCGCTCCTTTGGCCACAGTTCAGGAATGGCATACAGAGCTATTCATTTCTGAACATCAGTGTACATCAGTGTACATGTCGCCTTACAGCAGGGGTGGGAACATGTGGCCCTCCAGATGCTTTGGTCTACAACTCCCATCAACCCTAGCTAGCATAGCCAATGGTGAAGGATTATGGGAGTTGTAGGACAAAACATTGGGAGGACAACAAGTTTCCCTTAGAATAGGTCTTTGCTCTCAAGGGATCCTGGCCTGACTGTTATGGTTCAGCGCCTGCTGTAGGCTTGGATCCTGACAGGCACCAAGTTCAGCTGACCAACATGTCTTGACTAAAGAGGAGTTTTGGAATGGAACTGTTTTCTCAGTTCAAGGTGAAGCAGGAAGAATAAATAATTAGGCAATAAGATGCGATGGGTTGCACATTGCTATGGTAATAATGGCCTCCTCGGGCAAAGTTCTCAGGCACAAATCCACCATATGAGTGATTTCAGCTACCCGAGAAGAGCAATAATCTCCCCAAGAATGTGCTGGTTGATATATGTCTGAACTAACAGAAAACAACAGTTATGACCTTTGTGTTACATTCCATGGATATTAGATGTTGCCGTAATATCACGGGGTGTCATTCATTGGGACTGTACTGAAAGAACTGCCCTGCATTGTTATACTTGGATCACATTTGATTGAAATAATATTCCAGCCCTATGTAATAATAATAACAACTTCAGGTGCAATATTTCTAGTGTTCTCCAGCTAGAGTGTTTCAGTAACCATTAAAAACAAAATGACAAACACAAGGCTTTAAAAATGTTTAGGGCTTCACAAATTTTGATTGGCCTTAGTAGCCAGCCAGAATGTGTGGTGACTTGATTTGGGGGAGGTTTGGGGGCTTGTTTCAGACTTGCTGAGCATCGAAGACACTCCAAGTGCCTCCTCTCCTCCTTATTCAAGCTCATGAGGGCTTATCTGTGTCACATAGACCACCTCTGAAGGGCACAGCAACTGCAGGGATGATCTCTTGCTTCCCTTACAAGCTCCAGGTTCAGGAGAAGGGTGGGAACCTGTCACGCTGATCAGAAGGTAGAAGGGACACTCGAGAAACTAAGAAAAATTGTGTATCTCTGAAAATATTGCTTCATTTTACTATGAAGCCACCAAGTGGTTCCCAAGTTGCCACTGCCAAGTTTCCCATATTTTGACTTTCCTGTTTCACAGTAATCAGCTATTCAGATAGCTATTCAACTCATCCCCCAAAAAAACATACATTCCCCGCAACATACAACATAGGAGAGTAGGAGAGCCATGCTGGATGAGGCCAAAGGCCTATCTAGTCCAGCATTCTGTTTCGACAGTCGCCAACCAGATGCCCATAGGAAGTACACAAGCAAGAGATGAACTCAGTGGCACTAGTAGCCATTGGTAGCCTCATCCTCCATGAATTTGTCTAATCCCCTTTTAAAGCCATCCAAGTTGGTGGCCATCACTACATCTTAGTTCTGCACTATGTGAAGAAGGACTTCCTTTCATCTGTCCAGAATCTCCTACCAGTCTGCTTCACTGAATAAGCCCAAGTTCCAGTATTCTGAAAGAGGGAGAAAACCTTCTCCCTATCCACTTATGGTACTCCATTCTCCACACCATGCATAATTTTATACACCTCTGTGACCTGTTGTCCCCCCCACCCCCTTACTTGCCTGCAGAGGAAATAAAAGTAAGAAAGAAATGATCTATGTGGCTGTATTCTTTCTGCAGGTGTGATTTAGATCAGGGTGTGTGTGTGTGTGTGTGTGTGTGTGTGTGTTGGGGAGAAGGGCCCCCTCCTTCAATGCTGCTGCCCCTGTAAAAACTGAGGTTCATGAAGCCAGTTTGAAGTAAATAATTATGATGATGTTGCTAGATGTGATCATGTCTTCTGTGTCACGTCTGTTTCAAACTTGATGGTCTTCACACGCATAATGTGTGAAGGAGCATCTTGATCGGACAGCTCACTGCACACAGTATAATCGAAAATATTGAGGCTGCTCAATTTCCATCATATTTCTGCAGTAAAATGAACAGTTTTGATAGGCTATATGCTACCTCCAGTATCAGAGACGGTATGCCTGTGCACACCAGTTGCTGGGGAACATGGGCGGGAGGGTGCTGTTGCACTCATGTCCTTCTTGTGGGTTTCCCCATGGGCAGCTGGTTGACCACTGTGTGAACAGAATGCTGGACTAGATGGACCCTTGATCTGATCCAGCATGGCTCTTCTTAGGTTCCTATGATAAAGAAATCCATGAAACAGATACAAATAAAATTGCATCCCATGATGATGGGATTCCCATCCTTCCTTCCAAGATCTCAGGGCAGCATACATAGGGTTCTCTCACTTTATCTTCACAACAGCCCTGTGAGGCATGTTAGGCTGAGAGATGACCCAAGGTTGCACAGTGAGTTTCATTGCTAGGCTAGGATTTGAACCCATATTTCACCAGTCCATGTACAACTCTATCCATTAGCACCACAGTGGCTTTCATATAGTTATTCAAAACATTCTTTTTATAGCTATATATGTCAGAGTAGGCTTAATAGTTTAAGGGGGAAAATATTAAAACAGAACAAAAAACTTTGAAAGCGAACAAAGAAAAAGAATATCTCAAGGCCAAGTGGAAATCATCTGGAGTTGTATGTGTGTACAACAGAGTAGGATCAGACCCCAAAATGCTCATTTGTATTTCTTCCTCAGAACTAGACTCAATAAAGGGCCATGATGAAAGGAGGCAAATTAAGATAAGAATGATACATGATCAAAAATAAAACAAATTTAAATGGGACTTTAATTTTTTTTCTTGTGATTTTAATTAATTATCAAAAATCTGGGACCTGACAGGCGATAACTCCTTCCGATAAGGAATCTGGAATGTGAAGAGCCATGGAAGGTATTAATATCCCCAATCTTTCCCTACCCTTGTCTGGCAGCAGTAATTTCTGATCTTTTGGCAGCTGCCTCCATTCCAAATGTTTTCCCAATAACTGTCATCATCTTTCTCACACATCGACTGGACGCCAGCTGCTGAGCAGTTAAAGAGGAACATTATTCATCCAGAAGATAAGCAAACCACCAATGAGAGTACCCCCCCCCCCTGCAGCAGCAGCTGTTTAATAGCAGCAACTGGAGAGGAGGCTGCAAAAGACTGAGAAAAAGAGAGAACCTTCTATTCCAGTTTTTTTTTTTTTTTAATTGTGATGGCAGCAGAAGCTTAAGTCAAAGTAATTTGTCTAACTGAATAATTTCTAGACCAGTTATATATCACACTGTCTAGGATATTTATGGCCAGATCCCATGAGCCACCATGTTGTCAATAAAGGGTTTAAGATGGGATGAAACGGCTGCTGTGTCACGACTCTAACAATATAGCGTTGGTATTTAGCCGGACCAGAATGTTGCAAAATGGGTAGAGGTGTTTGTACACCAGCAGCAACCATCATTTCCAACTGCAGGATAGCAGTGATGTTGCTGATGGGGGCCTGGTCTTTTGACAACGTTATATACCAGCCTTGTATTTAGGAATTTTATTATATTAAGCGGTTTATAAGTAATAAATAAATAAATATTGAAGCTCTATCTTGGTAGCTATAAATGACGAGGCATTGCATGCAGGCAAGTGGAGGAGGGATGGACCTTTCTGTCTCTCCTCTTGCACCCAACACAGAACTCAAGGCGGCTGTTAGAGGAGGGAGCGCTCTCATTCTTCCAAGAAAAAAAGAGAAAAGGTTTGCTTTTCTCTTTTTTAATTTAAATTTAAGCCGTACTACAGTACTTGTATTGTACAAGATTTTTAATTTAAGCCGTACTACAGTACTTGTATTGCAAGACGACGCTTGTATATCAAGTAAAAGATAAATAAATAAATAAATATTTAAAAATTTGCTTGTCTTGCAAAACGCTCTCAAACCAAGTTACTTGCAATCCAAGGTATTACTGTACTGCTTTGCTGTGCTTAATGGTTTGCTTGGTTGCTATTTATTTTTTTAATTTTGTTTTGATGGTTTAAGCTGCCCTAACATGTTGCCAGCTGAAGAGTGGCATATACTTGTTTCAATAAATAAATGATCAATGTCAGTTCCAAACTGGATGGAGATCTCCAAGAGAGACCATATAGAACAGCGGTCCCCAACCTTTTTGGGACCAGGGACCGGTCCCATGGAATAATTTTTTCCACGGACCGGGGGGGGGGTGTCGCCCACCGCTCACCTGCTGTGTGGCCCGGGCGGCAGCGCCACAGAACCAGGAAGTGACGCGACGGGAGACCCGTCACGTCACTTCCGGCTTTACTAAAATGCTCATCGGAGAGGCAAGCAGAGGGACGAGCAGCGGGGGGGGGGTGCTCGCCGGAGCTTGCGAGCACCCCGAGAGCCAGGATGGGGTGCTTGCGGTACGTCCTGGCGGGCGGCACACATCGTGCCCGGCCGCCGTGCTGCTGCGCTGCGCGACAAGCACCCCGTCCTGGCTCTTGGGGTACTCACGAGCTCCGGCGAGCACCCCCCGCTGCTTGTCCCTCTGCTCGCCTCCCTGACAAGCATTTTTGTAAAACCGGGTGGGGCGGCGGCCGGGCAGCATGGCGGCTGGGCGGCGCAGCGGCCGGGCAGCACGGCGGCAGGGCAGCACAGCGGCCAGGCAGTCGGGCAGTGCACGGCCCAGTTCTTAAGAGGCCACGGACCGGGACCGGTCCACGGCACGGGGGTTGGGGACCCCTGATATAGAAGCATTTTTTAACATTATGTTTCAGAGACTTCTCTAAATGATTAAGAACCTTGTAAAGTTCATTGTTTGAGCCAAAGATTAGAGCAGGGCTCTCCAACCTTGGGTCCCCAGATGTTGCTGGCCTACAGTTCCCAGCTTACCCAGCCAGCATGGCTAATGGCAAGGGATTCTGGGAGCTGTAGTCCAGGAACATCTGGGGACCCAAGGTTGGAGAGCCCTGGATTAGAGCCTATGGTTCACAGTGCCATCCTATGCTTATCTACTCAAGAGTCAGAGGTAAATCCATTGAGTTTCAGGTAAGTATGTATAGAATTGCACCATCAATGGATCTCGGACAGCAAGTTTCACTGGTTTTTACAAAAAGGGGTCACCACACCAATAAGAAACCTAGAAGCAGAACCTTGTTGGTTGGTTAACCTGACTTTATTTATGACTTACACAGTAGTAACAGAACATGTTCAGAGGTAGAAACAACAACCTCCATCTTCAAGGTATAAATAATTATGAATATTATGCATGGTATGATAGATGCATGCCTTGGGTAGTAAAGCGAGGCACTGCATTTCCCATTGTTTCCTGTCTGCTCTTAACTTGCCTAGGAGTGTGGACTGGGGACCATTTGTGTAATTTTGTTTTGATGGTTTAAGCTGCCCTAACATGTTGCCAGCTGAAGAGTGGCATATACTTGTTTCAATAAATAAATGATCAATGTCAGTTCCAAACTGGATGGAGATCTCCAAGAGAGACCATATAGAACAGCGGTCCCCAACCTTTTTGGGACCAGGGACCGGTCCCATGGAATAATTTTTTCCACGGACCGGGGGGGGTGTCGCCCACCGCTCACCTGCTGTGTGGCCCGGGCGGCAGCGCCACAGAACCTGTGGTGGGAGCCCAGACTGGAACATTGGGCGGAAATCTGTTTCCTGCCTCCATACAGATTAATTTGAATGCTGTGGGAATGCTTTCTTCTGGATGATGTTAGAGAGGAGAGGAGGAGAAATTAGGGATCCTTTCCAACGGTCCCATTAAAAGCATGCTTTTGTGTTGACGGTGCAAAGACTGTGACGCTCTTCTGTCTCCCCCCCCCCCTCCCAGTATCTACTAAATTACTCCAAGGGTGGTAACACAAGACAGTCGTGCTGAGTTTCCCAAGGGCCAAATCAGCACATGTGTTGAACAAATGCTGAGTGTTTGCAGCAGTATGTCAGAGCAGATATATGTCAAAACACATGCCCTGGGCCACATATGCAAGAATGTCATCCTAAACACATACCTACACATTCGATAACAACAGCCTGATCCGCAACCCAGCTATAATTGCATTCACCTTTTTCTACCTCAGTAAATTTGGTGGGACTAAACTGGATAAAGTACAGGTACTTTGCACTGGGGTCTGGATTGGGCTGATAGCTAGGTACACTCCATATCACACACAGCAAAGAGGCCCAAACATCATTATCATTAAGACAAAACTGAATATGATCTAATGTCAATATTTTCTTCAAAGGTAGCACATTTGATGCAGATGAAGTAAATACTTGCCTCATAGGGATGTGCTGACGCTGGGAAGTCTGGCTCATTTGGGCTCGACGGACTTCCTGCCCACTTATTCATTTCATAGATCATAGAGTTGGAAGGAGCCTACAAGGCTATCGAGTCCAACCCCCTGCTCAGTGCAGGAAACTAGAGGAGGGGTCTCCCATCCAAGTAATATCCAGGCCTGACCCTGCTTAGCTTTCCACGCTCAGACAAGCTGAGCCAGCGTGAGCCACAGGCCTATATAATCTAATCTAATGATCGAAAGCGGGCCGAGGCAAGGTTTTTTTCCATGGACTTCCATTTCTAAGATAGGCTGTGGTTTGTGCATTTAAAAAAAATGATAAGGAAATTTGTGCATATCATGCTATTTGTGCAATTTGCGCAAATCATGGTATTTTGCATGTTTTGCACAAATTGCCACCCGAAAAGCATGTGGATCTAGCACCCTTTGCATAAAATTGGCCAATTTGCCCAAATCACATAAGGGCCACATGTTTTTCAGGTGCCGATTTGTGCAAATTGCATAACTTTATGCGAATTTCCTTAGCAGGTTTTCCCCCCCCAATGCGCAAATCATGGACCATCTTAGAGACAGAAGTTGTGAGCTGGCTAAACTCGCACCATAGGGAGTCAGTGCCCGGGCAGGGCTGGCAAACCAGAATCTGGGGTGCTGAATCATGAAAATCCATCAGATTTTCACACACACCCCATCAGATTCCTCACACATTCCTAGTTTCAATGCTGTTTGCTTCCACTTTGGGGGCTAGGAAAGAATTCTTCATGCCATTCAGATTGGCCAAGGACTGGCATATTTTTTGCCTGTCTTGGCGTACCACCTAGTGAATTGTACATAAATTTAACTAGTTCTTTTTCATCACAACTTTGGCAGGTAGAAAGTTAAAAGAGGTGAGATTAAGGCTCATAGATGGGAAGCCTGATATGCCTGTCATTAGCAGCACAGGAGTCATGTAGGGAACCACGCAGCAGATTTTTTTTGGGCAACTGCTGAAAATGGGAACCATGTATAACCTGAAAGTTAAACTCAAACATAGGGCTTCAGCTTTGCAGAAGGCTCAGGTCTGAGGTGACTGCCCTAGGAGCCAAAAACAGGCTAGCTCCTTGGGCAGGAAGAATGGTAGAAATGATGGCCTTATTTCCCTCCCACTACCACATTTTAGTTGATTAAATTGCCTATAAATCTAATAAAGTTTATTCAACTCTTTCTTGTTGATTGCAATGTGAGTATTTTACAGAGATGAAACAGTTAGGCATTTGGGATTACATAGCAAGGAGATGGTTATATCTTTCTCACAAGAATTACTTTTTTGTTAATTGGTCTGCAAAAGGGAAAGCCATCCAATATGTTCTCTTAAAAATCACAAAGTACAAGCTGTTTATACATTTTTTTAAAAAAAACCCAGGACATGTGGATGGGATGAGAGAAGATAAGATGACAAGATAAGATGTATTTTGGATGCAGGTGGATAGCATTTTGTATTAGTGTAGATGCACCTTTAGTTCCAAAACAATGTTACTCCACTTTGCCAAAACAATGCTACTCCACTATGAGTATATGAGGCTAAAACTGCTTCTAAAAGAATCTCTTCCAGCTTCCAGCAGCTAGCAAATTTCCCAACCAAATTAACCTTTCTCATGTGCTCTGGCTTTAGGAAAACTACACATTCCATCAGGCTGGTCAGTCTGCAACAGGTTGCACATAACTACACATTCCAGATAGTCATAACTCCAGGGTACATAAGGGGAAAACAAAACAAAAACCAAGGGCATGGAGGTTAATTGCAAGAGAGAGAAAAGCTAATGTTCATCACCTGACCACTTTGGTGCCATTCCTTACAACCTGCATGTCCACCATACAGCCAGCAGTTACATAAGCAGCCAAGTTCAGTTCTGAAAACTCTGCCTGGAGTGGAAGAATAAAAGAACAGGGGGTTACTTGATAACAACAGAAAACACATAGAATAGGCTGACCTATTTGCAGATTTCTCTCTCAAAGAGAATGTTTCTCTCAACAAGATTTCTACAAGGCAGCAGCTTGTCTAATTAGTGCTGTTCTGTATGGGAAACATTCAAGAAGTGTTTATGGTCCAACATTAATAAAGCACAAGGACTCTGGATTAGGCTTATTGCAAAAATAAATAAAAAAGGAATAAAGAGCAGTCCTGACCAAATCCCAAGGGGGCATTATCTGAATAGGACTTAAATTCTTATCTGGAAAATTTCACGTGGAACTATGGCAGAAATCTGTTACCATGCGATTGGCCAGCTATAAACTTAAAACTGGGGTGATTTGTGCTTGTGTTAACGGCTAATGGCTATTGTTTTAAACCTGTTACTGTCTTTTAAATCTTTGCATTGCTGTTAGGTTTTATTTTGGTTCTTTTATTTTATACTGTAGTTTTAACTTTTATGTTGTGTCTTACAATTGCAATCCTGTGGTCCCTAGACAGTGTCTAGAGGGCCATAGGATTATTCAGAGACCCAGCTCCAGGTTCAGAAAACAGCTCTGACCTCGGGATCGGGGCTCCGTACTCAGAGCGCCCTCCCTCCCGGCCGGCATGAACCACGCCAGCTGTGCCTCTGAGGTCGGAAGAGCAACCTTGGGGATGGGGTGAAGAGGTGTTCTGGGGAGCAGGGATGGGAGGAGACTGGGGTCACCAGGATACAACATATCCTTGCGGTGCCTCCACCTCCTTCCCTTCCTGTCTGAAGCACCTCAGCTGGATGGCCAAAATTGGCCATCCAGCTGAGTTGCAGGGTGGGAGGAGCGTGGAGGCGACCTTTGCCTCCGCATTCCTCCCGCCATCCACAGGATGCCCATAATCCTCCGAGTTCGGAGGCTTACGGGCAGCCTCATTGGATTGCAGCCGTAATGTCGTATTTTATGGTTTTAATTGTTGTGAACTGCCCAGATAGCTTTGGCTATTGGGCGGTATAGAAATATAATAAATTAATAAATGAAAGCTTCATTTTGTAAGGAATCCGTTTGAAAAGGTTGAATCATTTTTGGGCACAGTGAAGCCGGACAGGTTAGAATTTACTATTTAGGGCTGGGGAATGCTGGGAGTTGCTGGCTGGGGAATGCTGGGGTTTGCAGGACTTTTTTCTGTCTAAACTTGCATAGGATTGCACCCTTAAAGAATAATTTGTCTGTCTTTTCAAACAACAACAACAACAACCACCTGGAAGAATAACTACACATTAGGCTATAAAAGGTGTTTGACTTATTGTTGTTATTAAGGGTGAAAATAGATGTAACATTTTAAGTGTGGCAGAGGTAGCTGTTCCTGCTCTCTAAACAAGCATACATTTTCTCATCTGAAGTAAGCTATTGATCAGGGGGGGTGGGATGGTTCTGTAGGTTTCCGGTATGAATCAATCAGAACCAGGGAAAATCTGGCTCTGTCTAGCATTACTGATGAACCCCACCCTTCAGTCTCCAGTACCATGTTGAAACTGTTTTTAACATGTTTATAGGTTTGGGAAGGGTTGGGTAAATTGATGGATAAAGTGACAATTGTGCTCCTTTATTATGATTTTTTAAGTGGCTACTTTCCCGATTGCACAAAGAATGGGGCTAAATATTGTGGACTAACATTTTGCCTTTGCACAGGAAACAATGTGCTGACATTCGACTTGCTGACCCCCACAGTCCATACATCCTGGTGACGTTCATCTGCGCTATCCCTGTCACCTGCACATTTCGACCACGAGGAAGAAGGACAGTGGCAATGCTGCTGCAGATCATGTCATTTGTACAGCGTGAAAACAACAACCTGATTTTTGCTCTGCCCCCATCCCATACTTCCAGTTTTGCACAAATGTATAAAAGTGACAGTGTGGGCAACTGCCACGTAGGGATACTATCAGTGCTTTTTTTCTGGAGAAAAAGGTACCGGAACTCTTGGATTACATTTCCTCGGGAGTAGATGGCGATTAAATTGTAATGCAATTAATAGAAGAAAAGGTGCTGGAACTCAGTTCCGGTGAGTTCCACCAGAAAAAAAGCCCTGGATACTATAAGAAATTAGTGTTTTCCCCCCCCCCAGACAAGTGGAAGTGGTCTAGGGATGGGGGAGAAATTCATTCGGTTCTCATTTTAATGTGAATTTACCTCATGCGTGCTTCCCAAACCAATATGCAAAGCAAAACACAGTTATACTCTGATATTCGTACTTTTCTGAATTTTGCAATACAGTTTGCCGATCCAAAAACATGCACAAATGTACATATATATGAGAGGAAAGTGTGCAGGAAAATGCACATGTGAAAATAACATGGAAAAACATATGTTGAAGAAAATTACTTTAAAATTCATAGATTGGAAGAACTATGCATAAAAGCGCACATGGATTTTTGTGTGGACTTCTAAGTGAATTCAGAAACTGATACAGACATACACTCACAGTGCATACACTTATTTCTTTTGGCCGATATTGTCTCTGGCTTCAACTCCCTTCCCCTGTCCCCTGTAAAATCTGCTTGATCAAAGATGCTAGTGGGACAAAAGAAATGAATGTGTATGTATAGGCAACAATGCCTTTACATTCCACAATAGCACCATCAACTTTGGTGGTGAATTGTGATACAACTTGGGGGGGGGGGGAATGTGGGAGTTTAGGAGATAAAAAGGGAGGGCGAGAAGTTTATAGGAGTTATTAATCAATTATATGTTCAAAATGTTACGTCAGTAGTTGTAAACGATGGAATCACAGAACCGATAAGCCTAGGCCGTGGAACTAGACAGGGATGTCCCCTTTCCCTTGTATTATTTATGTTAGTTATGGAGTTGTTAGCGAATGCTATCAGGCAGGAGAGAAATTTACAGGGGATAGGCATAAAGACTAAGAGTAAGATAAACCTTTTTGCAGATGATATTTTGTTAACACTTGAAAAGCCCATGGAAAACTGGGATAGGCTAGAGAAACATTTGAATGATTTTGGGGAAGTAACGGGGTTAAAAGTTAATTGGGATAAATCTGAGATTATGTTATTTAATTATAGCAAAATGGAGGAAAGGGTAGGATTTTAAAAAAAGAAAGTTGATATAAAGATAAAAAATATAATTAAATATTTAGGTATAGATATATTAAAAGACTTGGATCAAATAGGAGAATGGAATTTTAAAAAATTAAAAGGTGAGGTTAAGAATAAAATAGAGGATTATAAAAAACTTGGATGATCATGGTTTGGTAGGATAGCTTTGATTAAAATGAAGATTTTACTGAAGACAATTTTTTTGTTTAGAATGATACCATATAAGATATCAGAAAGGAAATTAAAGAATGGCAAGTAATTTTAAATAGTTATTGTAATGGGGTGGGGGTGGGGGTGGAGATCGAGGATTACTAAGAATAGGTGGTATAAATCTCAAAAAGTAGGGGGACTTGGTCTTCCGAACATAAAATGGTACTATATAACAAATCAACTTAGATACATAATGGATATTATTGCTAGGAAGGATCTCATGTGGTGGGAAATAGAAGCATATGAATTGGGAAATAGAGTGGAGAATTTTTTATTTGCAAAGCAAGGGTATAATATGATAAAAAGATTAGAAAACCCCTATTTAAAAATGTTTGAAAATTGGAATAGAAACAAGAAAATATTTATACCAGGTATATCACCGCTTACTCCAGTGGTGGTAATGGATGGAGGACTTTCCAGACAACGTTAGACATTTGGAACGAATTTATATAGAGAAAAAGGTGATAAGTTTAATGGACTGGCTGGATAAAATGGAGACAAGGCAACAAATAATTGAAAGGGTTGGTCCAGGAAGAATTTCGTGGCTAAATTTAATCCAATTAGTTCAATGGGGAAAGAAATGGAAGAGGAGACAGGAGCATGAAAGAGAATTCACCACATTTGAGCAGTTGGTTATGTCTAGAGAACTTATAGAAGGGAATGTATCAGCTAGAGGTATTACAAAGATGACATATAAAATGATTCAGAAATCAGAAGAGCAAGCGGAAAATCTTAAGATCGTTTGGGACAGAGTTTGAAGAGGAACTAGCAAAAGAAGAGTGGAATAAGATATGGGATAGGTGAATATTGAAAAATATGTCAATAAGGATAAAAGAGAATTTCTATAAGTTAATTTGGAGATGGTACCTGACTCTGGTGATAATAAACAAAATAGATAATAAATGTTCTCCAATGTGTTGGAGAGATTGTCAGGAGCTGGGTACGTATGCTCATATGTGGTGGAGTTGTAAAAATGTATTGGATTTTTGGAAAATGATTTTTGAAGAAATATCAGAAATTGTTGGTACTGATTTAGAAGTTTGTCCTAAATTAGCATTGTTATCAATAACCAAAAAGGTGGCTGGTCCTCAAAATGTTAAAGAATTAATTGTAAATTTGTTAACGGTGGGTAGATTAATGATAGCAAGAAAATGGAAAGTTCAGCAAGTTTTCTCTATCACTGACTGGTATAAAGAAGTGTGGAATATGGCTTTAAACGATATGTTAACTTGTAATATCAAATGTAAAAGGGGACAATTAAAAAAAAACAATTTTAAGGATATCTGGGGTTTATTTTTGGATTTTGTGTTAAATAAGGGGAAAGGGAGTATGCCATGTCAAAATATGTTGTATTTTTGGAATAATGAATAAATAGATTATATAGAGATAGAATGTATTCTTTGGTCCCGTGGTGATGGGAGCACTATATAAATTGTATGTTTGTTATTTAGTTGTTTTATAAATAAAAAATAAAAAATAAAAGAAAGGGGAGGGCCAGGAGGAAATCGTATATTTTCATAGCAAATAATCTGAAAAAGGCCTGACCTATTTTCATGCCAAGTATGAAGTGTCAGGGAAGAAGCAAATGAAACAGATCAAAAATTAGCCATGAAGGGAGATGAGAGAGCTTATATAGCCGCTGATGGAAAAGAAGAACCAGTGCTTAAGGCCTTCTGTTCCAAAGTCAATAACTTCCTGGTGAAAAGATTATTCGTCCTTCTTTGCATCCCCCACAAAGCAGGCTGTAGGGCTAGTGAGCAGAAAACAAAAATGCATCAAAGGGGAAGTGAGATGTTACAAGAATGAACAGGGCAAATCAGTTTACACAGAGAACGTATCTGTGGATGCATCCTCATGTCAAAAACCAATGCACTCCGGCAAGTAAACAGGTGAGAGGAAAATTGCTGGAATTGTTTTGCAGGAATAATTGTTTGGACATTTTCTTCTAAAATATTCCAGTGTTCTTGCTTCAGAAAATATGTTTTTCCTTAGGAGCAGCAACTTTTTCCCCATGGAAAGGGCATGTTTTCACCTAAAGCAAGCAAAGTACGAAAATCTAAAGGATGATTCAGCAGGCACCTGGAAAAACACTCCAGGCCCTGTTGAATAAGTTACCATAACAGAAAACCAAATTAAATCTGATGTAAGCCAGCCTCAAAATGCTTTCTTAATTCCAGGCTACTCCTAGCTGACACTTACAAAGTCAAAACTGAATTGCATGCCTGAACTGTTTTTTGACAGAGACTTTCATTGCCCACTGACCTGTTCCACTCGGATCTCATATTCCCCATTCACCTTCTTTCCTTGAAAATATTTAGCCCTATGGAGGAAAGGAGAGAGAAAGAAAGAGAGAGTTAAATAGATACAACTGATGCTTATTTTGTCTCTGTTTTTCTATGCTGATGTTTCCTCTTCCTGTTGCTTTTTGTTGAGGAACTTGAGCTGGTTCATAAGACATTGACCTGGTTTGCATATAATGACAACCCATCAGTTTAAAAACCGATGGGTTGTTGTGCACAAGAAGGAGTGAGCGTGCCCACCTCTTCTGTTTTCACTCAGCAACCCATGATCAGCTCAGCAACCCATGTTCGGCTGTTGCTGAACATGATGTTCAAATCGAGGGTTTGTTGTTGGGTTAACTGCTTGGTTGCTTAGCCCCTTCCTAAACAATCCAGCAGTCTGGGTTCAGACGTAGCACTCAGGAGGAGCCAACCATGGGTTGCTGAGCTAATCTTGGGTAGTGGAGTAAAGAGTAAGAAGTGGGCGTGCTGCAGGCAACCCAGCAGTTTTTATTTATTTACTAGCTGAAGGACCAGTTCTTCGAATGGAATAAAAAACTGATTATTTTCTACCCTGTACTCTGAGTACTTCAAAAAGCCCTTTTCACCCCCTTAACAGTTTTAATCTTGTGGAAACATACAACTTTGCTTACGTTGAATCTGGGGTGCCAAAGTCACCTGAGAGAAAAATGCCTCAGGCAAGGCAAATTGTGAATATGAAAGGCTTTTGTCTGACTGAATGTTTCCTCAAGGCTGTTAGGATCAGAATAAGAATAGATTTCAGGTTTCAGCTACTTAAGGTAAATTCAGACTTAATCTTTCTTTCAGCAATGTAAATGCAGGAAATGCAAGGCGAGGCCCAAAGCTATTAAGAGTCAATTAGCAGCTGAAAAGCCTGAGGCCTATAAAACTTTAAATCTTCATAACAATGCTTTCCCTCAATGGATTTTCTTTTCCGCTCTTCCTGGCAATAAAAATATACTAAAATGACCTGTGGATGGCTCCTATTGTTCCCGCACTGCCTGGGGAGACTGAAGCAGCCCAGAGAGAGCATTGTTATGGAGATTTTGGGGGTCATTTTATGTCCCAGGCATGTTTGGTTATAGCAAGAAAACTGTAAAAGGCAGGTGGCTGAAATTTGGTAATATTGTTTACTACCTTATTTTAGGCAAAGTCCTACCAGGACAGGATTGTAGGTCTACTTATGTGTAAATTACACCACAGAATGTGAGCCTGGGGCAAGAAAAGCACCCCAGGATGAAGGTTTAACCAAGTTTTCACAACATAGTTTTTATTAGTGATCCATAAGCAACAACCATGCTAAATTTCAGCTTTCAAGCTTAACAGGAAATAGGAGATAAATTGATGAGGCAGTGCTCTCCCATATATATATATATATATATATACAGTAATACCTTGGATTACGAGCATAATTCGTTCCGGAACCATGCTCGTAATCCAAAATACTCGTACATCAAAGCAAGTTTCCCCATTAGAAATAATGGGAACTCAGATGATTCGTTCCACAACCATTTAATCACTGCTTTGCCGGCTCCCTGGCAGGGAGCCCCATGGAGGGAGCTGGCAAAGCAGTGATTAAATGGTTGTGGAATGAATCAGCAGAGTTCCCATTATTTATAATGGGGAAACTTGCTTTGATGTGCTGGCTCCCGGGGTCCCGGCCGCGCATTGCCTGCCTCCACTCGCTCTGCCAGGAGTGTCCAGCAGGCGGGGGCTTCCCTGGAGGTGCGGCGCAGCCGGGCTTGGCCACCGTTCCCTTAGAGGCACCCGAGATGCATCTCCCTGCCAGGGAGCTGGTAAGTGCTTTGCCGCTCGCAGGGAGATGCGTGGAGCCGCTCCAGCTGCTTCCTACCGTTGCAAGCGGCGGCTCACGGAGAGGCGAGCTGCCTGCGCCGCCTGCGGTCCCGTCGCGTCACATCCGGCCCCATCATTGACAGGGCCGGATGTGACGCGACGGGACTGCAGGCGGCGCGGGCGCCACTTGCAACGGTAGAAAGCAGCTCCATTCTTCGGCTCCCTGCTTGGGAGCCGGCATGCAGCAGCGCCAGGAGCCTCCAAGCACCCCGTGGAGGTGAAGCGAAGGAGCCCCGCCCGTCGCTCGCTCTGCGTGCGCCTCGCGCTGCTGCTTTGCCTGCTCCCTGCCTGGGACCGGCAAAGCGCAGCGTGAGGCTCACGCAGAGCGAGCGACGGCCAGGGCTCCTTCGCTTCACCTCCGAGGCGCAGCCTCTCGCCAGGGCCGGCGCTACCGCTAGGCCAACTAGGCGGTTGCCTAGGGTGCGCGGCTGAAGAGGGCGCCAGGCCTCCGCCTCCCCACCCTCCTGCCTGCCGCCGCCGCCGCCGTGCCTCCGCCCACCCGCTCGCTCGCCCGCTCGCCCGCCGCTGCGCCTCCCACCGCCATCGCCACCCCCCAACCCCCCCATCACCCCCCGTCACCTACCTTCGTCGCAGCAGCCGCAGCAGCAGCCGCCGCCGCCACCGCAGCCAGGGCGGGGGGGGAGGTAGGTTGGTGGTGGCGGCGCAGGGATTTTTTTTTTTTTGCTTTGGAGAGGGGGGGCGCTAACTATTTTTTCGCCTGGGGCGCCAAACTGCCCTGCACCGGTCCTGCCTCTCGCTCTGCGTGCGCCTCACGCTGCCGCTTCACCTCCACGGGGTGCTTGGATGCTCCTGGCGCTGCTGCATGCCGGCTCCCAAGCAGGGAGCCGAAGAATGGAGGCGCGAGCCGAAGAATGGAGCTGCTTTCTACCGTCGCAAGCGGCGCCCGCGCCGCCTGCAGTCCCGTCGTGTCACATCCGGCCCCGTCAGTGATGGGGCTGGATGTGACGTGACGGGACCGCAGGCGGCGCGGGCAGCTCGCCTCTCCATGAGCCGCCGCTTGCAACGGTAGGAAGCAGCTGGAGCGGCTCCACGCTAGCAAAGCACCCCATGGAGGTGAAGCGAAGGAGCCCTGGCTGTCGTTCACGCTGCGTGCGCCTCGCGCTGCCGCTTTGCCTGCTCCCTGCTTGGGAGCCGGCAAAGCGGCAGCGCGAGGCGCACGCAGAGTGAGAGGGAGCCGGCAAAGCGGCGCGAGGCAGCGAAGCGAGGCGCACGCACAGCGAGCGGCCTCGCCTCCATGGGGCTCCCAGGTAGAGAGCTGGCGCAGCAGCGCGAGGCGCCCGCAGAGTGAGCGGCTGCACCTCGCCTGTATGGGGCTCCCTGCCGGCTAGGCAAAGCCGGGGAGCTGGCACTTTAAGTGCTCGTCGTGGCCACAGCGTGTGGCTCGTGTTGCGAAACTTGCTCGTCCTCCGAACGTTAATAAATGATAAAATTTTGCTCGTTTTACGAGTAGCTCGCATACCGAGTTACTCGTAATCCGAGGTATTACTGTATATATATGATTTATTACATTTCTATACCACCCCAATATCCAAAGCTCTCTGGGCAGTTCACAACAATTTTAAACTGATGGCTTGTCCTTATGTGCAAAATGTCTCGATTGCCATTTTCTTTCAGCTTTAGTGCTGATTCAGACATAAGATGATTTTTAGAAAATGATTCTCTGAAGTGCCTACACATGGAAAACTTTAATTTAGATGGGTTTGTTTCTCCATCCATCCTTCCATCCTTTTAGGTCAAAAGAAATGGCAGCGAGCTCATGATCACAAAACAGAACCATTGTTAACTTAGGGTTACTTCTGCCAATTCTACAAGTCAGACCAGTTATGAAGTTCGACTAAAAAAAAAATGCTGCCCTTCCAATTATTCTCTAGCTCATCTTTCTAAAGAAATGCATACTTCCTACTTAACCAACTTAGCTCCTTCTATAATCTCCTGCCTCTTCTATAATCTAACCTATAATCATTTTCTCTTACCATATTCTTCAGATTGAATATAGATATACAATTTGTCTTTTCTAGGAAATAGTTTATCTCATTCTTACCCATAACCCTTATTGACAGGAGGGTATGGGGCATGACAAAGGCAGCTTATCTCTAACTGAAGAGATAAGAAAGGGACCAGGGAAAGTAAATCTCCACACAGGGCTCAAAATGGCTACATGCATGACAAGGATGCTTCTGTACCAATAAAAGGGTTTATAGGTTTGCTGCTCAGAATGGATGCTTCTGTACCTTCTTTAGCTGCAGACAGCTAAGTTCCCTTCAGGATATAGGGTAATCTTGGTTCCTTCCACATGAGGCTTTTGTCACACAGTTGCCCTGCCCCATTCATGGAATTTTACAGGAGGTTCAGATGACATTGTCTTCAACTTCTAACCCTCCCGTGTTTTCCCACCACTTTTTCTGTCTTTTGTCTTTCCACAAACATTCCGTTAAAGAAGAAAAGATGGAATAGCTACAATGTCTCTTAGTTGGTAGCACTGGAATCCTCTGTTTGAAAGCACCCCTTGTCTCTCTGTGTGTACATATATATCAGCAGGGGCGTATAAATACACATCACATTTCCCTCTCTTTCAATCCTTGAGCATAATGTACAGGCCAGGTTTTTTGGTCCCTAAAGGCACTACTGAGATGTAACAGAAAGTCCTGTTCCTAGCGCTCGTAAATCCACCTCTTGCTGATCATGTCACACAGTCCCCTCTTGCTTGTTCTTGGCTACTCTATATATCATTCTCCGCTTTCCTTTCCTTCTGTCTGTGCTTTCATGTATAATAATGACTGAGAAAAGACACACAAACAAGGAAGTGGGGCTGACAGAGGCTTTAGGGACACTTTGATGTTCCACAGCTTCCAAAGAGCATGATACGCAGCCAGCTTTTCAGTTTTAGCAACAGAAAGCTGATGACATCAGCATTTGGGGGAGTTCAGAAACACTACCTACGAGCCATGCTTGCGTTCTTCTCAAACTACAATAATTTTCTACAGCCAGGTGACAAGCAGAAATGCAGCAGATGTATTCCTTTCCAACATGGAGTTGCATTGACTGGGGGCTTCAACTGCAGATTTCCTGCTTCTCAGGCAACTGCAGAAGCATAAAAGACTTGCAGGAAGAAATAGAAACCCTACTCCAAATGTTTCTTCTCCCATTTCTCCCTAACCCTGCTCTTTTTCTGCCTCTCCCTGCTCCAACATTTACATTTGTCACTTAACTGAGAGCCAGTGTGGCGTAGTGGTGAGAGTGTTGGACTGGGACTCAGGAGATCTGGGTTCGAGTCTCTGCTCAGCCATGAAACTCACTGGGTGACTTTGGGCCAGTCACTGACTCTCAGCCTAACCTACCTCACAGGGTTGTTGTGAGGATAAAATGGAGAGGAGGAGGAGGAGGAGGAGGAGGAGGAGGATCATGTAAGCCGCCTTGGGTTCCTTGCAGGAAAAAAGGCGGGGTATAAATATAATTAATTAATTAATTAATTAACACCCACTTCCCTCTTATATGCTCCTCTACTGTGTGACCACCCCAAATGCCCATCACAACCGACTGCTACAAGTTATAGAGCAGTGTTCTGCAACCTTGGGTCCCCTGATGTTTTTGGCCTACAACTCCTATCATGCCCCAGCCAGCTATGCTGGCTGGGGCATGCTGGGAGTTGTAGGCCAAAAACATCTGGGGACCCAAGGTTGCAGAACACTGTTATAGAGGAAACACATGCTATTACCTAGATAAAATTTACATGTCTATTATTATCTGTTGTTTGTATTTATGAGACGCCTATCAAATAAATTCCCTAGGCATCATTCAATAGTTTAAAATAAATGAAGACAATAAAAGCTAACAAAAATCTAACTGTCAGTAAACATCAACACAAAACTAGCAGAAAAACAATAAAAAGTCAGAACTATAAAAAGCAGTATAAAAACCAACCTGATAAAACACAATTCAAACGAAGAGCTAAAATTGCTTAATAAATACAGGTGCTAAACCCATCTCTGTCTATCCTGTGGGTGGGCAACTTTGGAGCCCTCCCAGCTGCCACCACTGCAGCCAAATTTCAGCAAAAGAAAAGCTGCATTTTTGCTTTAAAACAGGAGGCGTTCACCTTATTTTAAATGTGGCATTTTCCTAGGTGCTCGGGAAAGTAGAAAGGTTGAGCCACCCCATTAACGGGAGCATGGAACTTTGACAGCTAGATGTCAAAACTCAGGCTTCCTTTTAAAGCAGGGTTTTTGACAGGGCAACCCAGGTTTTTTTTTTTTTACAGGGATATAGACATATGTATATGCATATATCCCTGCCAAAACCCATTGATTAGCCCTGTCAAAAAACTCGTCTTAAAAGGAAGCCTGAGTTTTGACAGCTGTCAAACAAAAAGGGGGGGGCAAACTAGTGACAGCCCTTCTGATGTGTTGCTTGGGCACTTTGGAGAGGTGTCGTTGACTGTCAACTCGGAGATCGTGAAAGCGATCTCCAGAAAAACGGGGGGAAGGGGAAAAAGCCACAGTGAGCAATAAAGGGCTCACTCTCGCAGCAGGGAGAGGAGACAAAGCAGTTTTAGCAGCCAAGTCCCCCGGGATATGGGATGGAGGACTGAAGAGGAAGGTGGGGCAACCTACAGTGAGCCCAATCATCTATCAGGCGCACTGTGTATTGTTCAGTGAACAACAAACCCGCCACCGTTGGTTATTCGCAGGGTGGATTAGCATGACATAAGAACAAGCCCAGTGTGTGGAAGGGGAACATCCTATTTCCTGGGAGGCAGCCAATGACAGGAATAATTCTTGAAAAGGTAAAGGAAGCATCTCAGTAAATAAACTAGTACAATAATCGATCTGTATCTTTCTAGGACCTGCCGTCCGGGATCTTTTCCCCGAGCCTTCTCCATAGCCACATTCCTCCCAGCCACCAAAAGCTGGCTGCCACCTTCCCAGACGCTCCTTAAAGGCCTTTGTGTGGAATGCAGCAACCATTTTATTTTATACATCATTCAAAATAGTGTATTGTTGGCCCGTTCTGTTACAAAAGCCAGGCGGTAATTCCAAAGATAGATGTACGGGGTTATCAGTTTGTTGCACAACATGGAAATGTCTGTTACACAGGTTTGTTTTTCAACGGAAACCATTCATCTGAACTTTGGGAACAGGTTAACTTGAAAACCACATGAGAACGATAAATCAGGTCAGCCCAGGTTCACACATGGGTCTCAGTAAACTTTGCTGTATTTCCTCTTCAACTGTACCTGTTTTCTCATTATGGCTGACATCCATGAACCATGTTAGCAGGTGGTTAGGCCTATAAATCCACTTTAGTTGTAAAGGGTTCACAGGGTGGCGTGCACTGTCACAGCTAAAGCAAATAATTTCCTGGGGCTGTGCCACCTGCAACTGCAAGCACTTAATTTTAAGAAACCCATAAGCAGATATGAACCAACTTCCCTTTAAGTATAGGATGGGGAACTTACAGCCTGATAGCCTCAGCGTCACCTGGCTCTCTACACACTGCAGGGCTGCTCTTGCTTTCTGACCTGTGTCTCTGGGAATCATTTCCTCTTCTGTTTTTGTGTATGTGAGAGAGAGGCAGAGAAGCGATGTGGTGTCACAGAGTGAGGAAGGGCTGTGCAACCCTACAAACTCCACTCACTGTGGGCTCTGGTTCAGCTCACTTTGGACTCCACATGCCATTTGACTCTGGCTCTATTACCACTGGCTGTGCCCCCCCCCCCCCCAGATTTTTCCCATGATTTAGAACCAGGGATCTGTTCCGGATTCAAATGAATCCTGAATCCCAAACCAAATCACACTGATTTGGAAAGATTCAGGAGATGTCTGAATCAAAGAGAGGCTCCTTTGCAGTGGACTGAATCAGAATCCTCCCAAATCTTTGTTAGTGATTCGCAATCAGAGGGACAGAGAAAC
The DNA here is from genome assembly GCA_021292165.1 of Shinisaurus crocodilurus. Lineage (NCBI taxonomy): Eukaryota > Metazoa > Chordata > Lepidosauria > Squamata > Shinisauridae > Shinisaurus > Shinisaurus crocodilurus. The sequence continues at coordinate 260,379,237 of CM037879.1, read as the reverse complement.
CCAGGGAGTGTGTTTGCAAAAACCGATACATTTCTCCCCAAACTCTCCATATAAGAAGAGAGAGGGGGATGGAGAGAAGTGGATGTAGTTTTGTGACGGACAGCTTAGGAATGTGCGGCACTGGAAAACTCATTCCATTTGAGCTCCATGGACTTTTGATACATTTCCGACCTGACGGCCCAAAACAGGCCAAGTCGGGGGAGGTGGTGTGTGCTACAGCTTCTGCAAAATTGCTCGAAGAACTGCGTATCTCTCTAACGCAAATGTGATTTGCAGAAACCGGGGCCAACTTGTTAGATTCTAGTCACTGATGTTGTTCTTGTTGTAGCATTTAACATGAGAAGTATGGAAGCATCCTCCTCTCACTGCAACTTGGCCAGCTTGAATTTTCTGACAGTTAATTTCAGATTTGTGCAAAAATTCAGGCCTCTGCTTTGCAGTTTATCACAAATTTATGCAGTTTGGGTAAATTTGCACAAATTGTGGAGCGGAGGCCGAAATATTGTGCAAATCTCCCTGCTTAAAAAAAAATAAAAATTACGCAAATTGCGGCCCACTTTGAAAATGGAATTCCCTGTGCCAGCTTGACTCGTGTCGGAGCGAGTCGGCAGCCAGAGCAGGGTTGACAGAACAGAATCCGTGGGGCCAGATTTTCACCCCCCTATTGGGTTCTTCACACATCCTTAGGACAGCTCTAGCTTCTAACAGTGGATGGTTTCATCAGGAATCTCCAACCACAATTCGCTGAGGCGGGGATATTGAAGTAATAGATCACAGGACTGTTTCAGTGTTCAGTGCTCTCTGCTAGTTTTCTCTCCCAGGAGCAGGAATATTTAAAGAGTCTGTGGGACCTGGGAGGATGCAGCACTTGGTGCTTGTTTGAAAATTTATTTATTTCTTATATTTATTAATATAAAAATGCTGGATGTTCAAGTCCAGTTCTGCCTTTGCCACGGTGTGCTTCACACCTATCATCCAACCCTATGCTATTGCATGTTTTGTGACTCTGGTGCCAACTGAGCTGAAAGCAAAAAAAGCCTTAAACTGTTTTTCATTCATCATAACTCCCTAGCCCCTGTCCAATCCTTCTGAAATTTTGCAGATATCCTGCCTTGAGAAACCTCTATGATGATGTATGCATTTCCTTGCCAAATAAAACATGGGGGGGGGGGCAGAGGAAACAAATCATTTCCCTCCCAAACAATTTGAAGGCTCCCCTTCCACAAAAACCACTGCACCTATCCTTACGAAATTTTGCATAGTTGTTAGCTAGGCCCAAATCTATGCTGTATATGCCATTTTCATAACAATTGCCTACAACGAATGTAGAGGAATAAGCACATCCTCTGGGTTTTCTTTTGTTTTTGAAACCCCCAAACTGTAAAGGCTGCTCTTGCACACACACACACACACACACACACCCTGCATCTATTCATCTTAAACTTGGCAGGCATAATCCCCTCAGAAGGGGCAAGTATGCCTGCAATTTTCATCCAATTCCTCAAAAAATTAAAAAAAAAAAGTTGTTGTCAGTTTGCTTTCAAATTTCTTTTTTTTTTTGAAGGGATCTAGCACAACCTCCCCCCCCCCCAACTATTTGTTTGAAATCTGGCAGGTTTTATCCCCTTGCAAGCGGCTACTATGCCAGATAATTTCATCCAATTCTGTCATACGGGGGGTGGGGGTGGAGTTATAGGTACATTGTTGATTTCCAATGTTAGTCAACAGGAGGCACACGAAGCCTGAGAACATTCGGCTTAATGAGAACGTTCAGGCAAATAGGACTAAAACACTGCAAAATGGTGCCCCCAAGTCCCATATCAGCCAAACAGCCCACAAGAATACCACAACGGCAATGAATGCCACAGAGAAGTCCAGCAGAACCAACAGGGATGCACTCCCCCTGTCCAGCTCCCGGCGTAGGTCATCCACCAAGGCGACCATCGACCAAAGCTGTTTTTGTCCCAGAACAAGACATGGACGGGAAATAGAACAATCCATCTATCCATATCTGTGGTATATTCACAATCACCAGCACTTATTGGACTCACTAACCCACAACTTAATTTGCATTATCTACTCTTTTACTACAGGGGTGCACAAGCTGTGGCCCCTGGATGCGGGTTGTGTGGCCCCCATGCTACTGCCACCACCAAATTCCCTCCACAGAACGGCACTGAAAAACATGTGGCTTGGCCCGATTTGCACAAACCGGGTGCCTTTTTGCACAAAAAAGGCCTTTTTTTGGCCATGTGTTTTTCAAGTGCCGTTCTGTGCAAAAGGTCCTTTTTTGTGTAAAACGGCACCCAAAAAACACATGGTTTTGTGCTATTTGCACAAATTGGGTGCTGGTTTGCACAAAAAAAGGCCATGCCATTTTGCACAAAAAAGGCCTTTTTTGCCATGTATTTTTTGGGTACTGTTCTGTGCAAAAAGGCCTTTTTTGTGCAAAACGGCACCCAGAAAACATGGCCTGCATGCTATATGAGCAAATCGCGATAGTTGCGTTAAAGCCACATGCTTGCCTAGCACTGGTTTATGAAAATTCTATTGGCAGTTTGAAAAAAAATACACAAATTATGGTCTGTCTACAAATGGAAGTCCACGAAAAGAACCTTGACTCAGCCCACTTCCAATCATCGGGGAGGAAATCCGGTGAATTCAAATGAGCCGGATTTCCCTGTTTCGGCACATGCCTAGCGTGCATATACACACATGTATGTGCATGCGCAAGTGCAGTCCCCAGATCCCCTGATGACACCTGATGCAATCCTTGGGGCCAAAACCATTGCACACCTGTTTTACTAGAATGTAGCGTTCTGCTAAAAATAAATGTTGTGGTGGTTAAAAGAGTTAATATACAACTAATCCAGAGAAGGTGTTCTTCAATATCGTCCTCAATCTATTTAAGCCCATAAGTCTGTTTAACTTGAAGTCTGGGCTATACCAGCTGTGTATCAGTTGCTGAAGTATACTAAATTTGAAACTAATGAAAATCAACTCCACACCTCACCCCAGTGCTCTATTTGCTCAAAATAATACTCTGTCTTTCTTTGGTATTACAACTTTACTACTATGTAGTGTGTCTTGCAAATTTTCTTATTAGTATTTGGGAAGTAAAATTGTAACATAATACAATAACAAATGATATGATCTGTAGCAGCAACATAAAAATAATTTTTCAAGACTGGAAGAAGTTTGATGTTTTGCATATAATATTTTAGACAGAGAGTTTACTACTTTTCTTTTCTTGCTTAATAATACACTATGAACTTGCTTTCTTAGCATAAAATGAGTGCATCTATTTTCATCTGTCAAAACTTGGAAAGTGTGTCATTTTGCTATTCCAAGCAAGGCTCTATAGGGTTAAACATAGTACATTTAAGGAGACTCTGCTAAAGTAATTAAGGCTACCAAATTTGACTCGCCTGACTGTATTTATAACCTAGGAGGGAATATTTTCCAGACCCCTTATGTCTATTTTTGCATCAAGGCTAATCCTTCACATTTCTTGGTCAACTTTCTGCCAGGAGGACTGGATCCCGAGTTGCTTTAAGTATACACTATAAACATATAAATACAAGTGGCAACAACAGACCTGTGAAACACTACACAGTTATGTGAGAAGTTCTATTTATCATGTTGCTTTGACAGCCTTACCTGAACTCTCTGCCACGTCCAGAGTTTTCATTCATACACAAAAGCTCCGTACAGCTGTCACACACTGCAATCTTGCACACACACAGTTCACTTTAGCCAGGATTGCAGCCAGCTTGTTTTTATTTATGTTGTAATGGGTGGCAACACTCTACTGAGGGCATTTATGAGGCTGAAGCTGGCTTTGTTTTAAATCTGCTCCTCACGTGAATGTAAGAAGCTACACTGTGCACGGCATACATTTAATTTCATTTCCCAATTCTCTCCCATGCTAACAGTATTTATATGCTAAAGAGACAAGAGAGGCTCAAACCCACGCTATTTAGAGCCCTGCTGACTGTTCTCATGGATGCCCACAAAAGGCTGCTGCTTCTGCCAGCATCCTGTGGATCATGCTAAATTAGGACCAAAACAGACATTACTCTAGAGTAGTTCAGGGGGCACAATCCGGACTAGGACCCTAGTGTAGGGGGTAGGGCAGGGTCAGATTAAGGCCAGCTGATACCCTAAGCACAGCCCAATATTGGTACCCCCTTGACCCTTCCATTGCTTAGCTGGCAAGACATTGAGGCTCAATAAGTGCTGAAGGTGAAATAAGACTTTAAAAACTCGGTTTTCTTCAAGGCCATCCCCCACGCCAGAACACACAACTATATTAAATATAAACTGTTTGTTATTCTATTTATTTAACACTAATTTAGCAGCAAGCAATATAAGCCAATTACTTACTTATCACTAGGGCAACAGAAAGAAATACAAATTTTCACCACTGTTTTATTATGCATTTTTTTTTAATATAAAACTGTTATAAAGGGGAAAATGCAAATGCAAAAATTTGGGGTACTCTGGTACTCTGTGGTGCCCCCCTTCCCTTGGTGCCCTAAGCACGTGCTAATATTGCTTAATGGTTAATCCAGGGCTGGGGTAGGGGAGCATTTAAGATCCAGATCAGGCCACCTGCATCTACTGTAGAGTAAAAATTTAAAAAGACGTAGCTGCTAGACACAGATTTAAATAAATTTTGTCTGTTTCAGCCCTAAATGTGTGTGCAGCAACTATGTCTTCTTTTCATATTAACTCCAGGCGCAGAGGACCGATCCAGATCTTAAAAGTCCCCCATAGGGTCCTGAGCCTACTCTAGAGTAAAAAAAGGTGGCGGAGGGGAAGATGTATCTGCTAGACCAGTGTTCTCCAACCTTGGGTCCCCAGATGTTTTTGGCCTACAACTCCCAGCATGCCCCAGCCAGCATAGCTGGCTGGGGCATGCTGGGAGTTGTAGGCCAAAAACATTTGGGGACCCAAGGTTGGAGAACACTGTGCTAGACACACATTTAAAGTAATGTCTGTTTTGGCACTTAGTGCTTGGTGTATGTGAAGTAATGATTCCAACTCATCTTTCCTCTTGTGCGGTAATGGCTAATGGTGTGTAAACTCAGGATATATTTTCTCTTAACATGTATCACTGAGTTTAGTGTACATTTAGTGAATTTCATCTGCCATATCCTCCTTCAGTCTCCCAGTGTTACGTGATCTTTCTCCGAGTCTGCACATTCTGATTTTTGCATGTAACTATTGTGGCGGGGTGGGTGGAGAAGAATGTGTATCATTTGCCATTTTGGTCTCCTCCTTTTAGAACAATCCAAATGTAAACATCTGGGATGTGCAGCTATTAACCCTTCAGGCACTTTACCAAGCTAAGGACTACAGGAAAGATGGCCGAGGGTGGTGGTGGTGGATTTTGTCTCCTGCCTCATCACAATGGGACTTCGAGATTTAAGCCAATGGGAGAAAATAACTCAGACACAGCTGAGTTCAAATAACAGTGTCTGCTAATGTAAACAACAGCTTGGGCCTAGCCATGCACACACGGCTGCCCTGAGTGGATTCTGGCAGAATCTGAAAAGTTCCACTCTGCTTTCATAGACAACATTTCTACTGTGTCAGGCCAGTCTCATGAAATAGTACACAGACACAGTGACTGGGCGTATAGTTTCAAGTCAGGGAAGAGTAGCCTCCTTTCTCTCCGCCTCTGCCCCCACCCCCACCCTGAGAAACTTTTTCAGCTTCCCTCAAAATTCTCCAGGTGTTTTGCCCAAGCAGGAACCTCCAAATTTGCCTTGAATTTTGGTTTCAGTGGAATTCAGAGGCAACCTAATGATGCACAACTGTCACCATGACAATCCACAGGGAATCCTGTTATCATTTAAACTCCCCTGTTATCTGTTATCTTATTTAAACTCCTGTCTCAACTCTCTAAGGCAGGCTCAAATGTTTCGATCAATTTTGCATTCTGGGAAATGAGTATTTTGTGACCAGCCATGCCAACAACATGGCAGCCATTTTGTGAGAGAGCCCACAACATTGTTTCAATGTTCCAGATAAGCCCACCGACCCAGTAATGTTTTGATTTGGATGAAATCTGGCACAAACTGGTGTAAGAGTACAACTTGATCCTTGTACTAATGTAGTGACACACTCCAAGTACAATTGTTTGTAAAGCAGTTGCTCTCTTGCCACTGTCTTACCCATTTCTTTGTATGCTTTCAGCTTATTGCAGCTAGCACAAGGATGGAGCATGAGCAGGTATGGGGAAAGTCTGGAACCAAGCTCTTATGCAACATCTGAAAGGCCCTTCATTATTGTTCCATACTAGGTGTGCGTGTGTGTTAAAGGCATGAGGAGGCAGGATGAGGTATTCTTGCAGCATTTTATGAGGGCTTCATTTCCAGAGCCTTCCTATTCTGTATTCCAGAGTACCTTGCTTGAGTAATTGTGTGGGCTAATCCGTATTGTAGGAGAACAGGGGTATCCGATCTTACTGGGTCGGTGGGCTTATCTGGAACATTGAAACAATGTTGTGGGCTCTCTCACAAAATGGCTGCCATGTTGTTGGCATGGCTGGTCACAAAATACTCATTTCCCAGAATGCAAAACTAGTGAGACTAAAAGAAAAGTAACCCGTCCAAGAACCTAAGTACAAGGCAAAGGTGGGGAGTCTGAGCTCCAAAACACAAAACCACTCTTTGGAACCCAAATCAAGATGGTGCCTGAGGTCCGCATTTTGAATTGGAGCATGCAAACCTCCCAGTTCAAAAGATATTTCATTTTTTTAAATCTTAAGAAATAAAATAAAAACCAGGAGGGGCAGGGAGCTGGGTGGGTGCCAAAAGAGGTGTCCATGAGCACATTGGTGCCCATGGGCACCACACTGGAGACCCCGGTCTAGAAAGACAGATAGTATTCTGCCAAGAAGGGAGTATTTTGGGCAAGATGTATGTAGATTTGACCAAGATAATAAACCAGTGGTGGCCAACCTTTTTGGCCATGAGACAAGAGCAAACTATGAGATGATGCCACTCAGGCATGTGCTACTGTATACACGCCCCTCCCGGCCAGCCTATATTGCAGTGTGGTTTCGCTTTTAATTTATTGGCCCAGGGAGCAGGAAGAAGTGCAGTGCAGGAGAGGCAATTAGAAGTCCAGGTGTCTGACTCTACGAGGGCTTTACTGCTGATGTTCGGAGATGCCAGAAATCCCTGCTCCGTGTACCAATTGCCATATCTGTGCCCCAGGTTGGCCAACTCCCCACGCAGGAAACTCCAATGCTCATATTCTGGTCTGACATTTCTAAGGATCGCTGCATGCGGTGACAGAACAGCCTAACAGCCTCTGCCCCACTTTACATGGTTAGGGTTCAGCTTCAGCTGGCACTGGGCAGGCACAGCACAGACTGTCTACACAGCAGCTGCTAAAACCAATTCATAAGGCAGCAATCCTAAACTCACTTGCTTATAGGATTGCACTGCATGTCTGTATATTGATTCTACTTGATTAAATAGGCAGCCTGTAGTCCTCCCGAGGACCACCGTACAGAATTCTATGGATAGACCATCAGAATCAGAAAATTAAGCTGTATTGGAAGCAAGGGAATTATTTCCCTTTCCATGAATAACCAAGGGTTAATCTTGGACTGCATGATATTTATTCTGAGATTTCATAGATTTCATAGATCATAGAGTTGGAAGGGGCCATCCAGAAGGCCATCGAGTCCAACGCCCTGCTCAATGCAGGAAACTAGAGGAGGGGTCTCCCATCCAAGTAACAACCAGGCCTGACCCTGCTTAGCTTTCCATGCTCGAGCCAACTTAAGTCACATGAAGATGAATATGGAGAGCACACTCGACAACTCTGTGGTGTGCAGAAAAAGAAATATATTTTGAAACATGTTGTGCCAATAAAATCCTCATCTATTGCACCCTTGAGATTTTATCTTCCCACTTTTAACTCCACTATTTCTACTGGACCGGTACCACCAATTGCATCTCACAACTTTGCAACGTGCTCACAGTTTGCAAGGCGTTACTACAGGGACATAATTATGCCTCCTGATGCAGGATCCGACTGTAGTGGGGTCCAAATAGGAAGAGTCCATGACAGGTAAAGGCAGTAGCCCCTTTCATGTGTTCTAGTCAGGGAGTGGGGAGTGGGATCACATGGTGGTAGACTCCATCCCTGACCTACACAGGATCATTTGACAGTCTGAAGAGATTCCTCTGCCCATTCAAGTGTACATGTGTAGACATCTTTGCAATGTGACTGCCTGGAACCCTGAAAAAGCAGGATTCCAAATCACACAGAGAGGGGCCCCCTACACATATACACATATAGGATCTCTTCAGATCTTCAAACTAATTACACGTAGGTCAGGTTGCCTGAACAGAATGTGTGAAAAGTGCTACTGTATGTCACATCGGAGGCACATTAAAATGTATAAACTGAGGGCATGATCCAGCCAAATTTAAGCATGCTTTAGTCCCATTGACATCAATGGGAGAGATTTTAGCCTTTGACCTGTAAAAGATGGCCCTGTAAAATTTATGATGATGTGCGAAAAAGTTAAGCAAGTCAACTGTAAGGGCCGGTGTGGCATAGTGGCTACTAGACTGTTAGACTGGGACTCGGGAGATCAGGGTTCTAGTCCCCACTCGGCCATGAAGCTCACTGGGTGACTTTGGGCCAGTCACTGACTCTCAGCCTAACCTACCCCACCCCACAGGGTTGATGTGAGGAGAAAATGGAGAGGAGGAGGAGGACCATGTAAGCCACCTTGGGTTCCCTGCAAGTGGAAAAAGGTGGGAGATAAATGTAATAATAAAATAAAAATAAATATTGCTAAAAATATAGAGTTCAACAAAACCTGGCAGAAAGGCAGGATATAAATGTAATAAATGAATAAATAAATAAATACTAGAATCTGGGGCCACCCTTTTAAATTGATTGGCAGTCTATTCAGCACAGACTAAAGAAAATATTTCATCACACAGTGCATAATTAATTTATGGAATTCACTGCCACAAAATGAACTAGTGGGTTATAAGGGGATTATGCAAATACATAAATTCCAGATGTACCAAAATGGAGAGGAGGAGGATGATTATGTAAGCCCCCTTAGGTTCCTTGCAGGAAAAAAGGCAGGATATAAATGAAATAAATAAATAAACAAACAAACAAAACTGGCAGCAGTGGAATAGTTTGAAAACGTAGGTAAGGCACTGCTTTTGCCTTGAACGGGAGATGGGTAATTGATCAGTGCAGGTATGCTAGCAAAATATTTCTTTTTATTGTGAAATAAAAATGTGATGTTAATAGATACTGTTCCAAAAATGAGTTGTTATTTTAAAGAAATCTACACCAAAGCCTTTTCTTGCCACTAAAAGGGGTTAACAATACACAGTCCAAAATTCTTTTTGAGAAATTGACTTCAGCGAGAGCATGATTTTACTTAGAAGTGATCTGGGCAAGGAAGTTGCCAGAGGTGGGACGTTTTCCTCCTGGATGAAGTCATGCTCTTGGATTTGGCCAGCTTACAGTAACATGGAGTTCTGCCACTCTGTTTCCTAATGTCCTCATGCTGCGAATGCACTTCTGTAGCCCTCTCCCCCTTGTCCTTTCACCCCCATGTTTTTGGACTGCAATTTCGACAGGTGTCCTTGGGAAGTTAAAAGGTCTCCAAAATACTGCATTTTCTGCAGTATCAGTTAGATACTTCAGTCTACTCTATGGTTAGCTTGTTTGTTATGACATGAAAAAGGGAACAGAAAGTGAACTACAGTATTTTTCCATGTATAAGACTATACTTTTCCCTAAAATTGTTAGACTAAAAATTGAGGGTCGTCTTATACACGGAAGTAAGCCAAGGAGAGAACCACGCGGTTGCGAAACTGCCCAGTGGGGGGCGTCTTATACATGGGGGCGTCTTATAGACGGAAAAATACGGTATCTGGCCAGTCTGCCCCACCTGCCAACCCAAAAGTACACTCAGAATGTACCCACTACTTCATGAACAGTCATCTTCTCTCTGTCCCAAGCAGGAAAGAATATTTTATAAAATTCCATCTAAACAAACACAAGCACACCTATGCACACACAGACACACAAAGTCCACTCCACCTCTTCCTGGTTCTTGGAGGATCATTTCTTTCTGAGATGAGCAGTCCACAGGACTCCTAAAACTATATTGAGGCTAGTATTTATTTATTTTTAAGGAGTAAAAAGGTCCTTCTACAAACCTATTCCTAATCTGCACTTCTGCTGTCAGTTGCAGATTCAAAAACTCCTGGCCTAGATGCACCAAAGCTACTGTCCATGAAAAAAAAAAGCTGTGAATGAAATGTGTACACAGCAAAGCACAATGGAGCTGGTAATGGAGGAGAATTCCATTCTTTACATTCCTCCAGGATTGAAAGTAACAAAGCACAAGGGCCAATGAGTTGTTACGCATACCGAAGATTGTGGACTTAGTTCTGCGTAGGTGGCAACAGGCATGGAGGTCCATGTAGAGAGAGATGGTGAGTTTAGGTATTAACTTGAATCACTAAATGCACCCTTGTCCTCACATTACTTCCAAACATGATCAACCCCAACCAGATGCCTGAATCCACTACTCTCCTCTTTCCAATGTGCAGGATTTGTGCAATTTTTTTTAGAGTTTCTTAAAAGTGATGAAGTACTGACACCTAGTGTTCTTCAAATGCTTTCACAAGAGGCATAAAAGCCATAAGGAAACAGGCTTATAGGGAGAACAGTCTGTAGTATTGCGTATAGAAATAGCAGTGGTTGCACAGATACCTCCAGCATGAGCATAATGTTTGCTAAATACATTTCTGAAAACAAGTAGCTTTGGTGCATTTAGGCCAGTAGTTTTTGAATCTGCAACTGACAGCAGAAGTGCAGATTAGGAATAGGTTTGTAGAAGGACCTTGTGGTACTCCTTAAAAAAAATAAATACTAGCCTCACTATAGTTTTAGGAGTCCTGTGGACTGCTCATCCCTAGAATGGAAGGGAAAACGTTTTGACTCTTGGTAGTAGTTTTATATTATTATTACATTTATATCCCACCTTTTGCTTACTCTCGCGAGGAACCCAAGGCGGCTTACATGGTGGACATCCTCTCCATATCCTCACAACAACCCCGTGAGGTAGATTCATAGATCATAGAGTTGGAAGGGGCCTACAAGGCCATCGAGTCCAACCCCCTGCTCAGTGCAGGAAACTAGAGGAGGGGTCTCCCATCCAAGTAATAACCAGGCCTGACCCTGCTTAGCTTTCCACACTCAGACAAGCTGAGCCAGCATGAGCTGAGAGTCAGTAACTGGCCCGAAGTCACTCAGTGAACTTCATGGCTGAGTGGGGACTTGCATTCAGATCTCCCGAGTCCCAGTCGAACACCCTAAACCGTTACAGCACACTGGCTCTTGAAGAATTAATCCATTTGAATGTGTGTAAAACATAATATGGAATAGAACTGAACCTCAGCTTTGAAAGCTGGCCAACATGCAAGAACAAAACAAACATAACTGTCAGTCTTTAAATGTGGTCAAGTTACAAACCCAAATAAAAGGCCTTTTTTTTTTTAAGAGAGAAATTCTATTAAAAAAAATAAAAATAAAATAAGGGTTGGGATGGATTTCGAGTTCAAGGGAGACAAGCACCTATAGCTATAACCCTTGTCAGCTATATGTGTTCAGGTCTCTTCCCAACCTGTCCAGTTTATAACCATGACAAGATTTTTCATCATATGGCATCATATCCTTGTGAAACAAGTGGCATTGTACATTATTCCTCAATTTCCTGCTGTGATTTCTATGCCAACAGGTATTGGGTTTTTGTTGTTTTTTTAAGTATGCATTTTATATCTTGTAAATTATTTTAGAGATTGCAAGCCACACTGAACAGATGGAGAGGTAGAACGTAAATATCTTCAACACATCAACAAGACGCATCTGAACTATGTGTTCCTGAGGCACTAGTGATTCTGGTTTAAGACCCACCAAAACTATTGCAACCAAGACAGCAAAGTGTGGATACCTACCAGTCTGTGTGTGGATCATCAATTACCAAGAGGATTTGGGGTTTCGGCTGGGCAACAGGGGTGGGGCTTGGCGAGTGCTCAATCAGTCCTGCAGCTGCTTGTGTGGTCTGCTTCATGGCACTGGAGATGGAGCTGAAGATGCTGGTACCAGAAGAAAGAGGAGCAGGTTGCTGTATAGGCTGCTGCCTCCTCTCTGTTGCTGGGGAAACGGGGTTGCTGGTGGAATTATCTGGACGCTGAAGGTCCATCATGTAACCATTCGGCAAGTTGGCTACAAAACTACTGTCCGAGAGGCGCCTTCGCAGGAAATTCATCGTGACTGCTTCTCCAAAGTAAGCCAAAATAACACAGTAGCAGAGTCTAAAGAGCTAATCCGGGCTCTTGCTGGTTAGTTGGAAGAGATATTCTGTCACCTTCAATGGTACAGTGTGGAGGACACTTGCTCTTTTCAGGTATCCTTACCTGTAAAATACAGTATGGGACAATATATTAGAATGCATCACAGGCCTTTGAAGAATACCTCAAAGAACTGGAATAGCTTTTAGGCATTTTGGTATGAATGGAAATAAATACAAAAGAACTCCAGAAGCTTATGGCTGCTAATAGTGTGGTCCATCTGTGGGAAAGGTGAGACCAAGCCCAGGCTTAGGTTAACTCTAACCAGTTTCCTTCAGACCTTTGGCTCTCTAGATGTTGTTGGGCTCCAACTCCCAGCAGCCCCAGTCAGCATGGCCAGCAAACAGGGATGATGGGAACTGTAGTCCACAGGTTGCCCATCCTTGCTTTGGAGGAAGTGGTGTCTCACAGAAGGCAGAGTTGCTGCTGCAGGATGACACTGGTGTTGACTTGAGCCACAGGCCTGTGAGTGGAGCTAATTCAGCTCATCTGGGGTCCCCATCTAGCCTGCCAGGGTTAGAGGGGATAGCCACACCCCCTTCCCTGGCCCCACCCTTTTTCCCCAACCATTGACCATTTCATGGTTTCCTGGCTTTTGCACACTTTTTGAAGGTCGAAATGCTTCTCCTAAAGCTTAATTACTGGCAGCAAGAGCTTTAAGTGATAATATGCTGGTATTTCTGTTTTTGGCCCTGCCCCCTTTGACTATGACCACACCCACCACTGGAATGCAGCCCCTGAGAGCTTCCCTGAAATTGAATTTGGCCCTCAGGCTGAAAGAGGTCCAACAACCTGCTGTGTGGGTAAGGAAACATGGCTGAGCCAAGCCTAGTAGCAGTGCTACACTGCCCAGTAGTATGCCAGTCTCTCACGCCTCACTGAAAGAGCGTGTTTGGAATGGTCCAATCCAGAATTTGCTTCACTTCCCTCTCATTATACTGAAGTTGGTTCAAAATGATTTGTGAAATTCAAATCCCTCCTCCTGCTCTCTTTGGTGGTCTACCGCCTTAGAGTTTCCAGGCCCTGCTCCTGGGAAGAACCTTGTGTCTTTAAGAGTTGCATAAAACGTCACCAGTCGTGGCTTTCCCCATTATAATAATAACACTGTGATGGTAGGAGAAGCAGAATGTTCCCTTCTATGCAGTCCTTAAAGGTACTGTAGCCCTTTCAGAGTGAAGATCTGGCAACTATATGCCCCTTTGGCTTCTTGACCCACAGTACTCGAACTTCCAAAGCAACCTTACACTCATGCCCTGCTTGTGGATTTCCTGTGGGCAGCTGGTCGGCCGCTGTGTGAACAGAATGGTCTGATCCAGCATGGCTCTTCCTATGTTCTTATGTTCTTATGTTCACTCCCTTCCTGCTAACAACTCACGGCTGCTCCTGTCTCAAGGCCCTATGTAGGATTTGCCTCCACCACACACCACCTTCTCAAGTCCTTGCTTTTTAACCCAGTGCCTTTCTTCCTTTAGCTCAGAGGTGGGCAACTTGTGGCCCTCCAAATGCTTTAGCCTACAACTCCCATGATCCTTCACCATTGCTATACTGGCTAGGGCTGATGAGAGTTGTAGGCCAAAATATCTAAAGTGCCACAAGTTGCCCACTCCTGCTTTAGCTAGTTTTCAGCCAACCACTCTCTCCCCACTTTCAAAGCCGACAATATACTACATCCCCAGTTTCACTTCCCAAACCAATCCTATATTATAGTCTACTTTGGTACCGCAGGCAGAATAAGTGTACCATGGAAAATTGGCTGCAAAGTGAGATGCTCCAGATGACTCAGGCAAGTAAGCCAAGTAACATGAAGGCAAAACAAAAACACCCCCACTGGACCACAAGGACATATGTGTATTTAAGCCCCACTCTGCTAAAAATGAAGTGGCAGCCAGTAAAACAGGTCTGCCCAGCTGGTACATTGTAACCATCCAAACACTAAGGATGGGGAAATCTGTCCATTTCGGTTTTACTCTGTTTCTCATTGTTCTGACTATACATTAGTTTTGGGCTGTTTCGGCAAAAAGATCATAATGTCTGCATGAAATTCATATGCATTTTCATGCATATTTCTCCTAATATACACATTTTTGTACGTACTGTGCACACTTTTTGCACTCTATTCAATTGTTCCCTAATATGATGTGCTTCTGAGCATACTTTTGTGCACATTTCTCCCTGGATTGCAACAGGTGGTGAGGGAGAGTTGATCTTTTCCTCTCTTACTGTTGTCTTGACAAAAATCATGCCTTTGAAGTTTCTACTTGCATTGAGAGGAAAGTTCTTACTGGCACCAAGGGGAGCTTTCCTCCCAATGCAAATGGCTGCTTTCAAGGAGCTATTTTTGTCAGGACCACAGCAGAGGAAGAAAGGGTTAACCTCCCTCCCTAGCTGCTGAAATCCCAATTATCATCCCCCCCCCACCCTCCAGCAGCTGCTATTTGCATTTAAAAAATGAGACTTTACATGCAAACCTACTGAACTTTGCTTCTAGATTGGCCCACAGTCCTGCATTGTGCTTGACAATGCCTCTGTTTTTACAGTTCAGTTCCGTTACATTTCTATGACATCTTGATAGTTTATTGTTCAATCTAGAGATGCTCCAGGACCAGGAGAAATAAAAAGCCCGATGATTTATACATGTGTTGGTATCCTTCAAATTGGAAAGGATTGTCAGTGTTGAAATTGTACGTCATGACCTTTTGCTTGAAAAAAGAGATCCACTGGATATTAAAACTTAGATTTATAATTTTGAATCTGACAAGGCTATTCTTTCTAGCAATAGGAACAATTGCATAGCTTCTCTCCTGACGACAGCAGAGTCATATCATCAGAACCCAGTGAGTTACAATGGCCTTTTGTGAGGCCTGCTTATCAGGGAAGCCAGAGGCAGCTCAGCAAAAGCCTGAGATGCTAGGGGAAATAAATCCAGTGCTAATCCTTTGAAATTTACAGAAGCCATCTCTATCTTCAAAGTCTGCCTGAGTGACACATTACTTATTCTCCATTTCCCTACAGTAAAAACCTTTCAAACGAAAACCCGTCTTTGCACAATTTTGACGCAAACGCCTCTGTCATCATTAAGATTAAGTTCCTACATATATGCTGAAGGCATTCCTCATCTATCAAAGATTCAAATGACGGTAGGAGGCATCAAAGCAAACCAGAAAGAGTATAAAGACTCTGTATATTTACTGAACAATGCCACCAAAGGGATCTGGCATTCTAAAAACAAAAAACGAGCCCTCAAATAATGTTTTACTTTGTTTCCCCCACCTTTCTCCCTCTCTAGTCCAGTTCTTGGGTTTGATGGTACATGAGGTAATCTGTGTTTGCAAACGTTTAGACTCCCGCAAAACCCAATTTCTATGTGGTATCATGATTGGCATTAATACAGCAGGGCCTTCCTCTTCTGAGAGAGATATGGCTTTGAAGTGCACCGATCTGAATAAAATCAAGAAGCTGGATGTATTTAATGTGCAGGGCCTGGCAAGATGCATTAAGGATCAACTCAGATATAAGATGCCTATGGGAACAGTCGGCAAGCAACTTGCTGGTTCTCTCTGAAGAAAGAGCAGAGCCTTCCCCAGTTTTAGCCTGATGCCTTTCTCTGATGGATACACAACATAACTCTTCCCACATCATCTCAAGGCTCTCCACAATGTGTTTTTATAGCTGTCACAACAGATTCATGTTTTTAAAGTCAGGGTTAAACTGAGCCATTTTCTTGCTATTGAGCTAAAATGGATGCCTCTGCAAAAGGCAGAGTCCCCAACCAACCAGATTGGATAAGGCACAACAAGGGAGATGTTCCTAGAGAAATACCCTGTTTTAGGGAGGCTTCAGGTATTATGAAGACATAGACAATCCTAGCAAGAGTCCGAGGATTAAATGCTAAAAACTGCAATGCATATTGAGAGACTGAGAGTGCATTGGACTATTGAATACTAAGGACACATGAAGCTACTATACTAACCTCCTTCAGGTGACCAAAGTATGTACAGTGAATGTGGCGGGTGGAGGTGGAGGGTGGGATGGGATTGCAGCAGCAAGACTGACTGCACAGTACCTGCGTGTGTATTATGCATAGGCTCTGTACACCTGATCAGAGACCAAGCAGAAAGCAGGACTGAATCGGTCTCAGAGTATGCACTTCCTCTGTGCTACTTCCCCTGCTTCACCCACGAATTTTTTCATGGATCCCCACTTGTACTGAATATTGTTAAATCTTGATGAGAGACCAGATGTCATACCCTCCTGCCAACTATAGTAAAATGTAAAGAAGTTCCATGCTGGGCAAGACCAATAGTCCATGTAATTCAATATAGTCTCTACTGAGAACAGCCAGAACGAAGGATGAACTTCAGGTTATCAGGTCTATCAGTGGTTACCAGCCACTCTGGCAGCAGAGCTGAGCAGATTGGACTACAGTAGCCGATCATAATTTCTTTAGGCCTGGTATAAAGATGGGATCAAGGACCCCTTTTCGGATTGGATGGTGTCCTTTCACTTGTTTTAGTTCCCTTTGTTCAAGCTCCTTATGTTTCTGGCTGCCTGCTTTGTACTTAAAGGCAGACATGGCACTAGGGCATGAATATATATTAATTATAGACAAATTACAAATGCTGTTTAGACATTCTTCCCAGTTCCTGTGATCTAATGTCTGTTCTTCTATGCACCAATGGAGACTAGAGGCCTAACTAATTTACTCACATATGTTCTGCGGCCCATAAATATATCTGCAGCACTGGCTCCCACTGTACCTGGAATATCAACATCCCTTTTGCCTTTTGTTGTTGCAAAAACATCATATCAACTCCTCCTGCTCAGCTGCCACATCCTATCTGCTCTTCCTGCCTGGGCAGAGGAAATGGCCAGCAAAGACTAAAGATTTTTGGGACTTGTAGTTCTTGAGAGAGCATGCCACATTGGAAGGCATAAATCTCTCCGTCTCTCAAATTCCTTGTCCTAGAATTTCCTTAGCACTCTAAGGGCCAAACCAGACATTACTTTAAATCCATATCTAGCAGCTATGTCTGCTTTTCATTTTTTACTGTAGGGTAGGTGCAGGGCCCCCGATCTGGACTGTGACCCTAGCATGGGGCGTAGGAGGACTTTAAAGATCTATAGCTTCCACTGGGCATTAAAAACGTGGCTTTTCAGGCGGGAATATGGGGTGGGTTAGGATTTTTAAGTTTCGTACTGTTTTTAATTGTGTTTTATACTCTCTCTCTGTGTGTGTGTGTTTCCCCCCCCCTTGTATTTTATTGGACTGTACATTGCTCAGAGTGGCCGGATGTCTGGCCAGATGGGCGATTCATAAATATTATATATATATATATATATATATATATATATATATCCCCTGGGACTGAATAAAAATGAAAAAAGTCATTGCTGTTAGATATGGATTTAAAGTAATGTCCATTTTGGCCTTAGCTCTCCCCGCCCCGCTGAAGCCATTGGCTCAGCCGGCCTGGCCTGACGGTGCTCTGACTCCCCATCCCTCCCCCACACGCAAACTTCTCCCAGACCCCAGAAGGCGGGGCTGGGGGAAGTCCATTTTGGCCTTAGCTCTCATTCTGTTCGATCACTGCTTCTGATTGGCTCCAGAATATCTCACAACAAGCTCTCATTGTCCCATTTATAGATACACAGATATATAGATATATATCCCATACATAGATACAGAGAAATGAGTTTGCATCAATATCCTCAAACATGGCCTACAACTTTGGTTCAATTTTCCCCTTATGGTAGCGGAGGTTTTAAGGTGACCATGTGTCCTATTTTACTGAGGACAGTCCTTTTTTTGGGGGGGGAAGGTCTGTCAGGGAGAGCAGGGGCCTTGAGGTTGCCCATCCATAGTGAGCGGCTGGACCACAGACCGAGCAGGCATAGAGGTCGCCCGGTCACAGTCTTCCCCACTATGGTCAGTCTTGTATTGCATTTCTATTTAAATTATAATAATTCTTTTTTAAAAAATCTGCATTTTTAAAATGTTAAATTTTTTTTAACATAAATTAACATAGGCCAATATTTTTATGCATATTCTTGTCCTCATTTTTGGTACTGTATTTCCTCTTTTTCGGTGATGCATAAGCGACTACTTATAATAGTCCCCTCTGGACCCTCCTGGCCTCAGTAAAGCCAATTTATCCACCGCCACCCCTTTCCCCATGTTGGAGCCCTGTGTCGGCAGCATTTCCCATTGAGACAGACTCTGTGTGTGATTTACCCACCCACAACAAGGCAAAAGAAGAAAAATAACAAAAGGGGTCAAGATGTAAGCTTCGGCAGGCAGATACTTGCCCAATCCCACAGCTTCTAGTCTCTTGGGAGCTGTTACTCTGAGACAATCAAGGCATTCTAATGCATAACATAAAACGAAACCTGAAGGGAAGAGAAGTGCAACACTGTGATTGAAAGGTTTGCCTGAATTATTAACACTGCTGAGGGTGTCAGGCTATCCTTCATAGCAAATCCTTGGGGATGCTCTCTATTCTTTGTACTGTATACGGAAGGCAGCCTGTTTCTTCCATTCAGAGAAATGCCACACAGGGATCTGAACACTTTATATCCTTGTTCTTCGGTGTGTGTCACCTGCTGACCACATGACCCCTCTCAGGGCACGTCGTCTGAATTACAGATTAAAGCTGGTTTACAAGTTCAGTCCTTCCCCAAATCAATCTGTGGATTCTACTTTGATTTAAGTGTGCTGAAAATTAGAGGCTTAGTCCCCTCACAGGACTACACTTTCAAGGGTTCCCTGCGGAGAATGAGCTTCTCTTGTACATTTTGTGTTGCCGAAGCAGATTTGGCCCACTCTAAACATGCAGCAGAATGAGGTGGTAGGATCCAGAAGTGGTCGAATGGACTACTATACCACTTTAGACTGCAGGTGATGGATACCATTTCTGAAAGCTTTCACATGTAAAAAGAAACTCCCTGTAACAAAAACAAACAAAAACTCCTAGCACATAATGGAAAGATTGTCTCCTACAGTGTGCTCCTTGCTGTGCTAGTGTTCTGCTTACAGGGAGAGCTCTCTCTCTCTCTCTCTCTCTCTCTCTCTCTCTCTCACACACACACACACACACACACACGGCAGAGCATTCAAACATGTGACCATACACACCAGCAGTCTGAAGTCAGACCATTAAATCATTCAGAATTCTATCATCATATCCCCTCTTAATTGTGATTTCCTGTGTAGGCTAGGGGGTGACGTCTATACTAGAGATTTTTTTACCGTTATTGTAATGTCTGGCTCACTGGTGTCTCGCACGATGCACATGCCAAACCGACCCCCTCAAGCTATTTCTGCCGTTATGTCCCACATTTCTTCATACCAGGTATATCACAACTTTTTTCATATGTTGTGTGTTTTCCCCCGCAGTATATATTTCAGTGCGTGCTAAACTTGCGGATATTGTTCTGAGGGGAGGAGGAGGAGTGGCTTCACCGGGGTGGTGGGCTGGGCGGGAGCAGCGCTGCAACGAGAAAGTGTCCTATAGGGCTTTTTAAAAAAACACAGTATTTGTTAATGTGCACGTCGTGCGGAAGTGCGAATCTTCCCGCCTCATTCACAGGATGCTTTTTTTACAGGGAATCCAGATGTTGTCATCCTCCACACGTGTCCCTACTTTGCATCATTGCGAGCGAGCCCCAGGGTCACGTCAGGAGAAGAGCAGTGGAGCTGCATAATGGGGGCCAGAGGCTTGCTTCCTGGGGCTAGGCCCCATCATCAGCTCCGGCCTAGATACAGCCCTGACTGTCCCTGCAGTACCACTGTGAAAACAGCTTGAACAGATGCACAATCATTCAGCTTAGCCCACAGACATACAGCGAGCTAGTGGCAAGCAGAAGCTATACTTTCTCGGCTTGTCTGATTGCTCTGCTTCCTTCCTTTTGCTCTTCCTACAAGCTCCGCTACTAGCTCCAAATCCATAGTGAACATGCAGCGTTATTAAGTTCCATCAGCGTGCCTTTGATTTATTCCTGACACCTATCGCCTCATCTCCTATCGGTTTGGATTCACCATCTCATTTTGCAGAGCAAAGCAAAAGTTCGGCTGAATGATGGCCAATAACATTTCTCAGCATTCTGGATTTACCACCGGACTGCCTAGTGAACAGGAATAAATTAAAGAGGAGGAGGAGGAGGGAGAAGATTTTACTGCATATTAGAATCAATACAGTAGATACATAGTAGATGCAAATGCAAATTGTACAGCTGCACAGTTTCAAATTATATTCATACAAGGCCTATGAATTGTGTCTAGAATTTGCATTTCTGTTTGCTTTTCCCGATGACGTAGGGGAGAACACCTATTACAGTAGAACACCTTGGCTCTGCCAATTTGACAGACATAGAAAACTGCCCATCTTAGACCAGCAGCTGCTAATTCTGCAGTGTACCGATATTTTGCAGTGTAACTATAGTTGAGACAAAACAGTTGCTCGCACATTTTGGGTTTCACCTTTTGCTTATGTTCAGCTCTCCTTTTTTAGCGGATGCTTTCAGCAGATTTCACAAATATTTTGCCCATTGTTTTTACCCATCGCATTGCTTTGCTATCGAGCCATGCCACCCCGAGCCGACTGTAATGGGATAAGCCGAGTGAAACCTACCAGACTTAGGATATGGAAATTGTACAGTCCCTGCGCTAGCACCAAATGACTATATATTGGAAAGGTCCCAACTGAGCTGGAGCTGGGCTAGCCTACATGCAAGGCTGCCCCCATCTCATATGACTATGAGCAGCCCTGTCGTTGTCGTCGTCCCCCCACCAGGGAATGGAATAGACAGACTCCTTTCTCAGACTATAGGGGTGTACCATGGCAGGAGCTGTGCCCAGGGGTGCCAGTATACATGGCTTCGCTGAGATGGAGTGCCCCAATGTGTCCAACCTTGACAGCTTTGTAAGTTTGCTGGAAAGCGTCGCTGTATCAAACTAAGAGTTACTCCAACCTGTGCGAGGATGGGTCCATTCACAAGTGCTGGGGTGCAGAGGCAGTGTTAGGGGGTGGCCCACTAGGTCTGGAGCCCCAAATCTTTCATTTGGGGCCCCAAATCTCTGGGAGGCCATCTGCCCCACCACCCTGCTGTCCAGAAGCACTTGCTGAAATAAAGATACAGGGGGCCTGATTATCTCTGTTGCATCTGATCCCCCAGATTAGCTCACTTTTTGCCCACGTGTGCTTCACCTCCTGCTGTCCCTTCCCCTGAATCTTTCTGCCCGAGGTTTTCCCCCTGAAATCAATTGCCTTCCGCTCCCCTGTCCATACATCCCTTTTTACAAATAGAGGTGTCCTTAGGAGACAGGGTCCTTTACAGACTTTAGAGTATATGTTAATTAGCACGTGCAAATGCGTGCATTTTTTTTTGTCCCCCGGGCCTGAGCCCCGGATCTTTTTGGTACCTAGCACTGCCCCTGCTGGGGCGGGCAGAGAGCATTGATTGTGATCTACCAGCCGATCACAGAGCCATTCTAAGTAGATCTCCCAGGAAGCTTTCCTCCATGCCTGGGTTGGATCTCCTTCCATTGTACAGTGGAGTGGAAAGGGGGATTGCCAAATGTTCTCCTAATCACTGATTGTTTTCCCTGCTCTCCTGCAAGCATATATGGCCCCAATTCAGATTGGGAACATGGCGCTTCAGGAGAGGAGGCTTCTGCACACCCCTGCACTAGTGCATCATAAATCAACAGACTTTCCTCAGTTGCCTCACACAACTTGAACAGCAGAACACACATATCGTTCTGTTTGCCATTCCTGCTGTACATGTATTTAAGATAAGAGTGTCAGACCTCTTATCCAACCCCATTTGTCATCATTAGTTTTCTTCTGTGATAGTTAAAAAAACAAAGCAAAAAACCGTTAGTATCATTGACAGATATTGACACTCAATTGTTCTGGTTCTCAGTCATTCTGATTCTTCAGTTCAACAGGCAGGCCTCTTTAGCAATAATTATTTCCTGGCTTGGAGTTCTATCCAAAGTGTGCACATGAGACTAGGAACGGAGAGAGGGTAAGCTCTGCAGCCCTCTTGGGAGCTTTGTGTGGGTCAAACTTTGTATTTGCAGGGGGGGGGAACTATAAACTTCATAGAGCAGTGTTCTCCAACCTTGGCGCTGGCTGGGGCATGCTGGGAGTTGTAGGCCAAAAACATCTGGGGACCCAAGGTTGGAGAACACTGTCATAGAGGTTCCACTCGTGGGAGAAAAACACACACACAAGTGTTTCTCCCTTTGCTTTCTCCCCCCCTCCCTTCATCAAAGTAACTGAAGATATTTCAAAATGTAGAGTCATTAGCAGTAGGAAGGAAATAATGAGTACATCAATCTGTAAAACAGACTGAAAGGTTTGTACAATAGTGGCAGGAAAAAAATTGCATAATTTTGCAATGACAAGTCTTTCAGAAAAACAAGCCATTTGTTAAGGAGGTAGTTTACTGCAAAACTATTAAATATGGATGATTTACACTCTGCAGTCATTCCAATTTCCATATGTACATGCTAGTTTATTACATGGAAACTTATCCATATCATTTCTTTGTAGGTTCAGTAATGGATATAACGGAGTGATCTATTATTCATACAATACAGTGATCTAGCCTAATCCATGATTTTGCATGGTGGTATTATATTTTACAGCAATATTGTAGCCTTGCCACCGACTATTGTTCTTGTAGTGGCAATCAAGGACAAAGGCAGGGAAAGAAGTCATGGTATGACTTAAAAATGATGCAATTGGACTAATTCTGGAGAATAAAAATTTCTATACTGCCTACTAGCCAAAGCTCTCTGGCTGGTTCACAAAAATTAAAACTTTAAAATACAGCATGATAAAACATAATATAAAGCCTTTAAAAGTTTAAAACAGAATAAAACCAAAGTAAAAACTAGAAGCAGCCAGGGCAAAGATCCAAAAACACAATAACATATTTAAAAACAAAACTAAAGAACTAAAAAGCCTGGGGAAATAACGTGTCTTCACAGTGGTGCTGAAAACACCACATTGCAAGCACCAGGCTATCCAATCTGAGGAGAGCTTTCCACAGCTAGGGTGCCATCACTGAAAAGGCCCTCTCTTTAGTAGCCACCCGCTTCACCTCATTTGATGGGTGCACCCATAGGAGGGCATCGGAATATGATCTTAGGCTCTGCGCAAGTATATATGGGAGGAGATGATCCTTCAGGTAACCTGGCCCCAAGCCATTCAGGGCTTTAAAAATTAATACCAGCACTTTGAATTGGGCCCAGAAATGGACTGGCAACCAGTGCAGAACACATAGCAAACTGGTGTAATATGATGGTATCAGTCAGTACCCATTAACAATCTCACTGCTGTATTTTGGACCAGCTGAAGTTTCCATACCATTGTCAAAGGCAACCCCACGTTTAACACGTTGCAGTAACCCAAATGAGAGGTTATCAGAGCATGGATAGATAGTGTGCATCCCTGTGTGCCCCAAAGAACTGGAGCTGGAGTAGCCCTTGGCAAAGAAAAGAAGAGATGGGCTGCTTGCACGTGTTTCCAGAGGCAGGAGCAGAAGACCCAAGAAAGTCTCTCTTAAGAGACTTGTGTGCAAAAAGCGGAATTAGTGGAGCCAGCAGCCGTTTGGTGAATCTGATTTTTTAAACAATGTGCCCCAAAGAGGTTATCGAGACTTTGGGAGAAGGGGGGGGGACTCAAATTTTGAACTTGGACTGTCCAGTTGCTACGGGGAGGGCCATGGTGAGTGGCCAGCTAAGCAGCATCAAGCAAGGGGGGGGGCAGACATAGTTTCAAGCATTGAAGGGGACTGCTCCCCTGCTTGCACATCAGAACCCCCCCCCCCCCAGAAAGAGAGACTTTGTCCCCTGCTGTCCTGCCCAAAATGGAGAGCGAAGAAGATGCAAGAAAGTTTCCCCTCCAGGCATCTCCTGCTGCAAAGCGAGAAGACAAAGGACTGGATTAAGTGCTGGTATTGAAGACTGATAAATTGTTGCTGGAGTGGGAGGGGCCAGGACAGTGATCCAAGTGTGAGTTGTTGTCTTGTCCACAAATGCAAAAGTCAGCCCAAACTGTGTCATGCCAATTGAAGGCTTGCCTTAGCCACAGCCCTCATCTAGCATTGTTCACTGGGAGCTCCCCAGGGTTGGTGGCTGAGGTCTGACCAGAGTCATGAACCTGCTTGCAGCTTGCTGCCTGACGACCAACAACCAAAACCAGAAGCCACAGCTGGTAATATAGATTCTCCCCCCCCTCCTCTTAGGGTGGGTGCGGTGGTCTCCTCTTGTGGTAGGGCTGTGGCTAAGGCAAGCCCTGAAGAGAACCAGCCCCCAGGTAAAGAGTAAGTGCCTGGGAGAGATATAAGGAATCAGCTTTATTGTTTTGTAGCTTTACTGTTTGTACCAAAGTGTCTCCCTACCTTTCTCCTTCCCTCATTTCCCACCCTTCATTGTAATCTGTTTACCTGAATAAACCTTCTTGGTTTTACCCCACATGGCATTTGTGGTTGCTCTGTGGTTCAGCTAAATCCAAGGTATAGACAAGGGCAAGTCCCTGAAGAGAGATTCAAGTCAGGACTGCAGAGCCAAGGCTGACAGTCTGGCACCTAGAGATCTCTGGGTCTTGGGTAGAAAGGGTGGGTTGGCGGAGCCAGCCAGCCCCCCTTTCTTCACAGATAGCTTATAACAACATACTATGCTACTGTAAACCAACTGTAGCCACACAGCTCAGCATACACACAGAAATAAGCATGGTCAATACCCAGAGACATAAGCATTGTTAGTATTGAACTTAATGCAGATTGAATAGAGCAGGGGTCCCCAACCTTTTGGGCTGGTAGACACATTTGGAATTTTGAGTATCGTGGGCACTCTATTTCTTGTGCCCACTGCCCAGCCCTGATGCCCTCCACTCCTAAAGTGAGTGGTCCACACTTACAAGGTTCCCATGAGCAGGGGGTGCAGTGTGTTGTGACGACCACCCCTCACCCTATACTCAGGTGCGGGTGTTGCCACCTCATCTAGTGCCTGAGGACACCTGTCTCCCCTCAGGATCCACCCTGCCACCCAAGTGCACCTCCCAGATAGCCAGTGCCTATCACCACACCACTATTGGGATGGCTACCACCACCAGGGCTTTTGTGCCTGGTAAACTTAATAGATGCTGTTCTTTCCCACTTATTTATCCCACCAATTGTGGTTTTTTCCCTTCAGGTATGCTGCCACCAAACCCCTAAGTAGCATATGCGAGGCATGTGGGGTTAACTAAAGCCTTATCTGTAATTATAAATGGAAAACAGGCTGTTTACACACACACACACACACACACACACCAATTATTTTGGGAACACACAGGAAACAACTTGGGACCAGGTTACCTGAGGGAGTGCCTCCTCCCATACCAACCTGCCCGGTCACTGACTGTCATCAGATGGCTTGCTCCTGGTGGTTCCTCATGGACCTTTGGCCCAACTGGAGTCCACCAGGAGAAGAGCCTTCACGGTGGCGGCTCCATTTCTGTGGAACTCCCTGCCTCTGGAGGTCAGGCAGGCTCTGGCATTGTGCTGCTTTCGGCACCTGCTGAAGACCTCCTCGTTCCAGGAAGCCTTCTCTGCTCCTCAGCCACCAGTATAATTTTAGTTTGTTTTCAATGTATTGTCTTTGCTTCTTTTTTCTGTGTTTGTCTTTTTATTGTTCACTGCTCTGGAATCTACTTGATGTGGAGCGGTATACAAATACTGTAGATGATGATGATTTCATAGATCATAGAGTTGGAAGGAGCCTACAAGGCCATAGAGTCCAACCCCCTGCTCAGTGCAGGAAACTAGAGGAGGGGTCTCCCATCCAAGAAATAACCAGGCCTGACCCTGCTTAGCTTTCCACACTCAGACAAGCTGAGCCAGCATAAGCCACACTATGATGATGGATTCAGGGGTCAAATATAGGTTTTGGGCAATAACAGATAAGTAAATATTTTTCTGGATGTAGCACTTCTCAGTCCTCTAACAGACTAATCTCTAAAACCTTCCTATTGTCTCCCTCCCTCCTTCTCTGTCTCACGTCCCCCCCTCTCTCTAACTGCCTTTTTAAAAAATCCAGTCACGCCTTCCCCAGCCAATCACACGCAAGCGCCATCTGAACATTCCATTCACTGTCAATCATACACCCCAGGCACACACTATATTAAAACCTCAGTGGGTATTTCCCCTTTAAATAGAACCAAAATAATCACATGTGTTTTTAGTGTTTGCACACCCCAAGGGGTCTTTGTTGTTGCAGAGTAAGTTTTGTCTGACGACCACACTTAAGACAGAAACAACTGAAAGCTTTAAACAGGACCTTTATTTAACACCATCAGGCATCTTCTGGCTACAACTAAAACAAGGACTGACCCGGTTCTCATGATCGCTGTGGCTCCTCGTGGCTTATTTAAGCCACGAGGAGCCGTGGTGCCCATCATGGGCATCAGATTGCCTATTCAGCCCCTGGCTGCAGCTTGTCATGTCATGCAAACCTGGCATGGGAGGGTTGTTGGTGTAGTTAACAAACCACCCACAACCCTAACACAGCCCATGGCTTCTGTGTGGTTTGTTAACCACATCAACAACCCACCCTTACAGGGTTTGCAGGACGTGACAAGCCGCAGTTGCAGCTTGAATAATTAATTAGATGTGTGAACAGGCCCAAAGTAAGTAGGCAAAAGTGAAACCAGAACCAGAACAGAGTAGGCTACCCTGGAAGAGAGAACACACACACATCCCACTGCCTGATCCTACATGCATTAACTACTTAGTGACTTTTCAATCAATTATTTTTCTCTCCATACAGTGCATTTTAACTAATGGCTAGTGCTTATTCCAACACTTACAGTATATAGCCATGCAATATGTAGGCATGTGTATATTTTGCTAGCATATAGTAGATACTCCTGCACCTCTTGGACATGGTGAACATCTGGTGTGGGGCACTCTTGCCCCTGCCCTGCAATTCATGAGTCTTTCCATGCTCATGCAAATGGTAGGCCTTTTGTGAACACATCACTATATTGCTAGATATATTTTTTTCAGCACCTGTTGGGTGGGTGCTGTTCAGAGAATAGAGAGGTGACATGGGAGAGAGACCGTAGCTCAGATGTAGAGCACATGGTTTGCATGCGGAAGCTTGCAGGTCCAACCCTGGAACCTCCAGTTAGATGGATCAAAAAGCAGTTGGTGGGAACGGCCCTCTGCCTGAGACTCTGGAAAGCTGCCGTCAGTCAGAGGAGACCATATTGGGCTAGATTAGGTGTGGGCAACTGCAGGAGGTCTGTAGGCAATTTTCGTCCCTTGGACCCCCCCACTCCCCACCAGCTGCACTCCCTCCCCCCCAAATAAATCTGTGGCTTGTTGCCGAAATTCAGTGGCAAACCATTCTGTGTAGCGCTATGGAGCACTACACTGCAAACAAACAAAATGTGACCCTTTTTTTAGCACTCCACAGTGGCTATGGCGCACTAAAAGAGTCAAATTATCTTGCAAGCAGCTTAATTTGACTCTTTTAGCACTCCATAGCACACCAAATCCACCATTTTTGTGGGTATTTTCCCCCCCCCCTGCTGCCACCAAATCCAGCAGCCAGGGACGGTGGGTGCTGTATGTGGTCGGCCTGTTGCCCATCCCTGACCTAGACAGACGAACAGTCTGACCTGCTATTAAGCAGTTTCCTATGTTCTACAATGTACCTACACTATTAGCTTGACCTTTGAAGCTTGCTTTTAATGACACTCTCAACTCCTGTTTAGCCCTCCTTTTGACCATAGTAGAGCTTACTCATAGAGGCAGTGTTATGCTTCAATTTGGAATTAGTCCATAACTGCTCTGTGCCACTTTTCCCTTCCTCAGCACAGCAGCATTACATGTTTGGATTCCTTGTACCTTGATGGCTGCAATGATTATAGTCAGACAGAGATGGGTTGCGGAGGGGATCCACTTTTTGAATAATAACCAACGTCTTAGTTCTTTAAACCTTGACTATAAATATGCAAAACTCTATTAACGGATCAGCTTTTATAAGCTCTCTTCCCTCATTGGCTCTTGACTATCCATTTTTACAGCCATTTTGAATGGAGGTTTATTACATGTCAACATTAACATGATGTATAGGTTGGGTTGGAGTGGAACTTAATCCTTACTGTACGGAAAACTGGGCTACCAAAGGATGATCTGCAACTTCATATGAATAATATATTCCTACATTAGGAGGTCTAACTATATTCCTTTCCACCTCTTCCTAGTACCCATCTGTGCCTGAGGTGGCTTCTTGCGATGCCTATATTACTGGGTCAGGGCCTGGATAGCAGGAAGGTAGCATTGGAGTATGTAGTTGCTGGTACACTCCCTAAAATGGACACCATTGTTAGAACACCCTTTCATAGCTCCTTGCTGCTGCTACAGTTCATGATCTAACTTCCAGGGATGTTGAAGAGTCCTTGGTCTCGAGTCACGAGTCGAGTCACGAGTCTTTGGACCCGAGTCTCGAGTCCGAGTCCTTGGTCCAAAATGGTGACTCACGAGTCACGAGTCCTGAGTCACTCCCAAAACTGACTCCACGAGTCCCTATTAAAATCAATGGGGTTTCCCTCCAACAAAATAAGGCTACTTCAGATAGTGGTTTAAATAAATTCTAGGCACAAGTGTGCCTTTTTATTTCAAAACTCTGCAACTGATTTTGGCAAGAACAGACCAGGCAGACAAACCCAAAATAACCAGGCAGGCAGAGGAGGCAGGGAACCCCAAAGCAGGCAGGCAGAGGCCTTTGTCTTGGACAATTCAACTGTTGAACAGGTCAAGAAGAGACCAGGCAGGCAGAGGAGGCTGGGAACCCCAAACAGGCAGGCAGAGGCAGCCAAACCCAAAATGTCTGACCCTAACCCAAACCCCCCACAACAACACATCAATCAAAATAAATCTCAACACATCGTTGGGGCTGCGCTCCTGGTAGCTGTCCATAGTGGCCGAGCAGCGGCACGCCTCGCTTCCATGCGCTCTTCACCAGTGATCGCGCTCCTTCTGGCACAGCCAGAAGACTCGTCAACAGCCCAGGGATGTTGACGAGTCCTTGGTCTCGAGTCCCGAGTTGAATCTCGAGTCCCACTAAAAATATTGGGACTCGAGTCCGAGTCGAGTCAGAGGGGGGACTCAGTCCGACTCACGAGTCGAGTCCTCGAGTCCGAGTCCCCATCCCTGCTAACTTCAATCCAGGGAAGCAACATTTAATTAATTATTCATTTCGGCAGTTAACCAGAATAGTGACCATGGAATTCACCAGCACCAGTAGATTGGCTATGTCACTAGCTTTGCTGGGGGCAGCTGGCATTTTGCTTGTTCCTTAATCACAATGCAAACAAGGAAGAAGCAAACAATGGATTCAACCAACCAGGGATAGATGGTGTAACCACATCCCATTCCCGGTCTACTACTGTGGCCATGTTCCCGAGAATACGCCCCTAATTGAACTTTCTTTGGGGAATTTTTTGAAGAGAAAGCAGTAGTAGTCCCATTTCAGTAATAAGAAAAGGGCCCATCTTCATTTAATTCACCCATTGTTCTGCACTGAGACTGAGATTTAAAACAACAACAAAAACCTGGCTAAGAATGAAGTTAATCTTATTTTGAAGCTCTGAAAGGCAGAGCCGGCCCAAGACATTTTGCTGCCTGAGGTGAAGAACAAGATAGTAGTGCCGCCTCCCATACAAAAGCCATTGAATCTGACTTCAGTACTGGGGGTGGGGGCAGCATCCTCCACTAGGCCAGAGGGCTACTTTAGGGGGCTCAGGGCAAGCACACAGCTCTCTCCTGCAACACCTTGCTGCCACCTCCCAGCATCTGCAACCGGTTCACTCTGTCTGATGGTAGGGCCAGCCCAGCTTAAAGGGATAAAAGCCCTTCCCCCGTTAAATACGGTGTCCTGTATAACATAGTGACTGCTATAACAATGTGCTGACCCGGGCCAGCCAGACATTTTGTTAGGGAAATTGCATGTCATCATGGTCCAGGACAGCCAGGGGGAATTTCTGCTTATGGGACTTGATTGTTAGGAAATGGTTTCTTCTCTGGAGTCACTGGACTCTGAAGTCCCTCAGCTTTGGGGTGAGTGTTCCTGATTGAGGGGAAGGGCTGATGAAGGTGTGTGTGTGTGTGTGTGTGTGTGAGAGAGAGAGAGAGAGAGAGAGAATGAATATGAACAACAGAAGTTGTTTGAGACAGAAAGAAAGAGGGGGGGGGAATTAGCTGAAGGCGGAAAGCATTTTGCCATGCTGACTGAGGTGCCTCTCTGGAGATCTAATGAGGGGCAGTGGGTCTACTGCCTGCTAAGAGTGCTATTCTGTCTGCCTTCACCTATGATCTCTACTTGTGTGTTTGTAAAATAAATCAAAAACTACAAAATGCCACAAGTCTTCAGCGATCTCTCCTTTCAAAGGAAGTCAAAGCTGGGTAAGTGCTCCCCATGAAGCTTCTCAGTTGGGTTTTGTTTTTTAATTTTATGGGGTATTTGGTCTGGCTCAGGAGTTTTGTGGGGTAGTCCAGCAAGATGGACTATTCTCCAGGACTGACAGGAGCATTTCTGGGTGGGAGGCAGGGGGAAGAAAGATTTGGTGTGTGTGTGTGGTAGTGGCACAGGAGGAGCTAAACCTTCTCAGCGACTTATAAAGGCTCATTTTTTATATATATATACCGTATATATATATATATATATATATATATATGATTGAGGGCACAATCCTATGCATGTTTCGACAGAAAAAAAGCCTGTCTAAAGGCTGGGGAATGCTGGGAGTTGTAGGACTTTTTTCCTGTTTAAACATGTGTAGGATTGTGCCTTGAACTGCAAAGAAAGCTAGTGTATTTGAAATGAATTTGTTGTGGTTACTCGCTTTAGTCACAAAAACTATAGCAGTGTTAATCAACTCAGGACAGGAGGCAGACAACCCTTTTGAAGGCAGAGACCCGTGTGCCTTTTGTATGTGTATGTGGTGTAAAAAGACCCATTCCATTGTTTATAATAGTAACTCAGTGTGCAGAGCCAATGCTAATTATCCAGAAGAATAGGTGCTCTGGAGGAAAAACATGCACACGCGGTCTGAAATATAGGTGGTAAGGGAGGCAATGCCCCCTTGAGATGGCACAACTCAATAATGAGGATGATCTATTATGTTTCTGCTGTGCTTCTCAGCCGTGCCTTCGAAGCACCTTAGTGAACATAAAACAGAATGCAAAAATAGAAAAACACGTCACCAGTCTCTCTCTATATATTATATAAAGCCATCATAGTTAAAATAATAAAATCATGGTAGAATCAGAGAGATCACACTAATTGTTATGATAGATGTAGTTGGGTTTAATGGATCATTACATGCATTATAATTACTCCTCCTCCACTACTCAGTTACATAACAAGAGGACAGTCCCCTTCTCTAGACTAAGGAGCTTAAATCCTAAAATTTGACACAGGGGAACTAAGAGTATGGGGAGAAAAATGGAGGCAGGGGTAAACAGGGAAGGAATATGCATTCTTTAAATAAGCAAAAATTGAACCATCATAGAAATAGCACCTTTGCCTCAGTCATGTACTTCAGGAATGAAGCAATATTGTAGTGCCTGTCCCTTGAGTGTATGTATATAAAAGGGGATGTATTGGTAAGCGGTAAAAGTATGTGTATCGTAAGATTTGTTCTTGTCAATTTTTGCCATAGTGTTGACCATGTTAAATTAATATCATTGCCCTATTCACATTAGAAGCAAAATGTTGTTTCATTCATGATATAGGCTGCACGTGTGTGGAATTTATGAGCTAAGCAATTATTTTCCTAATTGATAAAGCTGATGCCGTTTCTGCTTAATGCAAAATCTCGTCCAGTCTGTGGAACTGACAGGAACATGCAAAGGCATTTCATTACTTAGACATTTTGCCAGTTTCATGGACTCGCATGACACAAAAGTCTATGTTGGAGAGAAAACATTTACAAAATGTGTAGACTACCTTGTATAAACAAGCACAGGGGACAATTAGCTACTAGTACACATGTTGGGCACCCTCACTGTTAAGAGTGGTGCAACATGGTCCTAAACCTGTTTATTCAGAAGACGTAAGATCTACTGTGGATACCATTAGGAAACAGAATCAAAGCCAGTGCAGTGTAGCCAGTTAGAGTGCTGGCCTGGGACTCAGGAGATCCAGGTTCTAGTCGCCACTCAGGCCATGAAGCTCACTGGGTGACTTTGGGCCAGTCACTGACTCTCAGCCTAACCTACCTCACAGGGTTGTTGTGAGGATAAAAAGGAGACGAGGAGAACCATGTAAGCTGCCTTGGGTTCCTTGCAGGAAAGAAGGTGGGATATATAAATAAACAAAATGAATAAGTATTGCTAGACACATTGGTCATTCAACTGTTTAAGGAAGAATCTATGTTTATGCAACAAACATACCCCAGAGTCTTAGTCCTATTCCAGTCATAATCTCTCTATATTAAAGGGGATACTGGTCAAGGCCTACTAAACTTGATGGCTTAGCGGCAACATGCCTTTGAATACCAGCTGCTTTTGGAACAGCATCAGGAGGGTGCAGTTGCTCTCGTGTCCTAGCTTGTGGGTTCCCCTGTAGGCATCTGATTGGCTGCTGTGGGAAACAATGCTGGACTAGATAGGCCTTTTTGGTCTAATCTAACTGGGCTCTTCTTTTGTTATAATGAGCTTTCTACCAGTATAAAATCACAGTTGCTACTAGGGCCAGACCACAGGGCAGAGGTCTGGGGACCCAGCAGTCCAGCGGGGCCCCTAGAGGCACCATTGCGGGTGGTGGCAGTTCCTCCTGCTAAAGGAAAGAACCACAGCAGCAGACAATCAGGGCTGCAGCCCTGTGGTGCAACATTTTAAATTACACTGTTTTTCTTTATTATTAACTTTGATCAACAACACAATCAAATGTTGTCTTTGGGGGCTGCAGCCAATGAGGGTGCTGGAGAACTTAGAGGACTGCCCCTCCCAAGGCAGCTTCTGATTGGTTCAGCGCACTGCTAATCAAAGTTGGTAAAGAAAAATATTTTAAATGACATGTGCAGGGCTACAGTCTTGATTGGCCGCTGCCACGGCACTTTCCTTTAGTAGCACCACAGCATGGCAAGAGGAGAAGGAGCCAAAATATGGCTGGCTTGGCTGGCAGGGTGGTAGGGAGTGGCTGGCCAGGGGGAGCCCCCCCCCAATATATTGCCTTGGCTTCCCTCAAGCCTGGTGGTGCCTCTGCATAAAGTACAAACCCATATTTTATCACTCATCCTAGCCTTTAACATTAGAAAAGGAAGCAAGAATACACTGATTGCTCGAATGACTGCTTGGTTAAGCTTAAGAATGTACAGTAATACCTTGGATTGCAAGCATAATTTGTTCCGGACACGTGCTTGTAATCCAAAGCACTTGTATATCAAAGCGAAATTCCCCATAAGAAATTTGTACACATAATTTTTAGTTTAAGCTGCAATAAAAAATGATGCTGTAAAGTCTTCATTTTTCTTGACCGTACTACAGTACTTGTATTGCAAGACGTCGCTAGTTTATCAAGTTAAAATTTATTT
This sequence comes from Shinisaurus crocodilurus, assembly GCA_021292165.1. Lineage (NCBI taxonomy): Eukaryota > Metazoa > Chordata > Lepidosauria > Squamata > Shinisauridae > Shinisaurus > Shinisaurus crocodilurus. The sequence goes on along the minus strand of CM037879.1, from coordinate 260,345,216 downwards.
TAAAAATTTGCTTGTCTTGCAAAACACTTGCAGACCAAGTTACTTGCAATCCAAGGTTTTACTGTATATGATGCTTTCCCACTTTACACTCTGCAAAGTGTCTCACAAATGAACTGTGCTCATTCAGGACAGGACAGAACTGCCTTACATGGCACAGAACCACCACTGCGAACTCTGTGTTGCAACAGCAGCTGCCCATGTTACTGGGTGCAATTGCTTCCCCCAGAAAGAAGCTATATATCAGTGGTCCGGCAGCATGCTTAGTGCATATGGGGTTCAGAATCAAATCCCTTCAATAAAATGCTGTTGGAGAGCATGGCTAGAGAAACACTCTGCATGAAACCGTAGTGTGTTTCTCGCTATTGACCTAGATCAGTGGTTCTCAACCTTTTTTGCCCCATGCACCCTTTTCACCATATGTCAGAATGTCATTTCCCCCTTTCCAAGATTTACTTAATCTGTGCCATACAATAAGGTGTGATGTCCTGTACATTATGTACAATCTGTAGAATTGTAATTTGTAGAAAGATCAGTATTCCAACAGTTTGAGTCTGTGGTCCCAATTCCCCCCCCTGAAACCCTAAAATTCGCCCCCTGGTTGAGAACCCCTGACCTAGATGGATAATTGGCCTGGCAAATGAGAAGGTGGTTTCTCCCATCCTGACAAAGCAGGAAATGAGGAAATAGCTTCTTCAAACCACAACTGAATTGGGTGCTGCAATGACATGATCATAATAATTCCCATTCAGGCAAATGTACTTCCATGGTGCAAAAAACATCTCAGTTGTCTTTGAACATCGCAGCACATATCTCCTTTGACTTCTGTGCCTCTGTGAGCAATGGGAACTGTGTAGTGCTAATTAGATCACACGCCTGTCTGTATAACTGTTACACCATACCATTATTTACCTGCTGTGCTGATAATAGGGTTAGGGGGAAATTGATTTCTAGCTCCTGCCCCTCAGGTAGCAGGTGTTGCTTGAACACCTCATGGGCAGCAGGACCTTAAGTGGGCACGATGTATCTTAAGCTAGAGTTGCAGCAGCCCATTCTCCAGGCCTGCCTCATCTCCCATCAGTCTGGAAGCACTTCTTATTCCCAGCTGGGGTGCAGGGTAAAGGCAGGAGAGCAGGACCAGTGCAGGGCAGTTTGGCGCCCTAGGCAGAATGATATTTAGCGCCCCCCCCTCTCGTGCCGTGGGGGGGGCCTCTGGAGCAAAGCAGCCCTGCTCTGCAACACCCCCCCGCGCCGCCACCACCAACCTACCTTCCCCCCGCCCTGGCTGCCGCCGCCTCCGACGAGGAGGAAGTGACGCGACGACGGGACCCCCGCGCTCTGTTTTTTGCCGGGGAAACCAGGGCAACAGGGCTGTTTAAGCCCTGTTGCCCTGGTTCCTCCCGCCAAAACAACGCGGGCGGGGCTCCAGAAGCGACGCGACGCGGAGAAGGTAGGTGGCGGGGGGGCGGCGGCGGGGGGGAGGGCGGGGGAGGCGCAGCGGTGGCGGGAAGGTGGGAGGGTGGGGGGAAGGCGCCGCTACAGCGGGGGTGGGTGGGCAGGCGGGGAGGCGCGGCAGCAGCGGCGGCAGCGGGCGGGGAGGCGGAGGCCTGGTGGCGGCGGCGCAGCAGCAGCGAAGAGGAGCGCAGCATTTCTGCGCCCTCTTCAGCCGCGCGCCCTAGGCAACCACCTAGTTTGCCTAGCGGTAGCGCCGGCCCTGCAGGAGAGAATGTACCATTGTAGTACTGGCTGGGGGACACTATTTCTGCACAATGTCTTCCTTGTGACTCTGGAGCTGTTCAAATAAGTCCTGTGAACCCGAAACGGACCGCAACAATCCCTGAAAGTTGGCAGAGAGTTTGGGTGGTATTTTTCTGTGCCCAAGCAAAATGTGTGAGAACATACTCTCCAATTGCCCCGAATTTGCCGGGACAGTCCTGCAAACACTTACGCCATCACGACTTCTTACTTTGTTATGCAGAGTTCCGGTTTGTTATGCAGATCCCGGAATTCCCCTTCCTCCTCCCGCAAGCTATTTAGTTTAGCTGCAATTTTGCCCATGGACCCTTTAAGCAGGAAGGGAACAGACTGAGGATGTGTGTGTGTGCTCTACCTGCTGCCTCTGAGCAGGCCCCCTGGTAAGTAAGTAAGACCAATTGAAGACATTTGTAAGTAACTGTGCATAGGATTGCACAGTTAAAACTGTGCATAGGATTGCACAGTTAAAACTGTTTGTTTTAACTTAATTCAGGTTAGTTAAATTCTGTAAGATTATTCCAGTTTAAGTGTTTCATTAAATCTAAATTGTGTGAATAGAACACAAAAAGTGCTTTAAACTGGGGCCTTTCCACAATAACAAACAACAACAAAGCTGTTCAGCCCCTCAAAGTTACTCCTTGTGCTTAAAAACCAGAGCTGTAGAGGAGTTGGAGCAAAACGCTAAAGGGACTCAAAACCCCATTGTGTCTTTTTGTATTTTCCCCCACCCAAAAGCTCCCCCTCCTCAGCATCTCCTTCTTTTCTTCTCCTTCTCCAACTGCCCTGAAAATGTGGGACCAATCCTGACAATGTTAAAACAAAAAGACCCCCCCTCCCCCATGAAGAACACCAGATATCAACAATTTAAGTAACGATAAAAAAAAAAGCCACTAATAAAATAATTATAATATATAAGATTTTGTGTGTTTCCTCTAATAACTTTTGTACTTGACCATGCTCTTTGGTTGCCTGGCCATACCCTTGGCCATGCCCTCTTGATCACACCTTCATGTCGCTTAACCATACCTCTTACAAATTCACATGTGTGTCCCTATTTTCATCTGTGAAATGTTGGAGGGTATGTGAGAGGGATGGTAAACATGGTGTACCTGTTAGGATTCTCTGTGCATGCGCAAGCGATCATGTCTCCGCACAAACCTGTGAAGTCCACATCACTTGGACTGTGATCAACATTTAGAAACACGGGTCTTACTGAATTACCATCTGGAGTGACTACACAGTTTAGCTAGACCAGCAGCTACCAGAAATAAATCCTATCATTAGTCACTCACACTTTCTCTCCCATGTTATAGAAGCTGATTACACAGAGCATGTAGCATTGATGTCTACTTGCCAAGACACAAGGCCTGGGCTTGCCTGCTCCCTACTCATTACCACCTCTCACAACAGAGGAAGGATTCTCAAGCTACATCACACTGAGCCAGTTCAAGATGTTCAAGTCCTTCCACCATGTTTACCTTTTTAAAGCAGTAATGAGACATTCTATATAATAAATACATGTTTTAAAGGAAGAGAAGAAAGCTGAATCCCTCCACCCACCCAGAAAAAGACAATCTCAGGCAGCAGGTTGGCCTACAGAAATGCGCAGTGAATGCAAAAGATCAAAAATATCTTTACATGGTGCCTTGAGATCTGTAGGTGGTGCTTAACATCTAAACAAAGGTGTCAGTGCGAAGGCTTGTTTCATATACTCATGAAAGTGGCCACTTTGTAGGTGTGCCAAGGAGGTATGAAAGCGTGTATGGTCCTCTCACGCCTACAACACAATGTGTGACAGGGCCATACATAGAGATGATTCACCCAACCTTTCCCCTCCCTTTTTTGAGTGGGTAAGGATTGTGTGAATAGTCTGTGTGTATACATTGTGTGTCATATTGTAGGTGTGGTGGGAGCATTTCATGCTTCTCCACCAAGTACACAGAGGGATTTCTTTACTTCAGTATTCCAGGCCTAAAACTCACTTGGAAGAAGTTTTGTGTTCTAGAAACTCTGCCTCTTAATTCCAGTTATTTGGAAGCTTACTGTGGTTACTGTGATGTGGGAAACATACTCTTTACATGCTGAGAGGTACTCGCTTCTGTACTATTTCACATGTACCAGGCACAGGCCCCAGCACTGATACATGAAGGATTTCAAGGCTTAGTCTTGGTGACCTCCATTTCAAATGAGACCCTGGATGGATATAAAGGCAGATTTAAGAACATGCTAGATTAGACCCTGCTAGCTTAGTCCAAAGTTCCATGTAGTCCTTTTTTAAAGCCATCCAAATAGTTAAAAGCCATCCAAACAAGTGGCTATCGCCACATCTTGCAGCAGTGGAGTCAAAACATTAATGAAGAAATACTTTCTTTTGTAAGTCCCAAACATAATGCTAATCAACTGATTAGCGTACTTTCTACATTTAATTTCCTTCTGACCACTGTTTTCAATACTCCCACCCCCACCCACCCACATACCATATGTACTATATATAAACCTGAAACTATCCACAATACTCCATGTATCTGATGACGTGGGCTACAGCCCACGAAAGCTTATGCCAGAATAAATTTGTTAGTCTTTAAGGTGCCACAGGACTCTGTCAAATGTATTGCGTGACCCTTACTTGTCATATTATGAAAGGATACTTTCTCTCTCTCTCAGATCTGCTTGTGCTCTTACCACACCCAAATTACATTACTTCTCTTAGGTGTGTTACCCAGACACCACACATCCAGGAGAGACCTGCCACGGAAAAAAGCAGCCCACAGCAATTTTTAAATCACATGAACTGTGCAAGGGTCTGCATGGTAGGAATAGGCTCTTGCCTATGAAAGCTCTTCTCACAATGCCTTTGTTGATCTTTAAGGCACCACAGAACTCCTTGTTATTTTTCCACATCAGCCTAATGACTACAAGCAACTCTCTTCTGGAATTTGTATGAACAGTGGCAGATAATATCCCTTTGTCTTGTCACATGCCAGTCTATACTAAGGATGCAAGCCTAAGCCCATGCCACTTACTAAGAGGTAAGGATGCAAAGCTAACTTGACAGTAAACCTCGCTGAACTCTATGGGATCAATATGCAGGATTGTACTGCATGTCCCACTGAAATCAATAGGAGTGACTTCAGAGTAAATATGCTTAGGATGGGGCTGTAAGATCTGACCTGCAAGTTAAGAAAGGGTCCCCCCCTTTCCTTCTCTTGCTCCTTTTTGGGGTCTCTCTCCCTTTTCTGTCCAGCTTTCAGTATTCCTTTCTCCTCTTTTCTTAATTTATTCTATACCTCTGCTTGTTCAGTCATACCTCCAATCAGAGGCCTGTCTCACACTTTGAGATGGAAGGCATCACCAGTTGTAAAGATGCTGCATAATATGACTTTAAAAATAAATAAAATAATAATAATAATAATAATAATAATAATAATGAAGAGGAGGAGGAGGAAGAGACCATTCAGTGCCTTCTGATTCCATTAGCCCCTAGGGTTGGTTTGTGTGTCCCTTCCTGACTGGTTTTTGTTCCTTTTATCTTACAGAAACAAATGCAACATATCACTGATTATTATATAGTATACCCAATGCACAATGCAAACAGTTACATGTAAAACACAGCTTCTTGTTGGAGGTATATAGAGCAGATGTATGCAGACAAAGACACAAAAGCAATGTAAACCTACATGCCAGTCACATGCAGTCGGCATTCACACACCCATGTTTCCCTCCCCCACAGATTGGAAAATAGGTCTTTAGCTAAAGAGAATGCTAACACAGAAGGTCTGCATTGTTGTGCAGCTTAGTCCTCGAGACAACTCCACTTGGATCTTACCTTCCAGCCCGGTGGGTCTCCTAATCCAATGCCCTCCCGGATCGGTTGCTTCTTCCTTAATCTGCACACAAACTGCAAGTCCCTGCTTCTCTTTCACATTCGCAGCACACACTGGCTGTGTTCGCCGTCATCCTGTTCTGCTGCATCCGTACCGCCCGATTGGCTCAAAGCAGGCAGTAAATTAAATCAGACCCCTCCTTATACCTCAATGATCAGGGGAGCATGATGAATTATTTAGTAAAACAACTAGTGGGCAGGCTTGGATATCGCACAGCAGCCTGCTTGAAAGGGCAGAAGGAGTCTTTTCCCTCAAGGCTGCTTGCACTGGCAAAGCACCCAGAGACAGATTCATTGAGTCGCCTCGCCCGCCCTGTCAGCAGCCTGGGCAGAGAAAAGAGGATATGGTTTGGTGACAGAATTCCTCATCCGTAACCTTTTCCTCCCTACCGGCGCCAAACCTGACACGGTCTCTAGTCTTGTCTGAAGGGATTTCTAGACCAACCTTCCCCAACCGAGTGCCATCTAGATATGCTGGACTGCAATTTTGGGTTGGGCAGCCTAGCCATGCTGGGCTGGGGCATGCTGGGAGTTGTAGGCCAAAAACACCTGGGGACCCAAGGTTGGAGAACACTGCTCTAATACATGGGTGGGCAACTTGTGATCCATCAGATGCTTTGGCTTACAACAACTCCCATCATCCCTCATATTGGCTATGTTGTCTAGGGCTGATGGGAGTTGTAGGCCAAAGCATCTGACAGGTCACAAGTTGTCCACCCTTGTATTAGAGGCATAGTTCTTGGACAGAACTCACAACATACAACTGCGGGAGAATAGAGACAATAGGGCCACAAGTTGCTGAGCCCTGCTCCAATAGAATTTAACAAAACTACATTCCACCCCACTCCTACCCCACCAGCCAAAAGGGGGAAAAAGGGAGATGCTGCTTGCCCGACAAACCACATTAAGTGTGCCCCCACCAAAACACCAAATAATTTTGCCCCCACTCCCCAAAATTGATAAACTCCCGCCAATTCACCACCTGTGAATTTTGGGGTTGCCATTTATGCTCAGCACTAATGTTAGGCAGAACTAGGCTAGAACTTTTCTTCCTCACATTTAATTCTTTATGTCCAAGAATTTTTGTTTGGGGGATACATTTGATCATGTGACTTCCCACCTGCATCTCAAGTGGTACAGTCAAGGCACAGGTTTCATTTCTTAGATTTCATTTCTTAGATCATAGAGTTGGAAGGAGCCTACAAGGCTATCGAGTCCAACCCCCTGCTCAATGCAGGAATCTAGAGGAGGGGTCTCCCATCCAAGTAATAACCAGGCCTGACCCTGCTTAGCTTTCCACGCTCAGACAAGCTGAGCCAGCATAAGCCACAGGCCTGTTTATCACTTTACCTATTTATCACCTGTTATTTGTGAGAATTACGCCAAAGATAATAATTATTCAGCCATGCCTGTCATTTTGAAGACAGGCTCTGATGCACCCATATCTCCTTAGGCTTTTCTGCAGTCTCATACCATGTGCCCTTTGGTTGGTTGCCAAGCAACTTTTTTTTTTTTTTTTTTTTTAAACATCATCAGTATTTGCACAAAGGATCATCCAATAGAGAGTGATTTGGGAGTTAGTCTCTTTCTATTGCATTTGAATACTCACACAAGAATGAAATAAGTTTCATTCACAAAGGCATGCCTCATTAATGAATTCCTGCATGAAAGCATCAATAGATGAATTGGTTAGATCTCCATCCTGAATGCTGGTGGTTCATGCCAGCTGCTTCTATTCCTACTATTGGATTGATTAACATTTATCCACCATGACTGGTTTGAAGCTGGGATAAGCCTGTCTTCAGGGACCTTACTTAGCTCAATATTTTTTTTCAAGAAGATGAAGGAGAAATGAATTCTCAAAAGTGCCAAAGTTTATTAAAATGCAATGCATTTCAGAAAAAAAAGTTTCTTTCTTTGGGGGCAATCTGGGCAGTAGCTCAGCAGCAGAGCACCTGCTTTGCATGCAGAAGGTCCCAGTTTCGATCTCCCGGTAGGGCTGGAAAAGTTCCTGCCTGAAACCCTGGAGAGCCACTGCCAGCCCGTGTCGACAATACTGGGCTAGATGGACCCACATGATCTGACTATCAGGCCGCTTCCTATGTTCTGACATCACTTTAATAAGCTAGGGATGCCCGTGAATTTCTCTGAGCACGGGCTCGGAAACTAACTCGTGGGGCTCATAAGAACCCCCTCAAAAGAGAGGCAAGCTTTACAAACCCTGAAACTCTTCTCTGACTCAGATTAAAATCCAAGCCGGAGAACAATTTCCAGCTTCCCCACTGCCTGTCATTGCCACCCTCCCCCGTTTGCCAAAAGCCATCCCTGCCACCTTTGTTCCCCCAAACACATGTCCCCTTCCCTTTGCTTATGTGTAATTGGTGGTGGTGGCAGAAGCAACAATGGAGGCCAGCTGTGAGGCAAGAGGAAGAAGCACTTTTTTCTTCCCCTTCTTCTTTGCCGTTATCCTGATGTGCTGGCTAACAGTGCGCCAGGGCATGGGGAACCATGGGAGATGGAGTTCTCCCAAGGGCTGTTGCAGTTAATCCAAGAGCTCACTCATCTCTGTTAGTATCACCAGAAGAAGATCAAGACACGTGGGAGAAGCCCACAACATGAACCCTGCCCAGATGCCAGCATCGCCTGTACTGGCATCTGGGCCAATCTGGTGGTGTGGGAAGAAGCTGCATTGTGTGTTTCTCCTGCATGGCCCAGATCTTTTGACATTACTGAAGAATTGTAGGAGACAAAGTCGGCAGTCACTCCCACAATGATAAGGTAAAGTTAGAAGAGGCCCTTGATCTAAGAGCCATCTCAAGCATTTCCTAGATGGAAAGCCTTTTCATGTTGGAAAAAGTGTAGTAGAAGTCAAGTGCCAATAATTACCTTGCATACACACCTCTATTTTGCTGAGAGAGCACATGTTCTGGGAAGATCTGGTCAAAGGCAACTTTCTAGCATGTGTACATAGACAGGGCCGGCGCTACCGCTAGGCAAACTAGGCGGTTGCCTAGGGCGCGTGGCTGAAGAGGGCGCAGAAACGCTGCGCTCCTCTTCGCTGCCGCCGCCGCCACACCACCCCCCCTCGCTGCCGCCGCCCACCCCTCGCTGCCGCCTCCGGGCCGCCCACCCCTCGCCCTCGCCGCCGCCGGGCTGCTGCCGCCCCCTTGCTGCCGCCGTGCCCCCCCTCGCTGCCACCATCACCACCTACCTCCACGCCGCTTCCGGAGCCCCGCCCGTGCTGTTTTGGCGGGAGGAACCAGGGCAACAGGGCTTAAACAGCCCTGTTGCCCTGGTTTCCCCGGCCAAAAACAGAGCGCGGGGGTCCCGTCGCGTCACTTCCTCCTCCTCCTCGGAGGAGGCGGCCAGGGCGGGGGGAAGGTAGGTAGCGGGGCTGCTTTGCTCCGGAGCCCCCCCGGCACGAGAGGGGGGGCGCTAAATATAGTATCGCCTAGGGCGCCAAACTGCCCTGCACCGGTCCTGTACATAGAGGAAGGGGTTTGTTACACCTAATGAACCCTATGTTTTTTGTCACGGACAATGCTAGTGTTTGAAGCAGCTCCTAATGGGCAGTGGAACCTGCAGAACGGCAGGATTATACAGACAAAAGAGGGCACAGAGATAAGATACATATAAGTCTTTGTCTTCTCTGATTGTAATATTCATTCAGCTTTCTGCTCTCCAAACGTTAATAAAGTTCTGGATATTCCAGTCTGAGCTGAATGCTCCAGGCTTGCTGTTGCACTGGACATCTGCCACTTCATTCTGATTGACAGAGACAGCTTAGCAGGAGGGAGAGCCAATAGAAAAGAGTTGTGTCTTAGTTTAGAAGCTCAGGGATGTTGCAAACAGCAGGAAGCAAATCCAGTGTATGTAGAACCCCTCATTATACTGAGTGTTCTAACAAAATTGCTCATTTTGTTTTCTGCTGAGATACAATTTAGACCATTTCCACCAATTGTTATTTCCTATTGTATGTACCGTATATGCTTCTTGATAACAAGCTTGGTAGTCAAGCAGGATGTAGTCAGTGTCCAGCTCTCAATGACCACATGATTCATGCTTCTATAATGGACAGTATTCTACACTCAGTAAAGTTCAGCCATACCTTTTCTCCTGCAGAAGGTTTCACACAGTTTGTGGTAGGAGGGATGGAATCTACCTCCATGTCTTATTAACTGCTTCTGCAGAGTACCAGCAGTTTGAGGTATGTGGGTCCCCCCCAGATTAAAGATTAGCACAGATGTCTGTCCTGTTAGCTCCACACTGAAGTAAACTGTTAATACTTCTCTGTTCAACTTTGGGAACTTGCTAAGATGCAATCTAGAAATTAAAAAATGCAGCAAGTAGTTTTGAGTGAGACATTGAAATCCCTTATAACTCAGTTTGCTACTTCTCCAACTGCACAACTTTATCAGGAGCTGCGGAGCATTAAATATGAATTGAATAATATCCTTTCACAGCAGGCGGAATTTGCTTTAACCTGTTTATGACAGGCATACTGGGAAAATGATGAACATCCTAGTAAGCTTTTGGCACATCGTCTTAAACAGAAAAACCATCAAGGTGTTATTTCTGCTATTAAAGATGAGAGCGATATGATATACACTTCCCATAAAGATATAAATTCACAATTTTTAAAATTCTATTCCGATTTGTATGGTATGAGTAAAGAAATATCAGAGCAAGATATGGATATTTTCTTTTCTCAGCTTAAACTTCCAAGGTTAGATTTCTCACAACAACAGTTCCTTATGGCTCCCCTGCGTATTGAGGAAATAATGAAAATAATTTTGAATATGAATGTTGGGAAAGCACCTGGTCCAGATGGGTTTCCAATTGAGTGGTACAAAACATTTTATAGCCTTTTGGTCCCAAAGCTTCATCATCTTTATAATTATATTTTTTAAATCTGGTTCTCTTTCTGCATCCTTAAATGATGCTTATATCACTGTGATTCCTAAGCCTGGAAAAGACCATATGCATTGCGCTAACTATTGACCTATTTTGTTAATTAATGTCGACATTAAAATATTAACAGCAATTTTGGCTGATAGATTGCAACAAGTTATTACAAAACTCGTTCGATCTGATTAGGTGGGATTCATTAGAAATCAACAGGGAGCCGATAATCTTAGATTAGTAGTTGATCTGATTGCTTTAAATACAAACAGAACAGACTTGGCTGCTATAATTTCTTTGGATTTTTTATTTTATTTTTTGCTTCATTGGGAAACTTTGGCTTTCCCATGGAATTTTAAAATTGGTTAAAATTTTATATTCAATCCCAAGAGCGAGAATTAAGACCAATGGGTTTTTCTCAGACTATTTTATACTTGGGAGAGGTGATAGACACAGGGATATCCACTTTCTCCATTGATATTTGACTTGTGTTTGGAACCCCCGGCATGCGCTATTAGACAGAATAGTAGTGTTCATGGATTTTTACATGATTGTTTAGAATTTAAAATTATTCTCTATGATCTTTTATTGTTTATTTTGAAACTCCAGTCATTGGTTCCTGCTTTGATGAAGGTGATAAAGAACTTTGGTGATTTGTCTGGCTATTTAATTAATTGGCCAAAGTCAGAATTGATGCTGATTGGAGATAATATATCTCAGAGTGTATTAACTCAGTGGCAATTTCGATGGTGCCCAGATTTTATTACTTACTTTGGAATACTTCTCCCTAGAGACATATCCCAAATGATTAAACTTAATTTGAGTAAGTTGATTAATGAGATCTCATGGGATATAGACAGATGGGCATCTCTTAAGTTGAGTTTGTGGCGGTAAGGTTAATACACTTAAGATGAATATCATGCCTAGGATTGTACATGTTTTACATGGGATTCCTCTATTTGTACCTGACAATTATTTTCAGAAACTGAATGCTTTGTTTCGCAAATTTTTCTGGGGCTCCTCACCTCTGTGAATCTCTTTGAAAAGGATGCAACTTGCAACTAAAGAAGGTGGGTTTGGTTTTCCAGATCTTGCCTTATATCAAAGTGCTTATTTGTTGACTAGTTCTAAATTCTAGTCTTTTCCACTTAGATTAGATTATCCACCTTGGTCAGTTTTGGAATCCTTATGTCTGGATCCTCTCTCCAAATGGATGGCATTAGGGTCTTGCTACACTAAAATGGGTAGGGTGCCTCCTACAATTACGGCAGTTGAGGTGTAGCGTATTATATGTTGTCAATTACAATTTGACCCATTTTCTCATGCTAAACTGACTTTATGGGGTAATCCGGATTTTAAAATTGGTAAGAAAATCTTCCTGTGCTAGATTTGGGCAGAGACAGGTTGATTTTTACTTTGGATTAATTAGTGAGTGTTGTAGATGATGAGTTTTTGTCATTTTCATCTTTGTGTGCTAAATATAACTTCCCTGCTTCAGCTGAATGGCAATACTTGCAATTGCAACATTTGTTAGAATCTAGGTTTGGTCCGGCCGCTTTTACAGCTTCAGAGCCTCCTTTGCTATTGGATGCATTGATTGAGGCTGAGCAATTCTATTGACCTACAATTCATGTTTATAAATACTTATTATCAGTGAATAAGTATGATACACAGAGTCTTAAAGATGAGTGGAATAGGGAATTAGATGGTCTTATGTTGCCTAATCAATGGAACATTGTTTTCGGGTCTGTGTCAGAAGGGTCTATGGATCTTAGGTTATGTCTTATTCAGAAAAAACTTTTGTTTCATGTTTATTGGACACCACAATGTCTTTTTAATAAGGGTTTGTCTAAGTTAGCAAACTGTTGGAGGTGTAATTATGTGAATGCTTCATTTACCCATATGCTTTGGCTGCCCAGTGGTTGCTTCTTTTTGGGTACAGGTCACAGTACGGATAAAACTGCTCTTTAATATTTACCGATGATGCACACATTCTTTTAAATTATATACCTGCTGTATGGAATTTATCACAAGGACAACGCATGTGGATTTTCCGCACCCTCCTGACAACCAAAAGACTGATATTACAACACTGGAAAGATAAACACTCACCTCCTATAACACAATGGATTGAGGACCTAATAACACTTTCAACATTTGAGCGGGTGGTATTTAGACACCACCTGCAGATGGATAAATACATGGATATTTGGTCTGCTTTTTCTGAAGTTTATGCATAACTATCTTTATGGATAATTGTATTACTACATATTTTTTGATACTTATGGTTATATATTTCATACATATTTACTGTAAGTGATCCATTTAAAATACTGTAAGAAAATTGTATTTTTAATTTTTTTTTGGTTGTTGTTCATTCCCCCCCCCTCATTTTTTAATGGTTTTTGTTTTGTTTTAGTGTAATTCACATTTAAAAAACTAATACTAATTTTTTTTTTAAAAAAAGATGCAATCTAGAAATGTGAGTAATAAATACATAAAATGTCTCAATGTCTCCGCACTAGAATTCCATGTGAAATCTGATATGCACACAATGCATCTAAGCAAGCAGCCTTCCTCATTCATACCAGTGGAGAGAGCACATCTTATTGTGCATGTGGGGCTTCCACCTCCACTGAAATTAATGGTTAAATCTTTGCAAGCAGGAGGCATCCATGCATGGAACAGAGCACCCACCTTCACAAAGAAGTGTTGGAACAAAGTGGTGCTGTTGAAGAGTCTTTAACCAACCTAGCTGAAATGTCCATCTCTCAAAACCTCTTGCTCTGTAAGAGGATATAATCCTATTCACACAACTAGTCATCCCAGTACCAGAGTGCTTGGAAGTTCAAGGAGAAAAAGATGAATGGATATGCTCAATTCATATACCCCCTTCTGCATTTCTTCAGCTTTGTTTAGGCTCCATGCTCCCGTTTGTTTACACTATTTAAAGATTCTTTATCAGGAATGTGTGAAATCTGACAGATGCTGAGTATCTCTTGAGAATGTCTGTATTAATCAACAGAGAAAAAAGAAGAAGCCATGAATGCAGAATCGTTACCACACGAGGCAGCAACAACAGGTTAGTGAAAACCAGAAGGAAAAGAAGGCAAGGGATTACTTTAACCACCCACTCCCCCATCTGTATTAGTCATTCTCTCTCATTCTGAACTCAGGTGGTAAAGTGCTTATCAGTTTGGAAATGAAACAGGGCCATCCAAAAATAAGGTTGTTGTTTCTACATGCCCAGGGGACTCCTTCGATACACGGAAATATTCGTTTGTAAATTAATTTGAAAAAAGGTTATTTTAAAAACCTGCTCGAAAATAACCTGTAAGCTTCCAGGTCATACAGAATGCTGACTGTAGTTGCTCTTATGGCAGGAGGGCTAAATGAACCAGAAGTCAGGCAAATTCTACACCAACCCTGATCCTTAACCCTGAAAACTCCCCCACCTCCCCACCACTGAAAAGCCTGAACAGCACTACAAGCCACCTGCTCCAGGCTTGCTGGAGGATCCCTGAATAGGAGCATTTCTGTTAGAGGGTTGAGAGATACACTACAACACTTTGTCACAGGTACCACTGGTCATCTGCAATCTTCAAGTGAGACTTTAGGCTAAGTGATTTTTTTTTCTCCCCAAGGGAAGGCTGTTAATAGCTGGGAGGCACTCAAGATGATGCAGGAATAATTTGGGGAGGGGAGAATAACAGGAAAATAAAAAAAAAATAACATTAATTAATGTCAAACATTGTGATAAATTGGGACTGGCCGATGTCTGTAACCTTGAGGAGGCAACTCTAGTCTCTAGGCACTAGTGCAGGGATCGAAAGTATATTTGCTGCACAAACTGACCCACTCACAAATGGCCTGGCTTCGTAAAAAGGTTGCCACCATCTAGCTGTAAGGTCCTCCCAGTTCTAGAGCACATGCTCTGAAACACAGTCAGGGCATTATGTACAAAACCCCAAAGGAAGAGACAACAACATTTCTCTCTCTCACGCACAGAGATGCAGCTTTTGAAAAGAGTTTTCTTTTCCTTCCGTCTGAAACAGATGGCAAACTTTTCACACACCCTGATGGAAATTTGGTAGAGCAACCAGGGTCCAGATCCAATTGCTTTGAGGGCCCAGATGCCACCTGTTGCCCATCTCTGCCGTTAAGTACTCAGTGCATGTAATCAGTAATCAATGTGATTACAAACCCCTGCGGGACCGGTAGTCCTGATAATGCAGTCTGTGTAAATGTGTTCATCTGAACGCACTTACAGTTTTACTGCAGCCCTTGCTTGTTAACACAGTGGAGGTGGCGGTTCTGGAGCACCTGTCCCTGGCAGTGGCGTAGTGGAGCCAGGGCTCACAGGAACACAGTGCCAACAGTTTTTTATTAGCAGGGTCACTGACATCATCTTCCAGCTCCCTCAGAATTCCCTGCCCCCTCTGAGCTTAGCTGCAATCCTCACAGTAGCTGGGAGGAAATGAATTCTCCCAGCAACAATAGATTGTTCCCTGTTGTAGCAACATATTCTGGAGTTGCTTGGTCTGGAATGGCCAATTAAGTCCCATTAGCTTTACCGAAGACCTGCTCCTTGGTGGATATGAAAACTCCTAGAGATATGGATCAACACATCTCCTTGGGGGCATGGGTACTGTCATGAAGAGTGTCTGCACGTCAACTTTTATCACTACACCACTGGACCCTGCCTCCCTCTACATGATTTTAAAACTGAACACTAGAACAGAGCTTCAGTTGTGCCAGAATCTGCTCATTTTAAGTCATTGCAGAGTTGGTTTTATGAAGCTCTGCTCAGTTCTCTAGGAAAATGGCTTAGCTTGGCACTGGGCTTCTGGCTAAGCTGAGAAATGTTCAACTTTGCATTGCACCACCAGCAGCAATGAGTTAAAGGGCCTGAGACTTCTTATAAAGCAAGGGTGAGGAGTGTGCGGACCTCCAGATGTTGTTCAACTGTAACTCCCAATCAGACACCGTGGAACTTTATTCAATGCATAACTGGAAAAGAGTATTGCTTTATAACGGGGATGGGGAACGTGTGGCCCTTCAGTTTTTGTTGAATTGCAGCTCCCATCAGCCCTAGCCACCATAGTCAATAGCAAGGGACAATGGGAGTTAATGCCCAACAACATCTGAAAGGCCACATGTTTCCCATGCCTGTTATAAAAGAATACCCTTTCTCTGTTATGCATTGAATAAGTTCCATGCCTGATGCTGTAAGGGGAATAAATACAGCTGGATTGATCCTTTCCAAGAACCTCTTTGGTCAATCTAGTTGCCTCACCAGATAAGGCCAGATAAGTTAGTGGGCATGGCATGCTTTAAGAATACAGGAACTCGTATGAAGAAAGATCATACTATGTTGCATGGGCTTTTCTGTGTCTTTCTACCACAAGGACTCTTCCACCCTCCCTCACTGAGATCATATTTCTTCCAGTCTGCAATGTGGACTGCTGGCGGATCAGTATAGGTACTGGATGGCTTGTGGGGATCTGACATGGTGAGTCACTGCATCTGAGATCCCTCTCCCCAAAAGCCTCATGGCAGCACCCTCAGAGCTGGCTCACATGTTATGAAACTGATGTATCATTCCAAAAAGTCAAGGTAGCCATTTTTGCCAAAAGAAAATGTCAACAAAGAATGCTAAAGTCCATATTAGCACAATACTTTTATTACGCCAACTCACAGTTCACAAAATACTGTACTTCCAGCTTTTGAGTTCTTCAGAACTGTTCATTAGGCAAGATGGTAAACAAAGCAAAAAGGAGGGGGGAGGCGAAAAGTGGCTGCTGTTCAAGCCATGGAGTCTGCATTTAGTTACAGTCTTAAAGGAGGAGTGGTGGCTCAGTGGTAGAGCACCTGCTTTGCATGCAGAAGGTCCCAGGTTCAATCCCTGACATCTCCAGGTAGGACTGGAAAAATTCCTGCCTGAAACCCTGGGGAGTGGTGGCCAGTCAGTCTTGACAATACTGGGCTAGATGGACCAATTAACTGACTCAGTATAAGGCAGCTTCCTTTGTTCCTATGTTTAAGTTGGAAAGTGGGAGGAGGCTGCAGGCATTGTGCCAGTGGCTGCAGGCAAGAGCCAGTGTGGTGTAGTGGTGAGAGTGTTGAACTGGGACTCGGGAGATCTGGGTTCTAGTCCCCGCTCAGCCATGAAACTCACTGGGTGACTTTGGGCCAGTCACTGACTCTCAGCCTAACCTACCTCACAGGGTTGTTGTGAGGATAAAATGGAGAGGAGGATTATGTAAGCCGCCTTGGGTTCCTTGAAGGAAAAAAGGTGGGGTATAAATATAATAAATAAATAAAATAAATTTCAACTTAAGGTCTACCAGGTACAGTTTCAACTAACACCTGGGACCCTCCCAGAAAGTGTGAGAGATAAATATGTATTTTTGACCACATGTATATGCTTCAGGGAGCTAAAGCCACTCACATGTATGCCCATGAATTATGCTCTCTTGATCACAGGACAAGGCTCTTGTGATGCACGATTCAAACAAAACCACCTGCACCTACCCTTCATATCCATTCCCTTTTCTATTCCCAAATTCCAACAGTGTTGTAAAAATTTGAACATTTGGAAGTATAATATGTTATTTTATGTTTATGTGCGAGAGAGAGAGAGAGAGAGAGAGAGAGAGAGAGCAGAGCTTCAGTTAAAAATATTTTAAAACTTTGCATGTAGGCCTCAGTTCTATAATTAAGAACCTAAGAAAAGCCATGCTGGATGGATCAGACCAAGGGTCCATCTAGTCCAGCATTCTGTTCACACAGTGGCCAACCAGCTGCCCACGGAATCCCACAAGCAGGACATGAGTGCAATAGCATCCTCCCATCCATGTTCCCCAGCAACTGGTGTACATAGGCATACTGCCTCTGGGGTAGCATATAGCCAGTCAGGACTAGTAGCCATTGATAGTCTTCTCCTCCTCCATGAATTTGGCCAATCCTCTTTTAAATCCCTCCAAATTGGTGGCCATCACTACTCTTGTAGAGGTGAATTCCATAGTTTAAATATGCTATGTGAAGAAGTACTTCCTTTTATCTATCCTGACCCTCCCACCAATCAGCTTTATGGGATGACCCCATTGGTTTCCAGTATTATGGGAGAGGGAGAAAAATGTCTCCCTATCCATTTTCTCCACATCCTTTGTCACACATCACATCACAATTCATCCCTAGTGACAGGACCGGTGCAGGGCAGTTTGGCGCCCTAGTCTACATTATATTTAGCGCCCCCCCTCGTGCCGTGGGGGGGGGCTCCGGAAAGCAGCCCTGCTCTGCAACCTCCACCGGACCCCCCCCCCGCACACTGCCGCTGCCGCCGCCGCCCCCGCCCCCCCACCTACCTTCCCAGTCCGACGCCTCCTCCGAAAAGGGACCCCCGCGCTCTGTTTTTCGCCGGGGGAAACCAGAGCAACAGGGCTGTTTAAGCCCTGTTGCCCTGGTACTTCCCGCCAAAACAGAGCGCGGGCGGGGCTCCGGAAACAGCACGGAGAAGGTAGGTGTGGGGGGGGAGGCGGCGCGGAGGAGAGTTGAAGTGAAGCGAGGGGGGGAGGCGGCGCAGAGGCGAAGCGAGGTGTGGGGGGGAGGTGGCGCAGAGGCGAAGCGAGGCGAGGCGAGGTGGGGCGAGGCGGCGCGGAGGAGAGTTGAAGCGAAGCGAGGGGGGGAGGCGGCGCAGAGGCGAAGCGAGGCGAGGTGGGGGGAGGCGGCGCGGGGGGGAGGCGGCGCGAGGCGAGGCGGGGGGAGGCGGTGCAGAGGCGAAGCGAGGCGAGGTGGGAGGCGGCGCGGAGGCGAGGCAAGGTAGGGGGGAGGCGCCCAGGCTCGGCCCCACCACTACTCCGGGCGCACTTACCTGGCTTTCTCGGAGAGGAGGGCGGGCGGGCAGGGCAGGAGCGCGCCGGCAGCGAAGAGGAGCGCAGCGTTCTGCGCCCTCTTCCGCTACGCGCCCTAGGCAACCGCCTAGTTGGCCTAGCGGTAGCGCCGGCCCTGCCTAGTGATGAGACCAAATATAAGTTTTATTATACCTAAGTGAAATCACTGTGTTGAGGAAGGGCCTTTCAAATAGTCAGTGAGGGATTTATGAGGGAAGAGCCCCCCTCTGCCCCAACCTGCGTTTTTCTGATGTGATGCCTCAAGGGAATGTAAAAGCGTCAGTGAAAAATGGCTATAGCAGCCAAGGATGACAGGGAGATAAGGATATCATTTATCTTTGCTGGTGGAGGACAATATATCAAGGGGTGTTTGAAAAATATAAATGACGATAGAGCATGATCCAGCCACAGTTAATTATCATTAAGTCACATTGTTTTAAAGATGAGAGGTTTAAGCACATGCTCAATTCTCCCATAGAAACAAATGGAACTTAAAGTGCTTAACTTTGGCTGGACCTTGCCCATAGTAGTCTGTGTCTTTAGGGCAGGGGTGGAGAATCTCCAGCCTGCCCGGCTCCCCAGTCCGGCCTGCGGAGCCTCCAGGGTTCCTCCATGGGGTGGAGATTCCCCTGTGTACCACTGTGTCACTCTCCCTCCCATTAGGAGATCAGAGATAACTGTGGAGATGTGGGTGGCAGAGAACTCATCACCACATGTCCGTTCTTCCCCGAGCTGGCAGAACCGCTTTGCACAGTGCACAGCGACCCCACAGGCCCAAGACTAGATTAGCATTGTGCGTCATAATCGATGCTGAACTACGTGCATCAGGTAAAAGAGGAATCAAGCTGGAAGTATTCAAGAATATCTCTGTCTCCTGGCCCCTTTGTACCAAGATAGGTTCAGCAGTGCAACAGCACCTTCTCCTGTGTGTCTAACTTATGTAATTCATTGCATGGATGGAGAGATGGAGTGGACAAAAGGCACCACACCAAACTGCCTTCAAGGCAACTACAGAAGACTGAAACAAGATCAAGGGCCATGAAATGGCTAGCTAGAATTAAATTTCTATTCAAGGAAGAGAAATATTTGTTTTTTGATATGAAATGGGACCAATGTGTAACCTTTACTCGGCTCCGATTTGAGTTGATGGACACAATGATGCTACAGGGTAGATTCCAAGGTATTCCAATGAAGGATAGATTATGTATATGTGGCAACTCTGCAATAGAAGATTTGGCACACTATTTACTTGAATGTCATTTATATTCAAAATGTAGAGAACATTATCTATCTCTATTTTTGATACGCATGAGAAACTGGACAGTGAAGGATAAACTGTTATTTCTCTTACGTGGTTCCAACTACTTTGTGTCCCAGAGAGTTGCCCTCTTTGCTCTCAGAGCAGCCAACATAAGGAAAAAAGAATTGGAAAAACAGATCGGCTAATAGATTTTATTAAAACGTTTTCATATGCAAGGGGTTTTATACTGTTGGTTTTATCAAGTGTTAGTTTCAAACTATATTGTATGTATGCATTGTATATCATTTGACAATTTCAATGTAAAGTAAAGTTTTAAATTTTAATATGATATTCCTAATTATAATATATTACTTTTAATTCCTAATGTAAAGTTTCCTTTCCAATGTTTGCTTGTTTTTATGTTTATTTGTTTTTTTTAAGTGGTCGGAAGACTTATTCAATAAAGTCATTCATTCATTCATTCATTCATTCATTCAAACAAGATCCATATGCTCAGGTGCACGATTGTGATGGGAAGGATGGCTTGCCATCACAACCACTGACACCCACGGTTGTTTGGCAGGCTGGGGGAGCACAATATAAATGGGGAGGAGGATGTGTGTGGGGAAGGGGCATGCAAAACAGGGGGCAGGACTCCCAAATACACCCTCCTCCCCATCGTGCATGCTGCTTCCCCACTGTCCAGCTGATTGGTGATTCCCCCCCCCCCAGTGCCAAGTAGCTGGGTGGGGTGGGGTGGAGGGTGGGGGGAAGAAGATTTGCAACTGTGATGGAGAGGGCGGTACCTAGGGATGACCCTTCCCACGAGCCCTCTTCCCCAATTAAATCACATGCCCCCCAGCCCACCGAACAGCTGTTGTTTGTGTTGTGGTTTGTAACAGCGAGGACAGTGTGCAGCAGGCAAAGGCATCCCCATGTGTCATCCTCCCCATCACACATCATGCACACATTCTTGGAAAATGCCAAGCAGTTAGTTGGGCACTAGGGAGGGGGTCATGCAGAATTGTGCTGGGGAAGAAGCACATAGGAATCACTCTTCCTGCTGCGCGCCTCCTCCACATCACAATCCTATCCTATGCCCCCTCAGCCTATCACACTTGTGGAGGAGAATTTCTGTATGTGTGTGTTTGTGTGTGTGTGTCGGGGGGGGGGGAGATTTGGAGCCAGGGCCTCCAAGGGCTGGATGCAGGCTATGGGTTGCCCACCGGTGTTGTAGACTCTACAGCGTCTCTGAAATGGAATTTGGCCCTCTGGATGAAAGAAGTTCAAGACTGATGCTGTAGAGCAGGGGTGCAGAACCTCTTTCAGCTTGAGGGCCAAATTCCATTTCAGAGAAGCTCTCGGGGGCCACATTCCAGTGGTGGGTGGGGCAAAAATACAGGCATATTTTAGCTTAAAGGTCTTACTGCCAGTAGCTGAGCCTCAGGAGAGGCATTTCAACCTTTCAGAATGGGGAGTAAGCTGCACAAAAGCTGGGAAACCACCAAATGATCAGAGGTTGGGGAAAAGGGGGGGCAGGGGAAGGACCTGGGGCCTTCTGGGGATCCAAGGTATTATCATTATCATTATTCCAAGGTATGATAATGATCATGATCATGATAATTTCTTCAAAGGTAGTATTAGTATAGTATTAGTAGCACTCAAACCCAATCTATCTGCTTTTCCTCCCCAGGCTGCTCTCTCCGCTACGGATGGATTCATCCATCCCTTATAAAGAAATTTGTGAAATTTGGTAAGTTCTAGATTAAAAAAACCCTAAACAAAATCCCTAATATTTATTTATTTCATTTATTATATTTATATCCCTCCCCTCCATCCTCTCCCCGATGTTATTCAACATCTACCTCAAGCTGCTGGGGGCTATCATCAGGAGGTTTGGGGTGTGGTGTCATCAGTATGCGGATGACATGCAGCTCTACCTCTCTTTCAATTCCTCACCGAGGTTGGCCGTTGAGACCCTGTCCAAGTGCCTGGAGTCAGTGGCTGGCTGGCTGGGAAGGAACATGCTGAAGCTGAACCCCGACAAGACCGAGCTACTTCTGGTGGGGGACAAGGGGAGGTTAGGGGATGTTGACCTGGTGCTGAATGGGGTACATCTACCCCTGAAGGACCAGGTCCGCAGCTTGGGGGTCATTCTAGACCCCAGCTGGCTATGGTCCCTCGCCTAGACTACTGTAATGCGATCTACCTGGGGTTACCCTGGAAGATGGTTCGGAAGCTACAGCTGGTACAGAATGCGGTGGCTCGCCTGGTTAAAGGCAGCTGCCGGCGGGATCACATCACTCCAGTGCTCAATGAGCTGCATTGGCTACCAGTTGCTTGCCGAGCCGAATTCAAGGTGTTGGTTTTGACCTTTAAAACCCTATACGGCTCCGGTCCAGTTTATCTCAAGGAGCGTCTCCAGCAACACCAAGTAGGCCACTCAACAAGATCTGCCACAGATGGCCTTCTCCTTGTCCCTTCAGCTAGAGCAGCTAGACTGGTAATGACGAGGAAGAGGGCCTTTTCTGTGGCGGCCCCCATACTGTGGAACTCTCTCCCTAGTGACCTCTGCCATGCCCCCCCTCTTCTGAGCTTCCGCCGCTCACTAAGAACATGGCTATTCAGGCGGGAATATGGGGTGGGTTAAGATTTTAAAATTTTATACTGTTTTAAATGTATTTTATATTTTATCATGTTGTACATCGCCCAAAGTGGCCAGTTTGCCAGCCAGATGGGCGATTCATAAATACAACAAATAAATAAATAAAATAAATATCCCACCTTTTTTCCTGCAAGGAACCCAAGGCGACTTACATAATCCTCCTGCTCCTCTCCATTTTATCCTCACAATGACCCTGTGAGAGTCAGTGACTGGCCCAAAGTCACCCAGTGAGCTTCATGGCTGAATGGGGGGCTAGAACTCGGATCTCCCAAGTCCCAGTTCAACACTCTAACCACAGTGCCACACTGGCTCTCTAATTACTGCTAAAGCTGGTTCTTGTGGTTCAGAGCTGTACAGGTGCCCTTCTTAATCCTCTGCTGCTGCCACAACTCAAATCACTTTCAGGAAGGAACAGATCACATGACCTCCAGCTATATCTGCTTCTCGCTTCCAGGCAAACCTTCTCTGCTGTCATTTCTGCTGGAGCTCCTCTCTGCCTAACCCATCTCCCTCTTTGGCATGTGTCTCTGAGTTGAGGTTTTTCACCCTCCTACTTATTTATGTAGAAGAACAGATGGTAAGTGGGATGGGTTCTCCTACTCACTCTAAGCTTGCCAGCTGGTGTGCATGTGCCATTTTGTGCGGATGTGTTAACTCTTGCAGCAGCAACATGAGGGAGAGAATGCAAATGACAGAAGAACATGGGGATGCATCAGAAAGCAAATCCAGTCTTCTACTGCCAAGTTCTCATTCAAAGGAAGCATTTGAAGTGCCACACTGTTGTTCTCAGGATGAACCAATGCCAGTTGTATTTTCTCATTATTTGCAAAAATGCATTCACTGAGATGGTTGCAAATTATTTATAAAAGGTAGATTGCTTTGTTGACACCTCATGCATGAGAGAAAGAACATACTTTGGCCACTTCCAAGAAAGTCTTTTATCGTGCCATCACCTCACCTTGCCTCATTCATTGAATTTGATAGAGGGTTCAGATGATGATATCTTCCACACTTAACCCTCCTGTGTTTTTTCCCACTGCTTTTTCTGTAACATAAAAAATCAATTTAGGAGAAAAAGACAGAATAGCTGCACAATGCCTTCTGATTGGTAGCACTAGGTGCCCTCTGTCTTGAAATAGCCTATGTCTTCAGTTTTCCAAATTTAATCAGCCTTTTTTCACCTTGTTGACATTTGTAAGTCCACACACTGAATATATCCACTCATGTTGTCTTAGGACAGTTCATACTAAAAGGCTGAACTACGGATCAGGAAGCCCTTGGTCCGAATTGACTCTGCCCTGGCCTCACTGGGTGGCCTTAGGCAAGCCACTCTCTCTCAGCCTCAGTCACCCCATCTGTAACATGGGAGATAATAATATTGGCTTACCCTAAAGAGTTCTTGCAAGGAATACAACTAGACGCCTCATGGTGTGCTGACTCTAGAATGCCCTCTCAAAGGAGATTCACCTGCTGCCAACACTGTATTCTTTTTAGGTGCCAGGTTAAAATGTATTTATTTGCCCAGGCATGTTAATTAGTTTCTAACATCATGGTGTGGTTTTAGCTGGCTGATGAGCCCTTGTTTTATCCTTCTCGTTTTTGGACTATTGTTTTGTTGTATTTTATTGGTGATGTGATTTTTCCTTTGTACACCACTCTGGAACCTATTTTGGTGGATATAGGGCAGTCCAGAAAATCGATCGATCAATCAATCAATCAATCAATCAATCAATAATAGATAATGCATGTGTAGTGCTTTGAATACTTGAAAGTGCTTATACAGATGATGATGATGATTGATGATGATGATGATGATTTTTAAAACATGGGAGAACTCCTGCAGCCACAGATGCAATGCTGCATTGCTCAGTTTAGGTAAGTAGCTTCATGTAAGACATGTGAATTGAACTGTTGTTCCACTTCTGTCTTGCAGAAAATGCATCTGACTCAGAACTAATGATGAGGATTAAGCATTTAACAGCATCCTTGCAAACCAAGCTGTGGGCACAGCAGTCCTTAAATGGTGGGTTAACATCACATAAACAATCAATTTTACTAACATGCGTCATGGTTTAGAAAAGTGTGTGGGCAAACTTGTATGCAGCATTTAACCTTCTCCCTCTTTTTAATCTGATAAGACATCCTTTACGTGTGCTGCTTAAAATATAAGAAATACACAGGAGTCAGGATCACGGGGGTAAAGGAAGGGGGGACTGTGAAGAGGGGGAAAGTTTCTCATGGCAAAGGAGAAGGAAGTGTGTCTCCCCACTGTCTAGGCAACCAGGTAATGCTCCCTCTTTTCATTCCACCACTAGCCAGTCTGATTGGTTATATATAGTAATATGATATCATTTTACTGTTATGTGATCCCTAATTGTCTAGGATCTCTCAGTGAGGAACAGCAGAAAGTAGGAACACTTGCTGAAAATGGCCATAAAGTAATGCAAAAATAACATGTGTGTGTGTTTTTCGAGAAGTATTTTACACACACACACACACTTTCACCCCTCAAATGTTTGCGGAAGATAACTTGTGTGAGCCCAATATTAAACTCATATTATTTAATGAACCTAATCTAGATATAATTTTAGATAAAACTATGGTTTGTTGCATGGCACTCTGTTTTGCTTGAGGAGAGCTGTTTACAAAATAAGTTGAAGACAATTAGCAAATTCTAAATTTGGCTTCCTGTTTGTATTGAGCTGGGAAATGACAGTTAAGGTATGACAGTTGAAAGTAGGGGTGTCCACGTACCTTGGGGGGGGCGCCTCGCTGCCGCCTCGACTCTCCGCGGTGGCGCCCCTCTGACTCATTCTTCTGGGCAGCGCGGAGCAGTTCTCCACGCTGCCTCGAGCCCGCCGAGCCGGTCGTACTGCTCCCGTCGTGTCATTTCCGGCCAGCCGGAAATGATGCGACGGGACCCTGCGCTGGGGCCCCGCACTATGTATTTTGCGTAGAAACCAGGGCAACAGACCTGCTTAAGCCCTGTTGCCCTAGTTTCTATGCAAAATACGTAGCATGGGGGCCCAGCGCGCCAGCTGGCTGGAAATGATGTGATGGGACCAGCGCGGACCAGCGCAGCGGGCTCGAGGCAGCGAGCCCAGACTGGTAAGGCCCCGCGAGTCTTGGGTGTGTGCCCATCTCATACCTAAGCCTCTTATACCAGTTACTAGGAGGTTTTAAAGTATTCTAACAGAATTGGTGGCTATGGGAAAGGGTCAGCTTGTGGAAGTCTGAGTTATAGTGGCAGAGAGTTCCTTAGGCCCAGAAATATAAGCATTTGCTCTAAATAGGAAACTCCATAGGTGGCATTGCTCAGTGAAGGAGCAGTTTCCCCATAGGTGGTATTAGTAGGTGGGGTGGGGAGAGGAAATCCTCCACACTAACTAAGGCTGTCCACGGGTAAAGCTACCGGAAAGTAATTTTCATAACCACAGAAGCTGAAAAATGTGTTGTTGTAATTACAGGAATTGTCATGGAACTGGTGCAACTGTACCCATGCACTGCACATGTTCTATTCTATGCAGGCCTTATTATGGAGAAGGTTTTGAATATCTAAACCACCTGTGAGAACTTGTGGGAAAAGTTGAATTGCATGCACACTATGCCATGTAAAACTGATAGCTTTAGGTTCCAGCAGACTGAAGTCCCTCAGCTACTGCTCCTTTTTGTTCATGCTGAAAACCAATATTTTACTGATTAGTTTCAAAATGAGTCCCAGATCGATGATATCAGTACCAGAAAATAGGCAGATTATGCAATGGCATGGGTAGTTGTACTTATTTTTTCAGGTCTTTCTTTCTGCATTTTGTTTCCAATCCATGTTCAGTGACATGATTTCCCATGCAAGCTCCTTTGAAATGAACAATCAATTCCTTAAAACAACTTTAAAAGCAGAGATGTGGCTTATGCTGGCTCAGCTTGTCTGAGTGTGGAAAGCTGAGCAGGGTCAGGCCTGGTTATTACTTGGATGGGAGACCCCTCCTCTAGTTTCCTGCATTGAGCAGGGGGTTGAACTCGATAGCCTTGTAGGCTCCTTCCAACTCTATGATCTATGAAATCTATGAAATCTATGCTATGATTGTTCCATGGAGATTATGCCACAAAACTAAATCCAACAATCAGCAACATTACTATTGCTTAAAAAAATGTTTTTAAGAGGGGGATACATTGAACTCCTAGAGCCCCCCTCCAAATATAAAGGCATTATTAGTCTTATATGGCTAAAATCAAGTGTAGGGCCACTGACCTACCCTTAAATGAATCATTTTCCCCCTATGGATTTCTCTTTAAAGATAGCTACTTATCACCAGCTGTGAATCTCTGGATGCAGTGCAGCTGCTGTAATACATACAATAGTCCAATCAATTTCTATCAATAGCGTCTACATTTCCAAAAGGGGGTCTAATGCGGACCATATAATAGCCAACCTATCCCACTGTGTCTTTGGGGGGAAATCTCATACGTCAGTGAGAGAAAGATAATCAGTCACACACTAGCTTATTCACATCCATACAAAAATATTTCCGGACTACATTCCAGATGTTGTTCTTCCTTGATTGAGAGCTATCTGGAGAATTACCATGAGGAATGAACTAGAACAATGATGGCGAACCTATGGCACGTGTGCCACAGCTGGCACGCAGGGACCTCTCTGTGGGCACGTGAGCCATAGGTCGCCAGCCCTCAAGGTCCTCCCGGGGCGGGGCGGGGCGGGTGGGCGGGCAGGCCTGGAGAGAAGTGGCGCTCTTCGCGGGGCTGTCCTCAGCGGGGAAAGGGGTGGTCCAAGCCTAACTGACCTGTTTGGCTGTTCGTCGACCCGAAGAGTTTGATGGGGGGAGGTGCCTTTAAGTTGAGCTCCACACCGCGATTGGCCCTCGGGCACGAGGGGGCGTGTCCCGGCGGCTGCCGCAGCCTCCGCAAGCCTGAATGGCGGGTGAGGGAGGATTGGGGTGTCTGTCTCTCAGCAGTAGTCTCGTGAGGCGGCGCGGGTGGGATTTGGCGGCGGCTGAGGCTGCTGCCTTCTTGCCTTTCTCCCTCCCTTCCCTCCCAACGAGAAGCTGGTGCTGTTTGTGTGGAAGGGGGAGGAGGCGGAGGATGAGGATAAGGAGGAAAAAGAGGAGAGGAGCCAGAGCCCCGCCGGCGTCGGGTAGAGGAGTGGATGGCGGCCGCCAGAGAGGGAGGGGAGGGGAGGGGAGGCAGCAGTTGCCTTTTCCCTCTGCTCGCCACAAATTCTTGCTTTTATTTCACTGCCGCAGGCTTCCCTTCTCCTCTCTCTTGGCGACCCCCACATTCTCCCTGGCTTTCCCCCAAACGCTTGAGGTCTTCTCCTTTCCGCTCCAGTTTCCTTCTCGTGTTCCTCCCCCCCCTCATTTCTCCCCGTTTGCTTCGTCTTCATAATTACCTGCCTTAATAGCCGCTTCTCCCCCTCCCCCCCCGCACTGCCTTCTTCCTATCAGCCTCCCCTTCTCGATATTGCTTCCCTTCTCGTGCTCCCCCCTCCCTCATTTCTCCCTGTTTTCTCCTTTCCCCTCCAGATTCCTTCCCTTCCTCCCCCGTTTTGTATCTAGGTCCCTAATTATTTTGTATCTACGTCCCTAATTATTTTGTATCTAGGTCCCTAATTATCTCATGATCAATTGTTGGAACTTATGAAATTATTTATGTATTTATCTAACATTGATTTATCTATCAATTTACTAGTATGTAGGAAATTTATCTATGGTCTTTATGAACATATATATTGAACATAATTTATCTATGGGCTTTATGAAACCCTGGTATTCAGGTTTAATTACTTTGAAATAAATAAGTTGGTTTTGTGTTGCAGTTTGGGCACTCGGGCTCAAAAAGGTTCGCCATCACTGAACTAGAACCCAGAGTATAGAAGAGAAAACATTTTGTATCTATGGACCTGTTCTTGAATTGATGTTTCTAGTTCACGAGGATCTAGCTACGAAGATGTCATCATCACATTGGATGGCAGTTAGCATTGTCTAAGAGCCTTGTGCTTGATATGACAAGTTTCCATTCACCATGAGCAAGGATGCACCCATTGAAAACCATGGGTAGCAGACTAGGTGCCTATTCATGAAGCTCCCAAAGCACACTGATGGTTCCTGGCTCACCATTTTGGATTTACCAAAACATTAACAACTTCCCCTCTTGCTGTTATTATCAGTCCCAGGTTGGTTCTGATCTGAAGTGGGGGCTGTAGCTTCATGTGCATGAAAAATATCATCCCACCCATTAAGGACACTTCCAGCCACCGAGTGTGTATGGAAGGTCTTTTTGGGTGCAATCCATCATGTTGTTTACCACCTCAGCTCATAAGGGGATTCTTGACAGAATAGCATAGCACTCATATGTTTGAATCCACAATCTATAGCCAGAAATGCAACCTCTTTTAATAAGTGATATGCTTCATCTACAGAGTCAGACAAAGCACATACATATGGCATATAAACCATACATATGGCATATAAACCATAAGGCAAAATCAAATACATAGAAGTTTTGCTTCTTTTTGTGTATCTGACTACTTCAGTCTGAGTCTGAATCCTGCTGATTATGTTGTGTATCAATGTCTCTTAATGGTTAAGCTTAGGCAGAGAAAACTGTGTTCACCGTTGCATCCATAGAGGCTATGACTGAAAAGAACCAAACCACCCTAGTAGAACATATCCTCTGTTCCTTAACACGCCAACTGCATCATGTTAGGTGGGATCAAACTCAGTGCAGTCCCTTTATGATATCGGAAATGGCATATGGCATGACACTCGCTACACTGGTCCCTTCTGCCTTGCCATGTGTTCTTGACACAGAACCTGGCCAATTCCAGAGCAGCTCTGATTTAGTGCCACTGAAAATGGAGACGGGTTGGGATTTTTATGGAGCAGAACCGTTGCTAATTTCCCCAGCGACTAATACAACAGCGTTCCAGGAAGCCTTCATTTCTGACACAGTCTTCCAAAGTCATCCCACCCCCACCCCCCACCCCGGGACCAAATGTATTCTTCAGCAGAGGAAAGAACTAGCCTGTTTACTGAATACCAGCAGCCATGGGCACAGTACCCTGCTACCTTCACCGCATTCACCTTCCTCCTAGATATGGGGTAGGCAACCTTTTTGAGCCCATGGGCACATCTGACATTTTGAAGAAGTGTCCTGGGCACCACCACAAATAGCTGGGGGGGGGGGATAAAATGTTGGGAGCACCCCTTCTCTGAATTCTCACTTTTCTTTCCCCCCTTCTCTGCATCCTCACTTTTCCTGCCCTCCTCTCTGAATCCTCGCTTTTCTTGCCACCCTCCAGCCTTTTTTGGGGGGCGGGCAGGGAACTTTTGTGCCCACCTTTATTCTAATCAATGGAGCAAAAATTGGCAGGAGGGAGGGGGAAGCCCACCCCCCACCAAGGGCACAGTTGCCCCAAGGGTCCTTGGTGGTGGGTGGGCTCCCTGCCACTCAAGCCATTTTTCAGCAGAGCACCCTTTGCCCTACCTCTATTAAAGTCAATGGAGTGATATTACTCTGTTGACTTGAACAGAGGTAGGGAAAAGCATGCCGGTAAGGAGGTGAAGGGGCAACAGAGATGAGTGGAGGGCTGACCAAGGGGCCTTGCAGGCACACTGGGGGATCTCGGCGGGAGTTAGTGCACCCGTGGGCACTGCATTGCTGACCCCTGTTCTAGACAATAACTTGAATCCAAAGATCCCGATGCACGAGTAGAAAGCATTTCTATACACACGTGGTGGACTGTCAATTCCCCCCCCCCCCCATCTGCATCTCCCAGTACCCGTTGCATGCCACTCTGAAGGGTCTCTTGTCCCTCTGGAGTGGACTGGGGAGGAATGAGGGACTACAACAAGGGGAAATATTGGTGACCATCTAATGCTTTCTGTAGGCACATGGAGATCCAAGTCAATGTTTGGTCCAAATATTTCAAGAGGGAGGAAATGAACAATTCATGGTCACTCACTTTGTTTTTAGAGAATGCTTGAACTGATTGAAACTTGCATCTTCCCATGCAAATTTCAGTCATACAGCCAACCAGCCTATCACGTATAGAATCATAGAATCATAGAAAAGTAGAGTTGGAAGGGGCCTACCAGGCCATCGAATCCAACCCCCTGCTCAGTGCTCGAGTCCAACCCCCTGCCCAGCTGCACCTTGAATGCCTCCAGATTGGGAGATCCCACCACCTTCCTAGGTAGTTGGTTCCATTGTCTTATTGCTCTGACAGTCAGGAAATTTTTCCTGTTAGTGGTGGGGCCGAGCCTGGAGTCGGCTGGAGGCTCGCTCTGGGCTCGGCCCCCCGCAAGCAGCAGCGACCCGATCGCACTCTTCAGAGCGGCGCGGAGCGTTCTCCGCACCGCTCGAACCGCTTGAGCCGGAGGACCCCCCCGCCCCCCGCTGCTGCCGCCGCCACCGTAGAACCCCCTGCCGCCCCCGCACGCCCCGCCATCGTCCTACCTGTTCCTGCGCTCCTGCGCCGCTGCGTGCCTCCACCACCGCCGGAGCCGCCTCCGCTGCCGCCGGAGCCACTGCTCTGCCACGCTGGAGCCCCGCCCGCGCTCTGTTTTGGCGGGAGGAACCAGGGCAACAGGGCTTAAACAGCCCTGTTGCCCTGGTTTCCCGCGCCAAAAACAAGCGCGGGGGTCCAGCGTGACGGAGCAGGGTCCCGTCGCGTCACTTCCTCCGCACCGGAAATGACGCAACGGGACCAGTGGACGGGGAGGCAGGCTCTCCGCAGAGGCGGAGACCCTGAAGGTAAGCCCGCGCGGGTGGCCGAGTAGCCCAGGCGGACACGAGCAGGCCCAGTTTGGGCCTTGCTCCTGTCTGCCGGGCTACTCGGCTACATCCCTAGTAGGTGGAATCTGGGTTCCTGTAACTTGAGCCCATTATTCTGTGTCCTGCAAACTGGGGATGATCGAGAAGAGATCCTGGCCCTCCTCTGTGTGACAACCCTTCAAGTACTGGAAGAGTGCTATCATATCTCCCCTTAGTCTCCTCTTCTGAAGGCTAAGCATGCCCAGTTCTTTCAGTCTCTCCTCATAGGGCCTTGTTTCCAGTCCCTTTATCATCTTTGTTGCCCTCCTCTGAACCCTCTCCAGTTTGTCTACGTCCTTCTTAAAGTGTGGTGCCCAGAACTGGACGCAGTACTCAAGATGAGGCCTAACCAGTGCTGAGTAAAGGGGAATTATCACTTCACGTGATTTGGAAGCTATACTTCTATTAATGCAGCCCAAAATAGCATTTGCCTTCTTTGCAGCCACATCGCATTGCTGGCTCATATTCAGTTTGTGATCTACCACAATTCCAAGATCCTTCTCACTTGTAGTATTGTTGAGCCAAGTGTCCCCCATTCTGTAACTTTGCATTTGGTTTCCTCTCCCTAGGTGCAGCACTTGGCATTTATCCCTATTATAAATTTCATTCTGTTGTTTTCAGCCCAGCGCTCCAGCCTGTTGAGATCTCTTTGAATTTTGTTTCTGTCTTCCAGAGTATTAGTTGTTTCACCCAACTTTGTGTCATCTGCAAATTTGATAAGCATTCCCTGCACCTCCTCATCCAAGTCATTAATAAAAATGTTGAAGAGCACTGGTCCCAGGACCGAGCCCTGTGGTACCCCACTCGTTACCTCTCCCCAGTTTGAGAAGGAACCATTGATAATCACTCTTTGAGTCCGATTCTGTAGCCAATTGTGGATCCACCGGATAGTTGTTCCATCTAGAATAGTCTGTTCCATATATATAATTCCAGGCTACCTTTCCTACAATAAAATTCAGTGTGATCCTTAATTGCTGGTGACAAGGAAGCAACTGTACTGGGTTGGTTGCCATTTCAATTTTATGCTCAGCAAGTATTTAGGTTGCACTAATTTGCTACCCTGCTGTTCTATTTGTTAAAGGGAATGACATTTCCCACATCGCAGTATCTCTCACAGAATTTTTAATTATTACTTGAAACGATGCACAAAACACCATTCACAAGTATATTTCTTGCCCAGGTAACAATCCTGGCCTTTTATTTATTTATTTAAGTAGAGAAATGTAATGTGTGAACAGGGTAGTCATGGATAGGGCTAGCAGAAGTTTCCATAATCACTTGCATTATTTTTTTGCTCAGACACTGATTGCAGATTTCTGTCCTCACAAGAATGTACCTGGATAACAGGAGCACAGGGAGCTGTCTTATATCAGGTTAGATGTTTGCTCCATCTAGCTCAGTATTGTCTACACTGGCTGGGTTCATACAACATGATAACCCACACTCAAGGGCTGAGTATGGGGGTCAGTGTGGGTTGTCATTGAACCATGGGTTGTTGTTGAACCATGGGTTGTTGTGTTGTCTGAACCCAGCTGTGCTAACAAGCCATGGCTTGTTAACAACAAACAACCCATGAAGATAACCCATGGTTTGTTGTTGGGTTGTGAACTGTGGGTTGTTCACCATGGTTTGTTATCTCGGCTGGGTTCAGACAACATGATAGCCCATGTTTCAACGACAACTCATGGTTCAATGGCAACCCACACTCAACCCTTGAGTGTGGTTTATAGTGTTGTCTGAACCCAGTCACTGCCTAGCAGTAGCTCTCCAGAGTTTCAGATAGGCATCTTTCCAAGCCCTACCTGACATTTCCAGGGATTGCTTTTGGGACTTCTGCATGGAAACTATATACTCTACCACTGAGCTACTGCACGTATACCTCCCAAAATGCCAGGTCTGCTTAGGGGTACCCTCCAGCATCCTTACCTTTCACATTGAAAGGAACTGTTCTTGAGATCTACATAAAAGTTAGTTAAAGGAAGCCAGCATTCTTCTGGACTGTGACTACCTATCTCTAATAGGTATCTATCTCTTGGTTGCCCTGATGGATGACCTTTATCGGGAGAGGGACAGGGGGAATGCGACCCTGTAAAATCTACTCAATCTCTCAGTGGCCTTTGATACTATCGACCATGGTATCCTCCTGGATCAACTCCACGGGTTGGGCATCAGAGGTACTGTGTTACAGTGGTTCCGGTCCTACCTGCGGGGTCAATTTCAGAAAGTGACATTGAGTGATTATTCCTCGGACCCTTGGCGATTGCACTATGGGGTTCCACATGGGGTACCATCTTGTCCCCAATGTTGTTTAACATCTATATGAAGCCTCTGGGAGCAGTCATTAAGGGATTTGGAGCCAAGTGCCATCAGTATGCTGATGACACACAGCTGTGTCAGTGATTGGCTGGATGAGGGCCAATAAACTGAGGCTGAATCCTGGCAAGATGGAACCTGTGTGGGTGAGTGGTTCCCCAGTCTGGAAGACAGTCTCATTGCCTGTTCTGGATGGAGTTGCACTCCCTTTGAAAGATCAGGTTCATAGTCTGGGGGTACTCCTAGATCCATCATTGTTGCTGGAGTCCCAAGTGACTGTGGCAGCTCGAAGTGCCTTTTATCATCTTGATTGGTTTGCCAGCTATGGCCTCTCCTAGGGCTGGGTGATCTGCTGAGACCTGACCCTCCTCTGGCTTAGTCCACTGCTGCTCCTGCCAAGCTGGGCCGAAAGCCAGCACGTGCCACGCTGCTTGCCAAACTTCCGGGTTCCCGGCGGGCCACTGTTTATGTAGAAAATGCCTTAAGATACGTCAAAAGCCGCCACAATTTGCGTTACTTCCACAAATTGAGACCGCTTTGGGCACCCTTTCAGTATGCAATCCTTTGCTGAAGGAACTGCACTGGCTACCTATTTGCTACCGGGCCAGGTTTAAGGTTCTGGTACTTGTGTATAAAGCCCAAAACAACTTGGGACCAGGATACCTGAGAGAGTGCCTTTTCCCTTACCAACCTGTCCAGTCACTGAGGTCATCAGAGGGCATTCTTCTGGTGGTTCCTCATGGACCTATTGCCTGATTGGTGTCCAACAGGAGAAGAGCCTTCAGTGTGGTGGCTCCATTTCTGTGGAACTCCCTGCCTCTGGAGATCAGGCAGGCTCTGACGTTGTGTTGCTTTCAGCACCTGCTGAAGACCTCCTTATTCTGGAAAGCCTTCTCCGCTGTCCAACCACCATTTTAATGATGCATTGATTGTTTTCATTTCATGGCCAGGGAGTCAAACAGAAGTCCCCCAGCACCACCTTCTGAGTCCGCCCCTTCCAGAAGGAATGGAGCCACTGTAAAACAGTGCCTCCAAGTTCCATCCCAGAGAGGCGGCCCAGAAGAATACCATGGTTGATGGTATCGAAAGCTTCTGAGAGGTTCCAGCAGAACCAACAGGGACACACTCCCCATGTCTAGTTCCTGCTGTAGGTCATCTACCAAGGCGACCAAAGCTGTCTCTGCCCCATAACCAGGTCTGAAGACAGATTGAAATGGATCTAGATAATCTATTTTATCCAGGAATCCCTGGAGTTGGGAGGCCATCACATGCTCCAATACCTTGCCCAGAAATGGAATATTGGAGACTGGCTAGCAATTATCCAATATAGTGGGATTCAGGGATGGGTTTTCCAACAGGGGTCTCACCAGCAAAGTTCAAACCCATATATCAAATCCTACTAGAGCCAGGAGGACATATACTTATATATTTTTTCTTTCTCTCCCTACAAAACACTGTGTAGATGATGGTAACGTGTAGCAAGAATAGTGGAAGGAGAGTACTTGAGCTATAGTCTCTCTCTCATTCTCTTGGCAGCTGGAAGGAAGTACAGCAAAATGATGGCTGTATCTGAGGGGTAGCAGCACAGTCAGGGCCGGCGCCACCACTAAGCCAACTAGGCAGCTGCCTAGGGCGCATGGCGAAAGGGGGCGCAGACCCACACAGACACTCACCCTTCTCTTCCTCCTCCTCCAGGAACGGACGAGGAGGGAGGGCGCGGGGCCTGCGCTCCTTTCCGCGACGTGTGTACGGAAGAGGAGAGGAAGACGGGAGCGAGCAAGCCTGATTTCTTGGCGGTGGCAGCGGCAGAGCGCGCGAGGCGTCAGGCAGCCGGGGCTCGCTGCGCTTGGCACGGATCTGGGCAAGGAAGCCGAGGAGAGTGGCCGGGCGGGCATGGGGCAGCAGCAGCTGCGCCCGTGAAGGCAGCTCCGTGCGGGGCCGCTCGCTTGGCACCGAATCCCTAATGCCGCTCCTCCTCCTCCGCCTTCTCCTCCGGGCTCCCCCTCCCTCCCCCCCTTGTTCCTCCAGGCAGAATCCAATGGGACACCGCAGGAGCAACAAGCCCCCTGTCCCTCCCTGCCGTGATGCAGAGCTGTTTTTGGCTCACCGCAGCTTTTTTCTCACTTTAAATTTTTTGTGGATAGCTACTGCTAGGTAGAGTAGCTCGCCTCTGTCCACCAGGGCGCAGCTGGAGCAGCTGGTGGCTGCTGATCCACCTCAGCTTGGCGCCTCTTCTCGCCTTCCTTCCTCCCTTCCCGGGCCACGGAGGCCAGCGGCGGCGGCAGCAGCAGGAAGCTCGCTCGCTCGTTCGGGCGACTCTTCCTCGCCGCCGCTGGGACTGCCGCCGCCGAGGGAGGGAGGGCTCAAGTGGGAGGGGGGGGCGCAAAATATTTTATTTTGCCTAGGGCGCCAAACTTCCTTGCACCGGTCCTGAGCACAGTATGCTGATTTTAGTTCATTTCTCTCCACAGAGCCCATCAGGAACAATTAATCTTCCATCTCGGAACAAGAACTTTTGTTGTAGCCGAACTTTTGTCATAGCTCTTTCAACTCAAGCATTATTTGTCACGTAAGGTAACACACACCCGGATTACATTTCTGTATAGAACTAGGAAAAATATATACAGAAAAGTTAGGGGGAAAGAAAACAAAAATAAAGATTTTGCAGTCAAGGAAACTATCTGAATGAACAACTGTGAATGGTATCCTAAGGGCCATTTTCGGCACTTGTAATTTTAGAGACCAAGGGCACAATCCTATGCAACTTTAGACAGAAAAAAGGCCTATAACTCCCAGCATGCTGGGGAAACTGTAGGCCTTTTTTTCTGTCTAAACTTGCATAGCATTGCTCCTTAAAGCAGGCTTGGGCAACATGTGGCCCTTACTGTGGTGCTGTGCTGGCTGAGCAGATCCTTACAGCTAGCAAACAAGCTAATTCGCATTGCTTTGGAGTAGTTCTGGTGGTTCCCG
Source organism: Shinisaurus crocodilurus (assembly GCA_021292165.1). NCBI lineage: Eukaryota > Metazoa > Chordata > Lepidosauria > Squamata > Shinisauridae > Shinisaurus > Shinisaurus crocodilurus. The sequence continues at coordinate 260,308,770 of CM037879.1, read as the reverse complement.
AGGTAAAGCGGGCTTCCCTCCAAAGTGGCCACAACTGAATCTGAACCTGCACGAAACTTTGTGAGCAATTCGGCATTTTGGAAAGAAAGGCTGCCTGCATGTAAAGAAAATGCCCAGGGCGGAAGGGAGGGGAAAGGGAGTGGAGTTGAGTGACTGACAGGTCCACCTTTTAATCATAGGGCATATTTTTACCAGGGGATCTGTAATCACTGTGCTTTGGGTGAGGGATTGTGAGTCTCATTAAACCCATTGCTCTCAGTTTACTGTGCTCTGTTGCTACTTTGTTGTGGTAGCAAGCAAGTTACAAGTCTGGGGAGCTGGTAGTTCTGGCTGAAAGTTCTGTGTATTTTCTTTCCTTCATTATTTCAACATTCAAATCCTTTCCTTTCTCATTCCCAAATCATCACATCAACCCTCCTTTCAGTCTTTTTCCTGCAGTGCAAATCTTTCTTTTATTTATGGTGATACCTTTATCTTTGCTGGAGTTTTAAAAAACAAAAAACAAACAAACCTCCTTAGTGTTTTCAACTGTGTAGAATTTAGGTAATTAATCCACCCTCCCTTCTTCTAGTTAGGAAGAAGAAATAATTGATTTTACATTCCGTTCCTATTGCCCTTCAGGTCTTCTAGTGTGTGTGTTGCATTTTTTTAATTCTTGTTTTTATTCCATTACTAGTTGTCCAGAATATACAAATTGCAATTAGCGATGGTAGTTCAAATTGCAAACTTCTGCTGCATTAGAAAATAGGGGAAATGTTGGGAGAGCTGATACCAAAGCTAGTTTGGAGATCAATATGGGGTAGAATAATTTTCCTGCCTTCTCTGTAAATCTACCAGAAAACTGCATGGGGCACAATCCAATCAGGATGCCTGTAGCCCTCCAAACTTGGAGCAATGTGGGGCATCCTGTGGAGGGCAGGAGGAGCACAGAGGCGAAGGTCGCCTCCACACCCCTCCTGCCCTACAACTCAGCTAGCGGGGCCGGTTTTGCCATCTAGTCGAGGCACCTCAGTGCAGGAGGGAAGGAGGCTGAGGCACCGTCAGGATATGTCATAACTTGGCAGCACCTGTCTCCTCCCCTTCTCCCAGAATACCCCCTAAATCCCATCTCTGAGGTTGCTCTTGCAGCCTCAGAGATGCAGCTGGCACGGTTCTTTCCGTGCGAGCTGCGAAGGAAGGGGAGGGCGCTCCGAGCACAGATCCCCAGCTACAAGCAGGGCCGGTGCTACCATTAGGTGAACTAGGCGGCTGCCTAGGGCGCATGGCTAAAGGGGGCGCAGAAATGCCTTGAAATTTTTTAGCGCTGTAGCGGCGCCTGCCTGGGCAGTGGCTCGCCTGCTGGAGTGCACGACCGAGGCGGGCAGGCAGGCGGAGGGCTGGCTCAGAGAGGGGCTCCCGCCGCGGGCGCTCCGCTCCTGTGGCAATGCGGCCAGCCCACCGGCAGCCGGGAGGGATCCGCTGCTGCCACTTCCCCCACATGTCGCAGTGGCTCCTCTCTGGCTCCCTGGGCGCGTGTACTGCCAAACGCCGCCGCCGCTTCCCCCACACGCACGTGGTGGCTCCTCTCCGGCTCCCTGAGTGCGCCCCGCCAAACGCCAGCACCGACACCGCCGGCTGCGCGGAGGGAATCACGCCTCCACTGTGTTGCCTCCGCAAAGTCGGCAGGCGTTCATGGGAAGGGTTCCGTGGGCAGCGTCCCTTGCGAAGGTCCAGCCGGCCGGGCCTATGAGTCTACTTGGAAGTAAGTGCGGCACTGACAGTCCCCTCCTTCTCCTTGGCCCGGTAGCCGGCTCAAGTGGGAGGGGGGGCGCTAAATATCTGACCTTGCCTAGGGTGTCAAACTGCCTTGCACTGGCCCTGGCTACAAGGCTGAACCTGAAACAATTTTCTGACCTTGTAGCTGGGTCTCCGAAAAGTCCTATGTGGTCTAGCGGACATAGGACTGCGCTGCTTGAGATCTATGTTCATTTGTACTTGCCATCATGGCATGAAAGTATATGTTATTGAATTCAAAGTATTGGTGGTGTGATCATCAGGCTCATCGCCACATCTGAGTGGGTTTTGTAACTGAAAAGGTGGCCTAGAAATATTTCAGATACCTAAATAAATGAACAAATCTCTGGCGTCTGGACTAAAGGAAGGAAGGAACAATCCCCCTTTCCTCAGCTATTCTTTGTCTGCTGAAGAGTTCTGCTGGCTGAACCCATTTTATTATTTTTCTGAGTTATTATTAATAGCAATAATAATAAAATAAGTGAAACCTGTAGAATTTTTCAAGAAGGTGTGGAATATCCTAGCCTCCCTTACTACAGCCCCACCATCTCCAAAGTGGGTTCCTTGTAGGCTGCAATTCTTTGCACACTTATCTAGGAGTAAATTCCATTGTTGGGGAGTTACTTCCGAGTAAATATGCATAGAATCAGGCTGTTAGCTGGTTTTTGTTTTTTATTAGAAGACTTGTGGTTATATAGTAGATATGTGCAGAAACCAATACTTGATACTGGGGTAGTGGTGGTGAGAATTCTTTTCTTTTTCTTTATCAATGGAGCATTTCAGGAATACAGAAAAGCCTTTCGTTCCTGATGCTGTAATTCATTTGGCTGCGTTCTGCTGAACTCCTGACCTGCCCACAGCTTTTTCTCTCGTATCTCTTACAAACCCTTGATTGAATTACTGGCTTGTCAACAGTGGATCTACGCTTTGCTGTTCATCTCGGACACGGCATGTACTGAAAACAAAGGAGCTGGCGATGAGTCAGAAAGTTCCATTTTCTGATCAGATCATCCTCATCACGGTAACAATGACTACTTCCAATTTTTATGTGACCTTGCCCAAGGCTCCGGAATTCAGTGTGTCTTATTTTTCTCATTTATAATATGAGACGAGGTGACTCATCTAGGAAACAAGGAGGTTGAAGTTAACCTTTGCATAGCATTTAAGGGATTCCAAGGGATATTTCCCAGCTTTTTAAAGTACAGATAATGAAGTCTGAAGGGAGTGACTCATAACATTAAAGGGGCACTCTTGCGCTCCCTGTAAGGCTGGTTGTCGTTGGGAAGTTGGATGCTCCCTGCTGGTGGGGAGGGGTGTCTGTCTCCAGAGAGGGAGGCACTGCTTTGCCAGTGGGGGTGGGGCTGAAAACTGCATGTTTGGGGGGCAGTCAAGGATCCACAGGATCCTAGGCTCCCTCATTACCCCCCAGCACCCCACCCAAGCAAATCCAGAAACTAAGCCAGCCTGAGATCTGGCAACATTAATTGTTTCCCATTGGAGGCAATGTGAGGGGCAGAAAGAAAAGGCCATCTCCCCATCTCCTGGCCAGTGGCAGTGGCCAGAGTCTGCCTCCTTTCAGCTCTGCAGTTTCATAGGGTGGCCAGGTGTTCTCTCTTACAGAGGACAGTCCTCTATTTGAAGGGGTGTCCTGTCTGATCCCCGTTTAAAGATAAAGAACCCTAAGAACTGTTGCCCATCAAGAGCTACCACCTGAACAGCAGACTGCGCCGGCAGGCACACAGGTCACTGGGTGGGTCACAGACAGTCTTCTGCAGCATAATGAGATCTACTGTATTTCTGTTTGAATTATAATTTCTCATTTTGCACCCGTGCATATGCAAATGTTATTCAAATCACACTTCCTCCTGTTTGGTGATTCGTAAGTGGCCACTCTTAAGTTCCAGGGCAGCTAGCAGTTGGATCAGAGAATTCTTTTTGGCAGGGAGGGGCTTAGCAAGCTACCTGCTGCAGCTGCAGCTTCCTTGGCCAGTGGATGGGGCCAGGTTGGTCTCCCCTTTCCCATGAAGTTCATCCTGGCAGGTAGGAGATACAGCCTCCCAGGGGCCCATAGTCTTCTCTTGTTGGGAAAGTTAAAGGGCATTGTCTATGTCAGTGTTCTCCAACCTTGGGTCCCCAGATGTTTTTTGGCCTACAACTCCCAGCATGCTGGGAGTTGTAGGCCAAAAACATCTGGGGACCCAAGGTTGGAGAACACTGGTCTATGTCATGGTTGAGGTAGAAACTGCCCTGAAACTAGTGTCCCCAACCAACAGGCAGCAAATAATGAGTGGGATCCAGATATTAATAGGCATGCGCAACTGGGTTGGGGGAAGCAGACTTCCCCAACCCTCCTCCCCATGACAGCCCCTGCATGCTACACAGAGGGTCAAGAGGGTCCCTGCTGAATGGGATAAGCTGTGGTGCAGGGGGAAGGGAGGAATCCCTCTAAATCAGGTGGAGACACCGTCTGTGAGCGGAGCTCCACTCAGTCACAGCAGGTACTTCTGCCTCACTACTGGGGATCCCCTTGCCCTACAGTCTACTCCAGCCTTGCCCAACCTGGTGCCCTTCAGATGTGTTTGGTGCACTCCTAGCTGGCTGGGGCACACTGGGAGTTGTAATCCAACACATCTGGAGGGCCCCAGGTTGGGCAAGGCTGACATATAGTTGGGAAAAGCTAGCCTACCCCAACCCTTTGTGTAGCATTTGGGGGGCTGGACGGAGGGGCTTCTGTGGGGAAAGGGAGTTGGGAAGTCTGCTTCCACCAGCCAGTCGTACATGCCTAAATTTGAACTGAACTCTTTTGCACACACCTAAATTTGGTTCCATTACCCTGATGTCACACAGGCTGTATTATTTTACTTTCTCACATACAAGTATATTGCCCATCACATTGGTGACCGCTATGCTAGTGAAAGAATATGGACAAGGACTGAACTGGGTATGAGATTTGGTGAATGGATCTGCCCTACTAGTTGAAATTCAGCATTGTCCTGGGAAAACCAGCTGTATATCCAAACCAGTACTGACCCAGAGGCAACATGTGATCTGGATTTCTGTAAAAGGATGCTAAACCCAAAATGTGGAAGCCATGTGTTATGATGGGCAAGTAGATGGCCCCTAGAAAGGCTGTCATTCCAGATTTTCCCAGAGCAAATTCCATCTCCTTTTCCTCCCATGCCTTCCAGCTTTACCTCTTAACATGTGTTTGCCATGTGTTTACTGAATGTGCATGTTAATTGCTGTGAACCACCCAGAGAGCTTCACCTATTGGGCAGTCTAGAAATGAAATGAATCAAATAAATAAAGCATTCCTCAGGTTGAGTCAGTCCAGGCTTGATTTTGGAATGTGCTGAAATATTCACAAACCACATCCATTTTAACCCAGTATTCCCTCTAGCCATGTTGTAAACATCTGCATCATTTTCTCATAGTGCTCATTTCTACTTAACAATATTTATCTTGTAATTAAAGGAGGATTGAATAAGCTCTGGATAATTATCAAATATTTGTGTTTATTATTCTTATGTAATCATACTTGATTTTAACTTTGATATTGATTTAGGTATGTATCTATATCTATATCTATATCTGTATCTATATCTATATCTATATCTATATCTATATCTATATCTATATCTATATCTATATCTATCTACAGTATTTTTCCATGTATAAGACTATACTTTTTCCTAAAATTGTTAGACTAAAAATTGAGGGTCGTCTTATACACGGAAGTAAGCCAAGGAGAGAACCGTGCGGTTGCGAAACTGCCCAGTGGGGGGCGTCTTATACATGGGGGCGTCTTATAGACGGAAAAATACGGTATATCTATATCTATATCTATATCTATATCTATATCTATTTCTAAGAAAGAGAGAGAGATTTAGATAGATATAGATATATCTAACAGCAGAATCCTAAGCCTGCAATTTTATACATGTTTACTCAGAGGTAAGCTCCAAGGATTGAATGTGACTTACTCCCTGGTATGTGTGCTTAGGATTCAACCGGCCGAGCAATCCTATATGGAGGCGGGGGAGAGAATTGGTGGTGGGGGAGCCACCACTTCCTAAGCCAGCCTTCCCCAACTTGGTGTCTTCCAGATGTTTTGGATTTCAACTCCCATCATCCCCAGCTAGCATGGCCAATGATCAGGAATCCTGGGAGCAGTTCTAAACATCAAGAGGATACCAGGTTGGGGGAAGCTGCCCTAAGGTCTGGGCCAGGGCAGAAGGTGGGGGGGACAAGCTTTCCTTCCCTATTCCCTTCATTAAATATCTATATCTATATATCTATATCTATAACTATATATCCCTCCCACTAATCACTAGGCCAACTCCAGAGCTGATATACTTTCCCTCCTGTGTTGATAAAACAACGGGGCTTTGGATCCTGCAGATCCAAGACCTCTGCCAATCTGTTTCTGACATGACTTCAAAAGGTCCTCCCTGCACTGCCCATGGTAAATCTTTTCTGGTGAAACTTTCTGCCTGTGTATCAAGGTCCCCTCCAGGGGCATAAATTCCAGTGGTGATACATTTCCACAGCATCCTACAGCCCGCCGGAGGCCAGGTGACAAGCTGTAGGATAATTTCATTATTTTCAGTATATGATCTTTTAATTTATGTCATGGTCAGTGGCATGTGTATCATGAACTGAGCATTATGTCATATCTAGCTTTCTGAAATCCCCCAACTAAACAATCAGCTGCCGTTTTGAATACCTGTAGATGCATACATTGACTGCCGTAAGTGTCCAGAGCAAGCGTTAAGAGATGATCACACACACACACCCTCCCCAAATGAATCTGATACCGAGTTACAAGGTAAGGCTAAATGAAGCCGCTTCAGAGAGAAACATTAGGAGCTGAATGGGATTAACAGCTCCAGTAGCCGCGGCTTTTGTTCCTGTAAAGGAAATGTGTTCAATTATTCATGCTCAGCTTAAACTGCCAATGCTTTAGCGGAGCATTTCTCCTCTATTATTCATACTATCGAGCCAGTGGAAACGCAGCAGGGGGATATTTCTGCAAATGGATGAATGGAACCTGGGAATGGCTTGCTGCCGAAGCCGAGGTTGCTTGTTAATTGAATGAAGATACAGGATGAGCTTTCAATACCACTCCCATCCCAGATCTAGGAAACTGCGGCTGTGTTCATAGGCAGATGTGGTCATGCTCCCCTTCCAGATGATTACTTGCTATTAGTTCTTATGATGTGCATCACAGTGAGAGTCATGGATAATGGCTTTTGACATTGTTTCAGATAGGCTTGCATTCCGAATCTCAATATTTTCCTCTGGGCAGGGCCATATTAATTGCAATTCAACCAACACAACTAGCTCAGTGTTCTTTTTCTTTTTTCTTTCTGTCTTTGTGTGCCTCTGAGGTTGCCAGATGACCAAACCCCCATGTCTGGATAAGTATGGGCCAGTTCACCCAACTCTTTGGCAGATTTGCTTGCAAACCAGAGTGATTCTCTGCTCCCATTTGAATTTAAAGTGTGGGGGGGAATTGGGTCTGACACTATTTCTCTTAAAGGATATTGCCATAATTTGCTTCCATATGGAGGGCATTGAAACATATATGCACAGTGTGTTTAAAAGGACAGTGATGGTGTTCAAGATCTAGGGAGGGGCAAAGAAGGCAGCCAGCCAGGATTAGCGACATATGAATTTCTGCATTTTCAGCTTTTAAAGGAGATTCAGTGACCTGGATCCAAGTGGGCTTATTTGGGCATTGCTTGAAATTGTGTGTGCATAGTCCTGCTGGGAGAACCCTGTAACTTTGCCTTGATGAGCCGCCTTGCAGCGTCTGTTAATCTGTCCAGCACCAAAGTATAATCTTACAGGAGCGATAGAACGTATTGTATTCACTTGTAGCGCATCGCTACTTCAGAACACAACTCGAGATAGCAACAACAACAACAACAACAACATCCCTACGGGGCCATATCGCTGTTCCTATTTATTTAACATGAAATGCAAGAGCTTGTCTAGAAATGTGTTATCGTTGCCTCTGGGTATAATGTTTCAGCCTCACTGGTGTGTGATGCAGCTACACCAGGGAGATGGCCGATTCTTTAACTCAGAACAAGCTATTCCCTTCCAAACAACAAGACTGGCATTTGCCTGCCGGTGATTAAGCAGTCCTAGCGTGTTCTCAGTGCTTCTGGCATTGTAGGATTGCAACCTTAGTTTCATTATTCTCAAGAAGACATTGTTGGTTACTTACCTGTCCATCCCCATTCTGTGCTGGTCCTTCCCCTGTCCACAGATGGACAAAGGCACTGAGCAAGGTGACCATGAGAACCAAAAAACAAACACCACTGCTTTTTCCAATGTAATCTTTCTGCCCGTTTCTAACACTTTCAGGTCCTCACATAAGAAATGTATGTATTTTATTTATTACGTTTCTATACCACTCAATAGCCAAAGTTCTCTGGGCAGTTCAGAACAAACCCCCCAAAATACAACATAAAATGCGAGCTTGGGAAACCATGGTCTGGACACACCCTAGGAGCCTTTACCAGGGATGTTGAAGAGTCGAGTCACGAGTCTTTGGACCCGAGTCTCGAGTTCGAGTCCGAGTCCTTGGTCCAAAATGGTGACTCACGAGTCACGAGTCACTCCCAAAGCTGACTCCACGAGTTCCTATTAAAATCAATGGGTTTCCCCCCCAACAAAATAAGCCTACTTCAGATGTGTGGCTTAAATAAATTCTAGGCACAAGTGTGCCTTTTTATTTCAAAACTCTGCAACTGATTTTGACAAGAACAGACCAGGCAGACAAACCCAAAATAAAAATAACCAGGCAGGCACAGGAGGCAGGGAACACCAAAGTAGGCAGTCAGAGGCGTTTGTCTTGGACAATTCAAACTGTGGAACTGGTTAAGAAGAGACCAGGCAGGCAGAGGAGGCAGGGAACCCCAAACAGGCAGGCAGAGGCAGCCAAACCCAAAATGTCTGAAAGGTTGCATTTCAGGAAAATGATTTTAAAAAATAAAATCTTCGCCGGTGATCGCACTTCTCTCCACTCCTTCTGGCACAGCCCAGGGATGTTGAAGAGTCCTTGGTCTCAAGTCCCGAGTCGAGTCTCGAGTCCCATTAAAAATATTGAGACTCGAGTGGGACTTGAGTCAGAGGGGGGACTCAGTCCGACTCACGAGTCGAGTCCTGGAGTCCGAGTCCCCATCCTTGGACCTTTACATGTAACATGTTTGTAAGATGTGCAGTTCTTGCTAGCCCCATTTAGGCCTTCATACCCATGCATTACCACTGTGTGAGAGGGAGAGTGGAGTCCAATGCCTGCCATCATGTCCTCTGCCAGCCCTGACCTCCTGCTGTCCATGTGTTGAACCCAGGACCTTTTGTACGCAAAGCATGTGCTCTGGCAGCTTGAACAGGAGAGGAAAAGTACATTTGGACTAAATCCAGTGGGAGAACTTCCAGAGGGTACTTCTAGAGTTCCCCCCACTACTATATATCTCTTTTCACTCTTATAAATGGCTTTCAACCTACTTTTTTTTTTTTTTTTAATCGCTCCACCAGCAATAGAGGGAGCAGCTATCTGGAAGTACGAGGTTTTCTATTATTTTACTACAAAATTTGTGAGCCAAAATGCTGATGAGATGACTATCTGTCATACCACCTTCAATCTTTCTTTCTTTCCAACTTGAATCCTCTGAATAATCCATAGGTATGGGAGGAGCAGTGATTTTCGAGCTCACCAAAATTATCTGAAATTCACTTTGAAGCTTGTTTCGGCTTGCTCCCGTTTTCATTTTCAACCTGTTTTTTGGATTGTTTGAACTGGAAAAGTGCACATTGTGAACAGGAAAAGTGTGCTTTTTTGTGCATATATTTCAAAGGTGCACCCCCCCATTGACTAATGTGTGAAAATGCTTTTTGTGTGTGTGAAAAATGCACATTTCAAAGTGAATAGTTCCCCCCATATGCATTTTCCGAATGTAATCTCAAATTTTGGAATTTGTGGACATTTCTGGAAAAAAAGCACTCTGGCTCGCATTCGGGGTTGCGAATGGGACATGTTTGCATGATTTGCAAAGAGAAACAAATTTCTTGTACATCCCTATTTTAGCATATCCTTGGCTGACATCTAGTGGCAAATTAAGGAAAATTGCTGAAGTTAAGAATGAGGTGAGTATTCAAAATGGGGAGAGACATGGGCCCAACCATATGAGCTCTGCTGCTGAAAGGGAAGTTGCTACGAGTTTGGCAGCATGTAGCCTCTCCTTGGTGCCAACTGACCCACTGAACACATCATTTCCTGCCCAATGATCTGGCAGGAAATGTGGTGTGGAGTCTATAGTTTTGCTTCCAAGGAGAGGCCCCGCAGAGCCTCTCCTGGCCCACACTCCTGCCCGGCATCTCTTGGCATCCTCTCCCCTTTCCAGAAGGTGAGGATATTTGCCTTATGGAACAGGTACCAGCAAACAAGGAGTATAGTGAAGGTGTGGAAGATAGGAGAAGTGGGAGAATTAGGCTGCTTGGGGGCTTGACTGTGTTCCAGTGAAATGGTAAAAAAATAAAAATCCACCGTGCTGTTTCAACTGTTTAACATTAAAAGTTGAGCAGCCCAATAGCTTTTGGGCCATGCAAGCGGGCAATCACCCATCCCTAGGTGAAATTCTATATAGCTCTGTGAAACCAGGCCAAGAACCTGTGGTGCCCTCCTGGGATAAGTAACCACTTCCATGTTTCCATGTATGGCTTTCCATTATTGTGTGAACCGCCCAGAGAGCTTTGGCTATTAGGTGGTGGTATTATTATGAAGTAAATAATACAAAATATTTCCCAGATTTCTGCAAATGCTCCAAATTATGTGTTGCACAATAAATTTAATGTCTTTTTTTTTCTTTTGAAAACCATCTCTTCTGGATAAAAAACAAGTATACTTTTCAAAATGAGAAGATAAGCACCCTGGACCAGTAAGAGGGATCTGCCCATGTAAATCTTTCCAACAGATGACACCTGTTGGAGGTAGGGTAGCCGTGTGTCCTACATTACAGAGGACAGTCCTCTGTTTGAAGGCATTCTCATCTTTTCAAACAGCTCTCCAATCCAAATCCAGTTTTGATTCAAAGCACCATAAGAAGGGAGAGCAGGGGCTTTGAAGTTGCAAAAAAAAAACAGCACTGGACAGAAGACTGAGCAGGCACACAAGTCAACTGGGGTAAGATGTATTTCAGTTTCAATTATTATAGTGATTGCTGCATTTGCATCCATACACATCAATTATGCACATTTCATGCACATATTATGCAAACCAGTGTCCTGTTTTGTCCTTTCATAGATTTCATAGATCATAGAGTTGGAAGGAGCCTACAAGGCTATCGAGTCCAACCCCCTGCTCAATGCAGGAAACTAGAGGAGGGGTCTCCCATCCAAGTAATAACCAGGCCTGACCCTGCTTAGCTTTCCACGCTCAGACAAGCTGAGCCAGCGTGAGCCACAGGCCTGTATATCTTTCATGTTTTTTGGTGACCCATAAGTGGCAAGCCTAGTTGGAGGGGGAAGTGGGGTCTGGATTCAGTTTTCCCTAACAGGAAATAGGGAAATAGGTGTTGTCCAAGATGAAACCACCATCCCTGTCTTTAGCACTGCATACACAATATCAGCTTCTGTTTGCAATCACAAATTCAACCCTAAATGTTGCATGCAGAATTCTTGCTCCTTCAGAGTCATTCAAAATTCCAGGATGCATTCATCCACACTAATTCTCATATGAAGAGATTTAGAAAAGGCAAATGTGAAGCCTTATGCCACTGATATTCATTAGACCCTCTAGATGCATGTGGGTTAAGTGTGAGCTCTTGATATGTGCAGTTGGTTTGGGGGTTGGTTTGTTTTGTGGATGTATGTGAGATCAAAATATCTTACAGTGCAATCCAATGTGGCTGCCCATAACCCTCTGAACTCAGAGGATTATGGACATCCAACGGAGGGTGGAAGGAGCATGAAGGCAAAGGTTGCCTCTGTGCTCCTCCCACCCTGCAAAAGACTTGGATGGCTGATTTTGGCTGTCCAAGTCTTTCACCCCAGCTCACAAGGAGGGGAGACTGAGCTGAGGTGCCAGCAGCATGCGTCATATGCAGATGCTGGTGGAGCCTTACTCCTCCTCTCCCCACCCCCCTGAAACTCCCACAGGACACCATCTCTGAGGTCGGCCTTCCAACCTCGGAGCCACAGTCGGTGCAGTTCTTTCCATGCTGGCTGCAAGGGTGGAAGGAGGGTGCTCTGAAGTCGAAGTCCCAGATCTGACCTCGGAACGCATTTCTGACATTGGTCTCCGACTATTCCTATGTGGCAATCTAGACTCTGTCTAGCAGTCATAGGAGTGTGCACTTAGTCATTTTTCACCCCAACCCCCACATTTGTTTCCTTAAACTTACCCATTTATGCACAGGTATGTGAGAGATGATAGACAAGAATAGACTATAAGCTTGTTGAAATGAAAACAGGCTTTTATTTGTGAAAGTTTGAACCACTAAAGTTCAAGATAATGTGTAGCCACACACTAGGTTTCATCTGGTAAACTGTTGTGCTATCTTTCTTTTGTGGTCTGGCAATTAAATGAGCATCATAACCCTAGAGCTGCCGCATCAGCCCACAGTCTGCCTTTGTTCATTGTTCAGTTTCCAACAGCGGCCCACTAGATGACTCTGCAGAGGCAGCCCTACCGTTAGGCGAAGCGCAGCAGCTGCCCCAGTTGACAAATGCTGTGGGATGGCAACAGCAGTCGCAAGTTGCTCTATATCAGGGCTCTCCAACCTTGGGTCCCCAGATGTTTTTTGCATGCCCTGGGAGTTGTAGGCCAAAAACATCTGGGGACCCAAGGTTGGAGAACACTGCTCTATATGGATAGGATCAGACTGCACAAGGAATCCCTTGTGGGTGAATGCAGGCGGGGAGGGGGGAACGGCAGGGCGGACACAGTGTCTACAACCTCACAGGATATACTGTAGCTCAGGGCAAAACTTTACATCTGGCCCTGCCTCAGTTCTCTGAGGCTTCAGCTCTATGGGAAGAGGAGGAGCCAGGAAGCATAGTCGTGTGGATTACGTTGAAAATCCTGTGCATTTTCAATGGTACTATGCACCTTGACTTGGGGGAGAGGTGCCATTGGTTGCTGGGCCTCAGGCAGCCAAGTGCCTTGGGCCAGCCCTGCGTCTCTGGCCATCTGCAAGTAGTGCACGGTTATCTCTTGTTGGACCTCAGCATCTGCCAGTCAGAGGAATGACTCTGTACATATTCCTCAGAATTAATTGAAGTTAATCATTGCTAAGAAAATCCACATTGCACCATCTTGGCCACCAAAATCCAAGGACAACGTGCTCGCATGTGAAATGGCTTTCCTGATTAGAACGGAGTAAGGAGAAAATGCAAAGGTAAGAGGCCAACTATCAAACCAATTTACATTTCAAATGTGATTTTTTAAATACATTATGTGCAAAGAGGGGCTTCATTCCATTTAACAGGGCAACTCTCAGAAGTCGTTCATCTTCTACCAGCAGCTTTGCACCGCCTACATCATACTGTGACTTTCTGGCAAAAAAAAGTTCAAATCTGGGCCACCATCAGAACGTTCAATTATGGAAAATTGGTGTCAATACAGTGTGGTTTTTCTTTGGGGAGGGGTGGGGAAGGAGGATTAGAGTACAGTTATTTGGGGGCAGCACTCTCAGAGTTCATACTAGGTTTAATACTGTACTGGGTTTCAAACATTGATCTGGTCCTTCAAGCCAGGGCTGTTGCAACACTTGACTGGGCAGGCCCTTTGCGTGGCGGTGCCAATGCCCTCTCCAGAACCAACCCACCCCCCTCACTAGCACCCATGTGCCATGGCCTTTCTGCCAGTGACCACCACCTCTTGCCTCCCTCCCTGGTGGCAGCAGTGACGCAGCAGCCAGACACCCCCCTCCCTTCCGTAGGCCAGGGAAGCGAGCAAAGCTGTCATGGGCTGAGGCCCGAGCAGCTACTGGGCTCCCATTGACACCAGCTGTCTGCCATATTTTATCTCCCACAATGCAACGCCAGGGGGTGTTGGCTAGCCAGCACTGCTAGAACAAGCACTCATGCAAAAGTAGTGGCGGGAGATAGCAGATGAGAATGCTGCTGGGAGGCATGGTGATGGCCAGGGCCCTCGGCAAAGTGTCAGCCCCAGCCGCTGTATGTGGAGTGTAGCTCACTAGGCCTGCTTGGCATCCCAACACCCCCCCCCCAAGACTGCGGTGCAGTGGAGGTCGGTGACTCCCTGGTCAGCAGGGCTGCATATCCGCTCCAGATTTTATGATGACCTTCAAAGCATCCGTGGTGCTGAACCCTATCCACAAAATAGGTTCGGCAGCATGGATATAGCTCCTTTAAAGTTCAAGGTAAGATCCAGAGGAGAGGAGGAAGAGAGGAGACCAAGGGAGATCTGGTTTGCCGGCCAGATGGGCGATAAATAAATGCAAATAATAAGGGAGAGAGATGGGGCAGCATGCAAGTGATATGTGAGAGGAAGGAAGTAGAAATTGATAACTGGGCGGGCTATAAGAGCCAGATTGACATCTGAGGAGCCTAATCTGGCTGGGAAGAGAGGCTGAAATGTAGGAAATGATTTGGCCTGCAGCAACTTGGGCAGCTGACTCAAAGGTGGAGAGGAGAGAGAGGGAGAAGCCAGAATTGGAACAGGAAAGAAAGTTGAATACATATATTAGCTATCCTGAATCAAAGGTGGTTGGGAAAGGGTCATCCTTCAGGACTTGTAAGCTGGAGTACTGTTGTTTCCTCGAAGGACACCCTTATTTCTCTGCCTTTTTGAGTGGGTCCGCTAGATTTCGTCTTCCTCACCATGTTTCCTCTCATACAGGGCCTCATGTCCCAGGCAAGGAAGGGGGAGGGGCAAGGAGTAGCTTCTTTGCCAATTCCCCTGGAGCCACCCGACTCAGCTGTCCAAGGCTAGGATGAAAACTCACAGGGAGGAAACTGAAATCTCCTGGAAGAACTTGTTACTAGGTGAGCTGCAAACAGCAATCCTGCAAAACTGCAAAACATTCCCTTTTAAAACCTTGATCTTGGGGAGCAGTTTATCCCCCTAAGATCAAAGAGTGGGCTGGTGGGTGTGTGTGTGATGCAGATGATACTGATGGTGTTTGGGTTTTCTGCAATAGGTGACTAGTGCAAAGGTACAGAGTATGAGCTTCTCTACACGAGGCTGTTAATCTGCTGTCTTTACGTTTGGTTTCATTGCAGAATTGAGATCCAAGCTCTGAGCTTTTCTTTTCCTGCTTTTCCACTACATAACCTCTAGGTGGCACTGTGCTATAGCGGAATATTGCAATTACACAAGTAGGAAAATGCCTTTTCTTTTGCTTTCAGAAATAACACCACATTTTCACTGCTCTAAACAACAACAATAACAACAACAACAACAACAACCGGGAAAGTGCTCTTAAGAAACAGAAGTGAAATGGGAGGATCATGAC
Source organism: Shinisaurus crocodilurus (assembly GCA_021292165.1). NCBI lineage: Eukaryota > Metazoa > Chordata > Lepidosauria > Squamata > Shinisauridae > Shinisaurus > Shinisaurus crocodilurus. The sequence continues at coordinate 260,293,504 of CM037879.1, read as the reverse complement.
ATCATCGAAAGAAGAACCTGTAAACAACCATGAGTAAAGAATCACGAGCACACATTAAATGCCTTATGTAGAAAAGCTGTGTAAGAGAAAGGTTGTGTGCATCTTTGTGTGTGTGGGGGGTGTCCCTAACCTTAATGTGTTTACCTGTGGTTAGTATTGTGCTTCAGGTTTGGAGTTTCCCTTGCTAGGGCTCTAGGAAGGCCAATTAGTGGTGGCACCTTGGCGACCTGATTGCAACTGGGCAGGGTGGAAGGCATCTGCTTATTCCAGAATTCTCATGGCAACTGCACAGATAGTGAGAGGCAGTTCTATGATCTACATTAATAAGGACAGCCATGGTATGTCTGCTGCTTTCTTGCCCTGGGTGTCTAAATCTCAGCTTAGTCTGCCTCCAGACAAAATGGAGATGGCAGAGTCAAGGGCAAGGGAGATACTGAAAATGGCGCCGACCGAGGCTGACCCTCTTGGTAAGAAGCCGAGGGCCCACCATGGAAAAAGTATAAGAGGTTTCCACCAGAGAGATAAATGCAAACAGACTATCCAATGGACTTTCGTGTTGAAATGTGATGTTTACATATAATGTGTAAAGAGGGTGAGTGGGCTTATTTAACATGACAAGTCTAACTTATCTCCCTGACCCCCGAGATCACCCTTAGTCTTCTGAACAAGGCGAGTTTGCACTTGTTGAACGGTTCACGGAAAAAAAAGTAACATCCCTACCTGCAATGACAGCCTGGCTGGCTATTCGGGTTCAATCAATTAAATAAACAAACATGTTGCATTTGCCCGCTATGGAAATGTTCCAGTTTAATAAATGCTGATACTTTCCATCTTCTTATTTGTCTACAGGGGAGTACGGATTGGAATCCAGGTATTCTAGGGCAGTACAAGAGTAAATATTATTTGAGAGGAGAAATGCTGGGGAAGTTGGGAAATTCATTTGTGGATCAAAAAATAGGACCACCAACTAAAAAAAAGAAAAAGTAGGCAAACTGGTATATGTAAACATTAAAGTGTCAAGGCCAGTCAATCATACTTCAGCTTCAGAGAATCCTATAAGGAGGAGTTGGGAGAAGAACACAAGAGAAGAGAAGAACACAAGATTCAAGAGAGAGATCACTTCCAAACACTCAAGATGAGGCTGGGAGCACCACGATCTCACCGTTTCCTTTGTCCAGGTTGGTTTTTTCTTTCTGGTAATGCGTTTTCATTCTCTCCCACAACAATGATATTGTAGTACAAAACCTGTGTGGGTCAACTGGATTTATATTTCGTACAATGCTTTTAAAGGCAATACTGGGAGAATACACATAGCTTGCAGGGCCGGTGCTACCATTAGGCCAACTAGGCAGCTGCCTAGGGCGCAGAGCAAAAGGGGGTGCCAGAAATAGGGGGGGCTCAAGTGGGAAGGGGGGCGCTAAATATCTGATCTTGCCTAGGGCACCAAACTGCCTTGCACTGGCCCCTGATAGTTGGGCACCTGCCAAGAGCCGACACCCCAGCAAGGATCCACCGACAAGAGCCCCCTGGAGTTGCTCCTCCACTATTGCAACCTATTCTGTGTGTGTGTGTGTGTGTGTGTGTGTGTCACACAAGCAATGGTAGCAATGATGAGAAAGAGGATAAGGAGCAGTAGTAGCTAGTGAAAATAGTGGTGAGAAGGTAGACTCATGGCCGGAGGGAGCCCAGTGAGGATGCCGTGCCCAAAGGCCCTCAAAAACGTGGAGCTGGCACTGGGATCAGGGTCCTTTAAGAACTGCCTTCTGCCACCTTTGCCCTTACAGGATTTGAGATAATCCCAAGAGGTCCTGCTTGAAGTGTTCCCACCCTCTGAAGCTAGGAGACTGGCTCCAAGTTGCTCCTACCTCATTATGCAACCGGTTCCCCTACAGAAGTAGTAGCGAAGCTCACTCTTCACTGGGCTTCAGTATGACTAGCTTGGAGCTTGGCTTTTTAGGTGGGCTTTTGCTGCTGGAATTTTGACATACATAGGTTGTTTTTGAATTGACCACTGTGTTTGGGGGCTTTAAGTATTTGTTTTTATTGCATTGTTAGATAGTTGCTTAGAAGCAGGATAGAAATTCTTGAATTATCATTATATTTTTGTTTGATTGTTCCCCCCAACGAAATAGTACAGATAACCCTAATATAATGAAAACAGGATTCCCAAGACCAGAAAATAAAATCCACTTATTATAACCGAAACAGAACATTGTAATTAATTAAAACAGATCCCAATACAATTAACCATCATAATTGTTGGTTAATTATGAATATACATATGAATATGAATATATAATATGAATATAATTATGAATATACATATGAATATCTATATTCATACATATATCAGGTCCTTCCAAAAAGATTTGTGTCGATTTGACAAATGCTGTAGTGGAGAATGATTGTTATATATGAAATGAACATAAACCATCCAGCAATACATGAATCTGCTTGTTTTTGTCCATCAAATACCATTGTCATTTTTGTTCAAGATTCAATCCCATGTCTTAGTGTACCACTGAACAAGCATAGTGGGAATATTATTTCCCCGTTTATGAGCAATTTATGAGTTTATGAGCAATTTCCAAACATGATGCCAACAAATGAAATGTCTAACAGGGCTATCCTATTGTCCCTAGGACAGCATCCCAGGGGTTATTGGATAGATCAGAAATCCTCCCCCAAGGCTATAGACCAGTGTTCTCCAACCTTGGGTCCCCAGATGTTTTTGGCCTACAACTCCCAGCATGCCCCAGCCAGCGTAGCTGGGAGTTGTAGGCCAAAAACATCTGGGGACCCAAGGTTGGAGAACACTGCTATAGACAGAGCTCTAATCTCAGAGGAAGATCTGATCTCCGATCTCCACTCCCTGCTCCCATGGAAAGACCTGAGCTCCTCACCTCTCTGCCATTGGAGGTCTGACATCAGAGGGTAGGAAATGGGGGGGGGGATTGGCTCATAGTGTAGGCAGAGGAGCTCTGAGAGTTTGCTTGCAAGCAGGATGGATGGACAGTCTTCCATAAAATAAATACACATGGATTTTTGACTACTTTCCAATGTTTGAACCCCACTACAGTAGCCCCTTAGCAAAACATTATACACTGTGTCCCCTAGGCAGAGGTTCAGCCCTAGTGGCTGTATGTAGAGCTCCCTGCTGGGCCTGCTTGCTTGGCATCCCAGCCCCCCAAACACTTCAGTGGCATTAATCGGTGCTGCTGTTGCAGGTCTGTTGTGGATTGCACAGGGTGGGCTGAGAGGAGATAAATAAGGCCATGAGTCTGAGAAGCATGCAAATTTAGAAATGATGATTATAGTTTATATAGAAATGCAGTCCATGTCACGCGATAGTGTGGAAGCCTGTGCCCAGCCCAGGTGACCTGCGTGCCTTGTTCAGTCTGCTGTCCAGCAGGTGCTGCTGACGGGCAACTTCAAGCTTTCCCTTTTTATGGTTCTTTATCTTTAAACCAGACATTCAAAAAGAGGATGCTGTGGCATAACCCCACAATTCAGTCCCCTGATGTATGTCTGCATTAGTATGTTTAGTGTGTCTAGAATGTTGAACTGAGTGGGTGTGGTTTGTGATGTCTTAGAAAGGGTGGGGGGAGGAGTATATAAGGATGTCAGAGTTAGTTAGGTTTTATTTCAGTGAGTCAAGTTTAAGTGAGTTGAGTGTTATGGGAGTGTGGAGTTGGGTTAGAGAGTTTTAGGTGGTTGGAGTTAGTGTGATATGGGAGAGTGTTTGTAGTGTGTGGGGAGAGTTTGGGACTTAGGTTAATTATAAAGTGTTTGGTGTAGGCAGGTTTATTTTCTGGAACTAAGATTTTGATAATTAAAATAAACTTATTTTTATTTGGTTAACTACCAAAATCCTACGTGTCAGCTTGGCGTTATTACCTGCTTTACTTTTAAATCTACACACACACCTTTGTACCCACAGCATCATCAATTTAAAAATAGATCCTTAATAACCAGCATTAATCTTTTCCCTCATTAGTAGGGGAAAGGTTTCATTTGACCCTCCCCTCAGGTTTTCAAGTGTTGATGCTTGGCCTGAGAAGGGTTTATGCACCTGGTCCTAAAGTGTAAGGGACCATGTCGTCGCAGATGCCTCCAAAACAGAGAACGGTTGTCTTTAAAAGAGGCCCCATGGCCACCCTAAGTAGATGCACTGCAGCACTAAGGTTGTTCTCTTCTCCCTGTTTGGCAAAAGTGCACAATGCAGCAAGGGGTACTAGTAGCTTCTTAGCATAAGATCACACACTGTGCTCTCAGTCGTTGTGTGTATACGGTCATGCCTTGGATTGAGAGCATAATTCGTTCCGGAAACGTGCTTGTAATCCAAAACACTTGTATATCAAAACGAAATTCCCCCCAAAAAATTTGTACAGAGATTTTTAATTTAAGCCGTACTACAGTACTTGTATTGCAAGACGTCGCTTGTATATCAAGTCAAAAATAATAATAATAAATATTTAAAAATTTGCTTCTCTTGCAAAACGCTCTCAAACCAAGTTACTTGTAATCCAAGGCATGAATAGGATTGGGACAAAGATCGCCCCAAATTAATGTTTGAGTGAACCGTGTGTGTGTGAGTGTGCGTGTGTGAGGTAAATCCAAACTCAAAACAGGGGGCAGGTTCTTTGGGTGTGTGTGTGTGTGTGTGTGTGTGAGAGAGAGAGAGAGAGAGAGAGAGAGAGAGAGAGAGAGTTGGGGGAGGGTACCAACTTTGCCACCACTTGTGCGGAGCTTACCTTTAGCAGTGGAAGTGGGTATTTTCTCTCTTATACTTTATTTTGCACTGCTACGGTATGGAGCCCAGTTTGGTCACCCTATTCTTAACCCCAGAATGACTTGGACCAAAGGGTGTGGCCTTCTGTGGAACCCCAGAGGGTCAATTATGGGACCCCAGAGGGCTGGATTTGGTCCCCAGGCTCAAATTTCTGCACTCCCTGATATGTAGGATTAATTGTGGATTATAGCATATTAATCTGCAATCATGAGACTTATACTGTACATACCTGCATCATGCTTTGAATATTGACGGCAAGGAGGTGCCTCTGTATGTGTTGGTGGTGATCCTTACGCTCTTTCCTGAGAAGAGATGCTTCTGCATACTCTTTATGATGAATGCATTAATCTGTGCTGGAACGACTGTGAAAATGTGATACAACTGCGTACGAGTCTCTTCTATGCGCAGGAAAGCTTTTGTCCTTGTAAGTGCAAAGTGTCATTCCCTATAGACCGGAATGGGGGAGCTATTATCCAGGCGTGTGGTTCTGTGGACACTTCCACTGCATCTGTCGTATTCATGGGTTTAGATAAGGAAGCAGCTCCTCATGGAGAGCCAGTGTGGCATGGTGGTGAGAGTGTTGGACTGGGACTCAGGAGATCCGGGGGTTCTAGTCCCCGCTTGACCATGAAGCTCACTGGGTGGCTTTGGGCCAGTCGCTGACTCTCAGCCTAACCCAACTCACAGGGTTGTTGTGTGGATAAAATGGAGAGGAGGAGGGGGAGGATTATGTAAGTTGCCTTCGGTTCCTTGCAGGAAAAAAAATATAAATAAATCTATTAAAAGAAATAGATGTATTAATCTATTTATTAGGATTGGCATGAAAAACTACCTTTAGAAACAACACCAATTTGCAGTCTCACTGAACATGCAGAATTCCAAACATAACAGCTACTTAGGGCTGGCTTACGTATGCATGTCCACCCGTGACTGCAACATCAAGTGATGGCTGGCATGTGTGAATGGATTGTCACAGATACAACACCACCCTCTGGACTTCGATTTTGCATCACATCATTTCAAACATGAGGCTCAGGGTGCAATCCTATGCATGTTTAGACTGAAAAAAACTCCTTCAATGTCCAGCATTCCCCAGGCAGCCATGTAATCTAGTAATCAAGTAGATGAATGGACCTGTGTGATTTAAAACTTTAATTTCTTGGACATTAAAAAAGCTAAAGTGGTTTATTTCTTTTGCTATAGGTCTTTGGCTCTTGACACTTGCTTTACTCACAACAGTAGAAACTCAAGGCAATTCTACAGCTGTCATAGTGGGGCCTCCAGGCCTTCCTGGACCCGTGGGCCCGCCCGGTTACCCTGGTTATCCCGGAGCAAGAGGAGCACCAGGAATTCCTGGTCTGCCAGGTATGGTCCCTGCTCGAATTCAGAGCAAATATTTTGCTACAGATGGGCTTGAAAATAGAAATATTGCAACTGCAGAGATGAAGAACATTTTGGTTTTTGGTTTGTTGTTTGTTTGTTTTTTTAAAAATACATTTCAGGATATAACTACAGAATAGCCCAAAGCTTCAAAAAACATTTTTTTTAAAGGTTTCAAAAAAAAAAAAAATCCGAAAAAAGTTTTAAAAAATGACAGAGAGCAACAGTCACAACTTTATCATACTCAAAGAATTATCTTTTTGTTTTCTTTTTTAAAGATAAAGATATTTTACCCAGGAAAGCATATAATCCTGCCCTCAGATATGGATGGTAACACTACTGGAGATTTCCAGCATCTGGCGCTTGCAATTCTGGCAGCAAGAAGCAACTAATAATTTTGATATTAATTTAAAGGCTGCTCTAGCTTATTCTGAGTCAGATGACTGATCCATGTAGTTTAATGCTCTTTATCAGACAGTGTCTCTCCCAAATTCTCAGGCAAAAGTCTGTCCCATTGGTGTGACTTAAGATCCTTTTAACCAGACACCAGAAATGGCATCCACCAGGACATCATACATGTAAAGCAACTGCTCTGTCACTGAGCAATGACCTCCCCCCCCACACACCAGTTTTCATCATGATTCTCTTGGATATCCCAGCAAGATAACAGCTCCTATATATTTCGGAGTTCCCCAGATCGGTATTAGCTATATTGCAGTTCCACCAGTCCCTGCTTCAAGTAGTTGTTTTTTATTAATCACTTTTCTGCCCACCAGGGCTCTCAATCTTATTCTGCCCCTCTTATTAAGTTTTACCTTTTTAAAAATTGTATGTCATATTTATACCAACCAGTGTAGGGAACAGAGCCCCCAATATGTGAAGATCCAAACCCTATAGGCGCTTTGTAAGAAGCAAGCACCTCCCAGTCTGTAGATCCAAGCTTCACTCCAAGTGCTATACCAGTAAAATGAATTGAGACTACATAATTGCTTTACTTCCATGTTCCAGATCACTTTGGATACCTTTACGGTGAAAAAAAGATCTGGTCTGCCTTGTGAGCTGACTGGTGCCTTTTGCGCATGTAACGGGTGATAATGAAGAGACAGACACAAATATATTGTTTCAAATCAGGACCACATTTATTGAATCAAAGATCTGCGAAGGGAGAAGTGCGGTTCTAATCTACGCTGGCCGTGCGGCCGGGAGAACAAGTTTTGGGCGAAAGCATCCTAACTGGAGCGGCGGTGGGTAGACTTACCGCCCTCCAGTTGCACTCCATGTGGAGCAAGAGGGCCTTACCGGTGTCTCCTCCCTTTGGCGCTGCACGGCAGCCAATGTAGGTGAGAAGGGTAGGCCCCAAAAGCGGCCCAATCTCCCTGTCTGCTAAGCCGCACGACATTAGCTAGGGCAGCCTTGGGTAACCGCCAGTCACCTTGAATGGTGCCATTGGATGATCACCGGAACCCTAACCCCCACTGCCTATTTCCGCACATCCCGCAATATGCGACCAATTGACTAATTCCAATCAGATCGAATCAAAAATCTGAAGGAAAAAATTCCTACCCTGACTCACGGTGTAGAGTAGGCGAAACACACCCATTGCCTAGGGCCCATTCAAACAATGGGCCAAAATGCCTACTCGGCCCCCAAAAGGGCGACCAGAGGAGCCTACACTGCAGACAGGGCGGGAAGGGAGGGAGCCAAAAATGAAAGATGCAAAGGGCGGGGAGACTGGCCCTTACACGGGGTTCCCTGTCTCCCCGCCCCAAAGAAGCCCATTGGCTGATCACACATGGCCTGATTGTGGTCCGTCTCCCCATCCCACCCCCATGCGCAAACCTCCCCCCCGACCCCAGCTAGGCGTGGCCAGTGGAAGGCAATTCTGTTGTAGGCTATCTCATCTTGTGGATATTCCTTCCCCGAGAGGAAGCAGAACAGGGCCACGTTTAGGCATGCTTAAGCCCATATAACAACCTGTGTTTAAGATATGTTGAATCGCCCTTCTACTGAAAGTGCCGATGTGTGCATGCCTTCCTGCCCTACCGATCCCCGAGGATCCATGCGACAAATTCCTACAGCAATCCTGGGTCTCTCCTCCTGCCTGCTGCCTCAGCTCCAGAGGGGAGGGGCTTCCTTGCCTCCTCCCCCACCACCTCCTGCCTGATCCAGCCACCAGTAGTGCTGCCTTAGTATCCGGCCATAGGCTGCTGGCCTCTCTTAAAAGTCATGATAGTCATGTTAGGAAGTCTTTTCCCTTCAGATCCCTCACGAGACATTCAGGCAAACGCTTCACCGTTTGCCCTGGCAACAGTTTTCTTCTCCCCTGCCAACTCCAGGACTTTGTTCAGAGCAGGAGCAATGACATCACCTTCTGAAGCGCCGAGGTAATTGATGGATCCTCCATGCTCTGGTGAGGTGATAATGAGGCTTTCAAGTTTTCCTGTTGTATTGACATTGTCAGAGAGAAGGAGAATAAAGCCTGCTCACTGTTCTATGATTGTCAGTTGATCCTAATAAATTGGGTATTCTACTATGTACTGATGATCCTTGAGGGGTGTGTGTGTGTGTGTGTGTGTATACACACACACACACCATTTTTGGACCCTCTTTGGGGGCAAGGCTATGGCGGTTGTCATGCTAAGCTTCTGCACTTGAAAATTTGCCACTGTACCACTGGGCTTCAAGCCCCATATTTCAGATGCAAACACTCATCTTGCAGCGGGAACTATGTGGAAGCAGCTCCAGCACCAACCCGCTTTTTCACTGCAGCTCATCCCTCATCCAGAAGAGAATCTAGCATCAGCAATGCATTGCACAGGCAGGTAGTATCATGTGCACTTAGGAAACACATTAGGAAATACATCAGGCTCAAATATATCAGTCTCAACCAAATCTATTAGTCTTAAAATGACTCTGAGAATTTCTGGGACCTTTTCTTTTTCTTTTTTCCCTAAACAGTTTTTTTGGTGAATTAATTAATTTTGTTCCAGGACAATTTTATTTTTATTTTTTTTGAAGCTGGGTATCTTGGATGTAAGTTAGAACTGTCTCTAAATTAATAGCTGCAGCCTACTTTGAACAGACCTCTGAGGACTCTTCACTCCATGACATGCACCATTCTGCTGACTTTCCCCTCACTTGCTTGTTTTTCAGGTTTTCCAGGAGCAAGAGGAGATGCAGGCAAGCCTGGTATGAGAGGGCCACCAGGTCCCGCTGGAGTATGCCCTCCACAAGAGAAATCTGCCTTTGCTGCAGAACTGGGCCAAAATTATCCAGAGCCTAACCAGCCCATTGTGTTCCACAAGATCCTATACAATGAACAGCAACATTTTAATGAGACTTCCGGAACCTTCACCTGCCAATTCCCTGGAGTCTATTACTTTGCCTACACCCTAGAGGCAAACCGGAATGCACATATTCTGCTGGTAGAAAATGGTATAGAGGTGATAGGATCTCATAAGACTATTACAGATGGTTTTGAAAAGCTCTCAGGAAGCATGATCCTTGAACTGGATAAAGGAGACCGGGTGTGGCTAGAAGCAAAACCAGATCATAATGGGATAACTGAAAAAAGTCAGTTTCTGGCCTACCTTATGTTTTAATCCTAGATTCCATAGAAATGAATCAGGATATAAAGTGCTGCACAATTGATCTTGTAAGCATTTCTAAGGCCCTCTAATCAGATTGGCTGCAGCAGCAGTTGGGCCGAGCTAGCTAGAGCTATATAAGGAGGCTTGCATACCCTCCAACATTTCAAAGATGAAAATAGGGACACACATGTGAATTTGTAAGAGGTATGGTTAAGCAACATGAAGGTGTGACCAAGAGGGTGTGGCCAGGCAACATGGGGGCTTGGCCAGGGGTATGGCCAGGCAACCAAAGGGCATGGTCAGGTACAAAAGTTATTTTGTACTTTTGTACGCAAAACTGCAGTATTTTAAGCACAGAAATCTTTGAATTTATGTATTGCATTTAGGGATGCCTGGAGGAAAAAGAAAACCCCAAATCAATAAATACAACTAACTCTGTGTGTGTGTGTGTGTGTACACAACATTAACAATAAATACAGCATTATTATAAAAAATAAGCATTATTACAAAATAAATAAATAAATAAATACAACATGGGTGAAAAGTCTTCATTACAAACAGTCATGTAACCATGACTCTCCTCCCTCTCAGGGTTTGGATCTCAAAACTGAAAATTGAGAAGCTTGACTGGTGCTGAACCCTCAGTATTTTTCTTTGCTCTCCTGTATCCTGTACTCAGGCCTTCAAATTTTACTGTTTGAAGTACTACTTTCTTTCTGATACTAGATCTATACGTTTTCTATTTATATGTTTTAATTGTACAAATTTTAATGTTGTGAAGCGGCCTTGAGTCCCAGTATTGAGAAAAAGGTGGGTTATAAATATAATAATAATAAATGTTGCGAAGCTGCCTTGAGTCCCAGTATTGAGAAAAAGGTGGGTTATAAATATAATAATAATAATAATCAATCATCATCATCATCATCATCATCATCATCATCATCATCATCTTTCCTTTTCTGATCCTCCTTATGTTCTGCCTCTCCCTAAATTTCCCTGCAATAATAGGTAAAAGGCTATAGTTATGAAGTGTTTATCCTTATCTCTTATTATATTGTCAGTATTTGCCATCTTATAATATTTGGCCCAACTACAAATTTTCTCTTTGTGCAGAAATGCATCCTTTAATTCAATGTGTTGGCAGCTAAGGCTGAACATCTAGGCATGCCTATTTATTTTATGTATATTTATATCAACTTGGCTTGTCAATCACCAACCTGAAACAGCTAATAACCCATAACAGATCACAGAGACACAAACATGGGGACCAGAAGTCTCCCCGATGCCAGGCTTGGGTCTCAATCGTAGGCTTGAATGATTTGGTTGCTGCTGGGGGTATATGGATTTGTGTCATACCTTCCCCATATTTCATGGTCTGGATAGGTGTAAACAGGGATACCATTTTCAGCAATTTTGGGACCTTGAGCACATATCCAACAATTTGTTCTATTGGTGGCTTTGGCAACCTTTTTCAAATACGACAAGTAAGTGTTGGATGAATACAGGGCCTGGGCCACTCTTAATAGGCTTGTGAAACTATACCATCTACCTCATTTTGTCTAACCGGTCTACAATTATACACCAATCGGGCTTTAAAATGATCAATGGGTTAAAGTACTGGCATAATATGATCACGTTGGCCAGTCCCCGTTAGCAATCTTGCTGCTCTGTTTGGACCAGCTGGAGTTTCCACACCATTTTCAAAGGCAGCCCCACGTATAATGCATTGCAGTAATCCAGCGGAGAGGTTACTGGAGCATGGATAACTGTAGCTAGGCTATCCCTGTCCAGACAAGTTGGTATATCAGCCTAAGCTGATAAATAGTACTTCATGCCACTGAGTCCACCTGCCGCGGTGTTCACGTACCTGTGGGGGGGCTTGCCTCTCTGCCGCTGCGGTTCTCCGCGGCGGTGGGCCCCCCGCCTCATTCTTCTGAGCGGTGCAGAGCATCCTCTGCGCTGCTTGAGCTACCGCCGACTGGCGCGCTGGTCCTGTCGCGTCACTTCCGCCGCGCCGGAAGTGACGCGATGGGACCAGCGCGGGTGGCTCACCGTGGAGATGCGAGCCGCCGCTGGATTCAGGTAGGCCCATGCAAGCGGGGCCGATTTCGGCCCGCTACGCCCATGCGAGCTGAACGGCTACATCCCTATAACCTGTGCCTCTAGTGACAGTGCTGGATCCAAGGGCACCCCTAAACTACCAACTTGATCCTTTAGGGGGAGTGCAACTCCCTCCAGAACAGGTTGAATATCGCTCATCTGGGCAGGCGAACCACCCACTAACAGTACTTCTGTCTTGTCTGGATTGAGTTTCAGTTTATTGGCCCTCATCCAGTCCATCTAGTCCAGGATTCTGTTCACACGGTAGCCAGCCAGCTGCTCACGGGAAACCCACAAGCAGGACATGAGTGCAACAGCACTCCTCCCCCCGCTTCTCATGTTCCCCAGCAACTGGTGTACATAGGCATACTGCCTCTGATACTGGATGTAGCATGGAGCCATTAGGACAAGTAGCCATTGATAGCCTCACCCTCCATGAATTTGTGTAATCCCCATTTAAAGCCATCCAAAGTGGTGGCCATCACTACATCCCGTGGAAGCATATTCCATAGTTTAATTATTGGCTGTGTGAAGGTCCTTCTTAGGGATGTACTTCAGGCCCTACCTGGGCCTGAAGTTCTCCTCGGTTTGGACCTCCGCGGCAGCGACGGCCCGATCCCGCTCGAGCTGCCGCCCCTGGACCCCCCCACCGCCACCGCCGCTGCCGCCACTGCTACCATACCTCCTGCAGCAGCCCCCGTCACCGTCGCTGCTGCCGCCGCTGCCGCCTCCACCGACGCTGCCGCCTCCACCGACGCTGCCGTCTCCACCGCCACCAGACCCCCGCACTCTGTTTTTGGTGTTTTAAACAGCCCTGTTGCCCTGGTTTCCTCCAGCAAAAACAGAGCGTAGGTGTCCAGCGCGATGGAACAGGGTCCCATCACGTCACTTCTGCCACGCCGGAAGTGACGCGATGGGACAAGCGCAGACGGCGTGGCCTGCGCGGGCGGCTCTCTGCGGAGAGTGAAGAACTAAAGGTAAGCCCATGCGGGCAGCGGAGAGCCCGCGCGGACACGAGCAGGCCTGGTTTGGGCCTCACTCGTGTCCGTGTGGAGGCTCGGCTACATCCCTACATCTGTCCTGAATCTCTCCCATCAATCAGCTTCATGGTATGATCCCGGTTCTGCTATGATGAGAGAAGGAGAAAAATGTCTCGCTATCCACTTTCTCCACACCATGCATCATTCTGTACACCTCTATCATGTCTCCCCTTACTCACCTTTTTTCTGAGCTAAACAATCCCAGTTGCTGTAACCTTTTGCAAGCATAGGAGGAAATAAAGAGTCGAGACAAGTTGCTGGGGTTTAACTGGGACACATTTTATTTACATTCAATGACCTGCAAAGGGATGGAGTGCAGGATTGTTCTAATCCTGGCCTCTCTGGCCAGGTTGTGCTGTACATTGGGTGAAGCATCCAAAACCGGGAGGTGGCACTGTTGTCGCCACCGCCCGCATTTTTACACTTTACAGTGTTGAGAGCCATAGTGGTGAGAGTGTTGGACTGGGACTTCGGGAGATCCAGGTTCTAGTCCCTGCTCGGCCAGGAAACTCACTGGGTCACTTTGGGCTAGTCACTCACTCTCAGCCTAACCTACCTCACAGGGTTGTTGTGAGGATAAAATGGAGAGGAGAAGAAGGATTATGTAAGCCGCCTTGGGTTCCTTGCAGGAAAAAAGGTGGGGTATAAATATAATAAATAAATAAATAGGGACATCTTTGCCTCCTCTTGGAGTCTCAAGACAACAAGCTTGGTGAGAACAAAAGCCTCACAGGCAACTCTGATCCCCAGTAGACCGAGTCTAAGTAAGAACCCAGCAATGTGACGCCTCTGGAAATTGCCTGTCACCCGAACAGTGCCAGGGATGCTAACCGGACCCTATCAATTCCCTAACCCACACTTACCTGCCTACTGGCCAAATGTGACTGAATTGAATCACTATGTACAACTCCCTATTTATGGTGTTGAGGCCTAATATTGGCTCCTGCAGCCCCTGCCCCATTTACCTGATGTGACACCTGCGTGTTCGGGTATGTCTCTCCTCCTTCCCCCTCACCCACAAAATTCTCCCCGCCCACAGCTGTGCATGTTCCGGGGGAAGGGCCTTCTCATAGGGAAGTTGCCCCAGCCCCTTGATCATTTTAGTAGGCAAGGTATAGGCACATACATGTGGGCCCAAGACCAATCTCAGGTTGAGTAGGCTCAAAACCAGTTCTGGTCATTTGTTGGTATCTTCTCTAATTAAGAAACTATGTGTCCAGTCTAAATACTTCTTTCCTCCTCACTCATATGATCACCAGAATGAAGTATGAGATGCTGAACATACTTCAGCAACAGCCACATTCTTAGAAAGCTTAGCACAATCCAACTTCAGCTAGACCACTAGAGAGAGCAGCCTTCCTTTCAAGAATGACCCAAAAATAGAATAGATCAAGCTGCATATCATCATCAAGCTAAAGCTGGGTTCTACTAACCTAAATCCAGCTCATTTACTATCTTTTGTGACTTACTAGATTCTTCAACCCCATCTTCCTGTTTTTGCAGGCAACAAAAACAACTTTACCAGCCCGCTAATGGTCTGCCAATATATGGCCCTGTGGGTCATAAATTGTGCAAGCCTGGCATACATTCTTCCCTGAATCCGAGCTGCTTAGCTACTCTAAAAAATATATATGCTCATTTTTAGGTGGTTGGTTTTTTTTTGGCCAAAATGTCCTATAAAATAAGGTAAAGATCACTTTGAGATCACATTGTGCCCGTGGATAAAATAACAACAGATTCGTATCACATTAATCTGGATGTAGGTAAATAACACATCTCCATGAAACAAATACTAGCGATACAAAGGATATTTTGCTTTGAGCAAGCAAGATCTCTGCACGTGTAGGGGCTGCCTGTTCTCTTCAAAAAGAAAAAGAAAAAAAGGGGGGGCGGGACATTGGTACATTGTATAATTAATGTCCCAGTAAATGTGACATGCCCATTTTTATATAAAAGAAACTTAGCCATGTGCACACGGGGCTCAGTGGACCCTTTCAACTGCATCTGGTTTAGCTGGCTTTAGATATGGGTTAACCTGTAACATCGTATCACACATGTCAGCTATGTCTTCACTTCAAAGATCTTGGGTATCAACTCTCTCTCTGTAGCAGCTGGTGGCCATGGTGGTGAGAAGCTAGACTCACTGAAAGAGGGGACCCACTGAGTGTGTCTTGCCCGAGGGCCCTCAGAAACCTGCAGTCAGCACTGCCTCCGCCTCCTGCATGCAAGGAAGGCACTCTACCCTTGAGCTATGGCTCCTCCCCCTATTGATACCACATCAGAGATTCAGAGAAAGCCCATACAGTCCAGGATTGTGTTCCCACCAGATAACTTTGGGTTCTCACAAGCAGGTCATGAAGTGATGGCGTTTCCTTCTTGTTGTTGGGACCTGGTTGCTGGTAGTATTTGGAGATATATTGCACTTGTGCATTAATTTCATAGATTTCATAGATCATAGAGTTGGAAGGAGCCTACAAGGCTATCGAGTCCAACCCCCTGCTCAATGCAGGAAACTAGAGGAGGGGTCTCCCATCCAAGTAATAACCAGGCCTGACCCTGCTTAGCTTTCCACGCTCAGACAAGCTGAGCCAGCATAAGCCACAGGCCTGTCGTACATGTCTCTGAATTAATAAAAGTTAATTATTGTTAAGAAAAATCCATACCAGTACCACTGAATGGTACAATATTCAAAGATCAGTTTGCTTATTCATAACTAGATTTCATGCGTTTAAAAGGAGAGCTGCAAGTATAGAGGAACCAAGCTGATTTGCATGTTGAAATACAGTTTTTTTCAGGGGGCTGAAATTCATGGGGGGGAAATTAGCATAACAAGTCTAAATTGTTGCTTTTTTCTTCCCATGATGGCAGCCTTTACTTTTCTTACAGCCTGTCACAACTTTCTGGAAGGTCAATCAGGTTCAATCCATTAAATAACAGGTTGCATTTGCCTACTATGTAAAAAGTTTTTACTTCCATTTTCTATTATATAAGGTTTATGTCTAAGCAAATATCAGAACTTTCATTTTCCAGAAATGGATTTAGATACATGTGTGTGTGTGTGTGTGTGTGTGTTGTTTTTAGAGGAGGAATTGGAGCATAGTTTATCCCTTGTTCTCTTCCCCCTTTCCACCAAATTACTCTGCGTATATTTCTTTATAATTTAGGGGTGGGGCTTCCTCTCACAGCTGCCACCACAGAGCTACTTAAGAACCGTCTTGCAAAGGCAGGTAGAGAGAGAAGAAAGAATAATGCAGTCCCCTGAATCCTGATGCATTGTTATGGGATCTCTCTTGTTTAGCCAGCTGATTTGTGGATCAATTTTGCCTTGTTCAGGCATTCAGCAACTCATGTGAGGAGGGGGAAAGTGGAGATGTGTTTGCTGCCCCTGCCCCTTCGAATGCTTCCTCATCACCCTCCACACACTGGAGGATGATAGTCTGCAGTGGGGAGTCTGCTCTGTGCATGTACAGTATGCTCCCTGTGCAACTTAGAATCCTAAACATGATTCAAGGGTTCTAGATCGCTCAAGGGTTCTAAATCATTCAAGAGTTCTAAATCATGTGGGGAGCCTACATGCATAGTGCAGGCTCCCCACTGCAGATGTTCACTTTCCAATGCATGGAGGGTGGAAGAGCCAAGTGAAGGGTTGTTACAGAAGGGGCGGGGCCAATGAATGCACCCTCTCTCCCCTTATGTAATTCTAATTACATAAAGGCTAGCATGCCTGAACAAGGTTTTTGTCTAGATTTTTGTCACACTGTTTGCGTTAGCTTCTCGCATGCAGAACTAAGGACCAGTGGAGGCTGGTGGCTGAGGCAGGCTCCAATGTCAGTGGGGTGGTGTATCCACTCCAGACTTCAGCCTGAACTTTTAAGGAGCTATCCATGGTGCTTGACCTAACTTTAGGCTAGGGTTCAGCACCACGGATAGCTCCTTTTAAGTTCAGACTAAAACCTGGAGTGGATACACTGCCCCACTGACATTGGGGCCACCAGCCTCCACTGCTAAGGATGCAAGAGAAAATTGGTTACAAGGAAGTAAGTCCTATTTAACTCAATGGAACTTACTTTTGAGTAAACATCCTAAGGAGCACACTGCATGCATTTCAATGTTTAATTAAGGCTCATGATGACTGATCCAGAGAATTTTCATAGATTAGAGGCAGGGGGGAATTGAGATAGTTCAGTTCAGTTCATTTAGATATTGTTTGGTCATGGACCAAACATAAAAAACATACATACATACATCGTGTTATTTATTTACAAAAGTAAAGATAAAACAAATATATTAAGATAATTTAGTTTTGTCTTTAAGATGGTTTTATCAACTCTTTCCTAATCTTACATGCCTGGGCGCAAAATCTTGCCACTCTCTGAGTTATCTCATTTCTTGAACCCGATAGGAGGAGAGAGACGTAAAATGTATCTGATCTGCCTGGAGCATTTCTTAAAATTGAAGCAATATAAAAGGAACGAATGTCCTTGTAATAACTGCAATGTAATAGTACATAGGTAATTGTTTCTACCTTGTTCGATTGGCATGGGCAGGTTCGTTGGGGATAGGTTGTTCCTCGGTATCTGCCCTCCAAAAGAGCTGATGGTAAAGAATCAAAGCACGCCAGTGTAAACGCCCTGCGATGTGTTGGTATTACCAGGTCATTAAGATAATCCTCGGGGGCGCAATTCTTGGTATAAATCAAAGGTGGCATGTAACTGGCTGCACGAGCTCTGTCCTCCTGCAAGGCAACATTCTTATTTATGTTCACTAATTATTTCCTTGGCCTTTATAAATCCAAATTGTAGGAGAACTGGGGGAGAAAACCTATACTGTTGCAGCTTTTCCTCCACCAACTCTACCCATCCACCCTTCAATTTGTCCATCAATATCAGAGGGGATAATCCTTGTGGGCTGAGATTTAATTTCAACCAATAATTGATTATATTTATCCAGGCTCGTGCTATGATGGGGATTAGGCCCACCTCTAATCTAAGTAAGGCGTTAGGGGTTCCATCTGGAGTGCCGAATATGGAGCATAAGAATTTTGTCATAATTACCTCCAAGGGGCAAGGGTCTTGGAAAATGCATTCTTGGGAGCCATACAGTAGTTGGGCTAAGACTTTTCCCTGAAAAACTTTGATGACAGATGGTATGTGGGAGCCACCTTCCATGAAGAAGAATCTTAGAATGGCTGAAGCTGTTCTTTGGGCGTGCTCAGCAGAATGTGTGATCTGAGCCCTCCACGATCCAGAAACTTGGAAGACTACGCCCAAGTATTTAAAGATCTTGACCTGTTCAATAATATGATCGTTTAGCCTCCAGTTATGCTTTGTGAATCTCGCTGAAAAGACCAGAATCTTGGTCTTGTTATAGTTTATAACAAGCTGCTCCTCGGTGCAGTACGCTGAGAGAGCACGTAGGGCTCTCCTAAGGCCTACTTCTATGATAAAATAACGATATCATCTGCATATAGTAGGGTGGGAACCGGGTGGTTTGTGAGTTTTGGTGGATGGCAGCTAGCATCTGATAGAGTGGTGACCAAGGAATTTATATAAAAATAAATAACAGGGGGGCCAAGATACAGCCTTGTTTAACCCCTCTGTTTAATGGAATTGGGGATGATAGATGGCCCTGCGGGTTGCATCTTACTCTGAGAGTGTTTTTTCCATGGAGGGTGTGGATGAGTATTAAAAGCCTGCGATCGATAGAAGTGGCCTCCAGTTTTGTCCTCAGCCTATCCCTGGGAATACTATCAAATGCGGCTTTGAAATCTACAAAGGCAGTAAAAAGAGCTCCATGGGGTTTAGATCTGTATTTCTTGATAAGGTGATGTAAGATCAAGCATTGGTCAAAGGTGGAGCAACCTGGCCTAAACCCCGCTTGCTCTTCAGCTAATATTTTTCCCCAGTCCATCCATTCCCAAAGTTTCCAGAACAGGTGTCTAGCGAAAAGCTTGCTTACTATACTTAGTAGGCTGATTGGACAGTAATTAGATGGATCGCATTTTGAGCCCTTTTTATGGATTGGAACAATAATTGCCAGACCCCAATCTGAAGGAATTTGTGCTGATTGGTCTATTGACGTAAAAAGTGAGGCCAAAACTGGGGCCCACCAACCTATGTTATTTTTAATTGTTTCTATAGGAATGCAGTCTGCCCCCGGGGCCTTTCCAGGTTTGCATAAGGAGACTAGTTTTTTAATTTAAGATATTGAGACTGGTTGCCATGCGGGAATATTTGCCAGTTCAGCGTCTGTAATAACTAAAGGGTCTGGGCCTGCTGAATAGAGAGCTCGAAAATGATTTTCCCAGACCTCAGGCAAAACTAGACTAGCCATCTTAGAAATTTGAGGCCGAAGGCTGCGACCAACAATATGCCAGAAAAGTGAAGAGTCATTATTTCTGGCTGCACAGATCAGCTGCTTCCATGCTTTGTTTAGTGCTTCTCTCTTTTTTTTCTTGACTAACTCCTTGTATTGTCGCTTCTTAAGATGTAATGTTGAGGGGATAACTGTGGCCTTGCTTAATTTGTATTGTTTAAAATGCATGACAAGCTGCTTTTTTATCTCAACACATTCTTGATCAAACCAGGATTTGGAATTATGATTTGTGGTGTGAGGATTAAGGGGGCGAAAATTAGTTTTTATTTGTATCTGTTGTAAATCAGGCACCAGATCCTGGTACACTGAAATAACTGATTGGGGAAACTTCGCTATGCTGATCTCGTAGAAAAGTTTGGCGGCCCTATCCGATCTTAAGTAGTTTGAGTAAAGCTCTTCTACCCTATGGGACCATCTGATTCTTTTATGATCCTCAACTAACACAAAATATGGGTTTAATTTATCTGCCAGGTGCGTCACCGTATTTCCAATACTGAATTTTAAAGAAATGGGTAAATGGTCGCTGTCCTGACGGGAGTCAACTTTTAAATACATCACGCTAGCCAACAAATTCCGGGAGCTCATGACATAATCTGTTGTGCTAGCACCACGCTCAGACCAGTAGGTGAATTCTCCAGGGAAGTCACCATGTATTGCTCCACTTAGAATGAATACGTCAAGGTTGGCCACTAGTTGGGCGAGTTGAAATCCCCTCCGATTTGATTTAACGTCCTTAGATAGCCGGGAAAAGCATGGAAATTCTATATCATGTATGGGAGGGGCAGCATTATATCGAGAGTACAGGGTCTCATCGTTGGGGCCTATTCTTGTATTAAAATCTACGGCCACTATAACTTGGGCGTTAGGAAACTGAAGGAGCAAGGTTGATATATATTTTTCTAATTTGGACCAGATTTCATTCTCAATTGATCTATCTCCCTGAGGAGGCAGGCAAACATTTATGATCAGGAGGCTGCTATGACAAAAATTTACAATACATGCTATGGCCCATCGATCACAGGGGTCCACTCTAGTCACTGTTGCCTGGAGCTTTGTGGAGACTAGAAGAGCCAGGCCTCCTTTGGCTCTCCCACGTCTTCCCCCGGTAGTGGCCTGAAGCTCAAATGTGGCAAAACCATCGATGTTCAGCGAAGTTTGCATCCAAGTTTCTTGAAACATAATTATATCAAAGGTGGCTATATAGTCTTTAAAGGAAATGTCAAGATTCTTCGAAAACCACCCGGCGATAGGAGCTTGATGGAGCCGTGTAAAGGTAAGTTCCGTGCAGAGTGGGCCTTAGTTGGCTCCCTAAGTGGTTTAGAAGGTTCTTTCAGAGGATTATTCCGATGATGCACTGAAGTTCTAAAAGGGGAAGGCAGGGATGGGGACTCGGACTCGGGGACTCGACTCGTGAGTCTGACTGAGTCCCCCCTCTGACTCGAGTCCCACTCGAGCCCCAATAATTTATGTGGGACTCGGGACTCGACTCGGGACTCGAGCCTAAGGACTCCTCCGCCTCCGCCTCCGCCCTCGAGCCTAAGGACTCCTCCGCCTCCGCCCTCGCCTCCGCCGTCCTCACCACCTCCTCCTCCGCCGCCGCCTCCGCCGCCGCCCTCACCTCCTCCTCCTCCTCCTCCTCCTCCTCCTCCGCCGCCGCCGCCGCCCTCGTCGCCATCGCCGTAGCACACAGCACGCCGCGTCACGCCGCCAGCGCCGTCGCTCTGTTTTTGGCGGGGTTGCTGTGGTTCAAAAACAGAGCGCCGTCGCTAGCGGCGTGACGCGGCATGTCACGTCACGCCGCCAGCGCCGTCGCTCTGTTTTTGAACCACAGCAACCCCGCCAAAAACAGAGCGACGGCGCTGGCGGCGTGCTGTATGTTACGGCGCTGGCGACGAGGACGGCGGCGTGCTGTGTGCTACGGCGTGCTGTGTGCTACGGCGACGAGAACGGCGGCGGCGGCGGAGGAGGAGGAGGCGGCGGAGGAGGTGAGGGCGGCGGCGGCGGCCGGCGGCGGCGGTAGCAGAAGCGAGGGCGGCGGCGAGGGCAGCGGCGGCGGAGGAGGAGGAGGAGGAGGAGGAGGTGAGGGCGGCGGTGGCGGCGGTGGCAGCGGCGGCGGCGGCGGCAGCAGAAGCGAGGGCAGCGGCGGCGGCGGAGGTGGAGGTGAGGGCGGCGGAGGTGGAGGTGAGGGCGGCAGCGGCAGCGGCCCACGGAGGGAGCAGGAGGGTCTCCGCGGGAGGAAGGGCAGCTCTTCTTCCTCTCGCGGAGACCCTCCTGCTCCCTCCATGGGCCGCCGCTTTGGGAGGGACTCGGGACTCGACTCGAGTCACCATTTTGGACCTCGGACTCTAGACTCGACTCTAGACTCGGGTCCAAAGACTCGGGACTCGACTCGGGACTCGGGACCAAGGACTCTTCAACATCCCTGGGGGAAGGGGCTTCCAGTGAGGGTTGGTTTACGTGCATGGAGATACTATTCACGGAAGCTAAGAGACTGTTTTGTAGTGGTAGTCAGTCTACTTCCTCTATCGTGTCTAATCCAACTTCCATTGTTTCCAGAAAGCAGCAGTTTGTTGTTAAACTAGGTAGCATGGGAAATTCAGTAATTTGGCTATGTTGCCGATTCATTTCTTGAGTTCCAATTTCATGAGGCTCAAGCTGCCGGAAGGCAAGCCAATCAGGCTTCTCAATTCGAAATGCTTTGGGTTTGGAGGCGAGAGTTTTCATTTCGTCGGAATGGCTACCGAGGGTATCATTAGCAGCCAACGCCAGGTTCTGCTCTTCAGGATTAAGGAAAGCACAAGGTGGGGTACTTTTGGTGCTTTGCGTATGTAGATCTCTGGATTCAGGGGCACTCTCATCTTTGTATTAGGAGAGAGTGCGTTGTGCTCCTTAAACTTAACTCCTTTATCTTGGAAGGTATTTTTGGTAACTATTTTGGTAGGTTGCTTTCTTTGGCTAATCAAGCCATAGGTAGGCTCTGGCTCCTGTTGGGACTTACTTATTAAGAGTCTGTTTAGGGAGGAGAGTCTTGATATAATCTTTATTTGTTCATATGCAGGGAGGATGCTGAAGCTATCAATAAGACTTAGTTCTTCCTTGCTAAGATTCATAAAGTCGGCCGTAGGATAAACATTACTAACTACCTCGATATGCACATTGGGTGTAAGGGTGTCTTTATTACTGGCTTTACTTAATAATTCTTGGGGCACTGGAACCGCATGATTCACTTCAGCCCCTTTCAGGTTCCCACTGTGTAAACCTTTGCATGGGAAGACAGGAAGAGGATGTTTTCGAGACCTTAGTGGGCCCAGAGAGAGGGCTGGAGAGGTATTCTTAAAGTGTCTCTTAACACCCATACCACTAAGATGAAATAAGTGTTTAACACTGTAGACTTTGGCGACTAGGTGTGGATAGGCAAAAGTTACAATTGATGTAGCGAATTGGTAGTTATAAAAGAGGTATTCTACTCTCCGTATGGTGTCCGTGTCTAGAATTATAATATCTGAGTCTTCCAGAAGTTGAAAAAGATGGTTTATGCGATCCACTTGCATAAGTAGACCCTTTGGCTTGAGGTAATTGGTGATAACCAGATTTTGATTCTGAAGTTGTAGACACCAAGTTTGAACTCCCATGTGGCGATGCAGGATATGTGTTTGTTGCACAATTTCCAAAGAAAGGTGTGATGTCTCCTTGGTAGCTTGTATTAATGTCCGAGAATCTTTTGGAATGCCAGGGGGGCTATTAGGGGTCTGGTAGCCAATTTGACCTGAGTTCTGCGGCTTGGGTTCACGTGGGGAGGACTCAGTTCACCCTTTCTTGTTTTGCTCTATAGAAGAGGGGAACTTAGTCCTATCTTTTCCTTCCAATAGTTTAAATAAAGTGTTGTAATTCTTTTAATACTAGGTAATGGAACGTTGAGGTGTTGAAATGTTGAAATATTAAGAAGAGTTCATTGGTAGATTACCGTTCAACAGCTAACTGCAGCCAGGGACCTTGAAGGGATACTCCCGTGGCAGCACGCCCAGGTTGGTGGAATAGGGATAAAAATAGTTTTTATAAAAGAAAGGATGGCAGCATGATAAAAGTAGCGGTAAAATGGTAAGTAAAACTAGATAAGTAAAAAGTAAAATGTAAATATTTAGATGCTTAAAGCTACAGGGCTACAGAGCATACAAAACCCTGCACTCCTCACGGCTGCCATCTTTCCACCGTCATTTGTGTATTATGAATTGAGATAGTTTGTGAAATGTGTCTGGGCTTCTAAAATGTTTGTTAAAAGATGGTATTTCTATATTTACAAAAAGTAATATAACTGGTATCATTTCCACAATTGTATGGAAATTGCTTTCCTTTAGAGGTCCACACATGTTATAAACTGGTTTGAAATTAAAGGTTTTATCATAAGCAATTGAATTGGCTTTATATTATTTACTCTGAAAGCATGGTGCTAATATGGTAGGGGGGAGTTCTAGAGGTTCTTGGCTAGAGGGTCCAATCTGTAGAAATCCTAGTATTATGGGACACAAAGATCCCCAGAGACTGAGAGAGATAGATGAAGCAGAGGTCAAGGGACAGAAAGGTGAAGGGAAGCCAGCTGGGAATGGAAGTTGGGGCTGGAATTTATACCCACACCCTAGCTACAGCCCATCCTTATGTCCACGAGCTTCTCTACATGTGGCATTTAACCCGGCACTTCACTGAAGCGTCTTCTTTCATTTTCTTTGTGGGAGTAACCCTTTACACGAGGGTTTTTTCTGGAGTTTTTCTTTTTCCATTATTGTGAACTGCCCAGAGAGCTTTGGCTATTGGGTGGTATTATTATGAAATAAATAATACCAAATATTTCCTAGATTTCTGCAAATGCTCCAGATTGTGTGTTGCACAATAAATTTAATGTCTTTTTTTTTCTTTTGAAAACCATCTCTTCTGGATAAAAACCAAGTATACTTTTCAAAATGAGAAAATAAGCACCCCGGACCAGTAAGAGGGATCTGCCCATGTAAATCTTTCCAACAGATGCCACCTGTTGGAGGTAGGGTAGCCGTGTGTCTACATTACAGAGGACAGTCCTCTGTTTGAAGGCATTCTCATCTTTTCAAACAGCTCTCCAATCCAAATCCAGTTTTGATTCAAAGCACCATAAGAAGGGAGAGCAGGGGCTTTGAAGTTGCCAAAAAAAACAGCACTGGACAGAAGACTGAGCAGGCACACAAGTCAACTGGGGTAAGATGTATTTCTGTTTCAATTATTATAGTAATTGCTGCATTTGCATCCATACACATCAATTATGCACATTTCATGCACATATTATGCAAACCAGTGTCCTGTTTTGTCCTTTCATAGATTTCATAGATCATAGAGTTGGAAGGAGCCTACAAGGCCATCGAGTCCAAACCCCTGCTCAATGCAGGAAACTAGAGGAGGGATCTCCCATCCAAGTAATAACCAGGCCTGACCCTGCTTAGCTTTCCACACTCAGACAAGCTGAGCCAGCGTAAGCCACAGGCCTGTATATCTTTCATGTTTTTTGGTGACCCATAAGTGGCAAGCCTAGTTGGAGGGGGAAGTGGGGTCTGGATTCAGTTTTCCCTAACAGGAAATAGGTAATAGGTGTTGTCCAAGATGAAACCACCATCCCTGTCTTTAGCACTGCATACACAATATCAGCTTCTTTGCAATCACAAATTCAACCCTAAATGTTGCATGCAGAATTCTTGCTCCTTCAGAGTCATTCAAAAATTCCAGGATGCATTCATCCACACTAATTCTCATATGAAGAGATTTAGAAAAGGCAAATGTGAAGCCTTATGCCACTGATATTCATTAGACCCTCTAGATGCATGTGGGTTAAGTGTGAGCTCTTTCTTTTGTGGTCTGGCAATTAAATGAGCATCATAACCCTAGAGCTGCCGCATCAGCCCACAGTCTGCCTTTGTTCATTGTTCAGTTTCCAACAGCGGCCCACTAGATGACTCTGCAGAGGCAGCCCTACCGTTAGGCGAAGCGCAGCAGCTGCCCCAGTTGACAAATGCTGTGGGATGGCAACAGCAGTCGCAAGTTGCTCTATATCAGGGCTCTCCAACCTTGGGTCCCCAGATGTTTTTGCATGCCCTGGGAGTTGTAGGCCAAAAACATCTGGGGACCCAAGGTTGGAGAACACTGCTCTATATGGATAGGATCAGACTGCACAAGGAATCCCTTGTGGGTGAATGCAGGCGGGGAGGGGGGAACCGCAGGGCGGACACAGTGTCTACAACCTCACAGGATATACTGTAGCTCAGGGCAAAACTTTACATCTGGCCCTGCCTCAGTTCTCTGAGGCTTCAGCTCTATGGGAAGAGGAGGAGCCAGGAAGCATAGTCGTGTGGATTACGTTGAAAATCCTGTGCATTTTCAATGGTACTATGCACCTTGACTTGGGGGAGAGGTGCCATTGGTTGCTGGGCCTCAGGCAGCCAAGTGCCTTGGGCCAGCCCTGCGTCTCTGGCCATCCGCAAGTAGTGCACGGTTATCTCTTGTTGGATCTCAGCATCTGACAGTCAGAGGAATGACTCTGTACATATTCCTCAGAATTAATTGAAGTTAATCATTGCTAAGAAAATCCACATTGCACCATCTTGGGCACCAAAATCCAAGGACAACGTGCTCGCATGTGAAATGGGTTTCCTGATTAGAACGGAGTAAGGAGAAAATGCAAAGGTAAGAGGCCAACTATCAAACCAATTTACATTTCAAATGTGATTTTTTAAATACATTATGTGCAAAGAGGGGCTTCATTCCATTTAACAGGGCAACTCTCAGAAGTCGTTCATCTTCTACCAGCAGCTTTGCACCGCCTACATCATACTGTGACTTTCTGGCAAAAAAAAGTTCAAATCTGGGCCACCATCAGAATGTTCAATTATGGAAAATTGGTGTCAATACAGTGTGTTTTTTCTTTGGGGAGGGGTGGGGAAGGAGGATTAGAGTACAGTTATTTGGGGGCAGCACTCTCAGAGTTCATACTAGGTTTAATACTGTACTGGGTTTCAAACATTGATCTGGTCCTTCAAGCCAGGGCTGTTGCAACACTTGACTGGGCAGGCCCTTTGCGTGGCGGTGCCAATGCCCTCTCCAGAACCAACCCACCCCCCTCACTAGCACCCATGTGCCATGGCCTTTCTGCCAGTGACCACCACCTCTTGCCTCCCTCCCTGGTGGCAGCAGTGACGCAGCAGCCAGACACCCCCCTCCCTTCCGTAGGCCAGGGAAGCGAGCAAAGCTGTCATGGGCTGAGGCCCGAGCAGCTACTGGGCTCCCATTGACACCAGCTGTCTGCCATATTTTATCTCCCACAATGCAACGCCAGGGGGTGTTGGCTAGCCAGCACTGCTAGAACAAGCACTCATGCAAAAGTAGTGGCGGGAGATAGCAGCTGAGAATGCTGCTGGGAGGCAGGATGATGGCCAGGGCCCTCGGCAAAGTGTCAGCCCCAGCTGCTGTATGTGGAGTGTAGCTCACTAGGCCTGCTTGGCATCCCAACCCCCCCCCCCCAAGACTGCGGTGCAGTGGAGGTCGGTGACTCCCTGGTCAGCAGGGCTGCATATCCGCTCCAGATTTTATGATGACCTTTAAAGCATCCGTGGTGCTGAACCCTATCCACAAAATAGGTTCGGCAGCATGGATATAGCTCCTTTAAAGTTCAAGGTAAGATCCAGAGGAGAGGAGGAGAGGAGACCAAGGACAGCCATGGTATGTCTGCTGCTTTCTTGCCCTGGGTGTCTAAATCTCAGCTTAGTCTGCCTCCAGACAAAATGGAGATTGCAGAGTCAAGGGCAAGGGAGATACTGAAAATGGCACTGAGTGAGGCTGACCCTCTTGGTAAGAAGCCCACTTGTCTTTCAGATTTATAATTCATCCAGTCTCAAGGGCTTAGGCTGTGGGACATTATTTTAAACAGGCTCAAAAGGGCAGGTGAAGGGCAGGGCTGGCTGGGGCAAAGAATAAAGAACAAGAGACCCCAGGGCCAGCTTCAAGGGTAGGCATGGTCGGGCACCTGCCGAGGGCCCACCATGGAAAAAGTATAAGAGGTTTCCAGAGAGATAAATGCAAACAGACTATCCAATGGACTTTCGTGTTGAAATGTGATGTTTACATATAATGTGTAAAGATGGTGGGTGGGCTTATTTAACATGGCAAGTCTAACTTATCCCCCTGACCCCCGAGATCACCCTTAGTCTTCTGAACAAGGCGAGTTTGCACTTGTTGAACGGTTCACGGAAAAAAAAGTAACATCCCTACCTGCAATGACAGCCTGGCTGGCTCTTCGGGTTCAATCAATTGAATAAGCACATATGTTGCATTTGCCCACTATGGAAATGGTCCAATTTCATAAATGCTGATTCTTTCCATCTTCTTATTTGTCTACAGGGGAGTACAGGGGAGTACTAGAATGTACTGTATTCTAGGGCAGTACAAGAGTAAATATTATTTGAGAGGAGAAATGCTGGGGAAGTTGGGAAATTCATTTGTGGATCAAAAAATAGGACCACCAACTAAAAAAAAAAAAAAGTAGGCAAACTGGTATATGTAAACATTAAAGTGTCAAGGCCAGTCAATCATACTTCAGCTCCAGAGAATCCTATAAGGAGGAGTTGGGAGAAGAACACAAGAGAAGAGAAGAACACAAGATTCAAGAGAGAGATCACTTCCAAACACTCAAGATGAGGCTGGGAGCACCACGATCTCACCGCTTCCTTTGTCCAGGTTGGTTTTTTCTTTCTGATAATGCGTTTTCATTCTCTCCCACAACAATGATATTGTAGTACAAAACCTGTGTGAGTCAGCTGGATTTATATTTTGTACAATGCTTTTAAAGGCAATACTGGGAGAATACACATAGCTTGCAGGGCCGGTGCTACCATTAGGCCAACTAGGCAGCTGCCTAGGGCGCAGGGCTAAAGGGGGTGCCAGAAATAGGGGGGGCTCAAGTGGGAAGGGGGGCGCTAAATATCTGATCTTGCCTAGGGCACCAAACTGCCTTGCACTGGCCCTGGTTGTTGGGCATCTGCCAAGAGCCCACACCCCAGCAAGGATCCACCGACAAGAGCCCCCTGGAGTTGCTCCTCCACTATTGCAACCTATTCTGTGTGTGTGTGTGTGTGTGTCACACAAGCAATGGTAGCAATGATAAGAAAGAGGATAAGGAGCAGTAGTAGCTAGTGAAAATAGTGGTGAGAAGGTAGACTCATGGCCGGAGGGAGCCCAGTGAGGATGCCGTGCCCAAAGGCCCTCAAAAACGTGGAGCTGGCACTGGGATCAGGGTCCTTTAAGAACTGCCTTCTGCCACTTTTGCCCTTACAGGATTTGAGATAATCCCAAGAGGTCCTGCTTGAAGTGTTCCCACCCTCTGAAGCTAGGAGACTGGCTCCAAGTTGCTCCTACCTCATTATGCAACCGGTTCCCCTACCGAAGTAGTAGCGAAGCTCACTCTTCACTGGGCTTCAGTATGACTAGCTTGGAGCTTGGCTTTTTAGGTGGGCTTTTGCTGCTGGAATTTTGACATACATACGGTAGGTTGTTTTTGAATTGACCACTGTGTTTGGGGGCTTTAAGTATTTGTTTTTATTGCATTGTTAGATAGTTGCTTAGAAGCAGGATAGAAATTCTTGAATTATCATTATATTTTTGTTTGATTGTTCCCCCCAACGAAATAGTACAGATAACCCTAATATAATGAAAACAGGATTCCCAAGACCAGGAAATAAAATCCACTTATTATAACCAAAACAGAACATTGTAATTAATTAAAACAGATCCCAATACAATTAACCATCATAATTGTTGGTTAATTATGAATATACATATGAATATGAATATATAATATGAATATAATTATGAATATACATATGAATATGTATATTCATACATATATCAGGTCCTTCCAGAAAGATTTGTGTCGATTTGACAAATGCTGTAGTGGAGAATGATTGTTATATATGAAATAAACATAAACCATCCAGCAATACATGAATCCGCTTGTTTTTGTCCATCAAATACCATTGTCATTTTTGTTCAAGATTCAATCCCATGTCTTAGTGTACCACTGAACAAGCATAGTGGGAATATTATTTCCCCGTTTATGAGCAATTTATGAGTTTATGAGCAATTTCCAAACATGATGCCAACAAATGAAATGTCTAACAGGACTATCCTATTGTCCCTAGGACAGCATCCCAGGGGTTATTGGATAGATCAGAAATCCTCCTCCAAGGCTATAGACCAGTGTTCTCCAACCTTGGGTCCCCAGATGTTTTTGGCCTACAACTCCCAGCATGCCCCAGCCAGCGTAGCTGGGAGTTGTAGGCCAAAAACATCTGGGGACCCAAGGTTGGAGAACACTGCTATAGACAGAGCTCTAATCTCAGAGGAAGATCTGATCTCCGATCTCCACTCCCTGCTCCCATGGAAAGACCTGAGCTCCCCACCTCTCTGCCATTGGAGGTCTGACATCAGAGGGTAGGAAAATGGGGGGGGGATTGGCTCATAGTGTAGGCAGAGGAGCTCTGAGAGTTTGCATGCAAGCAGGATGGATGGACAGTCTTCCATAAAATAAATACACATGGATTTTTGACTACTTTCCAATGTTTGAACCCCACTACAGTAGCCCCTTAGCAAAACATTATACACTGTGTCCCCTAGGCAGAGGTTCAGCCCCAGTGGCTGTATGTAGAGCTCCCTGCTGGGCCTGCTTGCTTGGCATCCCAGCCCCCCGAACACTTCAGTGGCATTCATCAGTGCTGCTGTTGCAGGTCTGTTGTGGATTGCACAGGGTGGGCTGAGAGGAGATAAATAAGGCCACGAGACTGAGAAGCATGCAAATTTAGAAATGATGATTATAGTTTATATAGAAATGCAGTCCATCTCACGCGATAGTGTGGAAGCCTGTGCCCAGGTGACCTGCATGCCTTCTGCAGTCTGCTGTCCAGCAGGTGCTGCTGACGGGCAACTTCAAGATTTCCCTTTTTATGGTTCTTTATCTTTAAACCAGACATTCAAAAAGAGGATGTTGTGGCGTAACCCCACAATTCAGTCCCCTGATGTATGTCTGCATTAGTATGTTTAGTGTGTCTAGAATGTTGAACTGAGTGGGTGTGGTTTGTGATGTCTTAGAAAGGGTGGGGGGAGGAGTATATAAGGAGTGTTTGAGTGATGTCAGAGTTAGTTAGGTTTTATTTCAGTGAGTCGAGTTTAAGTGAGTTGAGTGTTATGGGAGTGTGGAGTTGGGTTAGAGAGTTTTAGGTGGTTGGAGTTAGTGTGATATGGGAGAGTGTTTGTAGTGTGTGGGGAGAGTTTGGGACTTAGGTTAATTATAAAGTGTTTGGTGTAGGCAGGTTTCTTTTCTGGAACTAAGATTTTGATAATTAAAATAAACTTATTTTTATTTTGTTAACTACCAAAATCCTACGTGTCAGCTTGGTGTTATTACCTGCTTTACTTTTAAATCTACACACACACCTTTGTACCCACAGCATCATCAATTTAAAAATAGATCCTTAATAACCAGCATTAATCTTTTCCCTCATTAGTAGGGGAAAGGTTTCATTTGACCCTCCCCTCAGGTTTTCAAGTGTTGATGCTTGGCCTGAGAAGGGTTTATGTGCCTGGTCCTAAAGTGTAAGGGACCGTGTCGTCGCAGATGCCTCCAAAACAGAGAACGGTTGTCTTTAAAAGAGGCCCCATGGCCACCCTAAGTAGATGCACTGCAGCACTAAGGTTGTTCTCTTCTCCCTGTTTGGCAAAAGTGCACAATGCAGCAAGGGGTACTAGTAGCTTCTCAGCATAAGATCACACACTGTGCTCTCAGTCATTGTGTGTATACAGTCATGCCTTGGATTGAGAGCATAATTCGTTCCGGAAACGTGCTTGTAATCCAAAACACTTGTATATCAAAATGAAATTCCCCCAAAAAATTTGTACAGAGATTTTTAATTTAAGCCAGTACTACAGTACTTGTATTGCAAGACGTCGCTTGTATATCAAGTCAAAAATAATAATAATAAATATTTAAAAATTTGCTTCTCTTGCAAAACGCTCTCAAACCAAGTTACTTGTAATCCAAGGCATGAATAGGATTGGGACAAAGATCGCCCTAAATTAATGTTTGAGTGAACCGTGTGTGTGTGAGCGTGCGTGTGTGTGGTAAATCCAATCTCAAAACAGGGGGCAGGTTCTTTGGGTGTGTGTGTGTGTGTGTGTGAGAGAGAGAGAGAGAGAGAGAGAGAGAGAGAGTTGGGGGAGGGTACCAACTTTGCCACCACTTGTGCGGAGCTTACCTTTAGCAATGGAAGTGGGTATTTTCTCTCTTACATTTTATTTTGCACTGCTACGGTATGGAGCCCAGTTTGGTCACCCTATTCTTAACCCCAGAATGACTTGGACCAAAGGGTGTGGCCTTCTGTGGAACACCAGAGGGTCAATTATGGGACCCCAGAGGGCTGGATTTGGTCCTCGGGCTCAAATTTCTGCACTCCTGATATGTAGGATTAATTGTGGATTTTGTTTACTTATTTATTTATTTATTTATTATATTTATGAATCGCCCATCTCTCCAGACATCCGGCCACTCTGAGCGAGGTACAGTCCAATAAAATACAGGGGGGGGGGGACACACACACACAGTATAAAACACATTTAAAAACAGTACAAAACTTAAAAATCATAACCGACCCCATATTCCCGCCTGAAAAGCCACATTTTTAATGCCCGGCAGAAGCTAATCAAGGAAGGGGCATGGTGGAGGTCACTGGGGAGAGAGTTCCATAAATTGGGGGCTGCCACAGAAAAGGCCCTCCTCCTAGTCCCCACCAGCCTGGTTTCTCTGGCTGATGGGACAGGGGGAAGGCCGTCCATGGCAGATCTTGTTGAGCGGCCTCCTTGATGTTGCTGGAGGCGCTCCTTGAGATAAACTGGACCGGAGCCATACAGGGTTTTAAAGGTCAACGCCAACACCTTGAATTCGGCTCAGCAGACAACTGGTAGCCAGTGCAACTCTTTGAGTACCAGAGTGATGTGATCACACCGGCGGCAGCCTTTAACCAGGTGAGCTGCCGCGTTCTGTACCAGCTGTAGCTTCTGAACCGTCTTCCAGGGTAACCCCATGTAGAGCGCATTACAGTAGTCTAGGCGAGAGGAGACCAAGGCATAAACCACTGATAGGAGCAGATGATTAGGAAGGTAGGGGCGCAACTGCCATATCAGATGGAGCTGAAACAGCGCCACCCAGCTCACAGCTGACACCTGAGCCTCCATGGACAGCTGGGAGTCTAGAATGACTCCCAAGCTGCAGACCTGGTCCTTCAGGGGTAGATGTACCCCATTCAGCACCATCCCCTAACCTTCCCTTGTCTCCCACCAGAAGTACCTCGGTCTTGTCAGGGTTCAGTTTCAGCATGTTACTTCCCATCCAGCCACCCACTGCCTCCAGGCACTTGGACAGGGTTTCAACAGCCAACCTTGGTGAGGACTTGAAGGAGAGGTAGAGCTGTGTGTCATCCACATATTGATAACAGTGCACCCCAAACCTCCTGGTGATAGCTCCCAGCGGCTTCAGGTAGATGTTAAATAACATAGGGGAGAGGATGGAACCCTGCGGCACCCCACAAGTGAGCGGCCACTTGTACCTTCCAGAGAGGAAGGACCAGAACCACTGCAATACGGTGCCTCCCATGCCCAACCCCTCCAGGCGGTCCAGGAGGATACCGTGGTCAACGGTATCAAAAGCCGCTGAGAGATCGAGGAGGACTAGAAAAGAGCATTCGCCCCTATCCAAAGCCCTCCTCATATCATCCACCATGGCGACCAAGGCCATTTCTGTCCCTTGTCCAGGCCTGAAGTCCGACTGGCATGGATCTAAATAATCGGCTTCATCCAAATGAGCCTTCAACTGAGCCCCCACCACTCGCTCAATCAGCTTGCCCAGAAATGGCAAATTGGAGACTGGGCGAAAGTTGTTCAAATCTTGGGGATGTAAGGAGGGCTTCTTTAGAAGCGGTCTTATTACTGCCTCCTTAAGGGCTGATGGCATCACTCCCTCCTCGAGGGAGGCATTCACTACCGCCCTGATCTCCCCACCCATTTCCCCCCTGCAGCTCATAACAAGCCAGGACGGGCAAGGATCAAGCAAGCAGGTGGTCAGCTTAACAGAAGAAAGCACCTTGTCCACTTCACCAGAAGGAAGAAGCTGGAACTGATTCCACAAAACCGGACTGCCACTGGCCTCCTCCCGTTCACCTACTGTGTCCACGACGCATGGAATCCCACCCCTAATCCGTTCAATTTTATCTGCAAAGTGCTTTGCTAAAGCCTCACAGGAGGCTTTGGACTGTTCCAACGGATCTGGAGCAACTGGACCGACCAGGCTCTGGACCACTTGGAACAGCCTCCTGGAGCAGCACTCTGCAGACGCGATGGAGGCAGTGTAGAAATTCTTCTTTGCTGCCTTCACCGCCACCTGGTAGGCTGAAGATGCAGCTCTGACATGTGTCCAATCATTTGGGATTTACGCCATCGGCGCTCTAGCCTTCTCACCTCCCGCTTCAGAGCTCGCAGCGATAGAGTAAACCAAGGTGCCGTGCGAGCTCTGTTCAGGTGAAGAGGGCGCTTCGGGGCAACTTGGTCTAATGCCCTGGTTATAGCATATTAATCTGCAATCATGAGACTTATACTGTACATACCTGCATCATGCTTTGAATATTGACGGCAAGGAGGTGCCTCTGTATGTGTTGGTGGTGATCCTTACGCTCTTTCCTGAGAAGAGATGCTTCTGCATATTCTTTATGATGAATGCATTAATCTGTGCTGGAACGACTGTGAAAATGTGATACAACTGCGTACGTCTCTTCTATGCGCAGGAAAGCTTTTGTCCTTGTAAGTGCAAAGTGTCATTCCCTATAGACCGGAATGGGGGAGCTATTATCCAGGCGTGTGGTTCTGTGGACACTTTCCACTGCATCTGTTGTATTCATGGGTTTAGATAAGGGAGCGGCTCCTCATGGGGAGCCAGTGTGGCATGGTGGTGAGAGTGTTGGACTGGGACTCAGGAGATCCGGGGGTTCTAGTCCCCATTTGGCCATGAAGCTCACTGGGTGGCTTTGGGCCAGTCGCTGACTCTCAGCCTAACCCAACTCACAGGGTTGTTGTGTGGATAAAATGGAGAGGAGGAGGGGGAGGATTATGTAAGTTGCCTTCGGTTCCTTGCAGGAAAAAAACTATAAATAAATCTATTAAAAGAAATAGATGTATTAATCTATTTATTAGGATTGGCATGAAAAACTACCTTTAGAAACAACACCAATTTGCAGTCTCACTGAACATGCAGAATTCCAAACATAACAGCTACTTAGGGCTGGCTTACATATGCATGTCCACCCGTGACTGCAACATCAAGTGATGGCTGGCATGTGTGAATGGATTGTCACAGATACAACACCACCCTCTGGACTTCGATTTTGCATCACATCATTTCAAACATGAGGCTCAGGGTGCAATCCTATGCATGTTTAGACTGAAAAAACATCCTTCAATGTCCAGCATTCCCCAGGCAGCCATGTAATCTAGTAATCAAGTAGATGAATGGACCTGTGTGATTTAAAACTTTAATTTCTTGGACATTAAAAAAGCTAAAGTGGTTTATTTCTTTTGCTATAGGTCTTTGGCTCATGACACTTGCTTTACTCACAACAGTAGAAACTCAAAGCGATTCTCCAGCTGTCATAATGGGGCCTCCAGGCATTCCTGGACCCAGGGGGCCCCCTGGTTTCCCTGGTATTCCCGGAGCAATAGGAGAACCAGGACGTCCTGGGCTGCCAGGTATGGTCCCTGCTCGAATTCAGAGCAAATATTTTGCTACAGATGGGCTTGAAAATAGAAATATTGCAACTGTAGAGATGAAGAACATTTCGGATTTTGTGGTGTTTTTTTTTTTTTTTTAACGTTTCAGGATATAACTACAGAATAGGCCAAAGCTTCAAAAAACATTTTTTTTAAAGGTTTCAAAAAAAAAATGGAATCCACCAGGACATCATACATGCAAAGCAACTGCTCTGTCACTGAGCAATGACCTCCCCACACACACACACCAGTATTCATCATGATTCTCTTGGATATCCCAGCAAGATAACAGCTCCTATATATTTCGGAGTTCCCCAGATCGGTATTAGCTATATTGCAGTTCCACCAGTCCCTGCTTCAAGTAGTTGTTTTTTATTAATCACTTTTCTGCCCACCAGGGCTCTCAATCTTATTCTGCCCCTCTTATTAAGTTTTACCTCTTTAAAAATTGTATGTCATATTTATACCAGTGTAGGGAACAGAGCCCCCAATATGTGAAGATCCAAACCCTATAGGCGCTTTGTAAGAAGCAAGCACCACCCACCAGTCTGTAGATCCAAGCTTCACTTCAAGTGCTATACCAGTAAAATGAATTGAGACTAGATAATTGCTTAACTTCTATGTTCCAGATCACTTTGGATACCTTTACGGTGAAAAAATAAGATCTGGTCTGCCTTGTGAGCTGACTGGTGCCTTTTGCGCATGTAATGGGTGATAGTGAAGAGACAGACACAAATATATGGTTTCAAATCAGGACCACATTTATTGAATCAAAGATCTGCGAAGGGAGAAGTGCGGTTCTAATCTACGCTGGCCGTGCGGCCGGGAGAACAAGTTTTGGGCGAAAGCATCCTAACTGGAGCGGCGGTGGGTAGACTTACCGCCCTCCAGTTGCACTCCATGTGGAGCAAGAGGGCCTTACCGGTGTCTCCTCCCTTTGGCGCTGCACGGCAGCCAATGTAGGTGAGAAGGGTAGGCCCCAAAAGCGGCCCAATCTCCCTGTCTGCTAAGCCGCACGACATTAGCTAGGGCAGCCTTGGGTAACCGCCAGTCACCTTGAAAGGTGCCATTGGATGATCACCAGAACCCTAACCCCCACTGCCTATTTCCGCACATCCCGCAATATGCGACCAATTGACTAATTCCAATCAGATCGAATCAAAAATCCGAAGGAAAAAATTCCTACCCTGACTCACAGTGTAGAGTAGGCGAAACATACCCATTTTTCAGACAATGGGCCCAAATGCCTACTCGGCCCCCAAAAGGGAGACCAGAGGAGCCTACACTGCATGACAGGGCGGGAAGGGAGGGAGCCAAAAATGAAAGATGCAAAGGGCGGGGAGACTGGCCCTTACACGGGGTTCCCAGTCTCCCCGCCCAAAGAAGCCCATTGGCTGATCACACATGGCCTGATTGTGGTCCGTCTCCCCATCCCACCCCCATGCGCAAACCTCCCCCCGACCCCAGCTAGGCGTGGCCAGTGGAAGGCAATTCTGTTGTAGGCTATCTCATCTTGTGGATATTCCTTCCCCGAGAGGAAGCAGACCAGGGCCACGTTTAGGCATGCTTAAGCCCACTGATATATAACAACCTGTGTTTAAGATATGTTGAATCGCCCTTCTACTGAAAGTGCCGATGTGTGCATGCCTTCCTGCCCTACCGATCCCCGAGGAGCATGCGACAAATTCCTACAGCGATCCTGGGTCTCTCCTCCTGCCTGCTGCCTCAGCTCCAGAGGGGAGGGGCTTCCTTGCCTCCTCCTCCACCATCTCCTGCCTGATCCAGCCACCAGTAGTGCTGCCTTAGTATCCGGCCATAGGCTGCTGGCCTCTCTTAAAAGTCATGATAGTCATGTTAGGAAGTCTTTTCCCTTCAGATCCCTCACGAGACATTCAGGCAAACGCTTCACCGTTTGCCCTGGCAACAGTTTTCTTCTCCCCTGCCAGCTCCAGGACTTTGTTCAGAGCAGGAGCAATGACATCACCTTCTGAAGCGCCGAGGTAATTGACGGACCCTCCATGCTCTGGTGAGGTGATAATGAGGATTTCAAGTTTTCCTGTTGTTGATGACATTGTCATAGAGAAGGAGAATGAAGCCTGCTCACTGTTCTATGATTGTCAGTTGATCCTAATAAATTTTATTTTTATTTTTTTTGAAGCTGGGTATCTTGGATGTAAGTTAGAACTGTCTCTAAATTAATAGCTGCAGCCTACTTTGAACAGACCTCTGAGGACTCTTCACTCCATGACACTGCACCATTCTGCTGACTTTCCCCTCATTTGTTTGTTTTTCAGGTTATCTAGGAGATGTAGGCATGCCTGGTATGAGAGGGCCACCAGGTCCCGCTGGAGTATGCCCTCCACAAGAGAAATCTGCCTTTGCTGCAGAACTGGGCCAAAATTATCCAGAGCCTAACCAGCCCATTGTGTTCCACAAGATCCTATACAATGAACAGCAACATTTTAATGAGACTTCCGGAACCTTCACCTGCCAATTCCCTGGAGTCTATTACTTTGCCTACAACCTAGAGGCAAACCGGAATGCACATATTCTGCTGGTAGAAAAGTGGTACAGAGGCGACAGGATCTCATAAGACTATTGCAGATGGTTTTGAAAACCTCTTAGGAAGCATGATCCTTAAACTGGATAAAGGAGACCGGGTGTGGTTAGAAGCAAAACCGGATCAAAATGGGATAACTGAAAAAAGTCGATTTCTGGCCTACCTTATGTTTTAATGCTAGATTCCATAGAAATGAATCAGGATATAAAGTGCTGCACAATTGATCTTGTAAGCATTTCTAAGGCCCTCTAATCAGATTGGCTGCAGCAGCAGTTGGGCCGAGCTAGCTAGAGCTATATAAGGAGGCTTGCATACCCTCCAACATTTCAAAGATGAAAATAGGGACACACATGTGAATTTGTAAGAGGTATGGTTAAGCAACAGGAAGGTGTGATCAAGAGGGTGTGGCCAGGCAACATGGGGGCTTGGCCAGGGGTATGGCCAGGCAACCAAAGGGCATGGTCAGGTATAAAAGTTATTAGTGGAAATACGCAAAACTGCAGTATTTTAAGCACAGAAATCTTTGAATTTATGTATTGCATTTAGGGATGCCTGGAGGAAAAAGAAAACGCCAAATCAATAAATACAACTAACTGTCTCTCTGTGTGTATACAACATTAACAATAAATACAGCATTATTATATTTAAAAAGCATTATTATAAAATAAATAAATAAATAAATAAATACAACATGGGTGAAAAGTCTTCATTACAAACAGTCATGTAACCATGACTCTCCTCCCTCTCAGGGTTTGGATCTCAAAACAGAAAATTGAGAACCTTGACTGGTGCTGAACCCTCAGTATTTTTCTTTGCTCTCCTGTATCCTGTACTCAGGCCTTCAAACTTTACTGTTTGAAGTATTACTTTCTTTCTGATGCTAGATCTATGCGTTTTCTATTTATATGTTTTAATTGTACAAATTTTAATGTTGTGAAGCGGCCTTGAGTCCCAGTATTGAGAAAAAGGTGGGTTGTAAATATAATAATAATAATAATAATAATAATAATAATAATAATAATAAATGTTCCTTTTCCTCCTTATGTTCTGCCTCTCCCTAAATTTCCCTGCAATAATAGGTAAAAGGCTATAGTTATGAAGTGTTTATCCTTATCTCTTATTATATTGTCAGTATTTGCCATCTTATAATATTTGGCCCAACTACAAATTTTCTCTTTGTGCAGAAATGCATCCTTTAATTCAATGTGTTGGCAGCTAAGGCTGAACATCTAGGCATGCCTATTTATTTTATGTATATGTGTATCAACCTGGCTTGTCAATCACCAACCTGAAACAGCTAATAACCCATAACAGATCATAGAGACACAAACATGGGGACCAGAAGTCTCCCCGATGCCAGGCTTGGGTCTCAATCGTAGGCTTGAATGATTTGGTTGCTGCTGGGGCTATATGGATTTGTGTCATACCTTTCCCATATTTCATGGTCTGGATAGGCGTAAACAGGGATACCATTTTCAGCAGTTTTGGGACCATGAGAACATATCCAACAATTTGTTCTATTGGTGGCTTTGGCAACCTTTTTCAAATACGACAAGTAAGTGTTGGATGAATATAGGGCCTGGGCCACTCTTAATAGGCTTGTGAAACTATACCATCTACCTCATTTTGTCTAACCGGTCTACAATTATACACCAATCAGGCTTTAAAATGATCAATGGGTTAATACTAATACGATTCATAATAGCTTAATACTGATATAATTCAGTTAGTATTCTGGCAGGCACTCTTCAAGATTTTGTTGTCTTAGTCTTCTCTCAGGTTGATTGCAGGGCCTCTATTTCTAGCACTTTGGGTGCAGGATCTACAACTGTTCTGTTACAGTTAATGAAACTGCTAGCATGATAACACTAGCTCACCATAAGTATTGTGCGCCTTGATGTACACCAAGAATACACGCCAAGTTGGCTTCAGGATTTCGTCGTCTGAACTTCACCCAATCTTGCGACTTTCGTCCTGACATCCTCTTATTAAACAGATTTAAGAAACAACCTCCTACCCCCTGTGTGACTTTTTAATTTGGTAGGTGGAACTGTCACCGGCATCATTGGTCATGAGGTGTCCACTGGAACTGATTTCTTGCGGAATGATGCATAGATCTAGGAGGAATGGCATTCACACTTGACTAAGCTGTTTGTGATAGGCAAAATTTGGAAAGATCTCTTCCATCTCCGCTCCAAAGCTGTCTTTCTCTGACAGACCTTTTCGTACATCCAATCGCCGGGTTGCAGGTGCAGTATAGGAACATTGGGAGGTTCTGGGAGAGTGCTGGCAACCTGTAAACAATATCTCTTCATCCTGGTAAATAACTTTTTACAATAATTGAACAACATATCATCCCTAAGATGGAGATTGTCAGTTTAATAGTAGGCAAAGACATTATTGTGTCTTTCTACTTTTCCTGCTGATGTGGATTATGGGCACAGAAAAATATATCTGTACATACAAAACAATACAATTTTGACAATAATGTTGATCAAATGTGCTAAAGGAAGGGGGAAATCCACCCCCCCTTTCACTCTCATGGGCCTGGCCATGCGCCGAACGAGCAAGGCAGGGTAGCAAAGCCTTAGCCACCACCAGCTGGCTATTCTGGTTGCGCCATAGCTGTTAAGGTATAATTTACAACCAGCAGATGCTCTAAATCTTTTTCAGGATCTGGAGCACAATCCTGTAATATGGCCAATTGTCTCAAGGAACGAAGAAGGGGCATCTTGCGGGAAGGTAAACCTGAGGGCAGGAAAGGGTCCCCTCCCTTGCAGTATCATATTGGTGTTTCAGAGCAGTCAGCCAAGAGCAGCATCTTCTTGGGACACCTTTGCAAATGTTCAATTGGTGTTTTTTTTAAAAAATTATATTTATACCCCACCTTTTTTCCTGCAAGGAACCCAAGGCGGCTTACACAATCCTCCTCCTCCTCCTCTCCATTTTATCCTCACAACAACCCTGGGAGGTAGGTTAGGCTGAGAGTCAGTGACTGGCCCAAAGTCACCCAGTGAGTTTCATGACCGAGCGTGGAATAGAACCCGGATCTCCCAAGTCCCAGTCCAACACTCTCACCACTACGCCAAAGAATGTAAAATTAATGGTTTGCATTGGGCTACAAAGTTCCATCCCAGCATGGACACCGTGTCCGTTCAGACAAGTGTCCATGCCGAATTGTAACTCCATAGCCCACTGCTATTTTAATTTTTATTTTTTAACATTTTTTTTTTTAAAGTTGGGGGAGTGGAAAGCACCCCCTGCTAGCCCGTTGGCAAGAGCGGCAGCCCTGCTTTGCCGCTCTTGCCAAGAGACACTGTGCCTCTTTGGCTTCTCAGTGGGTTAGCCTGTCGTCCTGGTTCAGACAACCGGGCCCTATCAATTCCCTAACCCGCACTTACCTGCCTACTGGACAAATGTGACTGAATTGAATCACTATGTACACAGAGTGCAAACAACTCCCTAAACCTGTGACAGTATGGAGTAGGCGAAATGCAGACATCTCCCTAGGCCAATTGAATTTGAGAGATGAGCCAAAAATCCTACTCGGCCGCTTAATGTCGACCAGAGGAGCCCACACTGTATACAGGGAGGGAGGGAGCTGTGGAATGACAAAGAGGGGGTGGGTGGGGCTGCCAGGCCTAATATTGGCTCCTGCAGCCCCGCCCCATTTACCTGATTTGACACCTGCGTGTTCGGGTATGTCTCTCCTCCTTCCCCCTCGCCCACAAAATTCTCCCCGCCCACAGCTGCGCATGTTCCGGGGGAAGGGCCTTCTCATAGGGAAGTTGCTCCAGCCCCTTGATCATTTTAGTAGGCAAGGTGTAGGCACATACATGTGGGCCCAAGACCAATCTCAGGTTGAGTAGGCTCAAAACCAGTTCTGGTCATTTGTTGGTATCTTCTCTAATTAAGAAACTGTGTGTCATAGTCCAGTCTAAATACTTCTTTCCTCCTCACTCATATGATCACCAGAATGAAGTATGAGATGCTGAACATACTTCAGCAACAGCCACATTCTTAGAAAGCTTAGCACAATCCAACTTCAGCTAGACCACTAGAGAGAGCAGCCTTCCTTTCAAGAATGACCCAAAAATAGAATAGATCAAGCTGCATATCATCATCAAGCTAAAGCTGGGTTCTACTAACCTAAATCCAGCTCATTTACTATCTTTTGTGACTTACTAGATTCTTCAACCCCATCTTCCTGTTTTTGCAGGCAACAAAAACAACTTTACCAGCCCGCTAATGGTCTGCCAATATATGGCCCTGTGGGTCATAAATTGTGCAAGCCTGGCATACATTCTTCCCTGAATCCGAGCTGCTTAGCTACTCTAAAAAATATATATGCTCATTTTTAGGTGGTTGGGTTTTTTTTGGCCAAAATGTCCTATAAAATAAGGTAAAGATCACTTTGAGATCACATTGTGCCCGTGGATAAAATAACAACAGATTCGTATCACATTAATCTGGATGTAGGTAAATAACACATCTCCATGAAACAAATACTAGCGATACAAAGGATATTTTGCTTTGAGCAAGCAAGATCTCTGCACATGTAGGGGCTGCCTGTTCTCTTCAAAAAGAAAAAGAAAAAAAGGGGGGGGCGGGACATTGGTACATTGTATAATTAATGTCCCAGTAAATGTGACATGCCCATTTTTATAAAAAAGAAAGTTAGCCATGTGCACACGGGGCTCAGTGGACCCTTTCAACTGCATCTGGTTTAGCTGGCTTTAGATATGGGTTAACCTGTAACATCGTATCACACATGTCAGCTATGTCTTCACTTCAAAGATCTTGGGTATCAACTCTCTCTCTGTAGCAGCTGGTGGCCATGGTGGTGAGAAGCTAGACTCACTGAAAGAGGGGACCCACTGAGTGTGTCTTGCCCGAGGGCCCTCAGAAACCTGCAGTCAGCACTGCCTCCACCTCCTGCATGCAAGGAAGGCACTCTACCCTTGAGCTATGGCTCCTCCCCCTATTGATACCACATCAGAGATTCAGAGAAAGCCCATACAGCCCAGGGTTGTGTTCCCACCAGATAACTTTGGGTTCTCACAAGCAGGTCATGAAGTGATGGCGTTTCCTTCTTGTTGTTGGGACCTGGTTGCTGGTAGTATTTGGAGATATATTGCACTTGTGCATTAATTTCATAGATTTCATAGATCATAGAGTTGGAAGGAGCCTACAAGGCTATCGAGTCCAACCCCCTGCTCAATGCAGGAAACTAGAGGAGGGGTCTCCCATCCAAGTAATAACCAGGCCTGACCCTGCTTAGCCTTCCACGCTCAGACAAGCTGAGCCAGCATAAGCCACAGGCCTGTCGTACATGTCTCTGAATTAATAAAAGTTAATTATTGTTAAGAAAAATCCATACCAGGTACCACTGAATGGTACAATATTCAAAGATCAGTTTGCTTATTCATGAC
The DNA here is from genome assembly GCA_021292165.1 of Shinisaurus crocodilurus. Classification (NCBI taxonomy): domain Eukaryota; kingdom Metazoa; phylum Chordata; class Lepidosauria; order Squamata; family Shinisauridae; genus Shinisaurus; species Shinisaurus crocodilurus. Next base: position 260,250,365 of record CM037879.1, on the reverse strand, counting down.
TAGATTTCATGCGTTTAAAAGGAGAGCTGCAAGTATAGAGGAACCAAGCTGATTTGCATGTTGAAATACAGTTTTTTTCAGGGGGCTGAAATTCATGGGGGGGAAATTAGCATAACAAGTCTAAATTGTTGCTTTTTTCTTCCCATGATGGCAGCCTTTACTTTTCTTACAGCCTGTCACAACTTTCTGGAAGGTCAATCAGGTTCAATCCATTAAATAACAAGTTGCATTTGCCTACTATGTAAAAAAATTTTACTTCCATTTTCTATTATATAAGGTTTATGTCTAAGCAAATATCAGCACTTTCATTTTCCAGAAATGGATTTAGATACATGTGTGTGTGTGTGTTTTTAGAGGAGGAATTGGAGCATAGTTTATCCCTTGTTCTCTTCCCCCTTTCCACCAAATTACTCTGCGTATATTTCTTTATAATTTAGGGGTGGGGCTTCCTCTCACAGCTGCCACCACAGAGCTACTTAAGAACCGTCTTGCAAAGGCAGGTAGAGAGAGAAGAAAGAATAATGCAGTCCCCTGAATCCTGATGCATTGTTATGGGATCTCTCTTGTTTAGCCAGCTGATTTGTGGATCAATTTTGCCTTGTTCAGGCATTCAGCAACTCATGTGAGGAGGGGGAAAGTGGAGATGTGTTTGCTGCCCCTGCCCCTTCGAATGCTTCCTCATCACCCTCCACAGTCCACACACTGGAGGATGATAGTCTGCAGTGGGGAGTCTGCTCTGTGCATGTACAGTATGCTCCCTGTGCAACTTAGAATCCTAAACATGATTCAAGGGTTCTAGATCGCTCAAGGGTTCTAAATCATTCAAGAGTTCTAAATCATGTGGGGAGCCTACATGCATAGTGCAGGCTCCCCACTGCAGATGTTCACTTTCCAATGCATGGAGGGTGGAAGAGCCAAGTGAAGGGTTGTTACAGAAGGGGCGGGGCCAATGAATGCACCCTCTCTCCCCTTATGTAATTCTAATTACATAAAGGCTAGCATGCCTGAACAAGGTTTTTGTCTAGATTTTTGTCACACTGTTTGCGTTAGCTTCTCGCATGCAGAACTAAGGACCAGTGGAGGCTGGTGGCTGAGGCAGGTCCAATGTCAGTGGGGTGGTGTATCCACTCCAGACTTCAGCCTGAACTTTTAAGGAGCTATCCATGGTGCTTGACCTAATTTTAGGCTAGGGTTCAGCACCACGGATAGCTCCTTTTAAGTTCAGACTAAAACCTGGAGTGGATACACTGCCCCACTGACATTGGGGTCACCAGCCTCCACTGCTAAGGATGCAAGAGAAAATTGGTTACAAGGAAGTAAGTCCTATTTAACTCAATGGAACTTACTTTTGAGTAAACATCCTAAGGAGCACACTGCATGCATTTCAATGTTTAATTAAGGCTCATGATGACTGATCCAGAGAATTTTCATAAATTAGAGGCAGGGGGGAATTGAGATAGTTTGTGATATGTGTCTGGGCTTCTAAAATGTTTGTTAAAAGATGGTATTTCTATATTTACAAAAAGTAATATAACTGGTATCATTTCCACAATTGTATGGAAATTGCTTTCCTTTAGAGGTCCACACATGTTATAAACTGGTTTGAAATTAAAGGTTTTATCATAAGCAATTGAATTGGCTTTATATTATTTACTCTGAAAGCATGGTGCTAATATGGTAGGGGGGAGTTCTAGAAGTTCTTGGCTAGAGGGTCCAATTTGTAGAAATCCTAGTATTATGGGACACAAAGATCCCCAGAGACTGAGAGAGAGATGAAGCAGAGGTCAAGGGACAGAAAGGTGAAGGGAAGCCAGCTTGGAATGGAAGTTGGGGCTGGAATTTATACCCACACCCTAGCTACAGCCCATCCTTATGTCCACGAGCTTCTCTACATGTGGCATTTAACCCAGAACTTCACCGAAGCTTCTTCTTTCATTTTCTTTGTGGGAGTTACAGCGGGTCCTTTACACGAGGGTTTTTTCTGGAGTTTTTCTTTCTCTGCCTTCCTATATGTTCTATTACACAACCACAAGGTGGCGCTGCATTATAGTACAATTCCAGAAATACAGGGACTGTTTTTTTTTTTTTTTTTTTTAAGCATGATAGCTAAAAGATAGCTGCTTATTCTTGTTCTAAAAAACAGTGTGAAAATGGCTGCAGAACACGGGAGAGGTCCTGGGGGACGATGACATCATTTAATGCCCCTGCAAACTACTGTGAGTAAAGAATCATGAACGCACAATAAATGCCTCGTGTAGTGAAGCCCCAAGCCTCCGTTCCAAAGCAAACAGAAGTGGCAAACCACAATGGTTGTTTTTAGACAATTACATGTCCATTCCTAACACCAGCAGCATCGCAAATATGCACAACTAATTATGCACGATCCATTCCCCCTGGAGATGAAATAGGACAAAAAAGACACTCAGAACATCATTATGCACACCGAGGTGGAAGTTGATATCAGGTTTGGGTAAAGCCCCAGAAAAATGAAGTGAGCTATTTATCATTTGGCATGCCCCCTTTCAAAAGGTCCATGCACATTCTGTAAATTTCACTGCACAAATATGCCCCCTGAAACCTTCTTTCAGGGCCTTTTAGTACCTACCACTCAGTGACAGGTGGTAGATTTCCGAAAGGGCAGAGATCTCCTCACTGGACACAACAGCTAGGAAAATGCACACAAAATAATGCAACCAAGAACTCTCAGAACTGACGCCCCAAAACAAGCCAGTGACATTTCATATGACCTAAAATAACCAATGTCCTTGGTTTCATTTCTGATAAAAATGAAATGACATCAACTGAAGAAGTGGCATTGATGCAAAACTTATTCCCCCCTGGTGCTAAATAGTACTGGAAAATGTAGAATTTTTGCATCTCTTGATGTGTGTCCCATGCTAGACACTGGCTTACTATTTCCTCAGGTTCCTGGGGTGATTATTTTGATGAAGTGTTTTCATAAATCATGCCCCTGCTGGAGTCTAACTGACATCAAGGCACAGGAGAAAAGCCAGAAGAAACCTGCGTTGCGGCATGCGCTGAAGATATACGAGAACTACTTACATGCTGAGGTGAAAAATGGGAGAATAATGACACCAGTTTTACAAGGGATTTGACGTATAGTTCTATAGGTTTTAAAATCCTGGCAAACGTGCCCTCAAAAATGACTTAGAAATATGAGGAATTTACTACATACTAAACAACCGGCAACTTCATCCTTCTATGGAAAGATGGGCCCTGTTCCTCCCGCTCCCTCTGCCACCGCCGCCACTTTCCCGGTTCTTACCATTCATCAATCGGTGGAAGAAATTCATAGAGGACCACTTGGAAAAATACACTCCCTGCTCTCAGTTTTACACCTTATTCTACTCCCTATTTCAAGAAAGACTGTTTTATATTATCATCCAATCAGGCACTCTGATTTATGAAATCCATTGACAGCAGTATGAGGAAGAGGCAGGAAGCTGTGACCAGCTTAAGATCTGACATGAATACAGGGCAGGGAGAAGCAGGAAGGGCACGGGCCTCGTGCTCTCGGGTTCCTTCGCAAGCCCAAAACAGAATTTCGTATCTTGCGTACGTGTAAGTGGCTGGATGGGGTGTCTCAGCTGTGGTGGTGGTGGCGGCAGTGGTGCAGCTGGGTAATTTCGGACCTTGAACTTATGGCGGTGTGTGTGTGTGTGTGTGTGTGTGTGTGAGGGGGCTGGCTTACAACAGCAAAGACAAAACCTGTTTGCCAGCCCCCATTAAAAAGAAATACTCTGAGCATGTGCAGTTCTGCATTTTAAACTGATTTGAAATCATAGAACCATCATGACTACAGGAATGCGATGGAGTTCGCTTCTGCCGCCCTTCCGCTAAACACATTTACTTAGGAATAAGCACTATTTTGTTGTTGAAAAGAGGAATATATTCAATTAACAATAAACCTTTCAGTGTAACGTCTGGTGTTAAGGGCTTTCCATGTTCAACTTCACCCAGGCTCCAAAATGCTGGGAAATTGCAGCTGGATGGGGTGTCAAGGGCCACTCCCTTAACAAATGTGTTATTTAGGCAATGTGCATATGGCATGCTATCCTCTACTGTGGTTACTTCCAGCTTCACCACTACCTTGGAGCTGGGAGGTTGTCAGTGTGGCAGAATGGTGGACCTAAGTCCCAGGTTTGTCTGTTCTCTGGAATAGACACATGGAGTCTACGCAACTGAAGCGGTCATGCCACTGAAGCTACCCTTCCATGTTACAAATAACCAGCTGGCAACCAATACCATCCACACAGAAGATATAGAGTTGGAAGGGACCACTAGGATTTGGTCATGATGACTCACTTTAGATTGGGACCATGTACTTGGGCAAACTCCATTGAGTTGAGTGTGAATTATTCTAAATAAATATGATTAGGATCTCAGCTTGGAGTGCTATTTATAACTCATATTATTTAATAAAGTGGAATTGTGCTGAATTAAATTGATTTTAACCCGATTTTAGGTGATTCTCCCCTCCTCCAGCAGTGTGATAGCACACTCCCCCATTTGTTCCCCCAGTGACCACACCTAATAACACATTGTTCAGGAGAGTTCCTGACCCACTGGAGAAATTTCTGTGTGGGGGGGAGGGGGGTGGCTGCAGAGAGGAGGGGATAGGAAACTTTCCTTCTGTGAACGTCTTTAACTTATCTTAGAATCCAAGCCATTATATATAAAATATGGAAGGATAAAGTCTATGGGAGGAATTCCTTGACCAGTTATATTTTTCTTGTCACTAGATGTGCATTTTCATGTGAAAAAAACCCCATTACTTATTTGAAGGTTGGCAGGTTCCATGTGTCACTTTCCCTGCAGTTTTCTTAATTGTTCAGTTTAACTTAGACCCCAGATAGCAGCATGCACTCATCATCCATCATCCCATTATGCCATAGGTTTAATAAACAATATAGCAATCCTGTGTCTATTTACTCAAAAGTAAGTCTGCCTCTGTTCAATGGGACTTACTCGCAGGCAAGTGTGCATGCATCTTAATAATCTCCGTATGCATGCATTTTGTGTGCAGCCGCACTGCATCTTGGGTGTTGTAGTCCTATTTATTTACAAAATTTATAAACCACTCTATATCTTAAAAAGAAACAGTGAAGGGGGGGGGGGGAAATCAAAATGCAATATAATAAAAATATTTAAAATGAAGTTATGTCAATAAAACCATGGCTGGTCATTCAGGAAAAGCTCATTTAAATAAGAATGACTTCAGTCAGTGGACGCTGAAAACAAAGCAAGGTTGATGCCTGCCTGACATCAACGGGCAAAGAATTTCATAGCGAAAGTGCCAGTACACCTGCTTCATTTAAAGCTTCTTTTCTTCTGAAGCAGAAGAGAAATGAATTTGGGAATAAATGTTCAAAATTTGGAGTAGGCCTTGGAACGTAAAAATAAATAAATAAATAAATTATGGGACTGGGCAAGATGATAAGATGTGGTTTGGAAGAAAAGGTTTAAAATATCAGGACAAAAGAGTAATGTTGCTTATGCTGCATTTGGAAATGTTGCAGCTCGTTCACTCGGAACATGGATTCTTTGCAAGAACGGGGAGAAAGCAGGCGAGCAGCAAGGCGGGGGGCTGTGTGAGCAGGCTAGTCATCGCTGAGGACATTTTGGCAGTGCCCCATCTTTCACTTCAGGAACCTCATCTCTTAAGAGCTCCCTTCTTGTGGAAAAGCTGCTTCAGTTCCTTCTGCCAGCCTTCCTTTAATGCACCATGGAAAGAATTTGCCCTGATAACTTGGCCTCCTGTTTTTTGTCATTAATTTCTGCTGCCATCCTTTTCTTTCTTTGGCTCGTCGTGAATTGCCTTCTTGTGCCCAGCTGGATTTAAAACTACACATTAGGCTACTTGGTTTATTTATTTTATTTATTACATTTCCATGTTCAATGTCCCAGATAGTGTCTTGGGAGAGGAACAGTGCAAGGAATTAGTAAATCATGGGTGGATCCAGTATGGAAAACAACGACGGCCTTGTTAATTGCTAGCTACATCAGCCCTTTGCTCCACCTCAAACTGGTAGTTCTGCAGGAACACGTCTGTGGCCTTCCAGTGGCAATCACGTGGAATCTTTGTGAAAGAAGTATTAGGGGAAGTTATTATAACCGGCGGTGCAGAGGAAAATTCTGACGTGCAGGAGCTCATCATGAGACTCCCCATAGCCAACCCCCCCCCCCAAGGAGAGTCCAAAAATGCAGGCAACGGTGTCGATCCAAGTCAACATACCAGTTCTAGCAGTTTTCATTTCCACCAGGAGCAGGCCTTTTGTAAAGCTGGTGGGTCTTAATTGCCCATTCAAGTTCAATCCACCCGAAAATACCTTACGTTACAACAGGGACAGCTCACAACAGTGCAGTGTTGCCGGGGCGAGAAAATCCATTTCCCGCTCAGCTCCTGTGAGGACAGCAGCTAAACACAGAGGGAACAGGGAAACCTGAGCGGGTGGCAGATGGCATCATCATTCCTGCTCTTCAAAAAGTCCCAGCGCTTCGACCCTGTGATTCCTGGCTCCACTACAACACCGATTATGAGAATGGTGCACAGAGCATAGGAAGCAAGCTGCCTTATACCAGTCAGACCACTGGGATATCTAGCTCAGGACTGACTTTGCTGGCTGGCAGCAGCTGTGCACAGTTTTGGAGTCTTTCCCCACCCTACAGGGAGATGCCAAGCACTGAACCTGGGCCCTTCTGCATGCCAAGCATGCACTCTGCCCCTGAGCCACGGTCCGTCCCCATCATGGTCTCATCAGGATGTAGCAGCCGTGTAAAAGTAAGGATGTCAGAGAAATCTACAATGGATTCAAAGCAGTTTGGGTTTCTATGAATTCACCCTGTGGATTGTGCAGCGGACCGGCTATTCCCGAGCTGCATGGATTCAACGGGTTTGCAGACCTTTTTTTTTACGTTCCAGAATTTTATGCAAATTTAGTCATAGAAATATATGGGGGGGGGGAGGACACTGACCAAAAATTCACATTATACATATGCAATGTATAACCCTATATATTTTATATAAAGCAAGATATACTACTATCTGTAGGCATAGTTATACATAGACTTCAAGAATGGCAGACCAAATATTTGAGACCATGCTGTTTCCGCCTGACCTCATACAAGGCAACTTCCTAATGTTTTCCCTACAGCAGCCTTCCCGAATCTGATGACCTCCAGGTGTTTTGGACTGCATCTCCCAGCATTCATGACCATTGGCCATGCTGGCTGGGGCTGATGGGCGTTAGAGTGGCAAGGTGTCCTACTTTACAGAGAGCTCTATTTTGGAGAGCTGGCAGAAGACAGTCCTCTATTTGAAAGTGTCCTTTATTTGAAAACATGTCCAGCCCAAGTCCAGTTTGAAGAACCTTTATCCACCAATTAGGATGGCTGGCCACCAGTTTGGACAGCTTTAAAAGGGGATTGGATAAAGTAATGGAGGATACAGCTATCAATGGCTACTAGTCCTGATGGCTCTATGCTGCCTTCAGTATCAGAGGCAGTGTGCCTATGTACACCAGTTGCTGGGGAACATGGGTGGGAGAGTACTATGGTGCTCATGTCCTGCTTGTGGAATCCCATGGGCAGCTGGTTGACCACTGTGTGGACAGAATGCGGGGCTAGATGGACCCTTGGTGACCTTGGTCTGATCCAGCAGGGCTCTGCTTATGTTCTTATGTTCTTAACCTTCAGAAGGGAGAGCCAGCCCAGCGGGGGCCTGGAAGATGCCCATCTACAGTGAGCACCTGGACAGCCGACTGAAAGGCACACCGCAACACCAAGGCAGTCTTCGCCACTATGGTGAGATGTCTTGTATCACCATTTAAACAGCAGCGATTATTTCGAAATTTGGATTTATACATATAAATGAGCATATGCAAATGCTAGGCAAATTGGTATCCTCTTTTGTCCTCTTTTGTGGTGATGCATTTCTTCTTCTCTGACAATGCATAAGTGGGAGTTGAAGCCCCAAACATCTGGAGGGCACCATCGGAGAAGGCTGCCCTCCAGAACCATCAGAAGGATGGTGTGTGTGTGTGTGTGTGAGAGAGAGAGAGACCTGGTTCACACATAAATGAGAAACCACTGTGGGTGACTTTCCCTGTGGAGCTTCTCTGAGTGAAGCCATAGCCCAGTGATGGCGAACCTATGGCACGGGTGCCACAGCTGGCACGCAGGGACCTCTCTGTGGGCACTCGAGCCATTGGTCACCAGATCGCGAAAAGACTGTCCCCTTCTGCAAAACACTAATGATCTTGTTCTCACAGTGTGGAACATAATAACTTTATTCTAGAATTCCTCTTACAGAATTCTTTTCTACATTGTTATCACATTTAAAAGATTTTGAAGAATGATGCACAGAGCATGGCTTGGATGTAAAGCCCTAACAGTTGACCCGAGTGCTGCATGTGCTGCTCTCAAACTAATGGAGTATGAGCCAAGGTTTGACAAATTATCAGCATGCATGCAATAGCAAAAATCACATTAATTGTGCAAAAGCATGCCCAATGCAAACTTTTACCTAATGCAGTGTTTGCAGTCCAAGACATAAAGTGTTTAAAATGTGTTAAGCACGTTTAGTTTTCTTGTTTATCTTGCTCATCCTAGTACAGGTTGACTTTTACTTTTACTAATCCGACACCTGTAGAAGCAGGGAAAGGACCCGGGGTAAAGCTTGCCCCATACAATTTCAGTCTGGCATATAATCATATTACAAGTTGAGAATCCCTTATCCAAAATACATGTGCCTAATTATTTAAAAAGTTTGTATAAATTCCCTTCAAGCTATGTGTACAATGTAGTACTATAATTTTTGAGTTGATTTTTTTCCCCAACAAAAAACTGTTTGTATCATTGAAAGCTTTGTTATTGTGTTTTTCTTTTAAGACAAAAGATGTTAATTAGTTCGGACAACTGTATGAGTTGTTTTTCTAAAACTAAAACCTCGGTATTCAGGTTTAATTGCAGTGTTGGCACTTTGAAATAAATAAGTTGGTTTTGTGTTGCAGTTTGGGCACTCGGGCTCAAAAAGGTTCGCCATCACTGCCATAGCCCATTCTGAAAATTCAAGCTGCGGCAGGTAGGTGGCGTAGCTTGTCGTTACGTGCAAACCTGGCCAGGGGGGGGTTGTTGTTGTTGGGGTGGTTAACAAGCCACCTGCAACCCTACAGCCCATGGGTTGTGGGTGGCTTGTTATCCACCCCAACAACCCACCCTGGCTGGCTTTGCACGTAACGATCAGCTACAGTGTACCCCCATCGTGGCTTGAATTTGTAACATGGCAGATGGCGCTGCAAGGAGGAGCCCCATGGGGAAATTATCCCACGGTGGCTTCTTGTTACATGCAACTGGGTGTGCGTGTGTGTGTGTGTGTGTGTGTGTGTGCGTGCAGAAAGTGCTCAGGCTACACAACAGAAGCCACAGACTGCACTGAGGCCCCAAATGCTTTCAGCCAGCCTCCTTACTCATGAGGAATAGTATCCCAAGCAAATGACTTCAAGCAGTGCCAGATCCAAGTTTTGTTTGGGGGGGGGGCTTAGGCAAGATGCCTTCAGAGGGTCTCTACCTGAGTGGGTCCACCTACTCCTCACTTCTGTCCCCACTGCTGTTCATTTGCACTCTCCCTCTGCACCCAACCTGTACAACTGTCCAGAGGGGGAGCACAAGGCCAACGAAGGATGATGATCTATCTCCACACTCAGGCCACTGCTTGCATGCAGGGCCAGGAGGCTCTGAGGGTTGACAGTGGGCCCCCTTCAGAGGGATGGGCCTCGGCAGGTGCCCAACAATGCCTACCTCTGACGCCAGCCCTGATTCCAAGAGCAGCCTGTGTTGGAACGGTAGTGATGGTGGGGAGATAAAATTAGAGAAAAGGTCTTAACAGTAAGAATATTTACAGTCACATAGCAAAGGATGGTTGGGCATTTTAGACAACTGGGTTTATTTCTCCTTTTGTGAGTTGGAGCAACAACAGCATCATTCTGGGCCACTGAGGCTCAATACAGTCACATGATAATGCCCCTTACGGGTCTCGAAAATGTGTTAAGCTGATGCAGATCAATTCGTGACAGAAGTGAATCCTACCAAAATGGCAACAGGATTAGGTCTTATTTTCTTATATCCCTGCATTTTTCCTGGGTGAGTTAGCTCCTACATGCACTGACGTGCAGACAGAGCTACAAATGAGAATATCAAAGGAACGTTAGACCCAAAGGGACAGCAGCATCAGCCTAACCCTTGACCCGTCTGCCAGCACTGCCCTGTGTCCTGGGGCTAGAGAGCAAGCTGGGAAGCCATCCTAATGCATCATCATCATGCGTCAGCACAGCAGGGAGAAGCAAAGGGATGATCTCGAACTCCTGCCATTTTTGGCCAGCATCATCAACTACTTACAAAAATCTATCTAAATGTCGAACACTAGAGGGCAGCAGTGGCACGTAAACAGCTGGCTGAGTAGACCTCCTCCACCAGTGATGCCTCAGTACCATAGCTAAGTGTGCCAGCTGCACACGTACTTCTGTATATGCTACTTTTTTTTTTAAGACCAGGGGCCCCTTTAAAAACACAGCTCTTTCAACTTGATCATCCCATCGTTTGTATGTATGCAGTAAAAGAACCAAATGAATTAATTTGCCTCGGAATGGCCTCCCAGAACACCAACTGAACTCTTTTCAAATCTGTCATCAAAACCCACTTTTTCTGTAAGTCTTCAGCACAACCTCCTAGTTCCCGTGCTGGACTGTAACTCAACTTGTATCTAAGCTTCATCATGTGTAGCTAAACAACGGCCTATGGCTTCCCTGTTTACCCCTCCCCTCCCTCTTTTGTTCCCATTGTGTTGCATTTTAGATTGTATCATCTTGTACACACTAAAGCACTGTGCATACCGATGGCACAGCGATGGTGGTGATGGTGATGATGATACATAATTTAAGCAATGGTTAGAGCAACCCTATGGTCTTTGAAATGGGTGGTGCTAGGTACCGAGAAGATCTGGGGGTTCAGGCCCACAGGACAAAAGAAATGCTCAAATTTGCATATGCTAATTAGTTTACATATGCTCTAAAGTCTGTGCGTGTGTGTGTGTGTGTGTGTGTGTAAAGGAGCCTGTCTCCTAAGGACACCCCTATTTGTAAAAAGGGATGCATGGACAGGGGAGAGGAGGGCATTTGATTTCAGAAAAAACCTTAGGCAGAAAGATTCAAGGGTGGGGGGCAGCAGGAGCTGAAGCACATGTGGCAAAAAGCCAGCTCATCCAGGGGGATCCGATGCAGCAGAGATAACCAGGGGCCCCTGTAGCTTTATTTCAGCAAGTGCTCATGGACAGCAGGGCGGTGGGGCAGAGGGCCTCCCAGAGATTCAGGGCTCCAGATGAAAGATTCAGGGCTCCAGCCCTAGTGGGCCACCCCCGAACACCGCCCCTGCCTGAGAGGGTGTCCCAGGGGCAACAGGATGGTGTGGATCCCCCCCCCAGAGCCATAGACACAACTACAACCTGGCGGGGGGATCTGAGTGAGGGTTCCCCCCTCCTCCCCACTCCAAGCCGCCATGGAAAGCTCTGCTGTTGCGACTTTGGAAGAGGATCAGGAAAAGAGAAAAAGGTGCAGGATAGGGGGGAGAGGAGACACATGGATCTGCCTGATCCACAAGCCTCTTTGTCACCCTTCCCACCCACAGCAAGGTAAGTCAGCTGGATGGGCTGAGAGGCCGTCTAGCTGAAAATTATGTTTCAGGTGGAATGTGAGGGTAAAAAAAACACCCTGTTGTTCTACCTGCCCTGCCTGGCTCTCTTTCTGTGTGTCCCCCCCCCCCCCCAAACACACACTCCAGCAGCTTTTTTCTCAATCCTTCACATCTCTAGTCCTACTTGGATGCAAGGGTCCAGGAGGGGCCGTAGGCGACTTCTATTCTCATTCTCGCCCAATAGCCTTTGGGATGCCTCAAGGTTTCATCCTGTCTCTATGCTTTGTTTTGTTTTTGTTTTTAACATGAAATTTTCATGTTTTATTGACATGAAACTTCTGGGTGAAGTTATCCGGAGGTTTGGGCTGAGGAGTCTGCTGAATGTGGGTAAACACACAGCTCTACCTCTCCTTTCTATCTTCTAAGTTCTAATACCAAGGAGGTGGTGGTGGAAACCCTAATCAAGCGTTTTGGGGGCAATTCCGGTGTGAATGAGGGCAAACAAAGTGAAACTTAATCCAGACAAGGCAAAGATGTTGTGGGCTGAGGAATCTGCTGATCTGCTGTACATCTAGTCCTGGAAGGAGTTGAACTCTCCATAAAGGGCTTTCTCTACATGGGGTTTTTAAGCCGCCACTTTACCGAGGCTTCTGGATTCTTTGCGGGATTAAGATCGGCTCCTTTACACATGCTTTTTTTTCTGGGGGGTTTCTGTCTCTGCTTTTCCATATGTTCCATTACACAACCACTAGGTGGTGCTGAGGTATAGCAGAATTGCTCAGATCACAAGGGTTTTATGCCACCATTCACAGATAATACAACTTTCCTTGATCTAAAAAAAAGCTGTGGAAATGGTTGCAAATAACGGGAGAGGCCCTGGAGGATGACTATGTCGTGTAAAGCACCTAGTGCAAACTACCAGGAGCGAGGAATCACAAGTGCCCATTGATTAAATGCCTCATGTAGAAAGGCTCAAAGAGTCAAGCATGCCGTTTGGGAGTGGTCATGGACCTGGCACTCTCCATGGAGGTGTACAACCTGGCACAAGCCTGTAGTGCTTTTTACCTGCTTTGGCTGGTTCATCAACTGCAGCAGCTCACACCTCAATGACACATGTGTTGTTTCTGTCTGGATCATATTGTTGTAATATACTCTATGTGGGGCTCCCCTTAAAGACAGTCTGGAAGTTGCAGTTGGTACAGAATGCATTTATAGGGTGAATCATAAATATACTCATGCTTACACAGTTGACTATGGGCCTCTCCATAGGTACTCTATTGTGGCACCAGCATTACCTGAACTACACAAGCTCCTTGCAAAAATGGCATGAAACGGTACTGTTCTGGAGAGCTGCGCATCTTTGAGCGACACTAGGCTCATTGAAGAACTGGGAGACATTCAGCAGCAGATAATCCTTGTCTGTTCCATGGAGAAGGTACAGTCTGTTCAACATGTCAGGAGCATTCTGAAGTAAGACACATTCTTGAACATTGTGCACTCCCTAGAAAAGATAGGATGCTTGAGATACCTAGAAGGTGTTTTCCTGTTAGATAAGCAGGCAGGTACATGAAAATAATCTCTAGCAGCCATTAGATGTGGTTTCAGAGAAATCCAGAAGAATGGGGACATGGGGTGCTGATAGGGTGATGAGGGATTGGTTAAAAACACAATTGAAATAAAGGGGAACTGGTGATCATGGAGACCCCTGAGAGATGCAGTTGGTACATCCATGGAGAAGAGCCTTTGTTAGCCTCATACCAGTAATGAATTCTGGCCGCGTATGTACCTCCACTGTGGAGAGGCTGGTTTACACTAAGTCAGATGTATCAGCCTTACTCAGATTAAAGCATCAAGCTGCTAGGAGTATTTGATGTGGTTGCACATCAAAATAATGAACATCATGTCGGATTCTACAGGAATCACTTATCGCTTTCCGATGCCAGCCAGCCATAGAGTATGCACAGAGATGCTGGCAAATTGTATTCCTTTTAGATAGTCATCAAGGACCTTTATAAAAACCAGAGAAAACTCTTATAAATTACAAACCACGCTGTCATGACAAGGGTGCCTGAATTAATTATGAAGGCGTGAGTTGGAGAGTGGAAGAGAAACTACAGTCTGAAGTACACACAAGTTGCTGCACACACAACTACAGCTGGATCACAGCCAGTTTAAGTGAAGCGGTGGGCAGCGGAGGCTGGTGATGCCAATGGCAGTGGGGCTCCTTACCCATTGCAGCTTTTATTCTGAGCTTCATAGGAGCTATCCATGGTGTTGAACTCCAACACCCCCAATAGGTTCACTGCTATGGAGCACCATGGATAGCTCCCAAAAAGCTCATAGGAGTCACCACCAGCCTCCCCTGGTGGCAGGCACATAGCCAGGGATGTCCACAAACTGGTGGGGGGCACGCCCCGCCTCTCCACGGCACTCCCCCCACCTCTCGATCCTCCGCGGCATGGAGCAATTATCCGAGACCGGCGCAGGCGGTGCGGCCAGTTCACCACAGAGAGGTGAGCGGCCGTTGGATCCCAGTACGCGCACTCGAGGCGAGCAGATACATCGTAGGGTTGTGTGAGAATTTTTCATGAACCGTTGAGCGAGAGCAAACTCGCCTTTTTCCTTTTTAGCTCTGTGCGTGCACCGTTTCCGAACGCAAAAAAAAAACAACAGATCGGTACAACACCAGCCTCCCCTGCGCTGGTACCTGATCCATTTGTCAGGGACAGAACCTGGCACCTCTTGCATGTAAAAGACGTGCTCTCCCACTGATCTACAGCACCACAGAGACTCTGCTCACCCTCTCCCCTGTAACTGAAGCACTCCGAAGGTGGTCATGAAAAGAGCTGCACTCCAGAAATCTGCTCTCCTTAAAAAGTGCTGGTAAAACAAAGCAGATGGGTTATTTTATGCCCACCCCAAAAACATGCTCTAAGGTTCATCCACAGTGGGAGAGTGAGAAAAGACAGAGTTCACAGATAGTTCAGGACACTTGGCTGCTGCATAATTTTAAAATTTAAATTCCTTTGTGAGATGTAACTTGCAAGTAAACGAGAAACATAATTTCATGCACCATTCACCAAAGCGGCCATGAAACTCTAGGTTCTCCCCCTGAAGAATGTAAGAGCCACATGTGTCATGATCAAACAGAGTGCCATTCCAAAGGGAGCCATGCTACAAGAAACAAAACAAATGGGGCTTTTTTGGTTGTGTCTTTAACTCCCAGGTATATTGTATATCATGTTCTATTGTATTTGCTGCCTTCGTCTTTTTCAGAGTCCACATGGCAAATGCATGCTGTGTATCATTCCCACAGTGCCTTTCACGATAAACTTGTTTTGCCCATTGTCTCTCTCCCCTGTACACTAGAAGACTGTAGGTGTTCGGTAATGGGCATTTCACTTTGGTTTCATGCAAACAACACAAATGACTAACTTTAATGGTGGGTGAAGGTAATTACGATTCATACTCTTGTTGTTTGTTTTACTCCCGTCTTTTTATTGGAAGATGCCAAGTCCCTTTCTGTGCTGTGAAATAGGGAAGGGATTGGGCGTCTGCAAGTAGCTAGAGCAGGAGTGCAGACCCTTTTTCAGGCCAAGGGCTGAATTCCATTTCAGAGACATTTTCAGGGGGCGCATTCTGATGGAAAACAGGATGAAAGGAAAAAAGGGCAGGGCCGAAACGGCCGGCACATTTTAGCTTAAAGATCTTACTGCCAGTCACTAAGCCAGTGTTCTCCAACCTTGGGTCCCAAGATGTTTTTGGCCTACAATTCCCAGCATGCCCCAGCCAGCTATGCTACACTGGCTGGGGCATGCTGGGAGTTGTAGGCCAAAATCTCCTGGGGACCCAAGGTTGGAGAACACTGCACTAAGCCTTAGGAGATGCACTTCAATTTTTTAGGATGGGGAAAAACTGCACAAATGCCTGGAAATCACTAAATGACCGGTAGCTGGGGGAAAGGGGAGGAGCCAGGGGAAGGGGGCGTGGCCATCTGCGGTGCTTCGGAGGGCTGGATTGGGACCCCAGGCCTGAGGTTTTGGCACCTCTGAGCTAGAGGAAAACACTGCGTCCGATTGCAAGCACCAGTTACAGTGCATTCTTAGGCATGTCTACTCAGAAGTAAGTCCCACTCAGTTCAATGGGGCTTACTCCCAGGTAAGTGTGTATAGGTATAGGATTGCAGCCTTAGTAGTGCAATATTACCCTGTTCCAGCTGCCCTAAATAGTAATTTAAAAATGTTCCTTAACTTTAAATTTCCAAGGTTGTGACATTAATGTTTCCCATTATTTGTATTTTTTTAAATAGTACTTCTAGGCTCAATAAGGATGCTGTGTGAGCTGCACTGTCACATTTCGCTTCTTTCTTATACAGAAGTTCTTACACCCCAATAGCTAAGCAAATCATGCATTACTTGTGTTAAGCAGGATGTGTGAGAATTTCTTATAAAGATAATACCCCCGTTTTCCCCTTTACTATGGATCTAATAGGTGTTGTATATTGACACATTTAAATCTTGAAAAAAAGGTTTGTAAAAATTATTTTCAAAAAAGTAAGAGCCCCCCCCCCCTTGACGGTGTGGCAGGCCATGAGCGGGATAAATGGGTCCCGGCTATAGGGGGGGAGGAAACAATATATGTGTGGTTGTGGGGGTTTAGGAATATGTGTTTTTCTTTTTTTTGTATTTGTATAGGGTAGTTGTTTGTTTAAGTTTTTTGGTTATTTGTAGTATAATGTGGATGTTTATGTCTTTTTTTTTGTAGTTTATATGTTAGTATTATTATTTTTTCTTTTCTTTTTATGTATGTTCTGTATTTGTATTTATATGATTTCGGAAAAATTTAAATAAAAAATATATTTAAAAAAAAAAAAAGTAAGAGCCTATGAGAACATATAACACAGACAAGAATACAGTACCGGCGGTGGAGGTGGCAAGCAAAACACAATTTCAAAAAAACCCTTCTAAGTCAGGATGAAAAACCTAGTGCCTGCCAGCCAAATCAGGCCCACCTGCGGTTCCCCAGATGGCCACACCCCTTCCCCTGACCCCACCCCTTTCCCCCGACTGCCAATCATTTGGTGATTCCTGGCTTTTGCGCATTTCCCAGCATTCTAAAAGGTTGACGTGCTTCTCCTACGGCTCAGCTCCTGGCAGCAAGAGCTTTCCACTAAAATATGCTGGGATTTGGGGTATTTTGACCCTGCCCCATTTGCCTTTGGCTCCAGTCCATTTTGCCTTCAGCCCCACCCACTGGTGGAATGTGCCCCCCCAAGAGCTTTTCCAAAAATGAATTTGGCCCTGGGGATGAAAGAGACACCCCCACCCCTGTTCGAAGGGTTTCAAAGGCTGCAGTCCCCGTGAGGGAGTCACAGGACAGGATACTGCAGATCTGGATGGAAATTGTAATGTTGCCCGCTTAAATCAACGAGGTGATGTAACCACTAGTTACAGTGTGAGGAAAGGTTTAATTGAACAATCCCCTCCTCCCTACTTCCGGCCTTTCTGTGGCCAGCGATCTCTCTTCTCTCTCTCTCTCTCTCTCTCTCTCTCTCTCTCTCTCCCCCCCCCCCAACAAGATGGACACACGGTCTGAGCTGGCTTCCAGCCAGTGATCTCCAATGAAGACTCTAACCTGCCTGTCTGCATCCTGCATATATGAATAAACAAACTGTCTGTAAGTAAAACTAATAAATGTCTTTCTTAGTTTTAAACGTTGTATGGACAATCCGTTCCTTTTAAGAGCCTTTTAGCAAGGGTTTAGCAACCCACGTGGTGATAACCAGTTTCAATAACCAGGCTGTACATAAGGGGGAAAATAAAAATCTGCTTTGTCCTAACCAGTTTAGGACTGACTCCTTTCCCTATCCTCCAACAGATCTCCCCTCCACAGGCTGAGATGGACATCTGTTCATGGAGGCCCTTTCTGAGCGGCAGTGGGCCTTTCTGCTGCCGTGGCTGCCCCATTGGTGATGGGGCCAAAAGCATTTGAAGGCAACTGAGGATCACCAGGGTGCCCCCGGACAGAGTTGGAAACTGTGCCAGCCCAAGAGGGGGCGTAGCAAATCCTATGGGAGGAGGGGGGAAGCAGCACCCACCCAATTTCTGTCCTGGCCCTGTGCAAGCTGGCAGGGCTTAGGAAGTGGTAGCTCCACCATGGAATCTCCCCCCCCCCCGCCGCCATCATTCCCCCCCACCACCACCCAATTCCTCTGTTAAGGAGTGCGCCTTTATATAAAAAAAATCTTACCCAAATCATGTTGCTTATCCCACAAAGGAGAAGTCAAGATAGATGAGCAGTTTTTAGCTTCCTTGTGCTGTACTGTGTTTTTGCTGGAAAAACCGACCACTCTCTGCATTCCTTCTATAATTATAGATTTTCCCTCCTGAGCTTGCAAGTAATAGCGAACTTGAAAGGGGTCTTTGATCAGCATCTTTTAACAACGGACAGTTTATTTTTATGTAATGATCTGAACTTCAGTGTTTTTCTTCATTTCCATGTCAGCATTTCCAAACAATAAATTTCCACAAACAAGACATTTGACTGTAGATCATATTTGAGATCCTTTGATCCCAGAGTCTCTGGTTAGCTTCATTATTAAGTACTTTGACTTCTGTTTACTCCCCAAATATTCTCTCACCCTCATTTCACCCTCATAAACAGAAATAGGATTTCTTTCTAACTAACTAACTAACTAGTTAGCCTTCCTCCAAATCCAAACAACTGTTTTCTCTCCCCTATTCCTTCTGAGAGATATAGAATAAATACTGAAGGAGCAAATTCTTACCTTGATTGTTACTGCCTTCAAAATACTGAGTTGACAGAAAAATAGCTAATCAAGAACAGGGTGAGGTTGGGAATGGACAGAAGTTAGCTATGCCACAAGAATGAATCAAGCTTAAAATGAGAGTGTAGCTAACTTAAGGTGACCATTTTTTTCAAATTTAAAATTTTTATTTATTTATTTAATTTCTATACTGCCCCACAGCCGAAGCTCTCTGGGCGGTACATAAAACAACAATAAAAACATACAAAATAGTTTAAAAGATTAAAAAGCACAGTTTAAAATACAATCCAAAAGTTAATAAAACTAAGTCTACAGGTGACAATCCCCCCCCCCGCCCCGTGCTATTTTGAGCTCTTAACTATTGAATGCCTTGGCATAGAGGGAAGTCTTAACCTGGCGCCGAAAAAAGATAGTAAGGTTGGCGCCAGGTGGGTCTCAGTGGGGAGCTTATTCCATAATTGGGGGGCTACCACTGAGAAGGCCCTCCTCCTTGTTGCTACCAACCGAGTCTCTCTTGGAGGTGGCAGTTGGAGGAGGGCCCCAGATGTTGAGTGTAGTGTCCGGGTAGATTGCAGTTGGGAGAGACGAGACGTTCTGTCAGCTATTGTGGTCCTAAGCTGTGTAGGGCTTTATAGGTTAGAACCAGCACCTTGAATTTGGCTCGGAAGCATATTGGCAGCCAGTGCAAACGAGCCAGAACCGGTGTAATGTGCTCAGACCTTCCGGTCCCCGCAATAAGCCTGGCTGCTGCATTTTGCACAAGCTGCAGCTTCTGAACAGTCTTCAAAGGCAGCCCCACGTAGAGTCCATTGCAGTAGTCTAGTTTAGAGAGCACCAGAGCATAGATTACTGAGACCAGGCTATCCCTGTCCAGATAGGGGCATAGCTGGGCCACCAGCCAGAGCTGGTAGAAGGCACTCCTTGCCACTGAGGCCACTTGAGCCTCAAATGACAAAGATGGCTCCAGGAGCACCCCCAAGCTACGAACCTTCTCTTTCAAGGGGAGTGCAACTGCAACCCCATCCAGAACAGGTTGAACACCCTCCATCCGGTCAAAGGAACCACCCACTAACAGCATCTCAGTCTTGTCTGGATTGAGCCTCAGTTTGTTAGCCCTCATCCAGTCCATTGTCGCAGCCAGGCACCGGTTCAGCACATCCACAGCCTCAGCTGCTGAAGATGAAAAGGAGAAATAGAGCTGTGTGTCATCAGCGTACTGATGGCAATGCACTCCAAAACTCTGGATGACCCCACTCAGTGGTTTCATGTAGATGTTAAATAGCATGGGGGATAAGACCGACCCCTGAGGAACCTCGTACTGGAGAGTCCATGGGGCCGAGCAACATTCCCCAAGCACCACCCTCTGGAGCCGGCCATCCAAGTAGGAGTGGAACCACTGCAATGCAGTGCCCCCCACCCCCAACTCAGACAGCCGCTCCAGAAGGATACCATGATTGATGGTATCGAAAGCCGCCGAGAGATCCAGGAGTATCAACAGGGTCGCACTCCCCCTGTCTCTCTCCCGACATAGGTCATCATACAGGGCGACCAAAGCTGTTTCTGTGCCAAAACCAGGCCTGAACCCTGACTGAAATGGATCCAGATAATCAGTCTCGTCCAAGAGCGCCTGGAGCTGGTTGGCCACCACCCGCTCAAGGACCTTGCCCAGGAAAGGAACATTTGCCACCGGCCTAAAGTTGTTGAGATCTTCCGGGTTCAGAGAGGGTTTCTTCAGGAGTGGTCTCAACACCGCCTGTTTCAGGTGGCATGGGACCACTCCCTCTCGCAAGGAGGCATTGATCACCTCTCTGGCCCAGCCGGCCGTTCCCTCCCTGCTAGTTTTTATAAGCCAAGAGGGGCAAGGATCCAGAACAGACATGGTTGCACGAACCTGTCCAAGCACCTTGTCAACATCTTCGAGCTGTACCAACTGAAACTCATCCAAAATAACTAGACCAGGCTGTGCTCTGGGTACCTCTCCTGATTCTACTGCTAACATTGGAGTCTAAGTCCCTGCGGATGCAAGAGATTTTTTCCTGGAAGTGCCTAGCAACTATATTGCAGCGGGCATCAGATGGGTCGATGATGTCCCTGGGGCCAGCGTACAACAGGCCCCGGGCGACCCTAAAGAGCTCCGCTGGGTGGCAAAGAGATGATTGGATAGAGGCAGTGAGGTGTTGTGTCTTTGCCACCCTCACTGCCTCTAGGTATACCTGGATAGGCATGTACCAAGGCTCGATTGCATCCACTAGGAGTTTTCTTCCACCTGCACTCAAGCCGTCTCCTGTTTTGCTTCATCACTCTCAGCTCTGGGGTATACCACAGAGTCGTACGAGCTCTACTACAGAGTGGGAGCTCAGGAGCGATCGTGTCAACCGCCCGGGTCATCTCTCTATTCCAGAGATCAACCAGGGACTCGACAGGACCGCCAGCCATATCAGCCGGAAAACCCCCAAGGGCCCTCTGGAAACCATCCAGATCCATCAGCCTCCGGGGGTGGACCATCTTAATAGGCCCCCCACCCTTGCAGAGGGGGAAAGCTGCCGTTAGCCTAAATCTCAGCAGGTAGTGATCTGACCATGACAAGGGGACCGATTCAAAGTCCCCCACCTTCAGATCACCATCTCCATACTCGGCTAAAACAACCAGGTCTAGTGCCCTGCTACATGTGTTGGGCCGATGACATGTTGGGACAATCCCATGGTTGTCATGGAGTCCATGAATTCCTGAGCCACACCAGACAAGGTGCCCTCAGCATGGATGTTCACATCCCCCAGGACCAACAGCCTGGGGGACCTCAGCATCGCCAGCGAGACCACCTCCGTCAGCTCAGCCAGGGAGTCTGTTGAGCAGTGGGGTGGGCGGTACACCAACAGAATCCTTAATCTGTCCCGCTGGCCCAACAAAAGGTGCAAACACTCCAGACCAGTAGTCAGACAGACAGGGAGCCTGGAGAGAGAGAGAGAATTCCTATAGACAGTGCTTTTTTTCTGGAGAAAAGGGTACCGGAACTCTTGGATTACATTTCCTCGGGAGTAGATGGCGATTAAATTGTAATTCAATTAATAGAAAAAAAGGTGCTGGAACTCAGTTCCGGTGAGTTCCACCAGAAAAAAAGCCCTGCCTATAGACCACGGCAACCCCCCCTCCCCGGCCCTCAGGTCTACCCTGATGCTGCACCAAGTACCCCGGTGGGCAAAGCTGGGAGAGACTAACTCCTCCCTGTTCTCCCACCCAGGTGTCGATAATGCATGCCAGATCGGCCGCCTCATCCACTATTAAATCGTGGATGAGGGAGGTTTATTTTGCACCAATCTGGCATTTAGAAGCAGCATCCAGAGACCCGAGGGCAGGCTGATAGGGCAATCACCAAACCTGCGGGTGCAAGGAGGACCGGAACAAGGCACAGCCATTAAGTGTCTGGGCTGTGTTCCCCTTACCTGGCTAGTCCTCCTCCCAATGCCATATCTCCCTCTACCCATCACTACACTAATTGGGGGCCCCACAGAACCCCCCACTTGGCCCCATGACTCCCCTCCAAGGCACATGTTCATGCCCTAGACAGGGGAAAACAATCCCCACCACCAAGGGCACCGAGCAACAAATAGCAGTGTTAGGGGGGTGGTCCTTGCCCTTGTGGCACCCCCAGAGTCACAAATGCCCCCTCCCATCAGGAGATATTTGGGCCTTCAGGCTTCAACCTAACTCAAGCCTGGGTAGGCCTCAATCCTTCACAGTAGTCCAACAAGATCTGGAGGGTCATAGGTTCCCCACACTTGATCTAGCTCATTGTTGCCTACACACTGACTGGCAGTGGCTCTCCAGGGGTTTACACAGGAGTCTTTCCCAGTCTCACCTGGAGATACCAGGGATGAAACCCAGGACCTTTTGCATGCAAGATGGGTGCTCTGCCATTGAGCAATGGCCCCCTCCCCTCTGATAAAGAAACCATGGTGTAGTGGAGTGGGAACACTGGGTCCCAGAGCTCTGGCACTTTTTTCAGCTGATCCTAATAAATTAGCTAGTATGCTATGGACTGATTTTCTTTGTGGGTATCTATCTATAATGGATCAACACAGCTGCCTGCATTTTGGGTTGTCCTTGGGGTATGGTCATTGGGGCTGTAATGATGAGTGCCTGCACTTCAACATTTAGTACTGAACTACCATTAAGTAGTACTGTACTAATAAGGAGGAAGTTATCACTGGCTACACACACAGCGCCTTTCCCTTGCCACTCTGTAACCCCACAGCTAGGCCTAAACACAGCCATAGTGGATCATGGGGACAATGGCCTAAAGACCATGGTGGGGACTGATGGTTATCCACAATGACTGGGTTCAGGCAACATGATAACACACACTCAGGGGTTGACTATGGGTTGAGTGTGGGTTGTTGCTGAAACGTGGGTTATTGTGTTGTCTGAACCCACCTGCACTAACAAGCCATGGCTTCTTAACTACAACCAACCCACGAAGAGAACCCATGGTTGTTATTGGGCTGTGAACTGTGGGTTGTTCACCATGGTTTCTTATCTCAGCTGGGTTCAGACGACAACCCACGGTTCAACGACAACCCTTACTCAGCCCTGAGTGTGGGTTATCATGTTGTCTGAACCTATTTTAATCCAGAAGGAAAAAGCACTCAGTGGCTTGCAGAGGGATCTGATAGGGGTTTGTACTGGAAAGTGACTCCCACTGGCTTCAATAGGGCTAACTAACTCCTTACTACAGCCTTCTCCAACCTAGTGCCCTCCAGATATGTGGGACTACAACTCCCAGCACCCCCAGCCAGCTGGCTGGTTGGGGATGCTGGGAGTTGTAGTCCCACACATCCAGAGGTTGAGAACGGCTGCGCTAGCGACAAGCGTGTCTTAGCTTTGCCTGCAGTCCGATGTGCCCTGAGCTCGCCTGCTCGTCCGGCCGCCTGCCACACACTGCGCCTCCTCCTTAGTGCGAGCTGCACGGCTTCGCTCTCCCCGTCCAGTCTTCTTAGTGCTTTAAGAAAAGGCTGATCCTCCTAAGCCCACCACTAATCCACGGCCCGCCTCCTTCAGGTCCCAGGCTGACCAGGGCATGAATATGTATGCCCTCACCTGTGTGAATGAGCCGCTGTCCTCTCCCTCGCCACCATGCAGAGAGGCTCAGTGTGCATGTGGGTCTCCTTTCAGCTGCCTCCGCTGTCGCCACCACCGGCAGACCCCCGTCTCGCGTCCCAGCGTGATCCTGCTGCAGAGCGTGCAGGGGGTCTGTGTCCCTTCGGTGCCTGCCCGGGTCTTCATGCTCCCACCCGGCATGCTGCTGCCCGGCCTGGCCCGTCTCCGCGCTGCCTCTTGCCATCCACCCGTGTGTCAGCTCCGCCATCTCGCCTGCTTGCCCGGGGTTCGGCGCCCGCCAGAGAAATGCAGGGCCTGTGTGGCTGGATGGTGCTGCTGGCGCTCAGCAGCTGGCTCCAGCTGCGGGCGAAGGGCGCTGTGCCCCTGTCTGATTTCTACCACTTCAGGCTTGCGCAGGGGGATGCGGCTACCCCACAGCAAGACGACAACGGCTCTGGGCTCTGGCCCATTGCCGTGAAGTTCCCTTTCTTTGACGTGGCTCACACGGTGTTCTAGACTACGTCAGTAGTCGCCCTGTCTAAGGGCTAAGGAGAGCACGGGAGCAGCTCCACATGGGGCTTGGCTCACCCCCCCCCCGAGGTTTCTTAACGCGGAGACTCTTATGCGAAATAAACAAGCCACGTTCAGTTTTTTACAAAAAAATAAATACTATATATAGTTTACTAAAAATGGGACAAAATTGACATTTATATTAAAAAGAAGGGACAGTCTGGAAATATGAAAAAAACGGGATTGTCCCTTTTAAAATGGTACATATGGTCAGCCTAGTCCTGGTGAAGCAGCGAGGTGCGCCATGAAAACAGAGGAGCGAAAAGCTCGAGTAACCGAGAGAGCGTGGAGCTCTGACGGCCAGTGTCACGGTCCGAAGATGCGAGATCACTGGTGCCTGTCTTGTGCTGCGGAGGGCCTTTTATAGTCCGAAGCTAACACCGAATTGGCCGATTTTGGCGGGCTCTGTGTGATGACGTCATCATCGAGTTCCCACGGTCGGGCTGTATTTACTGCGCGGGAGTATTATCGAAGAGTCGCTGCGGCCACAATATAGTGAGAGTGTGTGTGCTGAATGCTGAGTATTGCCGAGATTCAACGACGAGAACCGTTGTGTAAAATAAAAATAAAACTAGGATAAATTAATTAAATTGATTTAGGCTGGTTTATCAAGGATTGATTTGATGTACTCAATCTTTTGATAAATTAATAATTTTTGATTTTGTAGTCCTAAACTGTACTGGTTACATCTCACAACTAACCAGGACAATGTCCCAAAAACCAGTACTGTACTGGTAAAACCAGTACATATGGTCACCTTAAGCTAACTCATATTTTCACATTTTCTCTAAAAAAAAAAAAATCCTCTGCAAGACATAGGCAACCATCAGCTTAAGTCATGAGGTAAAAGTTGCCACTCAGAGGGCAAGAAGCTTACAAAGTGCAGGGCACATTTTAAACTAAGTGGGAGAAAAAAAAGTATTAAGCAAGCAGTTCAAAGTCATACAAATGAAATACATTTCATCTATTTTCCTCTAAAATCCATGAAAATAATTTTAATGAATTCTTTATTTTCTTTGAAATGACTGAGGTTTGAAAAATCTTGGCTTATATCTCTGTGAAGGATCACTAGCAGGATCCTTTGCGTGAGTTCGGTGCTTAACGGGTTAACCGGCACTGAGTTACAGCCCGTACGAGCGCTGGCGACCACCTGAGAGGCTTCGCGCACAAGAGGAAACCAAAGCCCTTTAAATGACCAAATAAGGCTTTTATTTGTTTACACAAAACACAGATCGGAACTAACAGCTCTCCAGGAATACTGCAATGTCAACACAACCTTAGTTGACCCCTGCGTTACTCAATGAACAGGATCCTAGGCTAGCGGATTGAATCTGGTCAATTACCTCAGATCAGAGACTCTACGCTTAGTCTGTTTCAGCCTGGCTCCGGGTCGGCGGATCCGGGGATGAGAACATGGCTTACTTCGGGCTGCCGCTTGAAGGACTGAACCTTGTTCCCGAAGTACCCTGGGTTCCCAACAACCCTTACAGGAAGGGAGAGGGGTTTTCTACCCCTGAGTTCCCGCTCTCCCCGCCCCCCCAGGTCAGGTGGGGGCTTATGCCTGCCCCTTCGTTTCAGGTGGGCTTATTCCTGCCCGGGAAGAAGGTGACGTACTGGTACTTTACAGCTCTTTGAGACTGCCCTGATAGTTTGATGGTCCTTGATGGTCCTTCCTGGGTTTTTGTGGATCTCCACCGAGACTCTTCCTTGTCAGGGATGACGACCTGTCTGGCTGCTTCTCCTGTGACTTCATCCCTCCTCCCTCGCCCCCTCCCTTAGGGGAAGACTGTGTGTGTGTGTGCAGACTTGTGTTGGGCTTTCTCCACAATCTCATTTTCAGTGAATGCTTTAACCCAAGGTCCCCAAACCTTTTGGCCCCTTGGGCACATTTGGGAATTTGAGAAACTGCTGTGGGCACCACCACGAAATGCCTAATCAGTGGATCGCCACTTTGGCATCTGCCTGTCATGCCTGTGGATTATAGGCTGCATCTTATTCAGCAGAACCTTTTAAAAAAATATTTATTAGACACCACAATGGCTTTTTAATAAGAGATTATCTAATTCAGCTAATTGCTGGTGGTTCAATACAACTAATGCTTCTTTAAAACATATGTTTTGGCATTGTCCAGTAATCACTTCTTCCTGGGAGGAGGTTATTACACAGATAAATTTTGTACTAGAATAGTTTTTAATATTCACTGATGTACACGCTCTTTTAAATTATTTACCTGCTTCATGGAAATTAATAAATGGTCAACGTAAATGGATTCTCTGCACGCTTTTGACTGCTGAAAGACTGATATTACAAAATTGGAAGGATAAATGTCCACCTCCTATAATGCAATGGATTGAGGACCTTACAACGCTATCAACAGGTGGCATATAGACGCCAACTTCAAATGGATACTTATTTGGATATTTGGTCCACTTTTGTTGAAGCCTGTGTATAATTGCTAGAAAGTTGTATCCATTTCATACAAATTCATGTACTACATTAAAAAAAATAGGAAAAATAACAACAACAACAAATTTTTTGGGTGCCCATGGACACCACATTAGGGACCCCTTTGTGGGCACCATTGGAGGTGCCTGCGGGTGTCATGTTGGGACCCCTGCTTTAATCTGTCTTTGGTATTGTCCTGGCATTTAGACTGGTCATCCCATGTACATGTAATTTCGGTCCTATCCTTTTAGTGCAGGGGTGTTGAATCTCTTTCAGCCCAAGGGCCAAATGCCATTTCACAGAAGCTCTTGGGGGCCACGTTCCAGTGGTGGGTGGGCCCAAAGGCAAGAGAGGGCAGAACCAAAACCAAAACCAAAACACCAGCATATTTGAGTTTAAAATTCTTACTGCCAGAAACTAAGTCTTGGGAGAGGCATTTCAACCTTTTTGGAATGGGGGGGAAACATGCAAAAGCCAGGAAACCAGCAAACGATTGGTGATTGGGGAAAGGGAGTGGGAGCCAGGGGAAGGGGGCAGACCCACCTGGGACACCCCAGAGGGCCAGATTGGAAGCCCAGGTGGGCCAGATTTGGCTCGTGGGCCAGAGGTTCAACACCCCTGCTTTAGTCGATACACAAGGAGATGCCTTTGACCACAGCAGAGGACCTGGGCCACATGGAGGCCTTCAGTGTGCCCCCCACTAAATTTCCTGCCATTGCCATGTTTCCCCATGAATTTGCCACAGCCTGTCTAACAACCCCATGTACCATCCTCTCCACGAGTGTGTGTGTCTGTGTGTGTGTGAGAGAGAGACAGAGGGAATAGGAGAGAAGACTGTGTACATAGGGTGGCGAGTGGGAGACCTAGCTGTGCCCACTTCCAGCACTGCCGGCTCCGGCCATGCCTCCCAGGCAGCATGTGGCACCTGACCCACTGCCGGTTGCTGCATGTGTCTGCTTCGGTTTGTAGTTTACATTTAAGGCAAATACATGTTTAATGAGCTCAAGAGCCCCATTTTGTAATATTGATAGTAGCAGAATTATTATGCAGTTCCAAGTTTTAGGCAAAGGCGCTGATGGGGAAAAGAGAGATGCAGTCCAAATGCAGCTATTATTTCATGAAAACTTTTAAAGATACTGCTGTGAAACTGTATATAACTTTATATCTTCATTAGTCATATAATTAAGATCTAACCAGTTATTTATGATCTCTTACACAATCTCTCTGCCAGGTAAAGCTACATTTAGCAACTATCAGCACCCCCACTGGCATGCAGATTTATCTTCCTTGCCCGTATGTCTGCTAACAATCTCTAGAGGACATCCTCGGGTTAATGAACTACCCATCTATTTGCTTCTTCCCATCAACCAAGTGCATGCTGGGAGTTTTCCCTATCTATTTATCCTATTATGACTAGGTAATTTAAGTAGGGTTCACCGTTAGATGACTGGGGATTGGGCCAAACTGCAGAGTTGGGGCAGGAAGCTTTTTCTGCGGTGTATATGTTCGCAACTGAAATCAACCGGCCTGTTATAGTTTCCTTTCCCTGTTCCATTCCTGCTTGGGATGAGGAGTCACGTCTAGTGCCCAAATGAAAAGGGGGACAGGGTTCCAGCACTTTGGGATAGACCAGTGTTCTCCAACCTTGGGTCCCCAGATGTTTTTTGGCTTACAACTCCCAGCATGCCCCAGCCAGCTACACTACACTGGCTGGGTCATGCTGGGAGTTGTAGGCCAAAAACATCTGGGGACCCAAGGTTGGAGAACACTGCGATAGATGAATCAGTCTACCTCCAGTCTGTGTCAGTTTCACATGTATTATTATATCTATATCTATACCTTTTTAATGCAAATTTCCCTAATAAACACATTTTTTGTATGCAGTTTTTGAGCTGAGAACTTCAGTTTTGGAGAAGTATGCAGTCAGAAGGATAACTGTGTTTGGGGAGTTTGCTTAAATGAGGTCAGTGTTTGCTAGAAAATGTTGTGGACCAAGCAAAATTCTCCCCCTTCACTCCCTGCACCTTTTAAAGTGGTGTGGAAGAGGGGATCTCGGCAGGTGTAGCTTGCATGATAGGCTGCGCCTGCTGAAATTCCCTCTTCTGCACATCTGTTAAAGGCGCAAGAGCTCTGTTCTTTTTTTTTTTTTATCCATCTGACCGCCCTCTAGCCGTGCTTTCTGCCAGGTGACAGTAGGAGAGTCATTTTTCTTAGCTTTACGAAGAGGCATTCTCTACTGCATCATGCAGAATGAGGTGCCAACATTCTGAATTTAGACTGCAGCAGATAAGGGTCATATTTTTGAAGGGCTCCCTGCATTATTTTTTTTGGTTTTGTTTTGTTTTAAAAGCTCGCTGCATTCCATAAAATAGTAGCTTATCAGAGAGAAATCCAAGCTAAATATATCTACTTGCAGTACTACATGCAGGGAGAACCATTCAGAAAAGATGCCCCCACACTTGCAGTCGGAAGTGGTAGTACAATCCAGAATTCTGCCACTGCATTCTATGTAATCTGTTTTTGCCTTTTGAGCTGCCTCTGGACAGACACATGGTCTTATTACCTCCAGGATGTAATGGCAACTTTTCAGTTCAGAAGTAGATGCCTCCTAGCCAAGAATTTCAGCACTTTGAAAGTCCATAGGATGGCCAGGTGTCCTCTTTTACAGAGGACAGTCCTCTATTTCAAGGGCTGTCCAGTCCACGTCTGGTGGAAAGATAAAGAACCACCAGAAGGAAGAGCTGGGCCTTGAAGTTGCCCATCACGTGGCACCCGGACAGCAGACGGAGCAAGGAACACAGGTCATCTGGTCACAGTCGTCCACACTATGGTGACATGTACTGTATTGAAGTTATAATAATCTATTCTAAATGTGCATCTATACATATAAATTAGTGTACAGGAATTTTATGCAAATCAGTATCCTCATTTCTTCTCTTTTTCTTGGTGACTGAGTGTCCTCTTTTTCTGGCAATTCCTAAGTGGCCACCCTACTTGCAATGCCGGTCAAAGGCTTCATCTTACAAATCTGATGGATATTGAGCTGAGGTTTTAGAGTCTCTGGGGCACAATCCTGTGGGGATGCCCCTAACCCTCCAAACATGGGGGATGACAGCCATCCTCTGCACTGCAGGAGGAGCGTGGAGGCGAAGGTCACCGCTGTACTCCTCCCGCCCTGCAAAACAGCCAGATGGCCGATTCCAGATGTCTAAGTGAGAGCCAGTGTGGCGTAGTGGTGAGAGTGTTGGACTGGGACTTGAGAGATCCGGGTTCTAGTCCCCTGTTCGGCCATGAAACTCACTGGGTGACTTTGGGCCAGTCACTGACTCTCAGCCTAGCCTACCTCACAGGGTTGTTGTGAGGATAAAAGGGAGAGGAGGAGGATTATGTAAGCTCCCTTGGATTCCTTGCTGGAAAAAAGGCGGGGCATAAATATAATTAATAAATAAATAAGTGTGGTGCTTCAGAGGGGGAGGGAAGGAGGCTGAGGCGCCACCAGGATACGTCGTATTTTGGCGGTGCTGGTCTCTTCCCCTCCCACCCACCAAAACCCGTCTCTGAGGATGCTTTGCAACCTTGGAGAAGCAGCCAGTGTGGTTCTTTCCAGGATGGCTGC
This sequence comes from Shinisaurus crocodilurus, assembly GCA_021292165.1. Classification (NCBI taxonomy): domain Eukaryota; kingdom Metazoa; phylum Chordata; class Lepidosauria; order Squamata; family Shinisauridae; genus Shinisaurus; species Shinisaurus crocodilurus. The sequence goes on along the minus strand of CM037879.1, from coordinate 260,220,147 downwards.
GGGGTGGGTGGGTGGGGGGAGGCATCCAAGTGTGGATCCCCCGCTCTGAGGTTGGAGTGATTTTCTGACCGCTGAGCTGGGAATCTGAGCAATCCTATGGCCCCCTAGATGCTGTCTAGGGGGGCATAGGATTTGCTCTGTTAATTTACGATACTTATTTTTCTTAATGCTCACTTTGCAGTACCTATACTTTTGTCCTGCTTTAATACATTTTTTTAAACTTGCATGGTTCAAAATTCATTTCAGAATAGGATTTGGAAGAGGAGAATATCCATGTATTTGTTTTCTTAAAAGAGCTTTTCTGCATGAGGTGTCATTCCATACTCATGGTTGTTTATGGGCTCTTTAGACAATGTCATCCCCTCCAGTTTCGCTTCTGTTTTTAAACATCACTTTTGGTGAGTTTTTTTTAGAACAGGGAAAATGTGGTATTATTTGTAAAAGCGAAAGAAAACACTTTTTCCACTTGTGTAATTGCACTATTCCTCTATACCACCGTGGTGCCACTTAGAGGTTATGTAGCAGAAAAACAGGAAAGAAAACGCTCTTCGTGTAGTGCTTGAATCTCAATTCTGTGACAAAACCGAAAGTAGATACCGCGGATTAACAGCCTCATGTTGAAAATCTCTAAATTACATTAGTAGCTGATATTTATTTCTACTATTTCTATACTGCTAAGCACTTAAAAAAATCCCTAAGCAGGTGCAAGTGATTCTCTAGTCTGTTAATCTCCATAATAAGCCACTTCTAACTGCAAAGCTTTGTTAAGCCTTCCTCCTCTCTTCTGCCTTTTTTGTTCCAAGTTGTCCCTCTTGAAACTTCATTTCCTTACGAAAAGCGACTGTTGGGCTTCTGTGACAGCCACATGCATGTACCACCTAGCTAGGCCCTCAAACGTTGCACTCAGTTGTGCTGCTGGATTTTTCTTAAGCAGGAGCTACAGGCCTGTGGCTCATGCTGGCTCAGCTTGTCTGAGTGTGGAAAGCTAAGCAGGGTCAGGCCTGGTTATTACTTGGATGGGAGACCCCTCCTCTAGTTTCCTGCATTGAGCAGGGGGTTGGACTCTGATGGCCTTGTAGGCCCCTTTCAACTCTGTGATCTATGAAATCTATGAGCCATTTAGAGTGCAGGGAGGCAGAAAGACAGAGAGCAGGATTGCAGGGAAAGGGCTGAGCATATACATAAAGGGAGTGAATTGTAAACTCCAATCCAAGCTGAGGAATGTGTGAGCACCTACATTTATACTGGTCAAACCTGCAGGTGGCCACTGGGTCTGAACACATGCTCACCTGTCTGGACTAGAGTCTATGGGACTTAACCACTTGCTGCAGAGCACACAGGAATGTTAACTTGCAGCAGCTCTCTCAGCTCTCTGGGCACCCAATCCAATAGCCCCAGTGCACACACGGAGGCTTCCATGGGCAGATAGAACTCTGTGCAAACAACAGTTTCTCCATTCATTTCATTGTCAGGTATTGCTCGTCATGCACTAAGTTACAAGCACACCGTTAAGCACCTTTAAATCCCATTGATTCCCCACGTCATAAACATTTACACTGTGAAAGCTATAAAAAGGTCATTATGTATTTGTAGTAATGAGTATGAAGGCTGATCATTACAGCCTTGGGGGAAAGCTTTTCTTTTTGTAGGTTGATAATGCTGTTGCTTCTAGAGCAGGGGCGGAGAATCTCTTCCAGCCCAAGGGCTGAACTGGTTCCAGGAAAGCATTTTGGGGGCCACATGGCTGCAGTGGGCAGGGCCAGATCCCAAGGTGGCCCTGCAGTGCGATTGCCCACACCCACCCGCCCTCACACCCACACAGCCCCTCCCCTGCTGCGATATCAGGCATTAAAATGCCTCCACTGGTACCAAAGGAGGCTTCCTAAAAGTCTGGTTGCAGCAGGGGAGGAGTGATTGTTGTGGGGGGGGGATCACACAGTGTTGGGGAGGGTTAGCCCTTCCCTCCTCAGCGGGCACCCCCCCCCATATGCACCACAATTAAGCTTTCAAAAAGCCTCCATTGGCACCAAGACTCAGCACACATGGCCACAGCCAACTTCCCATGCACAGTAGCCTTCAGTTTATTTTTTTATTCTTTATTTATTTATTACATTTATACCCCACCTTTTTTTTTCCTGCAAGGAACTCAAGGCGGCTTACATAATCCTCCTCCTCCTCTCCATTTTATCCTCACAACAACCCTGTGAGGTAGGGTAGGCTGCGAGTGAGTGACTGGCCCAAAGTCAACCAGTGAGTTTCATGGCTGAGCGGGGACTAGAACCCGGATCCCCCGAGTCCCAGTCCAACACTCTCACCACTACGCCACACGCTGAGTGGAGCTTTCAGCTAATTTAGTGATTTTAGTCACCCTTCAAACCCCATCCATGGACGTCTATGTTATTCATTTTGCCATTTGTTCCATTTGCTTAATATGTATACATTTCTTTGTAGTATATGAACCATTACCTTCCTCCTGGAGTTCAGGTAGCTTCTTTTACCAGGCAATTCCCAAAGTAATTAGTGTGTGTGTGTGTGTGTGTGTGTAGTCTTGTGTATTCAATTAAAAATGCCCCTGTTTTGGAATAGACCTGAGAGAAGACTCTAAGACGACAACAAAATCTTGAAGAGTGCCTGCAGAGGCAAGCCAGAATACTAACTGAATTATATCATAGTAAGCTATTATGAATCGTATTAGTATTAACCCATTGATCATTTTAAAGCCCGAATGGTGTATAATTGTAGACCGGTTAGACAAAATGAGGTAGATGGTATAGTTTCACAAGCCTATTAAGAGTGGCCCAGGCCCTATATTCATCCAACACTTACTTGTCGTATTTGAGAAAGGTTGCCAAAGCCACCAATAGAACAAATTGTTGGATATGTGCTCATGGTTCCAAAACTGCTGAAAATGGTATCCCTGTTTACATGTATCCAGACCATGAAACATGGGGAAGGTATGACACAAATCCATATACCCCCAGCAGCAACCAAATCATTCAAGTCTATGATTGAGACCCAAGCCTGGCATTGGGGAGACTTCTGGTCTCCACAGTTTGTGTCTCTGTGATCTGTTATGGGTTATTAGCTGTTTCAGGTTGGTGATTGACAAGCCAAGTTGATACAAATATACATAAAATAAATAGGCATGCCTAGATGTTCAGCCTTAGCTACCAACACATTGAATTAAAGGATGCATTTCTGCACAAAGAGAAAATTTGTAGTTGGGCCAAATATTATAACGTGGCAAATAAAGAGGATCAGAAAAGGAACGTATTATTATATTATTAATTAAATAATAATAATAATAATAATAATAATAATAATTATTATTATTATTATTATTATTATTATTATTACTCACCTTTTCCCCAATACTGGGACTCAAGGCCGCTTCACAACATTAAAATTTGTACAATTAAAACATATAAATAGAAAACACATAGATCTAGCATCAGAAAGAAAGTAGTACTTCAAACAGTAGAGTAAGGTTTGAAGGCCTGAGTACAGGATACAGGAGAGCAAAGAAAAATACTGAGGGTTCAGCACCAGTCAAGGTTTTCAATCTTCAGTTTTGAGATCCAAACCCTGAGAGGGAGGAGAGTCATGGTTACATGGCTATTTGTTTGTAATGAAGACTTTTCACCCATGTTTTATTAATTTTTTTATTTATTTTGTAATAATGCTTATTTTTATAATAATGTTGTATTTATTCTTAATGTTGTGTGATATATATATATAGATATATATAGATATATATATATCCCCCTTGGATTGCAAGCATAATTCGTTCCGGAACCATGCTTGTAATCCAAAACACTCTTATATCAATGCGATTCACTGGAGGGCGTGAGCGGGGCCGATTTCGGCCCACTACGCCCACTTGAGGCGAGCGGTTTCATCCCTACACTACTTGTATTGCAAGACAATATTGCAATATTGTATTGTATTGCAATTTTTAAAATATAATTTTTTTTTGCTTGTCTTGCAAAACGCTTTCAGACCAAGTTACTTCCAATCCAAGGTATTACTGCATATAGTTACCGGTAGTTGCGTTTATTGATTTGGGGTTTTCTTCCCCCCCCCCAGAGGTTCCCTAAATGCAATACATACATTCAAAAATTTCTGTGCTTAAAATACTGCAGTTTTGCGTATTTCCACTAATAACTTTTGTACCTGACCATGCCCTTTGGTCGCCTGGCCATACCCTTGGCCACACCCTCATGTTGCCTGGCCACGCCCTCTTGATCACACCTTCATGTTGCTTAACCATACCTCTTACAAATTCACATGTGTGTCCCTATTTTCATCTGTGAAATGTTGGAGGGTATGTAAAAGATCACTTAAAAGTGTGTATTCCTGAATGTATGTACCTTTACTTACGTGTTCAGGGAGAACATTTGTTAACAAGATTAAGGATCAGAGTTAATGGCTGCAGGCATCCATTACTACCCCCCTTACCACTGGTTCATGGTTGGCCTTTAATAGGGGATGCAATCTTAAAGGTATCAGGACAATATATTACTGAGGTCAGAGATAAATCTTGGGATGCCAGCTATATTTATTAAACGTATATGTCACCTTTCCACTACAAAACAGTGCAAAATAGTAAATTATTTGGATCTCCATATGTGAATTTTTCCTAAATAATTCCTTCACACTAATCCACATCAGGCATACGAGTGAAGAAAAATTGTACAGCACTTCACCAGTCTTTATTATTATTATTATTTTCAGAAAAGTCTACTATTTTTATGCCCCATTTTTCCCCTTCACCTTCTACGACTGTGCTTAAAATATTAATACATTAGCCAGCTCAAGTCCAGTAAGCTCTTAAATTACTTTGATGTAATCCTCGATTTAAATTTGCTGACACATTTAGCCTCCAGAGTGGTTAGACAAATGGATGCAGAGTTTAAAATATCTCTGGAAATATGACATTTGCCTCTTGAAAAGCCTTGTGATAAATATCAGTTGTTAACATGCTCAGATTATGAGGGTACTACAGCAGCAGCCTTCCCCAAACTGGTGCTCTCTCCAGTTGTTTTGGGCTTCAACATCTCATCAGCCCCAGCCAGCATAGTCAATGGTTGGGGATGCTGGGAATTGTAGTCCAAAACATTGGGCGGGCACCAGGTTGGGAAAGCCTGTACTACAGGATAATTGGCAATTTGCACATCATGGCACGCATGAGTTGACCTTTTAAACAATATGCTGATTTCAAAATCCGTGGGATCTGAGCTAAGAAGCTATATGGGACTGCTCCACACAAGAGCTTCTACATCATCCAGAGTCCTGGAAGTAGCCCCCCTGCAAAATCAAACAAGCCATTCCTCAAACTTGGCAAACTTCAGATCAGAAGCAGCTTCTGCTGGGCGCAAAGTAGGCAAAAGAAAATCATGGTGCGCATGGGCAACTGTTGAAGAAATTCAGTTAGTTTGACTTTCTTAGCTGTTCATCCCAGTGGCTGATATCTACTGTATTTTGACTACTGTAGTTCTAACATCTCACACAGCTCAAATCTAATCAAATGTTCTGACATATTTCAAATTCCCTAGGCATTATTTATTTATTATGCAAATGTATATACTGCTTTCCACAGCGGTATCAAAGCAGTGAACATAAAATACAATAGCATAAAACAATAAATATTACAATAAAAACAACACAATACAAAGTAATCAGCAATAAAACCCGCACACTCTACTGTGTGCTACAAACCATAGCTGGCTGGGTCACACTTCAGGTGTGAAGAGATGATGGGTTTTAAGAAGATGTCTACACATCAGAACCGTGGGGGCATGTCTAAAATGTCAGTTGGCATTGTGTTCCAGAGGGTGGGTGCTACAGCACTAAAGGGTGCTACTGCAAGGGCTCCTGAGGTGAACTTCAGGGGCTGCATGTGGCACCTTCAGAAGTGCTCCCTCTGATAACCGCAGAGAACAAACAAGGACATAAGGGGTCAGGGACTCCCTAAGGCAGTGTTCTCCAACCTTGGGTCCCCAGATGCTTTTGGCTTACAATTGCCAGCATGCCCCAGCCAGCATAGCTGGCTGGGGCATGCTGGGAGTTGTAGGCCAAAAACATCTGGGGACCCAAGGTTGGAGAACACTGCCCTAAGGTAACCTGGTCCCAAGTTGTTTGGGCCTTTATATATTAACAACAACACCTTAAACTCGGCCCGGTAGTTTATTGGCAGCCAGTGCAGTTCTTTTAGCAAGGGTGTAGCTTCATAAACACTGGTTTATGAAGCCATTGTACTACCAACTTTATTGTATGCCTGCAAAACATGGACTATCTATAAACGTCACTTCCACCTCCTTGAAAGGTTTCATCAACGTTGCCTCCGGAAAATCCTGCAAATTACTTGGGAAGATAGGCGAACAAATGTCAGTGTACTGGAAGAAGCAAAGACTACTAGCATTGAAAAAATGATCCTTCAACGCCAACTTCAGTGGACCGGTCATGTTGTTCGAATGCCTGACTGCCGTCTCCCAAAGCAGTTACTTTACTCCCAACTCAAGGATGGAAAGCGGAATATCGGTGGTCAATATAAGAGGTTTAAAGATGTTCATAAGGCTAATCTAAAAAAAATGCAATATAAACATCGAAAACTGGGAAGCTCTGGCCCATGAACGATCTAAATGGAGGTTGGCCTTTCACAAAGGTTCCATGGACTTTGAAGAAGCCCGAGTGCAAGGTGAAAGGGAGAAACGTGCTAAGCGAAAAGCATGTCAAATGAATCCTTTACAGGACCATCTTCTATCTGGTAACCTGTGTCCTCACTGTGGGAAGCTGTGTGTGTGGATCTAGAATTGGCCTCCACAGTCACTTACGGACCCATCGCTAGAGTCTACACAATCTTCTTTAGAATTTCCTCCTTTTATCCCAGAAGACAATCTTACTCGGTCATGAGTGATCGCCTGATGAGCTTGCTGTCAGAAGAAGGCCCCAGTTAGCAGCCTCGCTGCTGCATTCTGCCCCAGCTGCAGTTTCCGGACCACGCCCAAGGGTAGCCCAACATAGAGCATGTTACAATAATCCAATCTTGAGGTTACCAATGCCTGTAGTACTATGGCTAAGCTCTCATGGCCTTAATTGGTGTACCAGCCATAGCGGGTAAAAGGCACTCCTAGCCACTGTAGCCACCTGAACCTCAGGTGACTAAGATGAGTCCAAGAGTACCCCCAAGCTAAGCACTTCTTCCTTCAAGGGGAGTGCAATGCCATCCAGAACAGGCAATTGATCTATTTCCCAGACCTGTGACCCACCCACCCACAGTGCTTCTGTCTTGCCAGGATTCAAACTCTTTTTCTTGGCCCTCATCCAGCCCACCACTGCACCCAAGCACTGGTCCAGAGCCTGCACCATCACACCTGATTCAGATGTTATGGAAAAATAGAACATCTGCATACTGATGACTCCTCACTCCAAATTCCTGGATGACTTCTCCCAGCAGCTTCATATAGATGTTGAATAGTGTTGGGGATAAAATAGTGCCCTGCGGCACCCCATAGCACAAGAGCACTCCCGAACGCTTGAGTTCCTGCTTATGAATATAAGAACACAGGAGCTGCCATGGTGGGTAAAACTAAAGGTCTGGCTATCCCAGCATTGTGCCACCAACAGTGGACTAGCAGATGCTCCCGGGAACCATGAAATGTTTGCCATCCTCGGTTATCTGTCCCCAGTATCTTGTTCTAAAACATTGCTCTGCATCAGGGGTACTAGGCAACTTGTGGCCCTCCAGATGTTGATGGATGGTAACTCCCATCAGCCACAGTGAGCATAACCAATGGTGAGGGATGATGGAAGTTGCAGCCCAACAGCATCTGGAAGAAGGCCACATTCCTCATTCCTGCTCTTACACGGACTTCAATTGCTAATGTCAGTGACAGACCTATGTTCCACAAATTACGCTAATCCAGGGGTGCCTAATGGGGACCACACTGGGTGACTATCAGGGGATGCATGCCAGAAGCAGGGAGTCCGAAGCCAAAAGGGGTCCTTATTTACTCCTTTTATCTATTTTCCATTTTAGTTTCCTTTATTTTCCAATTTAACTGACTTCCATTGCTTTTCATTTTCATCAAACACCCACCCTCCACCACCGATGACAGAAATTGAATGTTTTGCTTTTGCAGACTGCAGTCCTATGCATAATTACCTGGAGGTTCAATTTATAAACACATCAGGAAGAATTCAACGGGGTGCTTTTGCCTCCACCAATTATTGTACGCCGTGCCAGTTCCCATCCACAAGCGGCACCCACCACTTGCGGAATGAAGATTTAGTGCTTCTGGGACAACTGGAAATGAGCAACAATCTCGTTTCTGGAACAGAACAGGTCAGTGGAGCTCCCATAAGGGAGCTCCGCCAACCTGTCCAAATCGAGAAATGAGTGCTTCTGCTCATTTCAGGGCTTCCTCTGGGAAGCATTAAATCTCTGTTGCCCAAGCAGTGGGTCCTGCTCATGCAACAGAATTGGTGGGACCCACTGCCTGCACAACAGAATCAGTGGGGCACATGAGAATTGGCTGGGGTGTAAGCATCCCATTAGATTCTGCCCACTCTGCTTTAACAAAGGATCTTCTTCATCCAGCTGCAATACAATCAAGAGCTTTTAATTAGAAATGCAAACAATCTTACAAAGAACTGTTATCATTTAACTTCTAGCATGAAGTAGGACCGCCATCAAAGAAAAGACCTCTGATGATTATTTTCCTCATTCTCTGACTTCCCCCATGCTAATCTATTACAAGCAACAGTTAAACTTGGAAGCCTTATTGTCACCTGATTTACCTGCCAGAACAAATGAGGGTCCAGCCATTACTGTGGCACAGATGACATCACTGATCTTGCAATGAAAAAGTCCGAGAGCCAAGCCAAGCTCCCCACCACTGGCAAGCAACGAGTTTCTCAGACTGAAGAACAAAGCCCAAGGCAGCAGCTTTATAGGACAAGCTACACCCCTATCAATGGTCATTTGTGTCACCTGACCTCTGCTGACCTAATGTCAACAATGTCACCCTGTGGCCATTCACAGTGGTGGTGCTGAAGCATACCAGCACCTCCCTACTCTAGGCAGCTACCATCTTGGTGCAGAGAGCAAAGGGCCAGTGCCTGCTGTCAGGCTCATCTGTTCCACTTCTGTTTGTGAATTTGGCCTTTTCCTAATTTGCCTTATAGCTAGTGCTGGCTCCAGGTTTTTGAGGGCTCTTGGGCAAGACGCCTTCAACGGGCCCTCCCCTTCATCGAGTCTGCCTTCTCACCACCATTGTCACCAGCTGTTATTGCTCTTCATCCTCTTTCTCATCATTACTAACTACCACTTGTTTGTTCAATGGGCAGGGAGCCAGAGAGCAAGTGGGAAGCGGCATCTCCTGCTCCTCCTTCTCACCATCCCCATTGTTCGGGCCAGAGTGGGAGGCACGTAAACAAGCAGGCTGCAAGGGTGACGAGGAGCAGCAGCAGCAGGGGACGTGGGCCCATGGCAGGCGCCCAGCCATGCCTACACTGGATGCCAGCCCTGTTGACAGCTGGTGGTGAGCCTGGCTGCAAAGAAGGACCATTTATTTGTTTATTTATTTATTTAATTATATTCATACCCCGCCTTTTTTCCTGCAAGGAACCCAAGGTGGCTTACACAATTCTCCTCCTCTCCATTTTATCCTCACAACAACCCTGTGAGGTAGCTTAGGCTGAGAGTCAGTGACTGGCCCAAAGTCACCCAGTGAGTTTCATGGCCGAGTGGGGAATAGAACCCGGATCTCCCGAGTCCCAGTCCAACAATCTCACCACTACGCCACACTGGCTCTCCATATAATATAATATAATATAATATAATATAATATAATATAATATAATATAATATATTTCTTATATTATTGTACATACCTTATTTCTGAAAGCATCTCATAACTAATACATTATTGTTGTGTTTTTGTTGTTATTTCTAGCCCCATTGATTTCAATGGGAGGACTGGTTAATTATGCTTTTAAATCTCTCCCATTGAAACCAATGGCACTTATACATATTCAGTTTTGGCTACATTGTGATCTGTGTTTGCAAAAAAAACAAAACACCTTTCTTTGTTCTGCTGCTATATAACAGAATGTATATTGTATTTCTATGATGACTGAATAGGTCTTGGGGGGGGCACCTTTGTCTTCTTAATTGGCACAGATGGGAACTGTTATCCCTTTTTGTTGAAGATAAGCACATGCCATCTGCAGTAAGCATGAGCAGCGAATGCAGTGGATACTGTGGATTTCAAAAAGGATTTGACTAGCTTCCTTGCAGGAATATGTATGGAAAGGAAACTAATTATTCAAAGGGTGGAGGAGTAAATTACTGTCATGGTTTATTAAACACCAGCTAAGAGTTGGCAGAGTCTATTTTCAGCTTGGCCTGCCCTGAAGCATGTGTGTTGGGGTCCAGTGCTGCTGAATGCAGCTATTAATGACCAGGCAAGGCAGTGAATAGCCAGTCAGGTGCCAGCATCTGGATGGAGTCATACAAAACTGTTCAGATGAACATAGGAGGTGCAAGTCTCTGAAGCCAGTGGAAAGAAACTTAACATGGATATCTGAGCGAGCAACCAAGTGGAAGATGGAATTAAGAAAACGCACACGGGAAGACAAAAATGTGAACATTGCAGTCGTATGCACATTTACTCAGAAATAACCACCACCCACCACCATGCTCAATGGAGCTCACGGTCAGGTCAGCATGCACAGGATTGCAGCCTTAGGCAGTCAGCAAATCACGTTATTTTTTTTAGGGCAGTGGCAGATGCGATGGTCAGTATGGGATGCTTGCCCTTGGGGGAAGGTGGCGACTGTGGCTATGCTAAGCAGTGAAGAAGGTGAATCATGGCAGGGGATGTGGAAGGACACCATCCATGACACCAGTGCTCCTGCTGGGTTGAGAACACAGTATGAAGAGGGCCGGCTTCTTGACTTGTTGCTGAAGATCACCCATTTCAGGCCCGTAAAACATTGCTTATCACCAGGGGAAGCTGGCGACTCCTACGTCAATGGGGCTCCTTATCCATTGCAGCTTTTATTCTGAGCTTCATAGGAACTATACACGGTGCTGAACTCCATCCCAAAATAGGTTCACCACCACCATGGATAGCTCCTATAAAGCTCAGAATAAAAGCTGGGATGGATAAGGAGCCCCACTGACATAGGGGTCACCAGCCTTGCCTGCTTGCCACTCAAAGTGGTTGTTTCAGGATTATGTTCTATGATATGAGTGAGCAAGATCAGGACATTTTATTAATTATTTAAAGCATTGATGTATTACTAGCTGGCTTTTGGATGTTAAATAAACCTACTGTGGACTTATTCCTTCAAAACACTTACGGTAAGTCCTTTCAAATCCTATTGAACACTTGTAACACTATTCATTCTGGTTCTGCCCCTATTGTTGAGGGTGTGTGTATGTGTGTGGTGGGAGATATTTGTAGAGGGGAGTGTGCTCTGTTCACATCAGTTGCTCCCACTAAGTTGAACCCTGATTAGGGGACACCTACACACAAAAGAGCAGGCACTCCTCTTCCAACATCCTCCCAAAGCGATGGTATGGAGGGCATTGGGGATATGGCAGCAGGGCCAGCAGGCACGGTCCTGGTTTCCATCTCGTGGAATGGCCAATCAAGTGAGGGGGGAACACCAGAACAGGGCTTGTATGATCCTATGCATATTTACTCAGAAGTAAGTACCACTATGTTCCATGGGGTTTACTCCACAACAAACATTTTTGGGATTGCTGCCTCAATGTCTTTCCCACTGAAATCGGTGGTACTCAGCTTGTCTGAGCATGGAAAGCTAAACAGGGTCAAGCCGGATTATTACTTGGATGGGAGACCCCTCCTCTAGTTTCCTGCATTGAGCAGGGGGTTGGACTCGATAGCCTTGTAGGCTCCTTCCAACTCTATGATCTATGAAATCTTCTTCCATACAGCATGTCCTAGATCAGTCTTCTTCAACTTGGTGCCCTCAAGATGTTGGGCTACTACAGTGATAATTCTGGCTTGGGATAATGGGAATTGTAATGCAACATATCCAGAAGGTGCCAGGTTGAAGGAAGGTTGTCCTAGATTTACAGATGGTAAAACTTCAATTCAGATGTATTTTTGAGCATTCTGCATGTTTTCACAGAATGAGTTAATTTTTTAAAATAAAGCCACCATTGATCATAAGTAGGAAATCTGCCTACATTAATTATCTTTTCTGTGAAGCAGATGGCACTTCATAGATTTGTGAGTTTAATCACTAACTTGAGACAACTGAAGTGGGCAGTGGTCTGCTTCTGTTCTCCCAATCAACCAGTGTTTTTCAGTCATAAGCACAGCACACTAGCTTGTTAATAGTGACAAGGAGTATAGAGATGAGAACAAGCTACCACTCAATACCAGCCAGCTGAACACCCCTTCACTGGGCACTAAAAATGTGATGGGATACCAAGAGCTTTCTTTATTTGGTCTCCATATTCTTTTCTTCAAGCAAAAGCACCTTGGTAGAAAATAGTATTATTAAATTACCAGGCCGGTTTTCTCAATTAAGCAGCACCTTAGACATTGTATACTCTGATTAATTAAGCTTGCTGTCCTACATATGGTTCTTTTTATTATTCAGGGCTTTTAAATAGTCAGATTCTGATAATTGCCGTGTTGTATATGGTTGCCTGATTAGATGGGCCAGCATATTGAAAGGAGCTAAAACTGTGGGAAAGAGTCCCTGGATATTCTGGGCCATTTCTTTGTCTTGGTTTCAGGTTGGCAGTGTTGACTGCAGGATTTGGTAGAATGCAGAGTTACCAAGCTGTGTGCTCTGAAGTTGACTTGTGAAGTGACCTTTTCTTCTTGATATTACTGCTACAAAGATCTATTGTCTTATAAAAACTTCTAATTATCTAGTATGATTTAATACTTCTATTAGACAGCTACACAAGATTAAACTTCAGTTGCAATGTATTTTATGTAAGTACCGCAGAGGGGAGCAGGGAGGAAAACCTACATCAAACAGTGTTAGAGAAGCTACATGCTAAATTGTTCTAGGTCAGTTGCTCCAATTTTGTGGCCTGCAAGCTCCATTCTGGTGGTCCATGGAAAGGCTGTAGAACAGTTGAAAGTAGATCTATAAACAGCCATACACTTGATTTATTTTTTCTCAAGATGAAGATAGAGGGCATTTTGACCACGGTTCGATTATCGAACAGGCTAACAGGGCTGTGGACTAGGGCCTATGATTTTCATAATATGGTGCTGGTACTGTCTACTAATTTCCTCCTAAAATTTTACCCAATAAAGGGGCCATTGAGCCTCACCTGGGGCCTGTGATGCTCATAACACAGCTCTGGTTTTGAGAAAGATACAGGTGTTGAAGGAAAAGATTATTATTTTTTACTTTTCTTCATATTTAATCCACAAGTGAAACATGATTCTACAGACACACACACACACAGTTAGCATCAACCTAATGTGAAATTTTAAAAAGGTTTATTCAATGGTCCACCAAGACCATTTTCAAGTGATCCGTGAAATAAAAAAGTTTGAGAACCACTGTTCTGGATGATTGTGAGAAGTACAGCAGGTACCATAGATTCAAACTAGATATGATTGTAAATATGTGGGAGGCTGGGGCAGAAAATGACAGCCTTGTGATTATACTACAACTTACCTGCATCCTGACAGCACAACATAGGAAAATTGTATCAGTCTGGGGTGGGGAAATTAGACACATGCTGGTTGCTTGTTCCTGGTGGCAGCTGCATGTCAATTGGAACATTTACTTTGGCCCATATTTAAAGTGGCATAAATAAAATTACTCAACAATTCAGTGATCTGGTTTGGATGTAGCACTATAGTTTAATGTTATGTTCATGAGGCCAGGCTCCTGCACTCCCTGCTTCCTTCTCCTCCTCTAGTGTGCCCAGAAGATCAGAGGTTTTTGTTTCCATTTTCAATTAACTATGGTTTATCATTATCTCTGAACTGAAAACTGATTCGGGAAACAACCCAGGATCATAAACCATGGTTTGAAGTTGGCTTGTTTCCTTAAACCACAGTTGACTAACTGGTTTGACAGGTTTAGACATAAACCATGGTTAGTTAAAAATGGAAGCAAAAGCTTCTGAAATCCCTACAGCTGTGCTGGAGGAACAGGGAGCCGAGTCATGTAACATTAAAATATTGTTCAGCATTATGTCCAAACAAAACCTGTCTCTTATATCAAGATGCATGGTAACCAAAACAAGAGATCCTTAACTACATCCCCAGGCAGCAACTTGGTCTCAAAGCTCTGTTCCTTGAATACCTGGATCCATTGTGTTTGTGATACAAAAACATTAGCCACTTTTGTATCATAGGCTGCTTTCAGATGGGTGGCTCCTAGCACTCCCAAATCATTGCTTTTCCATTGTGAACTATAAGCAGAATTCCAGTTTACTTTCCACACTACCAGGGGTATTGTGCTTTGTCTGTGTGTACATCCGCTATGCTCTGTCCATACCAGTAGGCATGATACCATGAGTGATACCAATGCCATGAGTGTGGCCATTTGAAGTTCAAGTAAGCATCTATAACCTTTGCAACATGCCATTTTATGACCATTTTTGTTTTGTTTTTAATCACTATTTTAATTATTACTAAAACACTTTTCTGGTTAGTTTTAAAAGAGGGGTATACCAGTCGGACAGTGGGTGGCATGAGGAGGAGGCACCTGACTTAAGTGGCACCTCGAGGAAACACTTCTCCAAGCACCAGCCAGGTCCCTTTCTCTATGCCTCTTTCTGCACAGAGAAACGAAGTCCTATGAGAAAAAAACTGAAGCAACTATGTTTGGCAAAAAGACTAAGGGTGAGAGGGAGACATGATAGCACTCAATGAAATTATAGCACTGAGAGCCAGTGTGGTATAGTGGTTAGAGTGTTGGACTAGGACTTGGGAGATCCAGGTTCTAGTCCCCACTCAGCCATGAAGCTCACTGGGTGACTTTGGGCCAGTCACTGACTCTCAGCCTAACCTACCTCACAGGGTTCCGAGAATAAAATGGAGAAAAGGAAGACTAAGCAGCTTTGGGTTCTTTGCAAGAGGAAAAAAAAGGTGGGATAAAATGTAATAATACATTTTAAAATGTGAAGGGCTTGTTTTCAAGCCCCAGGTGGAAAGACTAGATCATCTAATGGGCTCAAATTAGAGTAGATTTTGATTGAAACTTTTGGAGAAATTTCGATTTCCTAGCAGTAAGAGCAGTGTGACAATGGAGCCAATTATCTAGAAGGGGTGGTAGGCCTCACTGGAGGTCTTCAAGAAGAGGCTGGATAGCCATCCGTTGGGGATGTTCTAGCTGCATCTTGCAAGGGGATGGACCAGATGGCATAGAAGGCTCTTTCCAACTTTATGATTTGAATGACAGACAAGCTTATCTGAAATAGAAGTTTTCTTTCTTCCTTCAGGCAACTTTCACACCAGTTTGTCTGCTCAAGAACCTCAATCCGCCACAGAATGTCCGTGCACTGCAGAGGATTGTGGAACATATTCTAAGGCACATACTCAATTTATGCAAGACTTATTGGGGCAGCTTACAGCATATGCCTCTCTCTCTCTTGCAGCTGCACATTGCAGTAGAAGAATGGTAGTAATGGGCAATTTGTATTTCAGCTCATCTGTGGCCAACTCTCCCTGTCCTTACAACCTTTTTCCTGGCATGAACAAAGGAGTGAATTTCTATTGGTTATGTGTCTCAGAATGACTCGTAATTCATCTGCTCTGCACCATACTTTACATTTGGTAAACCAGCCCTGGAGCTGTTAAAGAGTTTATGTTTTGCTGCCACCTCAATTGAATTGGTTATTTATGGAGTAAGGCAATACTATGTTGGAAACAAGACGGATATGCCTTCAGCTGGTTTTGTACTCGCACAGTTCCTCTTCGGGTCTCATCACTTTTCCTTGAGCCATGTTCTGAATAGCAACATACCTACCCAATTCCCACAGTGATTCTGTGGTTTATTTGGAACCAGTTCATATGTCAGCAATTAGTGGAGATGCATGCATCTGACCAGGAATGAGATTTGGGAGCTCTGGATAGTTCCTGGGCCTCATGGATTTTACTAGGAGGGAAATATGCAAGTCCCATTATACATATTACAGCAGAAGCAAAGAAAACAGAAATGTGACACATCTGTACTTCAGCTTTCTCTGAAAGATTTAGATTTGGACTGGCTCTTAAACAGGGAATTCTTCCAGAGTTCTTGACTCGGAGCTGCAGCTTTGCTTTCTTGAAGGTAGTCGTTGCTGATCAGCTTTTGACGCAGAAGTCCTGGAATACTCTCACAACCCAGATAGTGTAATACAATAGATGAGAGTAAGGCCCTGCTGATGTAAGGAAGAAATATGGGGCAGCCGATGACTAGTACATAAAACACAATGACTTCTACAGGGTGAGGATGGTGGCAAGACTCTTAGCATTGTTAGGGGAAGGAAGAGAGACATGTTTCTCATTTATTCAAATTCTGCTCTCTCAATAACATTGCAACCAAATACAAGTAGCCCCAAATCAGGGTAGTGCATTAAACCTCATCTCCTCCATCCATGTAAACACAACATTAATACTGAAAAACTAAAGAAAATAATAAAATGTCCAGTGTCTGATCGTGTGTGTGTGTGTGTGTGTGTGTGTTAACTTGTTCACACTCCTTGCCTACACTTGTCATGTATTCCCACATGTAATAGCAGTTGTGAATTGAATGAACTCACGCCAAGCAAACTCCATCAAAGAATCCCCCAATCATTCTCTTCTCTCCCCCACCCCCAACTCAAATGGGGAATTAATTCCTTTTTAGTTTTTTTCCCCTTTTATTATAATAAACTCCTTTACTGAAGTAGTTTCTCAAAAGTCTATAGCATCCTGCAGCTACGGAGGCCCAGTTGTCCCCTTGCTTAGTGTCCACTTACAGCCAACGGTGCAGGGGGGGGGGGCTTTGCAGGTAGGTGTGCAGTGGAAGAGCCAATGGGCTGTGATTTCCCCCAATATAAAATGACCTGCATGTTACCAATACTAATAATTGGGCTTTCCCCCATTTAAAATAAATGGTATTCAGAACTCCAATTTGGCCACTTGTTTCACTAGAGATACCTGAACGAACCCTCTCAAGCGGAGGCAGAGCTTAAGTTGACAGGCGCCTTCACGGGACAGCAAAAAGCACAGATCTTCTTCAGTGAATGGCTAGAGCTGGGGATGAACATGAAATGCAAAAGGGTGCAATTTGGACTTAAAAGAAGGGATATGGTCAGAGCAGGTGGCAGTGGTGGGGAGTTGGAGGAACAGTCCATCTTTGCAGCATTCGAGAAATGACTGAGTGATGCCACAGAAATGCCTACACAGAAATACTGCGTATATTTCAGTATATAATATACCACAAGTCCCGTATGTTAGATATAGCTCCCCTTCCTCTGACAGGGGAAGTTTGATTCATTTTGCTCTACACTGTTCTTCTACAGGTAGACAACAGCTGTTTTACAGATGCAAATTCCCTTTTTGGAGAAGGAGGACCTTTTCTTCTTCTTCTTCTTCTTCTTCTTCTTCTAAATTCACAGGACAGTGACCTGAAGATCTCCGTTTACATATTTAAAAAAAACCCTGTGGGATTATTAAATAGCAACATGAAAGCCTATATTCCAAAGAAGATCTGTTTTTGCTGTGCAGTTATAAGAACAAATATCCACTCCCCCACTGTTCCTGCCACCCTGTGTGCTGCCAATGGATTTGGGCATTGCTTCCCCCTCAGCCATTTATTCACACATTGTGGGCAATAAAACCAAAGGCCTGAGGGTGGCAGACAAGCGGTAGCTTGTGAACACAGTCCGGAGACATCTTGTTCCAAATCTCTACTGTTAGAACTGCTTGAAGTGGTTTAAAAAACAAAAACGAAGGTGTCTCTCAGTTCCAGGCTAAAGGATTGGGGCCGCACACATGAAATGGCTCCTCCTTTCAGTCTGTTTTCCATAGCAGTCCCGGTGGTGCTAGCTGTTGTTCTCTGCCGTGAGATATTTTAGTGCTGCAAAGCCATAGCGGCGTGACATATCCTGCTGGAACTCTTCCTTGAGGGTCTTGAGACAGATACGGTATTGCTTGTTGGAGCGGAATTTGGTGATGTCAAAGCTGGGAGCGTGCGGCATGTGGATCATATAGGCATTGGGCAGCACTGTGAATTCATACTCCTGAAGGAGACAGACACAATAAGAGTGAGCAAAATGGCCAATGTCTCTTGAAACAACCCTCTTTGTTTCTCTTGTATATACACACACTATCTTCAGTATTGCAGTAATTATACAGTGGAGCTGGTGCAGATGACAAAGCATATTTTGCGAACTGAGAGCGAGCTCCTTATCTTCAGCATGAAAGTCTCCCTCCTTTCCTTTGTAATGCTAAACCATGGTTTAGCATTACATCTGCTCTGGAACTACCCATGTTTGCTAACCAGGATTCCCATCTTTATCTGGACTTAGTAAACCCTGGTTAAGAGGAAAGCTGGTTAGCATTAATCATGTATGTAAGATTGACAAGGGGGGGGGACCGGTGCCAGAGCGGGGAAGAGGGAAGAGCAGGAAGTATGTGCATTCCCAAGACTGGTTCCTGATTTGCAAACTACCCAACATCACCTCTGCACTGAGCCTGTATGTTTTGTATGGCAGATGGAAGCACAATATGTGAGAATTCTAATTCTGGAATCTCACAGGATACCTGGACAAAACCGTGAGTTCTGTCCATTTTCTGTGCTTTTGATGTCGCTCTCGGAGACAGCACATTTCTGAGCTACATCCAATGCACGGGGCGTTAAATCTGGGGATTTTGCCATCAATAAAGGATGACAGCTGAAATGCTGCTCAAGTCACCCTGGGCAGCTATTTCAAAGAATTACGGCTTTGCAACCCAGGGCCATCTGAGCAGCTCTCAAGTAGCTTTTCTCTACAGAGAACTGAAGCTCCATGTTAATTGCGCTGCATCTATTGGAGGGTCTTGGTGAAAGGTAGGCATCTGAAAACCCTTGAAAGCTCCATTTACATCAAGTGCATCAGGCTCCTGCCTCCTAGTGAAAGAGGGCACGAACAGACAAATGCAGAGGACTAGCAAAACATTACAGAATTCGTGGGGGTGGGGTGGGAGATATAATCCTCATTTACCGTAGAGATCCAGAAAAACATATACCGGTAATCCTACTTTCTCAATTGCCATGTGTTCTGTGACCCCAAGATTACTGTTGATCACCATGAAGTATTATGTGCAGAGCCCTCCCCTAGAAACGTGTCCAATTGTTCTTTATACATCACACTAGGTCAGGGGTTCTCAACCAGGGGGGAATACCCCCAGGGGGGAATTTTAGGGTTTCAGGGGGGGAATTGGGACCACAGACTCAAACTGTTGGAATACTGATCTTTCTACAAATTACAATTCTACAGATTGTACATAATCTACAGGACATCACACTTTACTGTATGACACAGATTAAATTAAAAATAAATATAAATATTTCACTTGTTATCTGTGGAAACATTCCATTTATACTATAATGTATATGTACCAATATAGAAAAAATAAAAGATTTTCAATATTATATGCATATGCAACTTTTGATTCAGACAATCTTGGAAAGGGGGGGGAATGACATTCTGACATATGGTGAAAAGGGTGCATGGGGCAAAAAAGGTTGAGAACCACTGCACTAGATGGTGGCTTAAAAATGCACAGTAATCTCTCTGTAGCATTTGGTTGGTACACAACTCAAATGACAAAACTGAACCCATATACAGTAATACCTTGGTCTGAGAGCGTTTTGCAAGACAAGCAAAATTTTTTGACTTGATAAACAAGCGACGTCTTGCAAGACAAGGTAGGGATGTAACCGCTCGCCTCGAGCGGGCATAGCGGGCCGAAATCGGCCCCGCTCACGCCCATCAGAGACTCACTTTGATATAAGAGTGTTTTGGATTACAAGCACGTATCCGGAACAAATTATGCTCTCAATCCAAGGTATTACTGTACATCTGCTTTACCAGTATTTAGTTTTCTTTTAAATGATAATTTTATGGTACACATGTAAGTTACTTTACTTTACAGCGAGATCCCCTCGCCAAGGTATCATGCAAAACAACACTGGACTACTTGAACGAGGTTGTTACATGTCAGTATTAGAAAGGTGAATTCTGGCAACAAGGATACTTAGCTAAAGGAAGATCTCCTGTGTTTGATCACAGGGCAGTTAGCAAAGTTGGGACCTTATAGACTGAAGGATTGTGGAACATGATGACATATTTACATGCAAGATCAAAATGGTCCTTCTCCGATAACAATCACCCAGACTGGCAGAGGTTTAGAACTGCTGGGGAATAGCAAACAGGAAGGGAAATAAAATGAATCATAAAGCCAGGCCTGAGGTTTATGGAGGTCAGACTGACTACAGGACCTGATATCCAAGGGCAGCATCAGCAAAAGAAAACATTTGTCAACTTGCAGTGTTTGGTGGAGAGGCAGGTTGTTCCTCCTGAACTAACCATTCTTTAAGTTTCAACATAACAAATTCCTGTGTGAGCTTTCCCCCCACCCGCTTTTCTGGACTCAGGATCCTTAGCAATTCAAAGGGAGAATGATAAAATGGGATATGCTCCCTTGGATTCAGGAGTCCCTGGGCAGTTGGGGACATCTGGCAGCTTTCCTTGGGGTCTAGAGGAATACCCAGAAAGATGCTGACAGCCAAAAACCAAAGGCTATTCACTAAAGACCATGACCTCACAATTGCAGAACAGGCTTCCACTGGCCCCTCACCTGGGGACAGGGAGAAGATTTGTGAGTGGGGGAGGAGAGAGGAGTCAGGTAACAGGTCAGGTTGGTCACAGGTACTGAGCCAATGGCTCAACTAAGGCGGGGACCCAGGAAAGGGCTTATTTAGGCACCTGGGTTCCCGCCCAGGATTCTGGGAAATGCTTTCTTATTTTACTAAAATAAGAATCAAATTTGTCATACAAAGCCCTAAACAACTTAGGACCAGAATACCTAGCAGACCACCTTCCCTCATATACACCCACAACCGACCATTAAGATCATCTGAGGAGGCCTTGCTGGGCATTCCAAAATTATCAGAATGTTGCTGTGTACTACCTTGACGGCACCCACCCTGTGGAAAAAACTCCCTTGCGCAGTTCAGGAGCCAGAAAATTGGGCATCTTTTAGACGCCTCCTGAAAACACATTTATTTACCCAGGCTTTCCCTGGCCTGTAATTACATTAACCACGTTGACCCATTTTACTGCCCCTGTACTGATCTGTATTATAGAATCATAGAATAGTCGAGTTGGAAGGGGCCTATAAGGCCATGGAGTCCAACCCCGATCAGTGCAGGAGAACAGATGTGGGCAGCCCAGGCAGTCACCCATCCAAGCACTGACCCGGCTCATACATGCTTAGCTTCAGCATGTGGCCTGCATTATGTGCTCTCGACACCACTTGCAGGTATATAATGTATCATTATCATCATCATTATTATTAGTATTAGTATCATTATCATTATTATTGTAATTGTACTGTTTTTAAAATTGTATTTTAAATGAAATTTTAACTGTGACTTTAATATTTATATGGAAACCGCTTAGGGATTTTTCTTAATATTTAGCAGTATAGAAATAGTACAAACAAACAAATAAATAAATAAAACCCTGAGGTGCAACAACCAGAGCCAGGTGCAAAATAATTGCCTGAGTGGGGTGTGGGTAGACATACACTTCGAATTAAGGAACGGGTGCCTCTGAGCACATGGTCAAGCCAGGAATTTGTTTTCGGTACCAGAGCTAAGCCCACCGTCCTTTCATCCCCAGTTTCATTCTGGATTTGGATTTCCCCCAAATGTCCTTCATTTAGCAGCCTAATTTAGAGAAAAGAAAGAAACCCTTTTTTTGTTTTTCCCATAGTTAAACAGGGAGATGACAAGATAAATGCAAGGTAGCTCTACCTTTCCCTTTGGCATTCATCCATCCCAAAGCAGTCTCATTCGTTCCAGTGATTGTGCTGACTTCAACTGAGCTTTTTACTTTTGAGCAAGGCACAAGGACTGTAGCTCTGGTTACTCTGGGGGGTTCAGGTGTATTAGGGACAGAGGGCTTATAGGAGCTATGGAATACAGTACAGTGAAGGAAAACTCGGCCAAGAGAAAAGTCTTGCTAATGGCTTGATTTACATGTCCCTCCTTCAGTTTTTGAAGTTGCTGTTGCCCACTTTTCTTGAGCTAGTCTTTTGGGGCTAGATGCTTGACTGAATTCAGCTTCTGTCATTTTTTTAAATATAATTTTTAAATTTTATTTTTATTTATTCCCTTGTGAGACTCAAACATCATTTTTTAAATTTTTTTTTCAAACCTCTATTTTTTATCTGAATCATTTTTCTCATCTAGATTTTCCTGGGTCTTATATACCTGATCCAGGATCAATGTTCCTCAACTTCCACCTGAACTGTAGAGCCTGCCCCCTCTGCTTAGGATAGTTAGCTATAAGTCTGTCTTCTTTAATCTTTAGTTAAACTACTATATAGTTGGGAATGTAGCAAGCTTTAACTAGTTTGGACTGGTGGAAGTTTTAGGAGGGTGCAAATTAGGGCTTAGTAATGTACATGCTGTATTGGTAGCTGATTGGTTATTTCTCGGGCAGTGCAATCCAATGTGGCTGCCCGTAACTCTCTGAACTCAGAGGATTATGGGCATCCTATGGAGGCCGGGAGGAGCGTGGAGGCAAGGACTGCCTCCACACTTCTCTCGCCCTCCAAAACACTTAGGCAGCTGATTTTGGCCATCTAAATGTTTCCCCCGGCTCGTGAAGAGAAGAGACTGAAGCACTGCCAGGATTCCTCGTAGCACAGCGGTGCCTTGCTCCCCCACCGCTCAAAACACTGTTTCGAGGTTGCTCTTGCAACTTCGGAGTGGCAGCCAACACGGTTCATTTCGCGCCGGCTGCGAAGGTGGAAAGAGGGCACTCTGAAGTTGGAGCGCTTTTCCAAGGTCGGAGCTGGGACTCTGACTTTCCCTGTGGCCATGTAGACAGCGTCTAGTGGCCATAGGTTTGCGCCCTTAGTTCATTATTCGTGTGTAAATTACTATCTTTATATCCCTATTGTATTGTCTTGTTCCTTAGATTAGTTTTCTGTTGGTTCTATATTTACATTTTCACCGTCCCCCTTCCCCCAAGCCATTCATTACATGTATCTACTTACTATCCCATTTATACACTGCTCTCATGCTGAGTCGGCATGTTTTCATCATTTGTCATTAAAATAAATCTTTCAGATTTATTTTCTGATTCTGGTCCTTTCTGGCTACCACTAGCTCCTCGAAGCAAGCTCTGCAGAGCTAAAAATCAGGCCTGTTTTCAAGGACTGTAGGCAAAGGCAAGAGCAGGGAAGCCCTGTTACAACAGCAGCCAACCCAGTTCGACCCAATCCTGACTACTGAATCCCCCATTCATATTTTGAGGGCTTCCAGTTAGCACAAAAGGTGTGGGGCGGGGCGGGGTGTGGGGGAACCTTAGAGAATGCCATAAATATGACTGTTTCATTTGGATCTGGAAATTGTTCAGGGAACAATGACAATGAGCCCTGAGAAATAGTTTTATCTCTATTTTTTTCCTCCCATTTTGACATTAAACTTTTCTTCCTGCAACTGCACTGCTTTATTATTCTTATTTAGTTAGTTAGTTTCCGTTCCACTACAGCAAGTCTTCTGCCTCAAGCACAAGACACTTGACATGTCCTGACTGGTTCACAGTCGTTACCTACTTCAGCATGAAGAAAACTCTCCATTGTTTGTTGCAGGAGCAGTGAACTATAGCTGCTTATCCACCGAAGGGACCCCCTGATGGGCCCCTGGGAACCCTGAGAGGTGGAAGGTCCTGTTCACATGCATCCAGGGTCAAATGGAAGGATCTGGAGGGTCCTAGGTGATCCCAGATGTGTGATCATCTTGCCAGTAGTCTCCATACCTCCCTCCTCCAATTAATGTAGCACTTGAGAGGTGCTTTGAAATGCTCTGGGGATTTGGGACTTAGAGTGGATGATAAAAGCAAAGTAAGAATTTAAAATGTGTATAAAGCTTGCTATATTGCAAAATAAAAAAAATGCTTATACCTACTGGCATGGGAAAAGCAAAGAATTTGTAGGATGCAGGAGTGGGCACAGAGTTATATCTTTTTAGTCTCCACCTTCACTCAGCAATCTTGAAGCCAAACCTATTCCTGAGCCCAACATCCACTGATTCCCTTAGAGAGCAACCCTATGCCTATGGTCCCTAGACAGCATCCCAGGAGCCATAGGATGATTCAGAAAAAACCCCTCTGGGTCCATAGACAGACCTATGACCTTGGAGGTTTTTTTCTGATGTTGAAGCCCCCCTCCTGGCTCCTCTATGAGGTCATAACTCTGACTTCCTAGAGGGGGAAAACTGGGCATTTGCGGGGTGTTCTGGTGGTTGGGGAGGGAGTGACCAAAGATCCGAGGGGTCCTAAGCCCTCCCATGCTGCCAACCATGCCCCAACCCAGGAAAACCTTTAGAAGCGCCCAAGAGCAGGTCTATATGTTTTTCTCCCATTGCTGGCAATGGGAGGGATTGATGTTTCTTTCTTTTATGGACGGAAGAAAAATACAGTAATCCCTCCCTCCCTCCTGACTTCTGCTCTGTCGGCAAGAGTCGACCAGGCACAGGAAAGCATGGAGGCTCCACTCTGAAAGCATAGGATTGCTCGCTTTGTTTCAGCCCCAATCGCCATACTCTCCACTTATACTGACCGACGCTATCTGCTCATTCTGCACAAGTGTCTACATTTGGCCAGACCCTTCCCCTGTCTATAAGTAGGAATGAACAGAAGAAGCAGATCCTGGGGAAAGGAAAGGTTAGCAAGACCATACAATCTGTTACCTGCTCCTTTCCTATCTGTCTACATATCCTTCTCCATGCATTAACTTTTTCTGTGACACATTTATGAGCTGTGGTCTCATCACTGAGAAGTGTGAGCTGGTTTTCCATTTGACTGAAACTGTGGACAAAGGATGTCTCAGCTACAAACCCCCTGTTGCCCCTTAACAATGATTCTGGATTCCTTCTGCTTAGTGTTAAGCCAAGATAGGAGGCCCCCCTTTCACAAAAACATTCAGGAAAAAAAAGTCCCTTCCCCCAATTTCAGTCTTTTTTTAGGGTGTGTGGGAACTGGGGCAAAAATGTTTGCCTTCTTTAAAGTGGCAAATGCCCTTTTAAAGGGGGGCATTCTGGGGTGTGATCTGTACCTGTCTTGGCAAACTGCTTTGAACGCTGCCTGTGCAGGAACGCAGCTGATCTCCTAATTTAAAGTGGTAGTTGCAAATGTAAAGGAGGTGATTGGCAGCATGATGAACAGTTTAATCCCTCCCCCTCTTTAGGCAAAGTGCATGCCAAAGAGTGGGGAGTGATTGTGCTGTGCATTAGCTGGCATGAGAAGAGAATTTTCATGTGGGCTGGCTTATTTATTTTTTTTTAGGCAAGTTTCACTTCCCTCTCCTGGAACAGCAACTTTCATGCATTTGTTGATATACTATATGACCTTAGGCTTCATTCTTCCATATGGGGTCAGAATGTTTCCCCCCCAATAAAAGAATTCCCACACACGTACAAAGCTAGCATATGAAGGAGAAGAGTTTTCACCTAGCAGTCTGAAAAGAACTGAGCAGTTCAATAACTGTCTGATGAGTAGTCTAAGAGGAAGTGAGGTTGGAAGAGTCTTGGCTGTATCTTCTTCACATGACATCTATGAACACAGCTGCATTAGGAATAGCAGCCAACAGGGGGGGGGAAATGATAAGGAGAGATTGCAATGTGTCTCCTCTCAACTGTAGCTTTCTATTGACCAATGATGATACCATACATGGAGGAACAAACAGTGGAAGCTGGTGACTCCAAAGTCAGTGGGGTTGTGTATCCATTCTGGATTTCACTCTGAACTGTTACGGAGCTATCCATGGTGCTGAACCCTAACACCAAAATAGGTCCGGCACCATGGATAGAGCCTTAAAAGTTCAGAATACAATCCGAAGTGGATACACAGCCCCGCTGGCATTGGAGCCACTAGCCTCCACTGGGAAGAAACCTCTTTTGAACTCTCTGCACACATATTCATGATATTAGAATACAGATTTCCGAAGAATACCATTGGGTAGACAAAGTATTATAACTGAAACCTTTCCTCCTCACCTGTGCGTCCAATTCCATGATGTGGGCAACTTTGTTCCAGCCAAATCCAACAAACCTTCGGTCGTACTCTGGGCAGTCCTGCCTTACCACAACATATGGCTCAAAATCTGCTTCCCACTCAACTCGATAAGGTGTGGTGGCTGTTCTCCACTTGGCAAAGTTTGTTGGCGCATGCCCTTTTGTCCAGACATGATACCTTGAACAGACATAAAATGATTGGTTGGAAGCATCATTGATATGGGATAAAACTTGGAAGCTACCTGACATAGATTGCTCATGGAATACTTGAAAACATGGACATTAGTGCCATGGCTTACAATGTTTTCTGTAATTATAGACTGGTTGCTCCTAACCAGTCTACCAGAAGGGCAAACCATGACTGAATAGGAAAATAATCCTTGTATAGCTCCTGGACAAAGACATTTCATTCCTAAGTTTTAAAAAAGTGGCAGTACTGGAATGTAGATATGAGATGTTGGCATGCAGATAAAGCTTTCGAAAATGAGCTCAGACACCATTCCCAGTGATGATAATAGCTTATTATTTTTATCTCTGCAGCTTGTTTTCAAGTCATGCAGAATTCTGAAGAGGTGCTTCTTTGTTATTATGGTAGAAATTCGGATCGATAAATGCATTAAATAAAAGCCTAGACAAATACTTTCAGTGCCACCACAGCTATCATTTTGTTGCCATGTGCCATTGATACAATTCCATCTAAGACAATCAATTCAATTTACAGGAAAGCATCCTTTTATATTTTGTTAATCTTATTCATGTCACAGCAAGGCCTATCCAAGCACAGCTTGAGCTCACCCCATTAAGACAACGATCAATAATTTTCTCTTGTGTTCATGCTCCTTATGCCTTTCCAGAAATCACTGACATGGGCTCTTGCCACACGTTTATTGATTAAACCAAAAAATACAATTATATCACAGGCAACATGTCTTAGTGTGTTCAAATGTTTACCATAAGAACCAGTACAGTCAAGTACACTTCGTGTTGAATTTGGACTCAGAAGACCTTGGGTAAAATCTCAGTTCACCCATGAATTCCCTGGAAATGTTTGACTTGAAATGGAGACCTGGCTTGACCTGGTATCACTGGGGTATTTTGCATGCTCCACAGAATTGGTGAGCGAGTAAGCACAAGTGGAGTTACACTTCATGGATCAGGCATGAAAGGTGCAAAATGTGTGTTCTGTCTCTGGATCAGGAGAATGAACAGCTGGCTTCCACTGGTACCTAAAAGCACAGGAAGGGGTGTCTTTCTATGGTAGGGGTGGGCAGAAAGTAGATCTCCAGATGTTTGGGACTTGGAGTCTCAGCATTCCTCACTATTGGCCATGATGGCAGGGGGCTTCTGGGAGTTGAAGTCCACAACATCTGGAGATCTATTTATTTATTTATTATATTTATACCCCGCCTTTTTTCCTGCAAGGAACCCAAGGCAGCTTACATAGTCTTCCTCCTCCTCTCCATTTTATCCTCACAACAACCCTGTGAGGTAGGTTAGGCTGAGAGTCAGTGACTGGCCCAAAGTCACCCAGTGAGTTTCATGGCCGAGCAGGGACTAGAACCCGGAACTCCTGAGTCCCAGTCCAACACTCTCACCACTACGCCACACTGGCTCCTCTCCACCTGTCCTATGGACCCCACCCCTACCTCCTCCCCACCCGTCCTATGGAATGTGTGAAGGAGCACACTGTGAGTGGCTATGATTTCTCATTCTTAGTTTCTCAGATATAAAATGGGAATGCCATTGACGTTCTGTACAAGGCTGTTGTGATTATAAATTGGCTGCCCAGTCCCTCAGCAATACTGCAGATTCTAACTTAAAAAAGAAAAGGTTACAGTCCTATGCTCGGTGGGTTGAAAACAAGGGCTCAAAATATTAGGGGTCGAAGAATTTGTTCATTCTCTGTATTTATTCTGCGTTTTGAGTCCCAGTTTAGCCATTAACAAATCAAGAAATTATCCAGTGACAATTTGAGCAATATGCTATGGCCTTGCTAGGAATTGAAGAGACAGCAACAATTAATTACAACAAAGCAAACTCTCTCTTGTATTGATCCCAAATGATCTAGATATTTTCCAGATCTCCATAATCTCTACAACAGGCGATCATTGTATTTGTTTCTTCATGGAGATGGTGACTCTTTTTAGGGGTGTGAAAGATGGGAAGGAAGAATAAGTGTAGGTGAAAGAAGAAGCCCTCTTTTTTTTGTTATTGGAGCTACAATTTTCATCCGTATAGTGTGATCATACGATACAAGAAGCTTTGGACATGGAGAGGCCCTCGTTTTGA
Organism: Shinisaurus crocodilurus; assembly: GCA_021292165.1. Classification (NCBI taxonomy): domain Eukaryota; kingdom Metazoa; phylum Chordata; class Lepidosauria; order Squamata; family Shinisauridae; genus Shinisaurus; species Shinisaurus crocodilurus. The sequence goes on along the minus strand of CM037879.1, from coordinate 260,191,578 downwards.
TTCATGAGTCTCAGAGCAAAAGACTCTCCTTGGTGTATAAACATTCTTGGAGATTATATTTTGTAAAAAGAAAAAAAAGTTTAATGACCCACCCACTACACCAATTGCCTTAACCACAGATAGTATAATGTCCTAACTCCTTCAGCAACATAAAGAGCACAAATAGTTTTGTGACTAGTGAAGAATGAAGAGAGGGGAATGAGCACTAAAGAACACCTTGCAATTTGATAGGTAGTTTTCATAATGTAGAAGGTGGGATTCAGAGCAGTAAAGACTCATGTGGCTGGGTAGACGTATATTGTGCTAAAAAGAGATGAAGAACATGAATGGCTCCGTTAGGAGACCAAAGCTTGCTAGCCTAACTTTTCCTGCAGCCAGGGAGATGGTCAGAAGAGTTTTAATATAATACCCTTGATACAAAATCCAGAATGAAGTCATACATTATTCTCCACCACCAAGTTCTTATACTCAGAATTTCCAGGCAACCACAAAATTGGCTGGGAGGGGGATAAAAAGAGGGAATTTACAATGGAGAACTACTTTATCTTTCTCAGCTGCCCGAAGGTAAGAAAGGTCACAATTTTGGGAAATAGGTGACAAAAGCAATTTCACTGAGGGAAGATTGCAATCTAGCACTCGGTGACAGGGTTCGGGATGCTTCAGGCATGATCAGCAATCACTGTCACAGAAGCCTTCCCCCATCAACGTGGCCTCAATGGTTACTAATGACTTATTAAACCACCCTGAAAATAGAGGCAGAAATTGTTGGCTGCTGGAGAGTGGGGTGGGTATAGAGAGTATTGGAGGAAGTAGATGGGCCAAGAACTAGCTAGTGCAAAGACTGTGCAAAGATTCTAATCACCTGGAAGCCCAGTCCACCCTTGTACTCTGATTTTAATAATACTTTTTTTTAAAAAAAGGCAAGTCCCTACTGGGAAAATAAATGCCATACAAGTGAAAGATTTAATTGATGATGGCTCATAAAAGCAAAGTCAACACTTAGAGGTTTTATTTTCCAGTAGATTTTATTTTTATCTAGGAAAGAAGCAGTTATTTTTCTATTTTTTTCTTCTTCAAAACACAACTTTATAATTACTGCATAATTTAGAAAACGGAAGTGGTATAATATTTTTGACTCATGCTCTTCCCTTTCGTATGAATACATCATCTTTCTCTTCACATCTCTCCCCTGTTCAGTTTAGCCTCATTACTTGCTTGCAGGTAAAGCCATGTAGAATGGGAGCAATCCACCAAGCACAAAGGCAAAGCTACCCTCATTCATTTCAACAGGGCTTGAAAGGGCCTCACCATTCGTAATGACAGTTGCACACACAGAAGCCATGCTTGGTGGATTGCATGCAATCTTCTCATAAAATAGATTCTAACGTATTTTATGCTGTTTTTAACATGAAAAAGAAAGTGCCGCTTACGCACAACGCGGCCGTTTTAAGGAAGTTTTCCCTGGTTTTCACATAAAGAACATAGCGCTGGGGTCCTGGAAGTATAGCGTCGGGGACCTTGAACTTCCTTTCCCTGGCTTGTCTCGCGAAGACGTGAGCCGAGCCGGGGGAAGGTAAGTTGCGCGGAGCCTGGGGTGTGTGTGTCGAGCAGGGCGAGTTCGCCCTGCTTCCACCCACCCCCGATCGAGCTTTGCGCACATCCCTAGTTCTGAGTAAACATGTATAGGCTTGCACTGTTGGTGACTATTAGCCCAAAATCATATGAAATCATGAGGATCTGTGCTAGATCAATAAAATTTTTTAATCAGGGATCAGGTCTATGATGGTTGTTCAACATTTCAGAATGAAACTGCTGATTTGGGGGGTTCCTTTCTAAATCCACTACAGTTCCCTTTCAAACAGGCTGATAGTTTCGCTTTTATATACTTGCGGGGCAGAAAAAAAGAGGCACCCTCTGCCTGTCGAGCTGAATTGTGACAGCAACCTGGCCAGCCAGCTAAAGAATGCCCTTTTGTTATGTGGCCATTAAAACACAGGAGTATCCAATCAGTGGCACAAGGTACACTTGAATTAAGAGAACAAAGGCAGGTGAAGAGATACCTGTTGTTTGCAAGGTTTTCAAACTGACTAAGAAAGGCGCCCCTGTCAGGGCTCAGCTCCTTCGCCTTTAAACAAAATGAAAGTGGAAACCGCCTGCTGGCTCGGCTCCCACCAGGGTGAGTCAGAGCCATCAGAGGGATGACAAGATGGAATCTGGGTGGTGGAGCAAGAAAGTTCATCCAGCTTTCACCCCCCTAACAGATTCCTCGCATATCCCTATGGTTTGCCAAGGTTCATGTTTTTTCTATGGCTTCAGCCTGGCCTTCCCCAATCTGGTGCCCCGCAGATCTGTTGGACTACAACTGCAGCATCCCCCAGCCAGCCGTGCCTTGAGTGAGAATGAGTTTTCGCAAACCTTTGTAAGTTATTAAACATAGTTTTAGTATTTTTAAAATCTAAAATCTGAGGGTGCTTTTTCTCCATCTCCAAACCCTCAGAAAAGAGTGGGCTAAAAATATTTTTCTTTAAAAAGATACATGCAGTACCTGAATGTGAAGAGGGTCCCCATGTCCAACATAGACAACAGCTCTGCTTTTGATTTAGGGAAAGAGAGGCGATAGCGGAGGGTCTCAAAAGCAGGTACAATGAGAGCCTTTTTTGTATTGGCTAAGTCCAATTGGACAACAGATTTCCTGGCAGAGAAAAACAAAAGAACATATTTATTTATTAGTAATACTTATATGCTGCTTTATATGTAATAAAATCCCTATGCAGATTAAATATAAATATTAAAAATCACCTTTAAAATACTGTATTAAAAACAATTCCAACTCCAGTAACAATACAAATCACATTTGAAATACAGCATTAAAAACAATTCCAACTATAATAATGATACAAAACAAGACAAGGAAGACTAAGATGGGGCAGCATATGATTAATTGCAATTAATTAGGGGAGCAATCCTATGGTCCTTAGACAGCCCCTAGATAGGATATTTCAGATTCCTAGATCCAACGTCGGAGACAGCGTTCCAACCTCGGAGCTGGGAATCAGAGCTCCAACCCCCCTCCCAGCTGGCATGGAAAGAACCATGCTGGCTGCTCTCCAAGGTTGGAAAAGCGACCTCAGGGGGGGGAAAGGGGGCTTTCATGGGGTGCGAAGGGGAAGAAACAGGGGGTGCCAAGATACAAACTATCCCAGTGCCTCTCCAGGATCCTTCCCTTCCCCTCTGAGATCCAACTCAGAGGGGCAAAAGTCCATCTACTGAAAATGCAGGAGGGGAGGACAGGGAGGTGAAGCTCGCCTCTGCGGCTCCTCCTGTTCTGCACTGAATGACTGTAAGCCTCCAAGTTCAGGGCTTATGGCCATTGCCATAGGACTGCACCCTAGCAGAATTTTAAATTAGCTTTCTTAAGGTAGGTAACAAATACAGCTGAGATATACTAGCCCCCAGTGAGAATATCATATTTTGTTATAGTTACTCAACGTCTAAATTCCAGATTCTCATTTATACTCAGAGCTGTTTCGGATACACTGATATGTGGAAAGAACAGGAAGCACAACTGACATGTGCCTCCAATTCCCCATGCTTCTCTATTATGGACAAAGAAGAAATTTCACATTTCCCCCTGTGGAGTGATGCACAGCTTCTGCCCTACTACACAGCTCTTATATACTAGTAAAGCACTGCTCCAAGAGTGAATCTTAGAAAGACTAGGCTATTAATTTTGCCATTTGATTTTTTAAAAGTACATATTTGTCAGCTGCTGCAGTGCAGAGAAGGTATATCAAAAAGAAACAAGGATCTCTTTTCAACATCCACCCCCTATCAATTCCTCAGTTATTTCTTCAAGAGTTATTCTGTGTAGTTTTCTTTCCAAGTCAGAGAGAGAGAGAGAGAGAGAGAGAATTTCTGATCAAACTTTACTTTGTACATCTATAAAAAGTGAGCTCACTGAGCTGTTACTTCATGCCTGAGTTCATACATTGTGAGATGTTTCTCCGCCATTACACAGACTTTGAGACTGAGCTCAAACCCCTTCAGCCTTTGGCCCTGATCCTCTGCAGATTCCACTTATCCTTTAAAAAGGATAGATCTATTAGTTGCAATAGCTAGAAATGAAGCCTTCACACTGGGAGGCTGGACAACACAGATTGGCCACCACTATCTTGCCCTGGTTTTGAACTTCTCTGGGTCTTCCTTGAGGGCATGGAATGCTCGACTGCATGGGCATAATTTAATTAATTAATTACATTCATATCCTACCACTTATGTGTTATTGTCCCATTACCCGTGCTCTAGTCACTTAATTGGCATCTGTCGACATTTGCCCAAGAATACGTTATGCTTCAGATGAGCAGACAATGTGATGCATCTGTTGCTGCAGTACTCCACTTCAGGTGGAGGACTGAATATTTCTATGCTACACACATAAAAAAATAATAATCCCTGCATATACCAAAGACATACACATTTCAGGGAGAAGAGATATATGTAGTTTTCTCTTAGAAATGCTAGTCTGGATGTGTTTTGGAACATGGGGATATATGGATAGACCATGTTCAATAAGCTGTCAGACCATTGTCCATTTAGACCATAATTGTCTGCTCTGACTGGCAGTGGTTCTCCAGGTTCTCCAGCAGAGGTCTTTTCCATAACCTGCTACCTGACCATTTAACTGGAGATGCCAGGCATTGAACCTGGGGCATTCCATACACAGGCATGTGCTCTGCAACTGAGCTATGGCTATAAAGCTGTCAGTTTCACTTTTTCATGCATTCAAATGTTTTCAATTTCAAGTACTTTCTTTCCTGAATATGAACTTCATTAATTTTGGTAAATTCTGATCAAAAATGAACTGAACTGAAATCCTCACTCATCTGCACCATACAAATTCAATAGGTACACCTATTCCTAGCATGGAGAGAACCATACTGTACTTGCCTGATGTAAAGCTGTTAAAGGAGAGGAGCCCGTCAGAAGAAAGAGGTGGCGACCCTAATTAAGCACTCACATGGTTGAATATACATGGATTCAAACCCAGACCTTTAAGAGCTAAGCACTGAGAGCTCTGGTCCTGGATGGGTGAATTTTATTTATTTATTTCTTATATTTATTAATCGCCCATCTGGCAAAATTCTCACCCATCCCTAGCATGGCTTTTCTTTTTGAATGATAATTTAAATGTTCAGTCCCCTAGCTTGCAACTTGGCATGGTAATCTGGAAGCAAAGATATTACATGGGCAGTGGGGTGTAGTGGAGGCGGAATGTATGAGAAATTCATTTCAGTTCATTTTTTATCAGGATTTGCCCATTTCACACCTTCCGGACTGAAACCGACTTGGATGCAAACTATGGTCGAAGTCCACACATATCCGAACTTGCAATGTGATTCGTAGACCAAAAAAAGTATTTGACAGCCTGCGTACATTTGAAAAATGCACACGAAAAATGTGTACTTTTGATAAATGTGCAGAAATATGCTTTAATCAATGGAAGAAGAATGCATACATTCAAAAAATGCACACAACTGATGCATACATGTTGGAAAATATGCACGGATTTTCATGCGAAAAGAAAAAAAGCAAAGCTTGTAATCTGAGATGGACTTTGAGTCAGAATGAGCTTTGAGATGGAATTCGGAGAACTTCGGTGAGCTCAGGTTTTGCTGATTTACATCCTTAAATACAGGGGAGCGCAGCTCTGGGAATTTTTTCAGAGCATGGGTGATGACATCATCTGTCAGAGTACTGACAGCCTCTCCTTGCTCTGAAGAATAAATCAGGTGATAATGAGGCTTCCAGGTTTTAGTCCTGTTTGTGACAGATTAGCAGAAAGGAAGTCAGAGAATGAGTAAAATAATCAGGCAGAGGCTGGATTTATTTATTTATTTATTATATTTATACCCCACCTTTTTTCCTGCAAGGAACCCAAGGCGGCTTACATTATCCTCCTCCTCCTCTCCATTTTATCCTCACAACAACCCTGTGAGGTAGGTTAGGCTGAGAGTCAGTGACTGGCCCAAAGTCACCCAGTGAGTTTCATGGCCAAGAGGGGACTAGAACCCGGATCTCCCGAGTCATGGATCATGGATCCATGATCATGGATGGATACTTCCTTCCTTTCCTTTGATGGGGTCTCTTCTTTATGCTAGCAGTTTAATGGTAAGACTTCTTTGCAAGATTGTTTGCATTTCAGCTGGCTGAAGAGCTTTTGTTAAAGCTCAATGTGTTTTACAGGTTGAAACTATAGAGTCAGAAGCAATACCACTGAGTTCAATGGAGCTTACTCTCAGGCAACCCAGTAGAGTTAATAGTGAGATGCTATTTTTTGTATATTTATTTACTATATTATCTCCCACCATTTTTCCTGCAAGGAACTCAAGGCAGCTTACATAATCCTTCTCCTCCTCTCCATTTTATTCTGACAACAACCCTGTGAGGTATGGCTGAGAGTCAGTGACTGGTCCATTCCAAAGTCACCCAATGAACTTCGTGGCTGAGTGGGGACTAGAACTGGGGGTCTCCCGAGTCCCAGTAACCACTTTGCCACACTGGCGTGCTTGTTTGTTTTGGAGGTCTGGGTTTTATGATGGAGTTTTTAAACAACTTTCTTTGGGAGGCCCGGCTACAGCTTCTCCCGGGGCATGGCTAAGAGGGCTTTTAATCAACTTTGTATCTGAGAACAAATTAAAACAGCAATCTTAGGGTAGGTGCGACTATCCTATGAGCCAGTTAACACCCATAAATAACTGTCAGTGTGAGTGGTCTACTCATGTAAGCAGTGTAAAAGAGTATCACAGAAATTGGGGCAGCTCCTTCCATAAATGGAATTCTCTACATCCCCAGCAGATGTCATTCATGGATCAGCTACTCCAAATTCCATGAATATTCTTATCAAATGATACACTGCCCCCACAGCTAACTGACAGAGCATCTGCACAGCCCTGACTGCTGTTGTCAGAAGAAATCTCTCTGCACCAGTTTTTAAAAGTATTTTCTTTAAAACAGTCAATTCTTCCTCATGTCAAATTCAGCTCTCCTTAATAGGATTAACTCTAATGATATTTATGATACCATCGTGGGCATCCAAGGAAAATGTTAACAAGTAGCAAACTATCTCCAAGCTCAAGATCATAACCACAACGACAGTGAACCATACTCTAAGATTCACTTTCACGTCAACTGGGGAAGATAAGTATTGTCTGAACAAACTTAAGTTTTAGGAGTTTTGTAACAGTTTTCAATCAAAGATTTCCCTTCAGGCCTCTCTGTGTCGCCGTTCCATAAAATGAGACAACTCTTAGGAAACTTTTCTGAAAGTTGTCTGAAGAGCCTGCATCAAATTTCCTTGTCAGTGTGCAAAGGTTATTGAATTTTATCAGCCTCCCATTATAAGTTTTGGATACTTTTTTCTCTATTTCCTCCCCCCTTCCTCTATCAATTCTAATTGACCCAGGCAACTGCTTCTAAATAGAAAGTTCTTTTACAACCAGCCTCCTCCAGCTGCCAGAATTATTCAGTGTTCGTGACACTCTTAATGATTCCACCCACTGCTTTAACTTGTGCCTTCTTCTGTAGGTTTGGCATAGAACCTGGTGTGACCGACAAAGTACTGAAGCAGGAAGAAGGTGCACTGAAGCCATTTGCGTCTCATTAAATGCAGTGGGGCTAAGCTAGTTAATGTGCTTTCATATTGGCCTAATAATCATTTTGAGTTTCTCTGCTGTCACAGTAGATTTCCTGGGCTTTATTTTTCTCACTGGAAAAACTGGAATCAGAATGTGTTCCCACACTGGTAGAAGAATGATCCAATGACTGCTTGTACTGACATGTTCTCCAGCACATTTCTAGGGAGACAGACTCACAAGGTGGACTGGGACAGAATGCTGACCCGCTGCTGGTCTTAATCGCAGATAAGGATGTTGCAGCAATACACACACCCACACGAATTAAAACTTCTTCCTAGCAGTACCATTCCCTTTACCTCACCCCTCTCCACTCACCTCCCTCACTCCAGTTTTGCAATACAGCATGAGATCAGCCAAGGAGGAAACCACAATCTGGATGCAGCATTAGAGTTATGGAAAAAGCTCTTTGTTTGATATTATTGTGTTTGCAACTGTGGGAACACCTTGAATGGGTTAAGAGCTTTAATACATAAGCATCATGAAAAGACCTTCCCTGCCCTGTGTCTAAACAGCTTTATTCAATAAAACAGAGAAATGAAAGAAAATTGGAAGAAACAATTAAGAAGGAATGGGAAAGTAAGTAATAGTCTGGAAGTTAAATTGCTACAGGTGCAGAACTAGGATGATCTTAAGATGCTCGGTACATGAAATGTATGGATGACAATTACTGTCATTGCATTATTAAACAGGTCTGAATTTTTTTATCTAGATACACTACAGTAATACTGATTATTGAGCTTGTTTTTCTATGTGTATGTCTCATCTCTAGGCCACAGAGTTGCAGAGAAAAAACTTTAAAAATATGTACAGCATGTTCCACTAATAACAGTGGGAATCTCAGACCTGGTTTGCACGTAACTACAAACCATGGTTTAATCTACGATGATTTCTTGAATCATGGGTTATCGCTATGTGTGAACTCTGAACTATGGGTTATGGGTTGTTAACCACAAACAACCCAGGAAGAGAACTCATGGTTTGTTCTTGGGTTGTGAACTGTGGGTTGTTTCACCAGACACATACAACAAGGGACTATGTTTAAAATCCTGACAAACACAAAGCATAGAACTTAAAAGTCAAGAATTTGTATATATAAAAAATAACCATAAAATATAGTAAAATAGATTAAATTTTATAATGTAATATAAAAATTTCCAGAAATGTTTTTAAAAATATATATATATAAAACATGTATAAGACAGAAACAATTATGTAGACCTGTAAAATACAACGTCTTAAGGGCTGAAGATGATACAAATGTCCTTTCAGACTTGAGGACCTCTCTCTCTAGATGAAATATTGTTAGTGCCAAAGTTTTTTTTGTTTGGTGCTTCCAGAGAATGTCCTCACAGCATATAAGCTTTCTTTACTTGTGTGTAGAAGCCAAACGCGTTTCGGCCCAAAGGCCTTCTTCAGTGGCCCTGTAGTTTTCACTAAGGTCAATATACAAGCTAATGCTCTGTATCTCTCCAATTCAAGGTTGGTTTCATCTACCAAGCTCCTGAGGCAGACTCTGAAATTCCTCCTCCTCCAATTCCACACATTACTATAATCAGGATAAATTATAAAAATGTATGCCATAAGGATATAAACATAAGAAGAGCTCTGCTGGATCAGACCAAAGGCTTATTTATTTATTTATTATATTTATTAATCGCCCATCTGGCCGGTCACCCAGCCACCTATCTAGTTCAGCATCTTGTTTCCCACTGTGGCCGACCAGATGCCCCTCGGAAGCCAGCAAGCAGAACATGAGAGCAATAGCAAGATATGAGGACAACTCCCACTGTTGTTCCCCAGCAACTGGTATGCAGAGGCATGGTGACTCTGATTCTGGAGATAGCATATAACCATCATATCTAGCAGCCATGGATAGCCTTATCCTCCATGACCTTGTCTAATCTTCTCTTAAAGCTAAGTTGGTGGATTCATAATTCAAATTTTAATTGTGGGGCTGTATACATAAAGGACACACACAGCTTTGAATTAGTCATTCCCTCCCAGGGAATCCTGGGAACTATGGAGTGGTGAGGGTGCCCAATTTGCAGGGTGGCACATTTTGGTGGGGGGAGGATTATAGTTGTTTTTGGTGTGTACACATCAGAAATTCTCCAAAGGGTTTTTTTTGGTGGTGGTGGTGGGGCACTATTAGCAGCAGTGACAGATTGGCATCTTTCTTTCTTTCTTTCTTTCTTTCGAACTACAGTAAAACCTTGGATTGCAAGTAACTTGGTCTGCAAGTGTTTTGCAAGACAAGCAAATTTTTAAAATAAATTTTAACTTGATAAACAAGCAACATCTTGCAATACAAGTACTGTAGTACGGTCAAGAAAAACGAAGACTTTACACTATCATTCTTTATTGCAGCTTAAATTAAAAATATGTGTAGAAATTTCTTATGGGGAATTTCGCTTTGATATACAAGTGCTTTGGATTACAAGCACGATTCTGGAATGAATTATGCTTGCAATCCAAGGTATTACTGTATTTTCTTTTTTTTACTGCTGCCGCCGCCGCCGCCACCAATGACTAGTGCAATAGCGGAGGGCCTGTGGCAGCAGCATGCCTGCCATTTTGGTTCTCCCACAATGTTCTAGATATAGAATCATTTTGGGACACTGGTGGTGGTGGTGGTGGGGAAGGGTGCCCACCACCATAAAAAAAATGATGGACCGTGCAGCCAGCAGCAAAAAAAGCTCCTAGAGTTCGAAAGAAAGAAGCCACTCTGCTGCTAATGATGAACAAGCACAAAACTTTGAGAGAATCTGCTCTCCCAAATCAGCTGAACAGGAGGGGTGAGGCTGGGAATGCTGACAGAATTTTGCCTGCTGTCCGATATAAGCAAACGTTCTCCACTGAGAACTTTTCGGCTCAGCTCCAGGGCAGGATAGGAAATTCCAACAATTCTGAGCACCACACCAATGTATAATTCTCAGGATTTTGAAGGCAAAGCCATGAAAGTTAAAGTGGTATAAAATCTAACAAATTTTGTACTGTAATTATGACCAAAAAGTCACATAAAGTGATATGAGCTGAGGAAGAAAAGCCTCACAGACATGGTAGGGTAGATTCCCCTTAGCAGTATGTGAATGTTGTTATTCCTTGGTGCTAAGAGCTGCCTGGCTTCTGTCACCAGAATGTGAGCTTCTCAATAGAAAATATCTTCCTTAAGGCTCAGATGTGCATATTATATCTGAATCTGAGGCCTCATTTTGAAGAGCTACATAAACTAATTTAGTGGATATTTCGTTTTCAGTTGGTTTAATTAAAAACACCTTCACTATTCACTAGGGCTGATGCCATATATGTGTTAAACGTAGCCTTTTCATAATCTGACTCAGGTTTGACTCAGTATTTTTAATTTATTTATGATGTGCCATAGTGTCTGAAGCAGAAAGATTTGTGCAGCAGTTGTCAGAAGTGGTGTTTAATATGGGCCAAGTAATAAATCTGGATATATTTTAGAAGGCTGCTTATTTATTTCTATACAATGCCTGAGAAGATTAGTTCAGGGTTTGCACCTAAATATCTGCTTCCCAGCACCCCCTCTCCAAACTCTGAAGATAAAAATATAATCTGCTGGGAAACATTTCTCCCCTGAAAACCCAAACACTTCAAAGGCATGTTTCTAATAATCCTTCAATATAAAGGTACACATTATCAAGATCCCAGATAATTAGGAAAATGGCTGAGGGCTAAACTGCATGCTACGTTAAATGTATAGGTGATCCTAACTTCTTCTTTATAGATTTCATAGATCATAGAGTTGGAAGGAGCCTACAAGGCTATCGAGTCCAACCCCCTGCTCAATGCAGGAAACTAAAGGAGCAGGAAACTAGAGGAGAGGTCTGGTCTCCCATCCAAGTAACAACCAGGCTTGAGCCTGCTTAGCTTTCCACACTCAGACATGTTTAGTTTAGTGTAAGCGTGCAGGGCCCCATTCTGGATTGGGCCCACCATGTACACCCAGTTGGGAGGTTAAATATTCCCACCCGGCCTACTTCCCCCCAGCCCAAGCATGGTGGTCACCACTGGTGCCAAAAAACCTCCACAGGTGCCAATAGAGGTTTTTTCCTTTCTTTAGCCCCCACACATGAGGGAGGGGGAGTGGCTGGGTGGGAAGGTTTAACCGCCCCCCACACACCTGAGCATGGTGATCCTGATCCAGATTGGGGCTCTGAATACTTACACTATAGGGGGGGAAAGAAGCCGTTAGGATTAGCTACATGCTATGCCTTTAACGTAGCATGTAGTTTAACTCTAAGTAACAAGAAGGGTGAGAGACCATCACTGTGTGGTGTGGAGTACATAGTTCAGCCTCCAGCGTTTACAGTTAAAAGGATCACAGCTGGAATTGGAAAGGGCTGGAAAAGACCTCTGCTTGTGGCCTTCGAGAGCTACTGTTTGTCAGTAGATACAAAATAGGCTACACAGACCAATGGTCTGACGCCACATAAGACAACTTAATAATTCCATATATTTATATAAGAGGTTGAATTATAAGAGAGGGTTTTTTCTTTTTTTACCAAAGGGGCATGGTCCCTTGTTTTTCTCTCAGACAGGACAGGCTTGGACAAATAAGGATTTTATTTCTTGGGATTAGGATTTCCACTATGATATTTCGAAAATAGTATGTGTTGTTAAGCTATTTCAATGTGTTGATTACAAAGTAGTCAACTCATAAACATAGCTAAACAAATACAATTTTTATCTTTTCCTCCAATGATTTCTGGGGATTATAGTTTGGTGAGGTGCTGAGAGTTCTGTTAGAAATTTCTACCTTGCCCTTCACAGAACTGCAGTTCCCAGGATTCCCTGGGAAAAGTGAATGGCAAATTCAAGCCTATCATATAGATATTACCCTATAGGTGTGGTACATTACTCTGAGCTATTGGGAGGGGAGGGGATAATAAATCTAAAATGAAATAATATTGGGTAAGGATGAGTTAATTTTCCAAACTATGCAAAAGAAGCTATGGGCTGATTCAACGCAGCTGATCATGTGGCAAGACTGCTCCTATACTGTACCACTTCAGAGGTGGTACAAGAAACAGTAGGTTTGATTTCAAATTTAAGAAATCTCGAGGACTTTCTTTATCAGAAGTAACGACTCATATAAAGGGGACGGTTATTAGTGGTACTATCATAGGGCAAATCTACATTAGAGCCCTTTTAGTTAATCAGGGAGCTCTGTCACGGTATTTATGCAAAACGCATTCAATACTGTTGGGGCACATGTTAATGAATACAGCATGTTGAAAACGTGATCTTGTGTCACACACAAATTCAATTGTGGGAGAAGTAGGAGGTGTTTGAAAGGTGATGTGTAGAGGGGAAATGGTCCTTTAAGAAAAAGGTTTTTGTTGTTGTTCTTTTGTTCATCTATGCACAGGTGTGAAGGAGCAAATGAGTTTAACAAAGAAAAAGAAAAAAAAAAGACAGCTCCTGCCCCCTCACAAAAAAAATAATGGAGAAGGGGAGGTTGTGCTGCACAGGCAAGGTCATTGAAATCAATGTGATTTACTTCAGAGTAAGGCCACTGAAGATAACATGATTTACTTCTGAGTAGACATGCATTTTGGCTATTTTCAGCTGTTCTTTGAGCCAAGTTACTCGAAGAAGCTGTGGGGAGGGGGGAAAGCAAGAGTTACTGCAGTTTTCTATGTGCAGGTACGAACAAGCAAAAGAGGGTTTTTTTAAATGATTTTTTTTTTGACAGCTCCTCCTACCCCCTCACAGAAAAATCATGGAGAAGGAGAAGGGTAAATTATAATGATAATTTATTATGGTCAATTGACCCATAAGGAGGGAAGGGGATGGGATGGGAAGAGATGAGGGGGAGGCTGTGCTGCCGCCGCCGCCGCCATCCTCCCATGGGGTGAAGCCAGTGGGATCAGTACCCCCATTCCCATTCACCCAAAAGCAAAGGTGAGACCATTGAAATCAATGTGATTTACTTCAGAGTAAGGCCACTGAAGATAATGTGATTTACTTCTGAGTAGACATGCATTTCGGCTCCTTTTCAGCTAGTTGTTCTTTGAGCCAAGAGGCATTACAAACTTTATTTTTTCAAAGGAGAGGGGAGGAGAAAAGCATTTACTTGGAGAAGCCGTGGGAGGTGGGAAAGGAGAGAGGCAGGAAAGCACCTGCACATAGAAAACAGCAGTAACTCTTGCTTTCCCGCCTCCCTCCCCATGGCTTCTCTGAGTAACTTGGCTCAAAGAACAGCTGAAAACAGCTAAAATGTTTAGCAAAGCCCCTGATAGGACACTTCCTCTTCCTGAGACAAATGCTGAATGTTCCCCTGCCCCTTGAAAACAATTGGCGAAAACAGGCAACGACAGCACCCAGTGAACACACACATAGATAGCCATGTACTGTGATAGTGAATTGCAATAACAAGAAAAGTTATAATAAAAGTAGTCCAGGAAATTATGGAAGAAGAACGAAGACAGCAAGAGAAACGCAACTGGAACAGGAAAGGGAGAGTGTTGTGTGCCTCGGAAGTCACAGAGGCGACCCAGTACTGGAATAAACCTCAGGTGTAGATTGCCTGCTAGTTTAAATGGAAAGTAAATTGCCCTTCTGCATCTGGTGGATATTACAGCTGCAAGAACACTTCCCTAGTTTTCAGTTAACAACAGGCCTGTGGCTTACGCTGGCTCAGCTTGCCTGAGCGTGGAAAGCTAAGCAGGGTCAAGCCTGGTTATTACTTGGATGGGAGACCCCTCCTCTAGTTTCCTGCATTGAGCAGGGGGTTGGACTCGATAGCCTTGTAGGCTCCTTCCAACTTTGATCTATGAAATCTATTATATCCACTAGAGTAGTCTTCATAATTTAATCACATAGGCCTGCACAATGTAATACTAAGCTATATTTTTGCATTATGTGAACAAGACTTAGAGTTGTCTGCCCCCCTTCATTCTCCTCCTCCAGTACAGCTGTGAGCAGTTTCGAGGCTTCCACTTCAGTTTTCAATTAACTACAGTTTTGCATTATGTCTGAATCCTGAAGTGTGGTTAAGCTTTACTATTGTTTATTGAAATGAACCAGCTTCATAAACCACAGTTTGAAGTTGGCTTGTTTCAGTAAACCATAGCTAGGACAAACCATAGTTTGCCTGGCTTAGGAAATTATGCTAAACTGTGGCTAGTTAAAAATGGATGCAAAAGCTTCCAATCTCTCCCTAGGAGTTGCACTGAAGAAGGAAAGGGGAGGGCTCAAGACTCATTCACTTAACCACGTAGTGTAAATATGCAGTTCAAGACTAATCCTTCAAATGTCTCTTTGTATTACCCATTCAGAACTTGGTTTTTCCAATGGTACCTCATCTATTGGGGGGAAGGGGACTGTTTTCTAAATTAGGACATAGACAATACAACAAAAGGGGTGGGCAATGTCATAAGAGTTCAAACTGGTGAAACTAGATATGTAATAACTGTATCCCAACATGTGACAGAAGCACACCAAAGTGGGGGTGGGCTCCTAAAACTAGTTGCTTTTTTCTATTCACTACCCTGAAATGGAAGACCTATTATACTTCCTAAGATTCCCCAGGGTACAAAACATAAGAAAAAACAACACACAAACACACAAAAGGTGCTAACTCTTAAGCATCTGCATGCACAACAGCTCCTAAACAGGGTTTGTTCTAAGGAGTATAGCTGCTGCTCAGGTTGAGTTTTAGTAATGCACATAGGGATGTCACCTGTTCTGTTTTTTTGGCATTCATGAACGGTGAGATGGTCTGAGCAAAAGGAGAAAGGGCAGTTTGGAAGTCAGAACCAGGGGAGAGCGGAGTGGTTCCTAAGCTTTCTGCTGCTTGACTACAGACAGCAAACAAGGAATGTGAAATATATTCAGTATCAATCAGGATAAAACTATAGATTATAATCACAGGATAAAGGTATTGACTATAATCAGGATAATCACATAGACTATACCATAAGCTTCCCTTTGGCATTATCTACACCACAAAAAATGGGGGATATATTTCTAGAGTTCATAGCATGATTATGCTGAACATATACGAAATGCTGTGCGTGGGAATGAACATGAGCAGAAAAACAAGAACAGCTGAAGCTGGTAGGAGTGAAAATGGGTTTGGCAAGAGCAGGATGAGAAAAATAATATCCCTTGTAAAGCAAGAAGCAATTCATGAAAAATCAAGGATGTTACATCCTTTGTCTGGCCACATGGTGTCCTCCTTGCTCCATGTGCTGGAAGAAGGTAAGAAGGAAAATCTCCATTAAGTGAGGCCATGTTAGTGGAGTAGAGGTCTGAAGACCACAAAACCCAACATGTTCACATTTATCGCTGTACAATACACATTGAAGTCACTCCCCCACCCTTTCTAAAGTCCAGCGCAGTAATTATTCTGTCTTGACAAGATCTTATCTTTCAATCACTTATCTAACCTGTTCAGATCACAAGCTCCACTTTCAAGGTACAGTGCTGGGTTAACAGTATGTCACAGAGATAACAACTTCAATAACATTTTTCACATCCCCCCTGTTAAAGCCATCCTGGAAGCACAGATACCAGAGATGGGAGAGACCTGTAGGTCATTTGGTCCATTTGCCATGCCATGGCGAGATGAGGTTGTCCATTTATTACAGCTTTTGGCCAGTTACAAAGTGCCTTGTAATGGAGACTTCCACCAGTTCCCTCGGGAATATATTCCCTAGTGAAATAGGCCTGAAATTTAAACTTAATTTCATGCTTTTTAATGTTCAGGTTAGACCCTTTGTATCACCATGGATTGTTCTTCTTGTGTGATTGTGTGTATTCTACTCATTCCTTGACTCCTCAGGTCTGACTAGGAAACCAGGAAACGAACAATTCAGTGCCAGTTGTTTGTGCAATCTTTTTACTCTTTGTAGAATTCTTTTATTCTGACAAAATTAACTGGGTCTGTACCTCAGGCAATGGAACTCCTCTCCATTTTCACTTATCAGGTTTTACACATCCTGAGGGAGAGGATTTAGAGGGGTCTTAGGAGAGCCTCAGAGTTTCCCCAGTCTAAGGGTGTTCCCAAAGTATCCCTTTGGTCTCTCACACCTGGCTCTATCACCTGCTCCCTACACTTCCCTGGAGCCGAAAACATTTGTTTGCATCTTCTGGCTTACTCCCATCGCTCCAGTCCCAGATATCTAACTCTTACATACCTAACAAGGGGGCACCCCAAAAGGTATAGACATTTTCCCTGACAAAACTGTACACACTCTTGTGCTTGTAAGGGCATGGTGTTTGTAATGTGTATGAATGTGTGTGCGTTTGTGTGTGAGAAGAGCTTTGGCACTTACCTGAGGTACTCGTAGAGTCCATACATTGGCAAGAAGTCAATATCTGACAGGAACATGTACGGTGTGCTGATATGTTTCATAGCCACATTCCGTAGGAGGTTCACTGGATAGAATTGGCCTTCCTTGTACACTATGTGGTATCCAACATTGTGCCGGCTCATAAGGACCTCAGAGCCTTGAGCATAGCGCAGAAACTGCTGGGCCTCTGCATCGGAAAGATAAAGAGCCAAGCTGATTGGCCCTTCCCAGTGTTTGCAGATAGCTTCAAGCATCTGGAGTCTAAGAGGAGAAAAGAAGGATCAGAAAAGGGAAGCATCCAGTATTGGGGTATCCCCTTTCTCTGCCTCAGCTTCTGTGCTGGGGAACCTACATGAAAATATCTCCACATACATGCCTGCCTTAAAGTAAAAAGGATCCAGTGACAAACTTGAGATCTGTCTCCATCTTTCTTGTGTTAAAAGAATCCCAGTAAGGATTGAGAGAGAGAGAGAGAGAGAGAGAGAGAGAGAGAGAGAGAATGAATGCAGAATGTACCATATATAATGAATTCTCAAGATATTTTACCACCACAGAGAATAAGGAGGGAGGGGGAGCGCAGCAGTCTAGCATTCATGGAATGCAGTATTCCTTCAGTATTTCGAAGCAATGAAAACCTGTAAGCCATCAAGTAGGAGGGGAGGAGTAATTATTTCTCTATTTTTTATGCCAGTGTTCTGAAAAAAGCCAGAGTAAGACAAATTAGAAGGCAAAATAAGTCTGTGTCAAACAGACACAAAACTTCTTCAGATTGTCAGTGAGATTATATGTGCTTGTAAAAGCAAGGTTTTGTGGTAAAAGACTGAACATTGAATATCCAAGCAGAAAAGAAGTTCAAAATGAATGCTTTTAACAATTTCTTTCCAAGATTTGTCAGGAATCTTTAAAGAACAAAACAAAAACACTGTAGTTAATTAATACCATTGCTACTTAATCTGAGCACCTGCTTAGTCCATCCAGAAATCATTTCCACTCTTATTAGATTCAATTAAAAGGAGTGATTAGGAAGATATAATACCTCTGAGTGTTCTGATTACTTTATGTGTGCTTATTTTCTTCAGCTAAGCAATCATCTCTTCCATTCTCCTCTCCTTTGCTATTAACATCAGGGTGGGAAATGTAAGGCATGTATGCCCATAGTGGTTCAGACATTAAGAGAAATTGTAGTTTAGCATTCTGGGAACAAGCCTGTCTGAGCCTCGGGCATGAGTGCTTCCCCGTTCTCCTCTGTTGCAGCAGATGTGAGGAAGAGATTGGAAGCATCCTCTGTCTGGTTTAAACTAACGGCAGTTTGTGATTACGTCCAAACTGGGCCAACATGTGGCCAGTGTAAACTCTGGTTTATTGAAGCAAGCCAAAATAACAATATGGTTTCTGATCTTGGAATGTTTCAATAAACCATAGTTTAAACAAACTACAGTTTAGATGTAATGACAAATTGAAGTGAGATTAAATCAGGAAACAGCAGCTTCCAATCTCCTCCTACTTGTGGTTGCACCAGATGGAAAGAGGGAGCGGAGAGTGTTTGCACCGAAGCAGACTTGTTCTAACATTAAGCTATGGTTTAGCATTACTACAAACTGGGCCACTGTTATTTATATCATAATTTCAGAATCAATTTATATATGCCCTGAAGCTTTCCATGGTCACAGCCCTTATATTGCCTCTCACTTCTGCTAAGAAGCGTGGCCCTTACATTTTCCATTTCCAGTGGTATCATACTCAAAAGAGATTGCCCACTGTTAGTTCTGCTTCATTTATTGCTTTTATGTTTTCCAATGAGGAAAGAAGTGCTTAGCTACACTGATAAAAATATTATTTAGTTTACCTCAGCTGTGGGGAGCTGTAGTACTCCAGGGAGCAATAGGTAGATTATTAATATTTACTTAGGGCAGTTTATTGGTTGTTATTAACGGGGAAATTCACAAGGAGTTGAATTCATATTGAATTTCTGCTTCAACATTGATACTGGCAATTTATCACTGATTTAATTCCAGCAGCTACTGTTGGGTATGTCCATAGAGCTACTGAGTTCACACTTGACCAGTCATAATTTGCTGTTGAATTAATGAGATGTATGGAATACTCTTTAATGAGTATTCTTGGGAAGTTAAAAAAAGTTAACTTTGGTATTGGGGTAGAATACAACTATTTCTGCCCTGTTGGACAGAAAGTGATGGTTAGAGTGCTCTTTTCAAATATCCTTCATGCTCCCTTTCTTTGTGCAAATGTATACTGGTCATTGACTGTAATAAACAGAATTGAATTTGTGCAAATCGATAATGAGATCACCATCATCATTTGTCATTATCAATATTATGTATCATTATTATTGACCAAGATTAGCATCATCATCATTATCATTATTATTTAGCAACATTATTATTATTTATCAATAATAATAATAATAATAATAATAATAATAATAATAATAATCATTTGTGAGTTGCCTTTTCAACTCAAGGTAACATACAACAATAGTCTAAAATCACACAGCATAGTTCTGCAGCAACTAGGATCAACCCTGAATCAGGCATAAATCAGTGAACCTCCACAAATACCTTAGAGGTGGAAATTGTTTCCACCTGGTCACAAAAGCTGTAAAGCAAGGACGGCAGCTGGATTACTCAAGGTATAGCATTCCATAAGGTGAGTGCCACAACAGAGAAGGCTCTCCTCCATAAGAAAACTGTTACATTTCTTTGCAATATGAATGTAGAACAAAGAACAGCAGAAGTTTAATCCACACTGATGTGGTCGCTGAAATAGTACACAAGTGAAATATTTAAGTGTTGATGTTAAGATGGACACAATCCTTCTGTTGTTTGTATTGTTAGCAACATGCATATACTAGGGGTCAGCAAGTGGGCCAAATCAAGTGGGAGATGCCTGTGGCCCTCCAGTTGCCAACCTGGAGGTGAAAGGTGTGGTGAAAGTGGCATTTGTGTGGCAACTGAACTAGTTAGCAGGTTACTCTCAAAGATGGTTTGAGGCTCTACTCTCATATTTCCTTCTTAGTAGCTCTTCAGGAAAACTAGTTATGTGAATCCTCAGTTAAAACAACAGGGCAAGTGGTAATGAACATATTCAAGGGACAGAATGTATTGGGCTGCACAGATTTGGCAACTGCAAAAGGAGGTTCTTCTGCACATGTAATTGAATGGTGTTTTAGATGAAAATGAAAAACAGAAACAGAGAAGAAAATTTTCCATGTAAGTTGTCGAATTAAATCACAGCCTTGAGAATGTATTGCAAGAATACCTAGCAGAGCCATAAAGATGTGAACATGGGTTTGCTAAACTAAGCCTCATCTTTCATTAATCTGAAGAGAAATAAGAAAACAGAGCACAGCAAGATACTTTATTCTAAATAAGGAAAACAAACACCCCTCCCCCAAAACCTGTAGATATGTTAGATTGTCTTCTATATTTCCCAAATCCCTATGACTAGATCTCTCCCCATTAATATTTATATGAGGCACCAGAACATTTTTTCTTCATCATAGTAATCAAAGAAAATGGTTTTTCCCCCCTTCTCCCACAGTCTCTCCTAAGCTGTGCAGCAGAAAGAAACAACATGTTCAAACTGGCAAATATAAATTCTGATTTCAAACTTAATAGCTTTTGCCTGCAGTTCTGAGTGATCCTGATGACATCCAAGGAGGTATAAAGCTTTGCTTCCCTAGATACCAGAGATCATTTTTGCTAGTCTATACCTGAATCATTATTTTCTTTTTTTTAATCCATTATTGAAACAAAGGTTATTATCAAGTGTGACACACACTTAAATTAGAAACAAGGATCGATAAAAATAAATAAATCTAAAAGGTATGTGAAAAGCTTTAGGTAACAGGATTCATAAATAAAACATACACTGCTGTTAAGCGATAGAACAAAAGCATAGTGGGCTCCTCTTATGTAACAGAAAGCAATCAATCAGCATAGTCGAATGCACCTGAACTGCTCTAATGCTCACAGTTGCTTCAGTATGGTAATTGGGAGGGACATGAAAAAGTCCAGCAGAGTCCTTGGGCCCTTTTAGGGTGTCTGACATATTGCAACAGGTCACCTGCAGGAATGGAAGGATATAGGGCAGAGATGACCAACATGCCCACAGACTACTCTCTTGGCATCTGCCAGGCTCCCTGGCTCTTTTGATTTTTATTTTATTTCTTAAGATTTTTTTTATTCTTTTTTTTTTTTTTTTTTTTTACTGGGAGGGTGGCATGCTGCAAAGCAAAGTGCTGCCCCCCAACACCATCTTTATTGGGGTTCAAAAGAATGGTTTTGTCTTTCTGGAGCTCAGACCCCACCTCTGCCTTGTACTTCGGTCCTTAAGTACTTAATCTTCTTTTAGTCTCACTACTTTGCCTTCTGAGAATTGAGTGTTTTGTGATCGGTGATACCCACCATTGCAGCTTTTTAATGAAGTTTTGTGCCATTTTGTGAAAACACCCTCAACATTCCCTCAAAATTCCAAATGTGCCCACTGACCCAAAAAGGTTGGGGAATCCTGATATAGGGTCACTGATATAGGGCAGCTGATATTTTACTAGTCTACCCAGGTTTTCAATGCCTGGACAGGATGCTGGTCCTCCAGACACTGCGATTCAGCACCATCTCCGGCCTTTCCTGACAGGGAAGTGTGGCGACGTGGCAGTAGCTGTCAGAAGGCTCAAAACCTGTTGCAGAGAGGGAGGGCCCAGATTCATTCTCTGATCTCTGCCTCCCCCCCAACATGAAAACAGTACTGTGGTATTGCTGCCCCTAGGAAGCAATGGTCTTTCATACGGCAGAAAGAGTTGCTGGGAATGAGCCTTACAAAAAACCATTCACAATGTAGAATGCTTTTTGCTGACGTTTCTTTATGGTCAGTTTCCCCCTCACTGACGCCAAAAACATTGTAGTGCAATCCTATTCTTGTTTATAGTAGTAGAAAACCCAACCTGCTGGTCTAATATTTCAGACAGAGGTGTAGCCTCTGAACCGATATTATTTAACTGTGCACCAAAAAGCCAGGTACAACAAAAAGCAAACCACAAACACACAAAACACACAGACCTAGCTGTGATTTATGCATCTTTTATAGGTGGAGAGCTAATGCTGCAATCAACCAACAGTCAGGAGAAGGCAAATATAGCAAACACAACAAATAGCAATGTGAACTTCATCCGCGGACATCCTCTTTTCAGAGCTAGCTCTCAAGCCACTTCGTTGTGCTTGGTGGAAATTAATGTTGTTCTCTCCCCTCCACCACCCTGATTTTGTTGTATAGGAAGGGGGATACTGTCTTTTTCCTCTAGGGTTTTCCCCAATTGCAGTCCCCGTTACCTGCACCATAGAAGTGACTGGATAGGATACTTCAGCTCAATTAATTTGTATCGACTGAGGGAAAAGGGACTGTAATTAGAAAGAAACAGGGGGCTTTGTCCCAGGATCTGGGGTAATCCAAGTTTTGTTCCCCCTTGAGGCATTTCTCAATTAGCCTGGAACTTCTGGAATTCTTCCACTTTGGAATTCTGCCTGCATTGCCTACTGAGTTTGTCTATGAA
This sequence comes from Shinisaurus crocodilurus, assembly GCA_021292165.1. Lineage (NCBI taxonomy): Eukaryota > Metazoa > Chordata > Lepidosauria > Squamata > Shinisauridae > Shinisaurus > Shinisaurus crocodilurus. The sequence goes on along the minus strand of CM037879.1, from coordinate 260,168,992 downwards.
TCTACGGTATGTTATAATGAATTAGCCCACTAGAGTGGCTAAACAATGCATGGACTTTTCATTGTTTGTTGTTGGATTCGTTCTATGGCTTGTCAGGGGAAAGACAAGCCAGACTTCCTGGTTCACATGTAACACTACATGTAACTACATTTTCGCATGTAACACTAACCAAACCTGGGATAGAAGGCTAGTTTGGGCTTGTGATATGCCAACTAGGCCGATCTTTCTCTTGTGAGCATTTCTTTTTAGGTCCCAAGATGCAGCCTCTGCAATCCTCCACCCTAAAACGTGCATGATAAAGTTCTACAGATCTGCCCCTACACTCATAACAGGGATGGTCCAAAAAGAGAGGATTGTAAAGCACTGCAAGCTTGCCATCCAGCCCTATCTCTTTTCAGCATCCTTTGAAAGAACAAATAACATAGCCCTGTCAATTATCGGCATTTGTGCTTGTCCTTACCTATGGCATTAACACACAAAATGGATGTAACTGCTGTGGGAGGGATGTAATTAAAAAAGGAAAACAGTTTAAAGAAGACTGTGAAAAACAACTGAAAGATGCAAAAGGAAATAAAATGGCTAAAGATTCTTTAGTGGGAATATTATTTATTGATTTTAGCGAAGGAGAGAATCTCCAACTCAAATCAGTAAATAACAACGCATGATGGCACATGGTAAGAGTATTTTTCTTCTACAAGGTTGAGCGGTTTCTGCTGTCTGAATAAAGATGGGCACCCCCATGTATCAATACAACACATTCCCTGCATGAATCGAAAAAGTGAAACAGTTGCTCAACTGCTACATTGTTACCAGCAAAACAGTGCTGAGCTGCAGCTCATTCCTTTGAATTAAAATCCTGGAGGGAAAAACATACATATGTTCGTTGGCTTTACTAATTCCTTGTGGCATTCGTACAGGACTTGAGGTTCTCTCAGAAGCTTTACAAAAAACCCCCCAAAGAAATGTTTCCTAAATTAAAAATCAATAGAACAGGCTCTGGTAAACATGGTGAATTGATGACTGAATGTACGGGGATGCTAATGCTGGGACAGCAACCGAACAGTGCAGAGGTTTTTGTGCACTTGTGCTTGTTTCTACAGCAATCAGTAGTCATTTAGTCAGCCTTGAGTTCCTAGGGTCTCCCTGTGGAGGAGCACTGACCTTCCTGTATAGTTAACTGGAGGGATGGAGGTGTTGTGCGTGTGTTCTGTATGCCCCCTGCCTAACGTAGCACTGATTGCTTCTTTCTTTTGAAGACATGCCTTTTTCTTTCCCGAACAAACTACCCTCAGCCAGAAGAAGCTGGGTTGCAGGTATTCAGGATGAAGGGATTTTGTTGTTGCTTTCATATGGGATACTTTTGGTTTCTGAAAAAAACTGATGCACATCTGTGTTTGACAAGCTTCTCTAAATCAGACAGTAAATATATGTGTTGGGTTTATCCAGGCTGCTGGGATGCAGCAGTTTAAAAAACATGTTTGACAGATAAATAACAATTGCTAGCTTGGTTCAGCTTCTGTTCAAAGGAAACTATAGTGTGTACCAAGCAAAAAATAGTGGGGTATCAAGGACTGTGGCAGCTGTAGAATAAAAAACCAATTTAGAAAAATTAACCAATATGAGTCAAAGCAAGTGAACTATGTCAGATGATGCAAAAGTGAAAGGAGAACAAGCAAAAATACATCCTTGAATCACCAATCAATGTTATCTTTTTCCTGACTCATCCAGTGGCTATCAGTTAAGTACAGACAAGGTCAATCAGTCCAGTTCCGAAGACATAACTTCCTATACTGTATGTCGGCATTGATGTCTCCCAGTCTGAGCTTGATGTCTTGTTTCTATTTAGAAGAACAAGTTGCTTACCTGTAACTGTGGTTCTTCGAGTGGTCATCTGTGCATTCACACATATGGGCTCTGTGCCTGCGTGGAGCCTGTTTCGGGAAGCTTCCTTAGCTGAGGATTTTAGGCGGGAACCCCTTCCCCACTGTCCTACTGCGCATGCTACTGGCAGGCTCCCGCCCACTCCCTCAGTTCACTGAGACCGTCTACTGTGGTCTCAGAACTGAGAGAATTCTTGGCATTGATTGAAAGCAACAGCGATACCAGCAGTAAACCACTTCACTAAGCCATCGATTGACAGTGACACCGAAGTGGGGATGGTGGGCGGGTTGTGTGAATGCACAGATGACCACTCGAAGAACCACAGTTACAGGTAAGCAACCTGTTCTTCTTCTTCATGGTCTCTGTGCATCACACATATGGGCGATTTAACAAGCTGGCTTACTGGAGGAGGGCGGTGTCATCAGGTCATCAGAGACGATAAGACTGCTCTTCCAAACGTGAAATCCGAGCGGGCCCAAACATCCATCCCATAGTGGCGGATAAAGGTGGAAGGGATCGACCAGGAGGCACCCTTACACAGGTCCGGTAACGGGACACCCCTGCTGAATGCAACCGACATTGAAACCCCTCTGGTGGAGTGAGCTCTAATCCCCAGTTTGAGTTCCAGTCCAGCGAGCTCATAGGAAAGCTTTATTGTCTGTACCACCCACTTAGTGAAGCATTGGGTGGAAACCAGGAGGTCTTTATTCTGGCCTGCATAGCAAAGGAACAACCAGTTGGATTGGCGATAAGCTTCAGTTCTTGCCTTCTAGAATGCCAGCGCCCTGGGGACATCTGCAGGGGCCGGGGGAAAAGCTGGTAAAACGATGTTCCTGGCCAAGATGAAAATCCAAAACCACCTTTGGTAGAAAGATGTCGGGTTGAAGGACTACTTTGTCCCTGTGGAAAACCAAGTATGGGTCATCCACCTGGAGGGCACACATCTTGCTGGTGCGGCGGGCAGATGTAATCACCACCAAGAAGGCAACTTTCCAGATAAGTATGCCGAGCTCAACTGAGGCCATAGGTTTGAAGGGTTTGGCTGTCAGTGCCTTCAGAACTACCGCCAGGCTCCAAGATTGATTGTGTTGAAGGGAGGAGATTTCCGTGCCCCTTTCAGGAATTGTCTCACTAATAGTTGCATGAATAAAGATCCCCCAGCAATCGGGCAATGATGGGCTGAAATGGTGGCGGGATACACCTTAATGGAGGACAGTTTAAGGCCTCGCTGCATCAAAACATGGAGATAGTCCAGTATGCAGGGGATGTCACAGGAGGATGGATCCAGGCCTTTGGCTCTGGCAAACATAAAGAAGCCTGCCCACTTCCTCGCAAAGGAGTGGCAGGTCGAAAGTGTGCGCACCATGTTGAGTACTGCTTGGATCCGAGGAAGAAGCGGTCCCATTTGAGCCATTACCGAAGCCTCCATGCTGTAAGACGAAGAGTCAGGAGGTCCGGGTGTAGGATCTGACCTTGGTCCTGGTAGAGAAGTGTCGGAGTCTGAGGAATGTGGAAGTAGTCCCCATCAGAGCAGTGGAATAATGGGGCGAACCCGGGTTGACGGGGCCACCATGGGGCGATTAGGATGCAGTCGGTGCAGTCTGTTTGGACCTTCACAAGCACCTTAGTTAGCAGTGGGAAGGGGGGAAACAGGTAGAAGAAACCCCCTGTCCAAGAGTGCTGGAATGCATCTCTCATGGAGCCCCGGCACAGGTCCGCCCTACTGCAAAATCTGGGCCACACTGTGTTTACCTCGGAAGCGAAAAGGTCTATTTCTGGGGCTCCTCAGCGATCGAAGATCCTTTGCTGAGCTCCTGGATCGAGTTCCCATTCGTGGGATTGGAGGGCTATCCGACTGAGGGCATCTGCTAGGACGTTGTCCTTGCCTGCAATGTGGATGGCAGAGTGATGCTCCTGGACAGTCCAGTGAAAGAGGTGGAGGATTAAAGTCATTAGTTTCAATGACCTCGTCCCTCCCTGTTTGTTGACATACGCTACTGCAGTAGCATTGTCCGTCACGACTTGAACCATCTGGACGACGAGGTCTCTCTCTAGTGCTTGCAATGCTTTGAAAATAGCTAGGAGCTCCAGATAGTTTATATGGAGGGAGCTCTCTTGGCATGTCCAACAGCCTTGAACCATCGTTCCCCAACAGTGCGCTCCCCATCCGAGGAGGGAGGTGTCCGTTGTGAGGGTCCTCATGTGTGGACCTTCCAAGAAAGGCAGTCGATGTTGTAGGTGAGATTTTACCCTCCACCAGAGGAGGGAGAGACGAATCTTGGGACAGAGACTCAGGTAAGTATGATGGGCATCCTGGTCGGGATCAACACTGCGGACGAGCCAGTTCTGTAGGGTCCACATCCAAAGGCGTGCAAAGGCCACTGTCGACACCGTGGATGCCATGAGACCGAGAAGTCTCTGGATGGTATGTACTTGTGTTCTCTGTATAGTCTAATCGCTAGCTTGGTGTGGAACGGGCATCGAGAATCCCCCCAATGAATTTGATAGTCTGTGTTGGGCACAGAATCGACTTCTCTTGGTTGATCTAGAGACCCAGTCTGTTGAGGAGAGTCAGTGTCTTTCTCAGCGCCTCTTGTAGAGTAGAGCTGGAGCAGTCCACAAACAGCCAGTAGTCCAGGTACAGGAATATCTGTATGCCTTGGGTATGGAGGTGGGCGCAGACAACGGCAATACCTTTGGTAAAGACTCTCGGTGCCATGGAGAGTCCGAAGGGAAGTACCTGGAACTGGTAGGCTGCAGTCCCTATAGAGAAACTGAGAAAGCGCTGACTGTCCTGGTGGATTCCGACGTAGAAGTAGGTAACCTTGAGGTCGACCGACGCGAACCAGTCTCCCCTGCGGAGGAGGGGCAAGATAGATTGGAGCATGGTCATCCTGAACTTCTTTGGTGTAATATAGAAGTTGACCTCCCACAGGTCCAGGATCAGGTGGAGCCCGCCATCCCTCTTTGGTACCATAAAATATTGGGAGTAGAGTCCCTGCTGCAGGTCATGTGTTGGAATCGGCTGGATGGCCCCTTTGGTGAGAAGGGTAGCCACCTTTTCCTGTAGAGCTGGGGAAGGCCGAGTAGTGCAGGTACTGGAGAAGGGAGGTAGGGCATCGAATTCGATCCTGTAGCCATGCTGGATGATCTTCAGGACCAAGGAGTCTGATGTTATTGACCTCCACATCAGTAGGAATGGCCTCAGTCGATGGCCGAACTGGAGGCGGGGAGATGGAGGTGGAGGCAGACTGTCGGGGTTCGGCGGTGTCGTAGCTGTGGATGTTGAGAGAGAGACTGGAAGGGAGTCAAAGGTGCCATTTCCCTGGGTAGTCCCCTCTCTTTCAGGAGCCCTGGTACCGAGGGTGGGTGTAAGAGCATCTCGGTGGCGGAGGCTGCTGAGGGCGAGAAGGACGATCACCTTAATGGCGAGGAGGGAACGAAGGCTGCTGTCAGAACAACTTCTGCTGCTTTGTTTGCCGGAGGAGCAGGATACTGGGCCAGGTCCATCTTTCTGTCCGTGGTTCAAGCCTTCTGGACAGAGTCCATAGCCTCATCGGTTTTGGCACTGAACAGTCCTTCACCATCAAAGGGAAGGTCTTCTATCCTACAGTGAGCCTCCTGGTTCAGACCAGCCGAGCGCAGTCAGGCGTGTCATCTTAGAGCCACAGAACCGACCATTGCTTTGGCATGGCAGTCGGCCTGGTGGCAGGCTGTATTGATTTGCTGCCTGGCCAGTCTTGTACCCTCCAATTGGAAGACACGGGCCAGCTCCCTCCAGTCCTCAGGGAGGTAGTCACACATGGCCCCAATCTTCTCTCAAAGAAAAAGTTGGTAGCAGGCCATGGTGGCTTGATAGTTAGCTACCTTCAACCCGAGGGTGGCAGAGGAGTAGGCCCAGCGGACCATAAGGTCCAAACATCAGCCCTCTTTGTCTACCGGCATGGAGTGTTGCCATCGGGAATGGCTCTGATCGGACTCAACGATAATGGAGTTGGGCTTCAGGTGGGAAAACAAAAATAAGGAGTCCTGTTCCTGCACCCGATACGTCCTCTCAAGCTGTTTGGATGTAGGAGGCATCGATGAGGGATTTTTCCATGCCACCTTGACTGTGTGCAGTAATGTCGGGAGGAAAGGGATTGTGATCGGCGCCTCCTCCTGCGTATATATGGCGTCGAACAATGTGTCCCTTATCCTCTCTTCTTGTTGCTGGATTGTAATTCCCAGTGATTCAGTCATCCAACGGACTTACTTGGAGAAGTGTCCCATATACTCCGATGGTGAATCGGGGTCTTTAGAGCCGAGCATTGCGCCTGGTGAAGAGATGGAGGGCGCAAGGGAGGATATGGAAGACGACTCCGAGTACTAGTCTTCAGGTGAAGAGGCTCTGGAAGATCTCGTGGCTTGTACAGGATCACTTGCTGGGGCAGGAGCCAAAGTCGACGGTGCTTCGAGCCTCAGTACCGAAGTGGATGGTGGCTCGAGCTCTGGTAGCGAGGGAGTTGGCTGGTGCCGAGATGGTCTGACCTCCCTCAGAGGAGATGGAGATGGAAGTAGGTGTTGTGGGCTAGGTGCTCTAGCCATGGAAGCCAACGGTTCTTGTTGGAAGCATGGTGGAAGCATCATGCGAGGATCGTAGCAGGGATCCTGCAGCCAGCGGAGCCGAGGTGGAGGCGACCATTCTGATATGCCCTCCCAATCAGAGACCGGCGACCTCGAGTGGTATCTGTGGTCTTGCACATCTGTCTCTCCATTGTGTCTCCAGACGGTAGACTCGAGGAGGTTGTTGTTGTTGCTGTTGTTGTGGAGGAGATTGGTACTGAGGTGAATCAGCTCGATCTCGAGGCTGGTCTGGAGGTGGAGAAGAGTCCCGGATTTCTCCTTCCAAGATCGAGGAGATCAGTACTGATACTATTCGTACTGATGGGGCTCATGCCTCCAACGAAGGAGAGATGGTTGGTGTCAGAGCTGTCCTTTGAGGAGAGGCTTTCTCCTTCAGAGTTGAAGATCTCCTTAGCTCCTTCTTTTTCTTCCGCTCTGAGCCGAATCAAGCTTTCTTAGCCAGTGTTTTGGCTGTCTGCAGAGACAGAGAACGGCCTGGAGTCGGAGGGTCTCTCCCTGTCGCCATGGTCTGACTGGGAGGAGATACTGCAATTATTTGCAGAGCAGGAGAAGATGATGCCGACATTGGAAGAGTTGTTGGTTGTTCAATGGCTTCCAATGCCTTCCTCCACAGAACCGCCCTGAGCCGATCGGTGCGGTTTCTCCTGGCCTGTTTTGTGAATGCCTGACAATGGGGGCATGAGTCGACTTTGTGCTCCTCGCTGAGAAAACAGACACAGGGAGTGGCTGTCCATGGGCGGTAGTTTACTGCCACAATGGATGCATTTGCAAAATGGGGCCTTCGTGGCCATCCATTTTGCGGAGGATCTTCCCAGAGAGAAGTGAAGAGGTAAATAAAATAAACTAAAAGAAAGGAGGAAGGAGGAATAGAAGAGGAGGAGGAAGATTGTTGATTAGACCTCAGCGCTGCAGGCAAAGATGCAGAGAAGGCTCCCTGAGGCACCCACAAAGGCGGTCGAAGAGGAACTGAGGGAGTGGATGGGAGCCCGCTGGTAACATGCGCAGTAGGATGGTGGGGGAGGGGAGAGCCCATATGTGTGATGGACAGAGACCATGAAGAAGAAGAACTGTTGGTGCTTCAAAAGAAAAAGAGACAAAACTACATCATTTACTGTCAGAGGATCCAAAATGTCCTTTCTCCTGCTGACATGTTGACCCGGTTTGCACGATCGCCAGTGTGGTCACATGCCACTTGATTTGCTTAATTACCTATGCTGGCACAGCTTATTGTATCTTCCAAACCCGGCAAGGGCAGGTTGCTGCCGTGGTTAACAAACTACCCAGAACCCATGGGATGTTTTAGGGTTCTGGGGTGGTTTGTTAACCATGGCAGCAACCCACCTTCGCTGGGTTCAGATGAAATGGTAAGCTGCGCCAGTGGGAATAATGAAGCAAATTGGGCTGGCATGTGCCCAGCACATGCAGCCTGGTTAACAAGCCACCATGGCTTGTTAACTGCCTGACGATCATACGAACCGGCCAATTGTGAAATTTTCTTGAACTCATTAGTAGTTCATGTTCCTGCATATGCAGCAATAAAATGACTTTCTTTACCTGTCCATGGAGAGCTGAGCCACCAGTGTTACATCTGTGTTATCTGAGGCAGACTCATACTCATAATGTAGAAAATACAGGTGAGTGCGGTGGACAGTAAAACGCTCCCGTCGAAACTCATAACACAGGTCATCTTCATCCAGCTCAGACAATTGTTTCTGGAGCTGCAAAAAAACAACAATGCAAAATTGTACTTAAGAGGATACTATGGAGGTTCCTTTTACGGAGGCAATATTTCCTTAAAGTCAGGTGTCTCACTAGAAGTATGGCATCTTCATCCATTCCATGTATGAATATTCTCGGACTCAATAGCTCCTTAGACTTTGTCCTGGGCCCCCCAAATAAGACCCGAGTAACACAAACCCTACAATGAACAGAAGTATGTGCTATTTCACATAATGCATAATGAACCTAAAGGATTCATTATCCAGTGTTAGGGCCCTGCTCCAATGCTGCAGTGGTCCTCATAGTTTGTAGCCAGAATCTGATCAAGAGTAATCCGGAAGGGTTTGGGCCTATTCAGCCTCTGGAATGTCAGAATCAGTGTGAGCTTATCTCTGTCATTGTTCTCAGGGGAAAGCAGGTGGGAGGCAACTTACTCCCATCCAGCTGCTAGCTCTGACCTTGGCAAGGAAGGAAGCTGGCAGCCTCTCTGTGAAAACCTAACAGAAGAGGGAGTGGTTTTTGGAGGTGTCACACAGGTTGAAGCTTCTCCCCTGAAGGGCGGAAGGGAGATGCCTGGTTGGGCAGGGGACCTTGGTGATAGGCTACAATTCCTGGTCAGTTTGTTGTTTAGGAGGAGGGCTTTCGCAGCCACACCTTAGCTTTTAAGCCAGTGTCCAGGTTAGGAGCCTTTGCTAGGAACATTCCTGTCTTCACTGCCTGAAATCCTCTCTGTTTGGACTTACTACCATCTGAGCCTCTGGAGGAACTCTTCAGATGGACTCTTTACCTAATTTGGACTCTTGTCTCTTTGAATTTCATATTGTCAAGAACCTGCCATGAAAAGTACTGCTATACTTTTTATAGAATGTGAATTCTTGTTTGCTATGGATTACAGAACTTCATCATCAATAGCCCAAAGCTGACAGATGGCTTGGACTGACCCTGACCCTTGGATTTTTCTATTCCTGGACTCATGTAGTATGGAGATCCCAAAGTGGAAGCTTTGGTTGTCAAGGTCTCCACATGTGTAGGATTACTCTGGACTAACTCTTGAACCAGCGTGTGTAGGATTACTCTGGACTAACTCTTGACTCTTGAATGTAATAGGCCTTGACCCATATAATGTGGAGGTACCAATGAAGAAATCTTTGAATGTATGCATTTGTTCAGGTCTTCTTCTAGAACCTTTGTCTTTGATTGCCTGAGGAGGTTAATCTCAAGAATCACCAGGCCCCTTGCCTGATCATCAAGTTTCTATTTATTTCAGAAACTCTTGTCTTTGATTGCCTGGGAAGGTTGACCTCAGGAATCATTCATCCCCTTGCCCTGTATTCTGAGCCATAGAGATTACACAACTAGGGATGTCCCGAAATCTTGATTGGGGTGGAAGTGGGGGCAAACTCCCCCCCGAGCCCCACGGCACTTACCTTCTCCCCGGCTTGGCACATCTCCCCAGAGAGGAGCCGGGGAGAGGAATTTCGGTGGGTCCCCGGCGCTGCGGTTTTAGTGTAAATACCATAGAAAACCACCTTAAAATGGCCGCATGGCCATTTTAAGGTGGTTTTCTATGGTATTTACACTAAAACCGCAGCGCCGGGGACCCGGAAGTGACGCAATGGGACCCTGGCGCTGCTTTTTTCAGATAAATATAATAGAAACCCACCTTAAAACGTCCGTGCGGTCCATAGTTCAGGGTCGGTAGAAATGTGCTCTCTGTTTCCTTTGGTGCGTGTGTGTGTGTGTGTGTGTGTGTGTGTGTGGTCACTTCAGCAGCCTTGGTGTATGGGGCTCATGGGCCTCTCCAAATCAGGGTCTGACAAGGACAGTCACACAGGCAGGTTGATGGCTGAGGGAAGTGCCATGCATCTTGGCTGTCTTAAGACTTTCTTCCCCTTTAATGGCTCTCCCCAAGAGGTGGGCTGGGTGGTTATCTTTGTCAGTGTACAGGTTGTCAGAAGGCCTAGATCCCCGCCCGTGGCATGTGCGACTGTTATGAAAGCTATAGCTGATAAAGCTGTGGTTGGTGTAACCCAACCAATCTCTGTGTGTTTCTTCCTCTGCTCCACTCACCACTGCAAGCACAAGTTCTCCATCGCCTTGTATTCGCCACTGAAAACCACTGTTCATCACAACCTCGTTCATTTCATTTTCCCCACAGCACAAAAAATGTTGGCGTTTTAAATAAAGCCAGAAATGACTAGCGGAAACATCTTAATTTCCTTTCCCTTTCCTTCCCTGAAAAGACATTAACATCCCCCTTATCAGTCCTATTCATCAGCCTAAGTAGGAATAGTTAAAAGAGCTGTACTGCACCACTCCTCCAAGATATCATAGTATCTTCTTTTTTTTAATTTCACAAATAGCCAAGCTATAAGTTTGTAATTGCAAAGCAGCCATTATCTAGGTAGCCACTGAATGATTATCAGATTACCTCAGGCTTCTAAACTAAAAGGATTTAACAACTTAATTATGAGTTATGGAATAGCGTTATGGACTAAATTATTTCACTGATTACTGTAGAGGAATGGGGTAAAGAAAGGCCATATTTTATGCCCTAATATTTTATGCAAAATGTTAAACATGCCAGAAGGGAGCAAGTGTAAGATACACACACACACACACACACACACACGTGTGTGTGTGTGTGTGTGAGAGAGAGAGAGAGAGAGATCCCCCTGCCCTCTCACAGTTGAAATGTTATGCTGTAGGCTAGGGATGCCCAACTTCTGCATTTGTGTTACATGGTTACTTAATCCACCCACATCGAGCTTTTCTTCCCATGAAGCACCCATTGCTGCATATAGGCAATTTCCATGGGCAACTTCCATTTCAGTGGTGCTGTCCAACCACATTGGGAACTCAGTGGGGCTTCCGCTCTATATTATATGTGCTGTCACAATAAGCAGGAGTTGGCAGTTTATGGCCCTCCAGATGTTTTCGCCTACAACTCCCATCAGCCCTATCCAGCATAGCAAAAGGTGAGGGATCAAGGGAGTTATAGGCCAAACCATCCGGACAGCCACAAGTTGCCCACCCCTGCAGATAGTGGGACTGAGTTGACACTCGTGAGTCAACCCCTCGTGAGTTGACACCCTTGAAACTATGAGGAAGCCCATGTTTTGCAGTGGGAAAAAGTAGCATGACTGTTATGAGCTACAGTAATACCTTGGATTGCAAGTAACTTGGTTTGAGAGCATTTTGCAAGACAAGCAAATTGTTAAATATTTATTTAATTTTTTTTACTTGATATACATGCGTCGTCTTGCAATACAAGTACTGTAGTACGGCTTAAATTAAAAATCTCTGTACAATTTTTTTGGGGGGGATTTCGTTTTGATATAAGAGTGTTTTGGATTACAAGCACATTTCTGGAACGAATTATGCTCTCAATCCAAGGCATGACTGTACTAGATTTAAGCTCAATGGTTTACTTTTCCTGTGGCCAAGTTAAGGACTAAGCACATTTTGCTAAGGTATTGCCAGGTCCTAAACCAGTTCTTCAGTGCTGCAACCAACTAAAGCCCATCCATCAAGAGATTTCCTCACAAATCTTTAGGCTCCATCACTACTATTCTCTCTCTCTCTCTCTCTCTCTCTCTGTGTGTGTGTGTGTGTGTGTGTGTGTGTGAGAGAGAGAGAGAGAGAGAGAGAGAGAGAGAGAGAACACATTGTACCAAATCTATTTTTTGCCAAGGAATGGGTGAGACTTTAGCCTCTTTGAAATTAATCCTCCCAGGTAGTTTAGTGGTAAGGATTGAGGCAAAGCAAAGGGACCCTGAGGCTGTTTCTTCTGTATGGCTGGAATTTCTTGAAATTTCAACCATATAGAAGAATTGGGCCCTTGGAATTTAATACCCTCTCCTTGGCAGCACCCAATCTCTAGAGGGCTGGTGCTGCCTGGTCAGAAGCTGGACTGTATTCCAATTATCACCAAAAGCTTGCTACCTTTTCCTCTCCCACCCCTTCCCCAATAGTGTAATCTGAGTCCATTTTTCTGTCTCCAGGAAAGAGACACATTGCCAAACTTCTTGCTCAGATCAATAGCCCCTCCACTCTCAGCACTTCTTCCCTAGTTCCTATGTGTCCTCCCAGCAGCCCTCAAACACTCTATTTATGTAAGTTTCTCCCTTGTCCGATTCTATGCTTCCTCCCCTGGCTTTTCTTATAAGAATTGGGTCTCTTTGATGATACTCATGGCTACACAATATCCTTTCCTTTTTGTTGTTTTGTGCTTGTAACTGAATGATTGTTTATTTATTATTACATTTATATCCTGCCTTTTTTCCTCTTGCAAGGAATACAAGGCGGCTTACATGGTCCTCCTCCTCTCCATTTTATCTGCACAACAACCCTGTGAGGTAGGTTAAGCTGAAAGTCAGTGACTGGCCCAAAGTCACCCAGTGAGCTTCATGGGAAAGTGGGAGATCTGAGTTCTAGTCCCTGAGTCCCAGTGCAACACTCTAATGACACACTGGCTCAGGGTGGTATTCCCCTGATCTTTGTTTATATACATATTAATCCACTTGTCTAATAATTATTATTACTTTTCAACTCTATATGTGAGTATGTTGACTGGGCCAAAAGAATCAGTTGTCACACAACATGGCTCAAATTCAACCCCTGTATTGCAGAATGTAAGGTTGGACACACTACAAAGGACACATGTTAGCACTGTATCTAACAGCTTTGATAATCCAAAACATCATAGGTCTTGTGTAGGCAAATCTGTTTAGCACAGAGGATCACACTGAAAACACTGTTGTGTTCCAGAGAGCCTGTTTAGGCACAAACAGGGGTTTGCGTATGTACTGTGAGGTTTTTGACTGTTTCATCTTAAAGGAACCCCAAACTGCTGGTAAATTAAAAAATGCTTCCTCCCCTTCTCAAAACTGTTTTGTCAAACAGTAGCATGTTGGTGTGCTTTGAGGCCAGTATAGTTTGCTGGATAGCAAACTAAGATCTGCAAGGCTGCAGCTAAATTGTAAATATTGTCATTTTAATTAGCATGCTTCACATTTAATTTGCATTAACAGTTTGTGGCAAGCCAAATGTCAGACTCATTCTGTGATATTCTGATCTGAGAATTGCTAATTTCAAATATGGTAGTCAGCTTCTAAAGTATCTGGATATAAGCAAGGAATCACAAGTGTCAAAAGGTAATATATTTGCATTTCTTGCTCCATATAAAGCACCATTAATGAGTGATAAAAGCCCATACAATATATTTACATGAGGACTGGTTTGCTGGACCAATTATTCAGAATTATTGGCTGGGATCCAAAGAACTGCACAGCCAGACCAGTTCTACACATCCGAGGAGCCTTTCGGCTTTCCCTCTCTGATCAGCAGCTCTTTGTACCAAATGGCAAACTATTTTTGAAACTGAGGGGGTCTTTCAAATGCTTGTGATACAGTAGGGCCAGTCTTCTGCTCAAAGTGGGGAGGTGGTGGAATCAAATTCCACTATGAATGCCCAAGTCCAAGGATACATCTAAAGTATTAGAGTCAGTCTGACTTGGCAACAGTTATCCATGCCTTGGTTACATCATGCTTAATCTATTGCAATGCACTCTACACGTGGCCACCTCTGAAGAGTGTCTGGAAGCTTCAATTGGTGCAAAATGTGGCAGCGAGGCTGCTAACTGGTGCATGGTATCGGGACTATATGACACCTACCTTGAAAAAGTTGCACAGGTTACCAATGGCCTTCCGGGCTCAATTCAAGGTGTTGGTTTTAACTTTTAAAGCCCTAAATGGCTTAGGACCTGGTTATCTGAGGGACTGCTTGTCTCACAGGAACCTGTCTGGTTATTAAGATCTGCAGGCGAGGACCTCTTGAGGTCAGTGGTCACCATTGCCTGCAGAGGTCTGTTTGTCAGGCATGCATGAAAGGGATTTCTCCTGTGTCACTCCCAATCTGTGGAATATGCTCCTCAAAAAACTACAATTGGTCCCCAGTATTTTGGCTTTTAGAAAGGGTGTGAAGACACATCTTTTTAATTTAGCCTTGGGCAGCACAATCCTATGGCTGCTAGACAGCGTCTAGATGGTCATAGGGTTTTTCAGATTCCCAGCTACGAGGTTGGAAAATTGCTCTGACCTTGTAGCTGGGGATCTGTGCTCAGATTGTCCTCCCCACCCTCACAGCCAATGCACAAAGAACCGCACCGGCTGCTTCGCTGAGGTCATAAGAGCGACCTTGCAGAAGGTTTTTGGGGGTGTTCCTGGCGTTCCGGTGGGAGGGGAGGAAACTTGCAATGACAAGATAGGATGTATCCTGGCGGCACCTTAGCCTCCTTCCCTCCCCTCCAAATGCACCACACTCGGACGGACGGAATTGGCGGCTAAGTGCTTTGCAGAGTGAGAGGGCATGGTGGTGACCTTCGCCTCCGCACTCCTCCCGCCCTCCATAGGATGCCCATAATCTTCTGAGTTTGGAGGGTTACGGACATCCCCACAGGATTGTGCCCTTAAATAATATAGTTGTTTTAATGGTTTTACTGGTGTTAATGTTCTTTTAATTTTTTAAAAAAAGGTTTTATTGGCTTAAATTGTGCACCGCCTTGATGGCTCTTTAGTAACTAAGATGGGATTTCAATGTTAAGGACAAATAAATAATTGGCCCTTTTGATTTGAGCCACAGACGTCTTCCAACCAAGTGTAGCATTTGCTCCCCAGATGAATTCTGCTCTAAGGGCCAGCCTACGATGGGCAGCCTTTTATCTTAGAATATTCCAGCATGTAATGACTACTGAAGCTGGAAACAGCAGCTGTTGTAACATACAAAAGCGTACGTAGCCTGAGGTGTCTGTACACATGGACCTAACTGTGAGATAAAGGCTGTCCTAGATGAAAAGTCTCATCTTTCAAGTATTTAGTGACTTCTGTTTTCTTTTGTAGTAAATGGAAACTTCAATTAGGCAAAGAAAAGCATAGACTCTTCCCCAACATCTCATAACAATAACAAATATCATTCTTCTCTTAAACCTGTTAAGGTCTCTTATGTGTCAGAGCTCTTCTTGCTGCTATAGACTACTTTTTTGAAAGTAGGATTATTATTAATTCCAGTGGGAGACCAATTGTTTTACAGTGTGAGGCTAGGGTAGTTAGATATAAAGGAGGAAGAGGAGGACAGGGTTCCCAAACCTTTAATAGTTATATAGAAATGGGAGTGTAGGCAGGCATGGCATTTCTCACACCAGAAACACTGTAGCAGGACAAGCTGTGTCTTCCAAAATTCTTCTCCTCTATACAACTATTACACGTACACGAACCCTGCCCTCTAGTATTCAGTATTTCTATTCCCCACTCGACTTAGCCACAGTGTTCCACGGAGTTCCAAAATGCCGTCCCTCAGCAGAATGTTCCTACATGACAGCATGCTGTGATTTGCCTCTACAACCTTCATTTGAAATTTCTTCTTCAGCTAGCCAAAGCACATAACTGCCGTGGCTCTTCCCACCAACTTCCTAAGGCATAGCTCTGTAGTTGGAGGAAAAGAACCTCTTTGCCCATATACACAGAGAGATGTTGGTAGTCTGGCCAGTTCATATTAATTCACTTAATTTCACTTCTGCAGTTCTATGACTTCTAAATTCTTAAGTTTGATGAAAGCAAGTGTAACCTTGGATCAAACTGAAAAAAATTAGAAATACATATTAAAAATTAGCTTTAAAAAGCAAATATCTACTTAGGGAACGCTATTCCAAAGAAATTCAGGGGAGCCATTTATATGAAGATGTTAATGTTCTGTATTCCAAAACAGGGTCTATATATATGTTATCCCACTGGTGTGCAGAGACTAATTGCAGTGGTATTTTTGTCTTGTTGATCATGTGCTTCCAGGCATGGCAGTTAGCTGGTCTAAATTTATAATCAGAGTGGTTTCACCAGCTTTTAATTTTCCTGTTTTTCCCTGCCCTTGCCTTGTGGCTGCTGCATGTTTAGTTCAGTCTCTGCTCTGAGTGCCCCCAAAGCACAGCATGAAGTCAGGGGATCAACCCTGCATCTCCCATATTTTCCGGGCTTGGGAGTGGGGCAGGGTCTTGTCTCTGACTGTGTGTTGTGCTTTGGAGGCACTCAGAATGCCTCTAAAGCTGAGAGAAAAACCAGCGAGCAGATCCTGTTCCATGCCCAAATTCCAGGCTACTTCATGTTGTTTTTGGGAGGGTCTCCTTCCAAAGTCTGTGATGAGAGAAGCAAAGCTTGTCAGGAAGGAGTCGCCAGGACCATGGCAACTGCATTTGTGGTCCCTTGCCAAAGACTCTTGTTTTGATTACTGGAAGCCTCTAGCATGGCTGATCAGGAAAGGGTGAAGAGAACAGGGACTTCAGTAAAACGTCATTGTCATTTCCCATAATTATACCTTTAATGAGGACTGGAAAAACCCTCAAATATCTAAATTATGGCATCATTTTTTTTAAGAAGCCACCATCCTTATTATTTGCACTATCCCTGTACAGAACTGAATAAATCTTCAAAACTCCTCCATGTGAAAATCAGCTCCCTTGTTGTCTTGGCAACCAAGTGCTCTTACTAGAGTTAATTAAGCATTCTCTGTTGTGTAAGCAATTACCTGCATGGCTATTCACTTACTGATGGTAATATGCAAGTTCATTCAGTCATGGCCTGTGGCTCACGCTGGCTCAGTTTGTCTGAGCGTGGAAAGCTAAGCAGGGTCAGGCCTGGTTATTACTTGGATGGGAGACCCCCTCCTCTAGTTTCCTGCATTGAGCAGGGGGTTGGACTTGATGGCCTTGTAGGCCCCTTCCAACTCTATAATCTATGAAATCTATGATCTATGTATGAAATTGCTCTAGCCTGCACCACAGCATTGATTTTTACCATTGCTTATGGCAGTTGTGGTGTGTGCTTGGTCAAATGAATATCATCCCTGATAGGAGTTACTAATACCATTGGCATACCAACAGTGTGGTAGTCACTGTAGAAAACACTGGCCCGGTTTGCAAGATCACGGTGGCTAGTTAACTACCCTGTGCATGCTGGTTGCGTGCCAGCTGATTTGTATAATTACCCTCACTGGGTGTGGCTTCTTGTGTTGTCCGAACCTGGTGAGGGTGGTTTCTTGGGGTGGTTAATAAACCACCCAGAACCCATGGCCTGTTGTTGGGTTGTGGGGTGGTTTATTAACCATCTCACCAAGCCACCCTCAACAGGTTGGATGACATTAGAAGTTGCAGTGGCGGGGTCTTGGATTAGCAACCTGGTGTCCATGGGCACTGCAACCCACCATGGCTAATAAGCCATGGTGGGCTGCCGTGATTGTATGAACCAGGTCATTGGGATGAAAACGAGGCCTTACCACATAAATTATATCCTGCCTTACAGCCTTTGCTGTGAAGTTACAACTTGGTATACTAAACATACTACATAACACAAGTCTGCTTTGCAAGTAGTTCCTCTGGTAATGGAATGCTGGACATAAACATTAAACGTCCAATAGAAAGCTCATAAATAAGGTATGATAGTGTGCTTAGCCTTCATGGCTTTCACTGAAAACTTGCTTTCTGCATTAAAATAAGAGAAGGAGGGGAAGAAAAGTATGAACAGGCAGCAACGCTTGATCTAAAGGCCACTATTTTGCAGGGTCATTCCCACTTACTTCAGCTTATGCTGGCTCAGCTTGTCTGAGCATGGAAAGCTAAGCAGGGTCAGGACTGGATATTACTTGGATGGGAGACCTCTCCTCTAGTTTCCTGCATTGAGCAGGGGGTTGGACTCGATAGCCTTGTAGGCTCCTTCCAACTCTATGATCTATGAAATCTATGAAACTTTGTTCTCCCGCATTTCAGGTAGTGTGTGTGTGTGTGTGTGTGTGTGTGTGAAATTTGGGAGTGATTGTTCTAAAGCATCCTTAAAAGATAACAACATGCTGTTTCTGGTGTGTAACTAAAGTTCTTCCCTATGTTTAAAAAATATAAAACTTGTTTTTTTGCCAGGAAACCACATTTCGTTACTGAATTCCTGAAATGGTATCAACCTGTGAAGTTACCATTACCTGATCATTGTATGTAGGGAGAGATAGAGGTGTTTGCGGGCTGATGTGCTGGAATACAGCTTACTGGAAGAAGTCAGTTATGACAAGTGCACACAGATGGCAATGACTGTCAGAGGAAAAAACCCCAAGAAGTTGGCATATTCCCTTACAAATGATAACATGCAAGTTCGTTCAATTATGAAATTGCTCTAGCTTGAACAACAAGTAGTTGTGGTTTGTGGTTGGTCAAATGAATGTCCCTGACAGGACTTACTAATACCAGTGGCATACCAGCTTTGGAGCTGAGATCCTTGACCACCATTTTACTTTTTAATATTTGCTGTGAGTCTCATTCAAATTACCTTTATTCCTACTCCTGATTCAGTTTTGGAAAGAAATTGAGTGTAGGCAATGTATCTTCTTAACTTCATAACTTCTGCTATGATCCAATGCAAACTTACCCAATCCTGGTTTTCCCCAATTTGTTTCTTTACTTCAACTTACAGCATGTCCCCATTTCCAAGGCTTATGTTATATTTCCCACCACCAAAGGAGGTTCAGTTGGAGCGAATGTGGGACGGGGCCTTTTCAGTGGCAACACCCTAGTTATAGAATTTCTTCCCACCTGAAGAAGATGAGACTGACTCCATCCCTGATGTTGTTTAGGCAGCTGTGAAAACATTTCCATTCCTATTCCCTTTTACTTTTAATGGGTTGTGACGGTTCTGCTCTTTTTGATGATAGGGCAAAAAATGCTTTCATAAATATGTAAATAAATACAACAAAAATGGTGTAAAACCACAATATGGAAATTATGTCCCCATCTATGGGACTGCTATGCAACCACTTTAACATATATGAATTACCCCTTCAACATTACCGACTCACCACAACCCACAGTGTAAAAACTCATAACATTGGTAAAAAAATACTAACATCAAAGACAGGAAAAAAAATTGTACAAGAACCCACCAGCATGCAGGAAAATGCATAAAATATGGGAGAAATGTGTTACTCTGTATACAGGCAAGAAAACAAGGAGCATAAGGCAAACAGTATAAATCTAATTTATGCTCATTGTAATGCTCCTTTTTAGTACTAGTATGTTGTAATGAGGCCAAAGCATAACTGAGGGCAGTATAAAACCTATTGAACTCCATTAGGTATTTAACAGATATTTGGATTCCAAACAAGTTCTCTTAATTACAAATTAAATTCTAAATGCAATACCTCTAATAACATGAAGTTGCTAAGTTGTAATAGCATACATATTGAAACAACCCCTTGAGGGTGAATTCTGACACAGCCAGATTGAAAGTGACAGGCACAAGCCATTCATCTTGTAAACAATGAAAGCTACCATTCAACCAGCCCTCAAATTATCAGAGACAGAGCTGTTTAAATCCTGTTCTGCTGTCTTCCTTTGTGCATTGCTGGCCTGCCCACTGGGCAAATGTAATTTCCCCCTCCTGGTACCAGAACTACGAGCAGTGCCAAACAGTTAGTTTTGGGGAATTGGCACTATCCTTCCTAGCAGTCTCCATATCAGTTGCTGTCATCACTACTGGGTTGATTGCTTTACCCGCCTGCCCCTCACACACCCCAACTCAACCATTTGCTACTTGGAAATGGGAAAGATTGTAGATTGTGTTTGCTAAATGATGCTACCTTCCTTCCCTTTGTCTTTACACACACCTAGCAAAATGGCTGTGTCTAGGGCAGGGATGAAGAATGTGACTCTGCAGCAATTGTTTATCTGGACGTAGCAGCAAATAATGACATGAGTGGAATAGATTAGAGGAAAACGTATGCATGGAACGTGGTGAGGAGCTGGGGCCCCATTTAGGGCATCCAAATGCCCAGGGCCTCTAAGCAAGAGTATCTGAGATATTTGAGGATCAAAGCAAGACTAGTACAAGAGAATGGTGTGTTGGGTATCTGAAGTCACAAGAACACACGATCAGTCCTGATGATGTTAATGGGAAGTTCCACTGAATGCCTCCCACATTTGGGAATCTTCCTTTGCGCCCTTTTCTCTTAGGAACTTTTCTGTTCCAGAGTTAGAGGTAATCTGGGTTTACTAGGCAGAAGAATAGTGCCTTGGTGTTCTTATTTCTCTCCTTGAGGTTATGGACCTGCTCACCTCTATGTTTCAAATGGAGAATATATGTGACTACAAAGCAACAGGAAAAATACTTTGCTGTAGAGAATTTGCTCAGGATGATCAGCACCTCCAATTTAATGGAATTTGGCACTGGGAACAAAAAGCATACAAAAACAGAAGCTTGCCATTGTATTTCAGCCATCTGGTGATCTTGGACAAGTAACTATGGCCCAATATAGATGACCAATGCATTTTAATATGTGATATTGTTTGTGGGGCTTATCAAATGGTAAGGCTTCCCCACATTTTCCACTTGATAAGTTGACAGACTACATTAGTAATGTGTAAGAACACCATTATCAGTATGAAAAAACCTTTAGAATGAGAGAATAGATTAACCATCTATTTCCCAGGATGAAGAACCAAGATATAGTGATAAAATACTGCAGGAATACATGGAGGAATAGGCCTTCACTCCATAGCAACAAGACAGTAACTAGGGGTGGAGCAACAGCAACCACAGAATATACAAAGCCAGCCATGGTAATCTGTTTTGCTGCACTTTAGCATGCATTAAGAACATCCCCCCCCCCCCGCCCCATTTACCACTTGGTAATCTTGTCTGTATTCACGCTATGTCTCAGGAAGGAACTACACACTCTGGGCAGTTTCCAATGATGTCCCTGCACTAGTGGGCCCTAACACTAGTGCAATGAGAAGCTACCAGTTCCTGAAGCAATCAGAAATGAGTGGAAATGCTAGTTTCTGGAATGGGCAGAAGGGAGCTCTGCTGACCTGGACCATTCTGGAAACAAGCATTACCACTTGTTTTTTGGGTTGCTTTAAAGAGCGATAGTTCTGTTGCATTAGTGGTTGGTCCCATGGGCACAATGGAACAAGTGGAGGCACAGCGGTAGTATTGGATACTGCCCCATGACTAAGCAGGTTGGCTGCTGTCAAACAGCTCTACCACACTGAGTTTTCTTCCTTCCCCCTCCACAACATTACTTATCCAGTGTTGTCACATCATGGTATTTGTGTACTTCCCTTCCACTACTCCATATCATGGGCTGCTGCTGGCAGCAAAGCGTATCATAACCAATATGACATGTTATGGAAGAGGATGGGTAGGCCTTGACATGGGGATGGTATTTTGGACTACAGTCTTATGTTATTTAGAATGTAAGAGCAACCATGCTGAATCAGACCAAAGGTCCATCTAGTCTAGCATTCAGTTTCCAAAGGTGGCCAGCCAGACACATCTGGGAAGCTTGCAGCAGTTGTTCAGGACAAGTTCTTTTGTGCACAGCCTAACCTTCCTCACAGGGCTGTTTTGAGCATAACAAGCAACAGTTATAAACTATCATTAACATTCATATGTGCTATGTAGGTAATGCAGAATTCTGGGAGGTTCACACTCCTATTCTCTTCGGGGCATTCTAAAGTATCTTCCTTCCTTGTTACTTGCTAACAGTTATTGAATTCTCTTGTAGCTGCTTTCCAGAGTCCAATCTACATATACGTATCATGTAGTAAATCCTCCCTCTAACATTTTGAACAATTGGATACTGGGTACACAAAATAACATACCTATATAAAAATATCCCTGCATTTAAATGAACAGGACCACTTTGTTTGAGGGACTTGAATTGCAAGTTTTGTTCTACTTGTCCAGAACACTGCTATTACATTTCATAGGTACATAGAAGTAGGAAGAACTCAGCTTATATAGCTATTACTGAGGGAAACTACCTGTAATTTCACACAATCTCACACAATAATTGCACCTTCAAATGCTTCCTGTTATATGGCTTGCCATATATATGCAGAAATACTAGTATATGAAGCTAAGCAAAAATATAAGTGCAGCTACTTCTGTATCTTCACAGGATCACAGGATCATAGAGTTGGAAGGGGCCTACAAGGCCATCGAGTCCAACCCCCTGCTCAATGCAGAAAACTAGAGAAGGGGTCTCCCATCCAAGTAACAACCAGGCCTGACCCTGCTTAGCTTTCCACGCTCAGACAAGCTGAGCCAGCGTGAGCCACAGGCCTGGAGTGGAGCATCTTTATCATTTCATCATCATAAACAATTCTGGCTGGGAAATACTTTATGACTCCAGTCTATTTTCTACTACATCTCTACCCTAGAGGAATGGTTCTTAGCTCAATGATAGGACACGTGCTTTGTTTGCAGAAGGATTCGGGTTCGGTTCTCAGCATCCCCAACTAAAAGGGTCTCGGTATCAGGGATGGAGTGGGAAATGCATCTGTCTGCCTCATACCATGGAGAGATTCTGCCTGTCCAAGAAGACTAATACTGGGCTAGATGGATCAGTACTCTGATTCAGTATAAGGTAGTTCCATATAAACCATCTTTCCCCAACCTGGTGCCCTCCAGATGTTTTAGACTACAACTCCCAGCATTCCTGATCATTGGCCATGCTGGCTGAGACGGAAGGCAATTGAAGCCCCAAACATCTGGGAGGCACCAGGTTGGGGAAGGCTAGTGTCAAGAAATCCATTTTTCTTCTGTGTTCTAGCAGCATGTCCAGTTCCATTCTGTAAGGCTGAGCCTGCACACATTCGTCAGGCCACTTGGGTGTGTTATCTCTTGCTGTCTCTAGCAGAAGTGCAGAACCCTCACTAATTGGGCTGAATGAGCAGCTGAGTGTTTATGAGAACTTTCTGCTCTGCAGAAAACCTGGGCAGATTGTTTCCAGCTAGCTTGTGATTGGTAAATAGGGATCACCTCAGATTTGCTAAAGGCTTTTTTGGGTATAAAACCAGGGATGGGGGTGGGGAAAGATTCCTGTGTCTTTGCTTGCTTTTGTTTTGCCCTGTCCAAGGTTTGCTTTGGATAGCTCACTTTCTGAGGTCCTGTTTTATTGGAGACCCATGCCACTGGTACATATAGACAGGTTTAGTCAGTTTTGTTGTTTTGCCCTGTAAGTATTGTTTCCAAACCTTGGTCTGGTTATTTGTATGTTGTTCCCTTCTCCTTTTCCCTTTCTGTAAATAAACTTACCTATCATAACTAAATGTGTTGCTTTCTTCCAAGTAAGCCTCAGTACTAAATCCAGAGACTTCTGCTTGGTTACTTGCTACAGTTTAAGGTTTCAGGCTTGAGGCTTGTGAATAGGATGTGGTGAAGCTGAACTCCTATTCCCTAAGCCTTAAGAAGAGTGTCCTTATGGTCTGAGAGTCCCCTGGTTCAGGCGGAGTTGGATGTATGGGGTGGTGGCAACCTACCTTGCTGGGTTGGTGTTCAATCTGAGCAACCTTTTGTCCCTGCCAACACTGCTAGGAGTTAGGGTACCTCCCACTTCACAGCTGTATATGCACTTATATATGAGGCTCTAAAACTTTTCTTGTTAAGTTTATATAACAATGTCCGAAATCTCTGTCTGACCCTCCTAAACCACTTTGCCAGAGGTTGGAAGAATTATAATCTAAAAGCTGAAAGGGAGGGTAAGATAATAGAATATTTGGCAAACCTGCAATCTTTTATCTTCAAGAAAGCCCCTCTAGCCCCCCCCCCCCCGCCGATGAGCAGGTCACTCCCCGTAAGCCACATGCTTCCGACTTACATTTTCACTGTTGACATCAGCCTCACTGGGGCATCCAAAGAGCTCTCGCCTCAGCAAGTTCCCATCATACTCTAGGAAAGTCAGGTAGAGGTTGCGGAAAAACTCAACGTGCTTGTTCTTTACTCTCAGCTTTTTGGGGGAGTTCCAGTGGATCACCTAATACAGAAAACAAAGCAGGAATTCCAGTCATCAAAATACAGCCTCATTTGTCTGTCATCTTTAAGTACCTTTCTGTTGTTGTTGCTGTTACAATAATTTCCCCTCCTCTTTTCTCAGGGCTGGAACCATAAGGAAGACTTGAGTGGGGAGCTGTCATTTAGGGACTCCCATTTCTTCAAAGAAGCTGGGGGAAATTAATCACAGAAAAACCTACCTATCAAACCGGGATGTAAGATGGGCTCTGTCCTACACCCCTGCATCCTGAGCAAAGAGTTATGTGTAATCTGAAGGCTTGTACTACATTATGCATGAATGAAGTGCCTTGTTAGCTTCAACAGATTACATACAGTTTCTTCAACAGATGCTGGGCCATTTAAAAGGTATCAGCTCTCCATCCCCTCCTCCCCATCCAAATCAAGAAGACACTGCTCATCCTACGTTGGCAATATAAAGGGAGATCATAATAGGGTGAGAATTAAAAGCCCTAAGCAAAAAGCAGTGAGGATCGAAAAGTGACAGATTGGAACAAATTCATTTTCTGGAGATTACATTTTAGGCATAAATGGATTCTTTGTTTCAAGCATTAACTTCTATGAATTTCCAAGAGGTCCAGATATGTGTGCATGGGGGAAGGAAGAGAGAGAGAGGATTTTGTTGGGAATTCTTCCAAACTGGGAGTTTGGAAGGCTTTGTATATCCATTAAAGAAATTACATGTAGGGGCAGTGGTACTTCAGCCAGCAAATAATTTCTACTCCCGATTGTCAAGTGCTGAGTAAGCAGTGGCTGCAGTGCTGTATTATAGCTTTATACACTTCCTCCTGGCAGTTCTTTTAGCTAATATGAAAACATCTTCCTCAGGCCATGATACCAAACCAATCGGGAGTTTCAGAGGGCTGACTATGGAGTGAGAACAAACCTAACTGCTGAGGAATAAAACGAGCTACATAAACAAATAGAACATGTAAAAATAAATAACTAAGGGTGCAATCCTATGCATTTTTAGATGGAAAAAGGTCCTAGAACCAGCCCTTAGAACTATGAAGTAACCCTAAACACGCAGAACAAGATGTTGGCAAAAACCATGACCGCTTATAAAAAGTGATGATTTTTGTTGTTTTTAATATGAGGTTTCTAGTTTTAGCTCTGTAATACCAGGCCTCTGTGTTGTGCAATAAGATCTTCATTCAATAAAGTACAATTGTTACCAGTCTGGACTAAATTCAAATCCTTCAATGAGATTCATCCCTGGACTCACCTTCTTTTTTTAGCCCTTTGCTAAAAAAACAGAGTGCTAAAGCAAAATGAAGTTGCCTTCCTCTGTGGAAGCAGAAAAATAAGTTAATGCAAGCCATAAAGGAAAGAACACTTATGCTTCAGCTAAACAGTTTCAGAGGGATGTGATTTTGGCTAAATGGCAGAAGATGGGAATTATTGATCAGCTAAAAAAAATTACACTATTTTAACTGAACAGCACAAAGACGAAAGGACAAGGGGGAAAGTAATGAAATTGCTATCATTTCAGGCTATTCTCTTCCAAACTTCAGGATAATTTCCTATTGAAATTTCCTCCATGCATCCTGTCTGCCTGACACAAATTCTCAGTCTGGAATTCTGAATTGTGTCACTTGCTGCTTGCTAATTATGAACAAAGTATCTTTCCTAAAACCAGCCTTTTGAATGAGCAATTTCCTGTTACTAGTACCCACTAGGCTTTAATTCTGCAAAAGGAATCCAGGCAGATAATTTGTTGGCTGGGCCACTTATACATTGCCAAAAAAGAGGAAATGCATTACAAAAAGGACACAGATTTGCATAAAACTTGCATATGCTTATTCAAATGTAAAATTACTATAATTTAAATAGAAATACAATACTTCTCATCATAGTGGGGAAGTCTGTGACCAGGTGACCTGCTCAGCCTACTGCCCAGGTTCTGTTGATAGACAACACCAAGGCCCCTGCTCTTCCTCCTTATGGTTCTTTATCTTTAAATTGTACTTGGACTGCACTGCTGTTTAAATAGAGGACCCCTTCAAATAGAGGACAGTTCCCTGAAGTAGGGCACATGGCTATGCTATTATTTGTTCAGGACTCTGGATGTGTTTGGCCTGGATTTGTCAAGCTTGCATGAAAACCAGCCAGCATTAAGGTATGGAAGAATGATGTTATCAAAATAAAAGTTTGCATGAGCCTACCATTAAACTGTATCCACCCATTGTCATCGTTTTGCATCTGCAGAGCAGATCTAGGAGCCATCTTCCTGAACTTGCAACTACAACAGATGGCTTTGATTTGGAGCCTAGAGAATACTGGTAAATTTTGAGGTGCAAGCACTCATCATGAAAGTCCCTATAGCCATGGGAGTCCAAAAATTCAGGCAGCTGTGTTGCTCTATATCAACAAACCAGTTCTAGCAGTTTTCATCTCCACCAGGAGCAGGTCTTTTGTAAAGCCAATGGGTCTTAATTGCCCATTCAAGACCAAGTCCCACCAAAATACTCTGCATTACAACAGGGAATGATGGATTGCTGGGAAATTCCATTTCCCCCCAGCAACTGTGAGGATTGCAGCTAAACTCAGAGGGAACAGGAAATTCTGAGGAGGTTGGCAGATGACACCAGCATCCCTGATAATCAAAATGTGCTGGTGCTGTGTCCCTGCAAGCCCTGGCTTCACTACTTCTGGAGAGCTATGGAGTAGTGCATATGCTTGAGGACCAAGGATGGTCTCTGTAAACATGAAGTCCAAACTGTGTCGGAGATAAGCAGTGAAAGAATGGCATCTCAGATTTGTGGATGAACCATGGCCAGTCTAGGCAACGCTGTTCATCAGCCTCGACTCTTCAGGCAGCTGTAAATCGAAAATTTGTTGCACGTCCAAAGGCTAATGGACATCAAGGACTTGATGTTCATGATTTGATCAGAGATGAAATGTATGTCAGGAATCTGTATGTGAACAGATGTTAAAGGAGCCTGGAGTGAGTTGAAGGAAAGTTGAATGGAAAAGATTAGTTTCCAGATTTTTTTCCCCTATGAAGGATAGGCTGAAGTAAAAGACAGGAGAAAACCAACCAACAAAAATGCAGTAGTGCAGCAATGATATATATTTTTGTAATTAAAAAGTAATAATCCCCAAGTTATGCCATTCAGTATGTCAAAATACATACAAGGGATAACAGCTTCTACAAACACAATATGTGACTTAGCTACTAGTTACAGGATACATGAGGACAAAAATCGGGAAAACAGAACTGCAGCAGAATCATTCAGGGCCTGCTGTGTACAGTTTGAACAAGATAAAGTAAGTGATTTGGACATAGAAAGATAGCTGGGAAACACAATCTATTCCCTTGTATGAGGTGGATTTGCAGAATATGTAGGTTCACTTCAATGACTGGGATCCAAACAGTGATTTCAGGCAACCGCAAAGGTCTGTGTTTACCCAGTGTGTTTTTTTCAACATTAGACCCCTCTGCCTTTTCAGAAGTGGTTTGCCATGAGACAATTTGACTATTTGAGAAACAGACATCCAAACTTTTCAGTAAGTGGAACTAGTTCTGCTGTTCTTTGGATCCTGCCATAAAGTCCTGTTTATCCTTGTAACTTTTGAACTAGCTACAGGAAAGATGGGAGAGCCACTTCTGTACATTCATTAAATATCCCACTGCATAGGTTCTTGGGCTGAACCCAAGAGCAAATGAAGAGCTTCTCCCAAAACTCAAATGCATTTATTTACAACACAATGTGCTGCAGGACAGCAGCCTATTGGAAACCAATATACCTAATTAAATCCTAATTCTGCTGAAGTCAATAATATGTCTACGCATCTCAAACTCAAGAACTCACAGTAGAATTTTAACTCGGTCTTTCTACCTTGATCCCAGAATCTGATAACCCCTTTTGTACATAAATGCCCAAATATAGATTAGAGCAGAGGTAGACAACCTGGTGACTTCCAGCTGTTTTGGACTGCAACACCCACAATCCCTGCCCACTGGCCATGATGGCTGGGGATGATGGGAACTGCAGTCCAAAAACATCTGGAAGACATCAGTCCTCTGCTTCTGAAATAGACCTATCTTCTTTCCAGATCTTGGTAGGCTTTTGCATATTTCTGATCTACCATTTAATACATGAGTAAATAGTACAAACAATTCTTACTTAGGGATACTTGGGGATTTCATTGTTCACATTTTTAACTGAGCCGACATGGCTCACACATCCTGGACTAATATGTAGATCACAGTGCACCGTTTTCACATTTCTCCAAATGTTTCAATAGTCGTTGGCTCAAAAAGCATACCAAAATGTGAATAAAATGTGTATTTTAAGTTGAAATATGTGTATGTTGTGAAAAATACTTACAAATTAATGTGAAAACAGGATGGAATGGACTTATGAATGAACACATGTGCAACTGAGGGGGCTTCCAGATGAGGCTTTTATTATGCATTCCTCCTGTCTCATTCCAAGAACTGTATAGGGGGTCTAGGTGACTCCATCAATTTGAAGCCCTCACATTTTCTCAACATTTCTTCTGTCTTCTTTTCTTTCTTCTTTTTACAAAAAAAAAAAGTCAATGAAGAAGTAAAACATGCAATAGTTGCATACTGCTTTTTGATTGGTAGTGCTAGGAGCCCTCCATCTGGAAGCACCATGTCATGGGATGGAAATAGACTGATCTAGATTCATAGATCATAGAGTTGGAAGGGGCCTACAAGGCCATCAAGTCCAACCCCCTGCTCAATGCAGGAAACTAGAGGAGGGGTCTCCCATCCAAGTAATAACCAGGTCTGTCCATCTGTATCCTCAGTGCTCGCTCCAGGTTTTTGAGGACCTTGAGCATGACACCCTTAATGGGGCCCCTCACTCAGGGAGTTACCATCTCACTGCCATTGTTACTACCTGTTATTGCTCCTCATCCTCTTTCTCATCATTGCTACCACTTTCTTGCTTGACAGGCAGAGAGCCAGTGAGCAAGTCGGCAGGGGCATCAATTGCTCTTCCTTCTCACCACCATTGCTGTCTGGGCCAGAGCAAAAGAACAAGCAGGTTGTAATGAGGAAGAGGAGGAGCAACTCCAGGGGGCTCTTGTGAACGGGCCCCTGCTGGGACGTGGGCCCTTGGCATGTGCTCAACCATGCCGGCCCTGCCTATTCTTTCTACAACCACATGTGTGTCTTAAATTGTAAAGTGTATTTTTTTTCCACTTTAAAATCCCCCCAGCTAGCCTTGCTTTTCAAGAAAACCAAAAGCATGGTTAATTTGTATTTGTATTTTTCATGTTAAATGCCTTAAAGGGTAAATACTACTTAAAGGTCACATACTACTTAATTTGAGAAAATAAGGTGGCCTTTTACAATACTGTTAATTTTTTTTCTTAGGTTTTATCTGAGATACACATTTATTATTTGGGTTTGTCTACTTCTCTTTTGAAACTTTAAGGTGAGTTTCTGAATGGCATAAAATATGGAATTTCCCATAGAATGACATAAATATATTGCTTTTTCTGCCAGTTATAAATTGTATTATAGTACAACAATAGCTAATTATAATGCACCTGCATTACAGCTGATGCCAAAATCTATATGACAGTGCCTGCCTGTCATATAGAAGGAGTTTTATGTGGTATTTCATGATGAATTTTCAAGTTAAATATTGCAAAAAATCATGTACTGCAGTTGTGAGTAGTGTCTGATAAATAGTATAACTCTTATACTCATCACTGCTGATAAACCAGAATTATTTTTTTTTTAAAAAATCCTGCTATATTGCCTTAACGGGGTTATGAATTGTATATAACTCTTGTATCTATTAAGGTCTAGTGCTCTCTAAGGTGACAAACCTGTGTGGACTGTGCTACTTCATAACGCAAGTGAGGGCTCACATGACTTGAGTGCTCTTCCACACACAAATATTTCCTCCACATAAAGAACTAG
This sequence comes from Shinisaurus crocodilurus, assembly GCA_021292165.1. NCBI lineage: Eukaryota > Metazoa > Chordata > Lepidosauria > Squamata > Shinisauridae > Shinisaurus > Shinisaurus crocodilurus. The sequence continues at coordinate 260,138,979 of CM037879.1, read as the reverse complement.
ATGTTAGGAAGAAGGGTTCTAGCCTGGCCAAACCTCCCTGGATACCTCCAATCATGCAATCCTATGTTGCTCTGAGAAAATATATAAAGAGCTAGGTGTCATGGACCAGGACCCCAAATCCTCGGCTTCAGAGGATCCTAAACCTTTGTCCTCTGAAGACATGGTTAATGGTTCAGGGAGAGGACTGGGCCCTGGGAAGGCATCATGAAGTTTTCACCTTCCCAGGACCCAGTTCTCCAGAAAGACACCAGGGGTTCGCTCCCCTGGGCCCAAAGGAGGTTGCGGTACCATCCTCAGACTCTGAGGACTTGGGCCATGAGGAAACTCTTTTGCTACCACGTTGTTGCAGGCAGAGATTGCCAAAACAGGCCAGGCCCCTTTAAGAGACAAACCTTCAGTCAGCCTGGAGGTAGGCCTAATCAGTCTTATTTAAGCCCCAGTCTTGCTCTGTTCCTTGTTGGAGCAGCATACAGACAACCTTGTCTGGCTTCCAGTCCCAGCATGACTTGGAGCTTTCCATGGTGCTGACTTCTTGTTGCCTTTCTTCCCTGAGAAACCGGTCTTATCCTGACCCATGCTCAAGATCTGATCCATAGCAGAACCCTGCAGCCCAGGCTACAGTGCAGGACATCAACAGAACCCACAACTTGAAATGGTACACCATGTGGCTGAAGCCAATTAAGTGGTCCTTTCTCAAGAAAATATCATAAGGTAAGAGCTGTGGTGGATCAGACCAAAGACTTATGTAGTTCAGCATTCTGGTCCCAAAATGGCCCACCAGATTCCTTTGGGAAGCCCATAAGCAGGCCAGGAGTACAATAGCACACTCACATGCATGTTTCCCAGCAACTGGTATTCAGAGGCACACCGCCCTGATTCTGGAGGTAATATATAGTCATAATAACTAATAACCATTGATAGGCTTATCCTCCATGAATTTGTCTAATCCCCATATCTCCAGAATAACATGGGATTGCAGGATAGGGAAGCAGCTCCCCCTCTGTTGTGGGTGTGTGACTGGACCTTCGGTGACAGATCTGGCTGATGCTGTTTATACTTGCTCAAAGATCCCATTCGTAGTATTAATCTCCTACTGCTTGGAAACCATGCTCTATGACACAATCCCTTTGGAAAGGGTATGTGTGTGAATAATACCACAACCCCATGGGTGGGGCTGATTGCATAGTCTTTCCCTCCTAATCACCGCCCCACTATGAGGGAGTGTGAAGATCAGGCGGGGAAGACCCACACCATGAAATTCTGGTATCCAGACATACATACTACGGTCACACAAGTTTGCACCAGGGGGAGGCTACCATGATTGATGATGCCACCCCTGCTAAACACACCATTGCCTCTGCAGTTGAAACTGTTTAAGCATCAGCATTAACAAACCCTTTCTGTATCCCTAATTTCAAATGCTTCTGTTTTCAGAATTTATTTATTTATTTGAAATATTTTTATATGCCGCTCCTCAGCCAAAAGACCTAAATAGGGGAGGGACATGAGCAGCACACATGCAAACTCCCCAGTGTGATTGAAACCAAAATCAGTCTACCCCACACATGGCTAGACCTCTTAGGGAAAATGTTCCCATTTGTGCCAATGGGAACTTTTCCCTAATCATTCTAGCCATCGCAGTGTGCACATGTGTGTTGATTTTGGTTCCTATTGCTCTGTGAAGATAAAAGCCTCCACTCCCCACATGCTGCATTTCTTTCCATTAAGTATTGCCTGACACACACCTCCCCCCAGGCCTATAATTCAGTAAGGAAAAACAAGATACATCGCTGCATGCTGTGAACATGGCAAACGTCTAGTTTGGCCCTTAGGGTGAGAGTGTGGGGAGGAGAAGCAGATGAGGGCGGTCCATCCAACCCCTTCTCCTCTATTCTGAGGCCTCAGTAGAGGTGGAGAATGTAGTCCCCCAGATAGGATGGCCATAAAAATGCCCACAAGGGGTAACTTGCCAAGCGTAAAGAGAACAGTCAGTCATACACCCTTTCTGAGGAAGAGAATTTGCATATGAGAATGTAAGCAGAAGAGAGCCTATCGTATATGTATCAGAGGTATAGCGGGCCCAGGATTGGTTCAAGACAGAAGCTCATGACCATAAGTCCATGCTGTTTAATTACTTTTTTTAAAGCTGCCATGATTCTTTCACTAGGCTGCAGGATTTCCAGGACACCAATGAAATGAGTCAGCTCAGCCTTGAGTTGTGATTGGACTAGCAAGAGGTACAGCAGGTGAAAACTCTTTGAGGTGAATCTGAAATGACTCTTTTGGGTTAAGGCCCTGAAATAATGCAAATATTAGCAGACAAGTTTCACATGGTTGTTCCAGTTTGGAAAACATGGCTGAGGAAGACAGGGTGACTCATATCCAGCTAGTTCATTTTTCATAAGGAGATATTTGATTAGGATCACAATCCAAGCATCTGTTGGTTCAACACAGATTATGTTCAAAGTGATTGTAAAAGCCAGATGATGTGGGGGGGGGGGCAATTTCTTTTTGTTTCAAAAAAACAAATGCTGAAATGAATTTCTATTGAACTATCTTTTTTTTTTTCCACGCAAAAGAAAACTATGTCTTCTCCCATGATTTTCAATGTCCAAAATATCTATGTTGTATCCTTGACAACCAGCAAATTCTCTTGCCTGACTCATTCAGTGAGGTCACAATTCATTGTTGTGGAAATCACAATTCATTAACTTGTTGTATAGGATTTCAGTTGCCGTGTGGTCTTTGTCAAAGTGCTATAACTGAAAATTCTCCACACAGAGAAAAACACATTTATTACTTGAAAGGTAAAGGACCTAATCTGAATGCATTCTCTGTCCAAACATTCAAAGTCAGTCCTGTTGACTTCAGTGGAGTTCAGAATTAAATGGCATCCATTGATGCACAAAGCCCTGCTACGCACATCCTTAACACATAAGCCCTATATGCAGGTGAGGGCCCCCAACATCCTTGTGCAGCATCGGGATACTCTGTAAATCTTCATGCATCGAGCATGAAGGTCTGCAGGGAGGTTGTAAGCACATTCAACTGAACTCATTCACAAACGTCCCCGCCATCGGGAACTCTGATAAGGCAAGATACCTGATTATGGGGAGACTTGTAAGTGCAGACCTTAGTGGTAAATGCAAAGGACTTTAAAGGCATGCCCGTGCATCCAGGAACATTGGGAATGGAACTTGCATGCACACCCCCACCCCATTTAGCCTTCACATGTGCAGGCTGAAGGCCTGCAGAGGGCTACATACACTATGGCGGTGATAGGCAACCATGTGCCCTCCAGATGTTTGCACTAGAAATCCCACCAGCCTCAGCCAGCATGGCCAACTACCAGGGATTATGGGAGTTGTAATCCAAAACATCTGGAGGGCACCAGGTTGCCTACACGTGCTCTATAGGAATCTATGTAGTATGAATTCCAGAGCATCTCAACACCTCCTGCCATGTCTTTTATCTCAGCTTTGCCCCAAGGTGCTAGACACTCGAAGGGAGGTGCTAGAACATGCCCAAGCCTCTCCATGGCCCCTGCTATGCAGCCATGAGATAAGTGCATGTCTAAGACAGCAGCCCCCTTGCTGGATCGTCACCTTGAAGTGGTGAGTGGGCTTGCATGTTCCGATGAACCCTTGAGCAATGCCGTCGGGAGCTATGTACTCCCAGCAGGGTCACCCATAGCGGTAAGGTCCGGGAAGAGGAACCAGACAAAGAACAATCCAAAACATAAAGTCCTCAACGGCAGAACAGGCAGAAGATAATTTAAATCTAAATTACAACGGCTGTGAAGGCGGATGAAGGCTGCAGCAGAGAATGGTTTTCCAATCATCATGCATCTTTGCCGTTCTCTGTCAAGTTTGTGTGGTGATTCGTTGTGCACCGATCTCCCCACATAAAACAATTTCACGCACAGGCGTCTTCCAACTCAACCAAACTTGGAAGACAATCTTATTCGGTCACAAGTGATCGCCTACTACTAAAACAGCAGCCCTATGTCCAGTTCTCAGCCTACTCCCACTCCCCGGTAATGCTGAGGCATGTTTACTCACATCATCATGTACATTTCCCTGTCTCTGCAAAGAAATGTTGTGAGGCAGAGGCAGTTGTGTCTCTGTGTGTGGGGGGAGAGAATGGTGGCACATAAAGCAATGATATCAACATTCTCCCCCTATGCGATTACCATTGGCCTCACCCTCTCCATCATGTCCCCGATGGCCTTCCACATGATGATGATGGTCTGCAGCAGAGAGCCTTCTCTACTCATGGAGGCTCCCCACGTGATTAAGAACCCTGGAAGATTAGGATTCTAAATTCCATTGGGAGCCTTCATAAGTAGACCTGGTTCCCTGCTGCAGATGTTTCCTTCCCAACATGTGTCCCCATTGCCAGCTTTATGGCCTTCCACAAGGGAGTTTGTCCCGGTTCTTCCCCATACACCAGCGGAAGCCGCGGGCTGAGTGCAGCCCCTGCCACCCCCCACAGTTTTAAAAATATATATATTAAACAAACAAAATGGTACTCTCTACAGAGCACTAAAATGGACAAATTGGTGGGAAACCTGAGATTTTTTAAAAAATAATTATTATTTCCCCTTCCCAGTGTGGCCTGTGGAGGGTGAGGGTCTGGGTGATAGAAAACGGCCCCCAGACTTCCTGCAGTTTCCTCACCCCTACCATACAGGAAGGTAAATGCATGGTGGTGGTGGTAGGGGGGAAGAATACCAGAACAGGGCTATCATGATAGGGTAATGCGCACAAATGGGTGATAATTTGACCAAGAGCTGGAACTTTTGGTGGCAGCTCCACATCGAGAATAATGTCTAGTCATGCTCTGAGAAGGTATTGGGGGATGGGGAAAATCAAAGATGGGCAGCTGTTGTTAGAGGAAAGGAATTGTGCAGAGGTAAAGTAAGCAAACAGTGGAAGTAGAGGCTGGGAAACCACCCTTGCCAAGAGTTCTGGGCAAGGTGAGCAGGGAGGGTATGCCTGGAAAGCTTTTCTCAGCTGCTGGCACTAGTATTGGTTGCTGGGAAAGGAAGCCTACTTGCTTCTTCTGGAAGACAACAGAAGCAGAAGGGAGGATTTGATGACATGTGTTCATGAAGAAGATATCAATCAGCCCTAAGTCATCTTAGCTCTTGGGATGAGCATATAGGAAATTGTTTCTAAGGCACGGTAAAAAGACAAAGCAAATCTCCAGATGGGGAGATGTATTTTAATTTACTAGTTTTACTTGGATGGTTGTTCACTGAAAATTAACAGGCAGCCTTAATTATTCTTATCTCCTCTTCTTTGTAATCTACTAAATGCTTCCTACATGCAAGGAAACCCCATTCAAAGAAAACATTTTGAATCAGATGCTCAGGATAAGCTTTACTGAGGAAACAAACAAACAAACCTGCCCAGGCAGTAAAACAAGCAGCAGTTAAGTTACGGGGGAAGGCACAAAAGCATCACAATTATTCTTTGTTTAATATATATGTGGTGCATTCACCTTCATAAATCCTTCTGGTTACAGTGTGGCTGTGATCCCAAGCAATGTATTCCTACTGCCAACTACTGCACGCACCTGACGAAAGTCCACCCTTCCAACTGGAGACAATGGGAGTGAACAAACCGGCAGAGAAGTACATACACAGTTGAGCAGTAGCCATTTATGGGGACTCCCTAAGTTTGAAAGATAATGTTGAGTCAGTGTAATGATGACAAATCCCCAAATCCCAGCAACTTTGGGACTAGATGGAATTAAGTTGGTGCCTTTTCAGTTTGAAAGGAATCATTTGGCTCCATTTGATTTGAGGAATACTAAGGCCTGGTCCAGCTTAGCTTGGGATTTAAAGTCTCCTTCTGTGTTTCCTTCTTCTCACACCATCCTTCTTAATCCTCTAAGACCAATGTGTACAATTCATCTTTTTCTCTTTCACCCCCTCGGAGGCTTCTGCTGCATTATTCTTCACTCCAGTCTTATTCAGTATGAAATACAGAATGAGCCAAATATACTGTATCATACAATTTATTTTAAATGTCATTGGAACTGCCCAATTTCCAAGTTTTTATTTTAATTTTAAAATCCAGCTAGTGTCAAATATGTCAGCCACATTTCTCCCCCTAAGGACCACACATCTGTACCATTGATTGTGCCTGTTTTATTCAACAGGTAAGCTTTTAAAAAAATGTGATGAGGAAGATCAAAGAATCACTCAAGAATGCAATCACCAATCCAGTTTAAAATAGTCAAAAGGAATCATGGCTTAAGCATTAACAATTTTAGGCTGCAGCTATCTGGCTAAGAAATGGGCTATAACGTGAGTTCTGTCAGACACATGACAAAACTCTGGCAAAAACTTTGGAGTTGTGCATTACCTTGACTTACCATTCCCTAAACTGAAACTAGGATGGAGATATATATGCATAACTATGCCATTAGCTCATAGTCCAAGCAAGGAAGAACTTGACTCTCTCCCCACACACACTACCAACAGAAGAAAGGGATGGGGAAATTCTTTTAGCTTTATGGAAGAGGATGCACTTACTTACACAAGCAAGCACCTGCACAGATGTGTGTGTGCTTGTCTGTGTAGGGCTGATCACAGGTTTGCCCATTTTTACCACAAGTCACACAAATAATGGTTTGCATTACAGAACATTTTTTCCCCTGCATGTAGAAATACCTATTTCATGTACCATCCTACTGCTGGTTGGGACAAATGCCTACACACATGTTTGAAATCTAGTTGGTGATAAAGCATAAATCTCCAGATGGGGAGATGTATTTTAATTTACTAGTTTTACTTGGATGGTTGTTCACTGAAAATTAACAGGCAGCCTTAATTATTCTTATCTCCTCTTCTTTGTAATCTACTAAATGCTTCCTACATGCAAGGAAACCCCATTCAAAGAAAACATTTTGAATCAGATGCTCAGGATAAGCTTTACTGAGGAAACAAACAAACAAACCTGCCCAGGCAGTAAAACAAGCAGCAGTTAAGTTACGGGGGAAGGCACAAAAGCATCACAATTATTCTTTGTTTAATATATATGTGGTGCATTCACCTTCATAAATCCTTCTGGTTACAGTGTGGCTGTGATCCCAAGCAATGTATTCCTACTGCCAACTACTGCACGCACCTGAGCATAGAACAACTGTGACTTTTTCTGCTAAATATGTTTTCTTTAATTTTCTCCTGTTGCCCCCCCCAATTAAAAAAGGGGGGAATGGTGTCCATAGCAGCTACTGAAAGCCCAATGGCCAAATTTATCTTGTTTGCAAGCTAAATTTGGCCCTTTGAGCACGCCATAGCTGCTACGGAGTGCTAAGATTGTTAAATTTACCTTGCAGACAAGATAAATTTAATCACTGTAGCACTCTGTAGCAGATTTCCTCACACTGGGAAATGGCCCCCTGACCTCCAGGAGTTGCCCTCCCTTGCTCTGTAACCACTCTCATAAGGAAGAAGTGCAATAGGCTTGACCCATCTACCTGGATAGGCTGAAGGTAATAATAGGATCAAGATAGCTCTGTTGAATCCTCCACTTAAGCCCTAGTCACTTAAGAATCCTAGTCTTAAGTGACTAGGGCTGTAATCCTATGCACACTTATCTGGGAGTAAGCCCCATTGAACACAGTGGGCTTTGCTTCAGAGTAAAACATGCATCGAATTATGTGTTAAAATGTAAAAAGCCATAAATGTGTTAAATATAAAGTGTTAACGCATTACAGCGTTCAAATTTCATTACTTGCATTTTTCTCTGCAAATTAAGGTACAGTGTGATTTGCAATAATTAAAATGGGCATTTTGTTTTCTGGTGTTTGTGCAGGAGACAACCCTGGTTCTCTATGCAATAAACATGTGAGAAAGAGAGAAGACAGTCTGGGCACTGTGGCATCTGTCTTCATTATATTTGGCTCTAGGATGCATTCTCTATATTTTCATGAGTCTGTAAATGCAGATACCAATTCCCCTCTTGCTGTTCCTCTTACTGTAAATTAAAATATGCATAGTACACACTGTTGCTTAATACTGCTCAAAGGGGAATCCCCATAATTTATATTGTAGAAACTTTTGCTTCCTTCTCCCTAACTACACATAGGGCTAGTTACTATTAGTTAGCAGCAACATTACCTTTAGATCAGACACATCCCGGTAGCACTGTTCAGAGCGGGTGTGGTCTGACAGCTGCACATTCCAGAAACAGGGAAGCTGGTACACAAGAAAGGGGTTCTGTTTGATGACTGCATTGAAGATATCCTGGCAGAAGAAAGAGAGTTGTCACTTTGTAGAAAAGCCATCACATCTTCTGGATTGTCTTTAGTCCTTCACTGATACAACAACAACAAGGGTGGCCGGGTGACCGGCCAGATGGGCGATTAATAAATATAAGAAATAAATAAACAAACAACAACAACAACAAATGGGTAAAAGAGTGGGACACCAAATGTCTTATCAGATCTGCAAACCTAGGTTCAGAGTCTGACTTTGGATAAAAGTATTGCCACCTCGACAGCTGACTTATGGGTTAGAAATGAAGCTTTGTTATTGATTCAAAGAACTCACATTTGATAGTTGGGTTTTTGAGAAAAACTGGGAATATAAAACCAAGTAGAATATGCTTCTCCCCCACTTTGCCATTGATATGAAAATATGCCTAGCTACAGGAATGCCATTATGTATTTATTTTACAAACAAAGTAATACAACAAAATTTTAAATAATAAGAGGCATAAAAATTCTAAATCAGCAGAAACCAACAAAAAATCAATCTGAAATAAATTTAGACTGAAGCTGAATTTAGAATTTTAACATTTCATAGATTTCATAGATCATAGAGTTGGAAGGAGCCTACAAGGCTATCGAGTCCAACCCCCTGCTCAATGCAGGAAACTAGAGGAGGGGTCTCCCATCCAAGTAATAACCAGGCCTGACCCTGCTTAGCTTTCCACGCTCAGACAAGCTGAGCCAGCGTAAGCCACAGACCTGATTCAAAAACTTTAAGATATTTATTTCAAGAACTTTAAGATATTAAAACTTGTTAAAAATGACTAGGCAAACAAGCATGCATTAATTTGGCACCAAAAAGAGTATGGGAGAAAATGCTCCTTCAGATATTTGGACCCAAAGCTTTTAAAGGTGATCACCAGCACCTTGAATTGGGCTTGGAAATTAATAGGGAGCCAATATAATTCATTTAGAATTAGTGTAACATGACTCCATCTAGGTAAACTGGTCAGAATCCTAGCAGCTGAATTCTTTCTGAATCAGTTGAAGCTTCTGGACTATTTTCAAGGCAGCCCCTCATATTAAGCAGTATAGTAATCCAATGCATGATATGGGGACAGACAAAAATGGAAATTTTTGGGAGATTAATCTGCCCCTTCTTATCAGGTAGTATCCCTCCAGATCAGATAGAGTGTGAAAAGATGATTGACTTGGAGGAAGTGTTTCATTAACATCAAGCATTTGCAGGCTTTAGATTAGAGGAAAGTATTGATTCAGTTGTGAGTGTGCTCAACCAGTCAGTTCTTGGCAAGCTGCAGTAAGTGAGTGGCCCTCCCATAGAGGCCTGTGGCTTACGCTGGCTCAGCTTGTCTGAGTGTGGAAAGCTAAGCAGGGTCAAGCCTGGTTATTACTTGGATGGGAGACCCCTCCTCTAGTTTTCTGCATTGAGCAGGGGGTTGGACTCGATAGCCTTGTAGGCTCCTTCCAACTCTATGATCTATGAAAACTAGACTTGTTGTCCCCTTAGATCCTGAGTCTGTCCACTTAGTTCCATTACTCATGATACATCTTTCCTCTTTTTAAAAAAAAAATAAATTCTTAGAAACAATAACCAAGATATAGTTACAACCCTAACCCTAACCTTACAACCCCCTCCCACCCAAGAGGTTGCTAGTATGTGAACTTGATGGAGTCACATCTTTACCATGGACTCATCTTTACCATGGACTCATCTTTACCATGGACTCATCTTTACCATGGACTCATGACAGAGGAAGTGACAAAGAAAGTACAAATACTACACATGAGGGCAAGCCTAGAGAACACTGGTACAAAAGTCACATGGTGTTTGGCAATGGATTATGGGAAAGTAAGAAAGACATGAAGGAAGAGGGAGAGATTATGCATCTAATCAGATGAAACATCCTTGGATACCTAGCTAGAAACACAATGTGTAATTATATATTTCCATTGCTATCAGTAAGTCAATAAAAAATGGCGGAGTTAGTTTTGCCTGCAATTCGGCTGTTGTTTTTCACCTTACAGTGAAATTGAATTCCCCAAATAACTCTGATATTGAAACTAAGGGCCACTTCATGATACTGTTTCCTTACAAGTATATCATTACGCATAAATTCACCACTATGAGGTAAAGAATCCCACTGTGTGCACATGAAGTAGGAAACTGTGAATAGCTACAGCTTCCCAACACTATGCATGTGCAGTGAAAAAGTCACCTATATATTCTTCATGCATGAACATATACACTTTTTCTTATTAAAAAGTATTTATTTATTTATTATATTTATACCCCGCTTTTTTTCCTGCAAGGAACCCAAGGCGGCTTACATAATCCTCCTCTCCATTTTATCCTCACAACAACCCTGTGAGGTAGGTTAGGCTGAGAGTCAGTGACTGGCCCGAAGTCACCCAGTGAGTTTCGTGGCGGAGCGGGGACTAGAACTCGGATCTCCTGAGTCCCAGTCCAACACTCTCACCACTACGCCACACAATGTAAAAAAAATGATCATGTGTGAAGCAGTCCTCTTGGCAAAGTATATGACCTACAAACACAGCAATTGAGCACATTTTGTATGTGCTCACTCATAAACAGAGCACATTCACATAGAAACCCTGGGCAGTATCCAGAGCTGCTGCGCTTCCACTGAGTATGCTGCCCCAGTTCAACCCACCGCCACAACAGGAAGCTGAAATGCTCATTTTCAGAATGGTGCAAGTCAGTGGAGCTCCCTTCTATTAGCTCCACTGAATTGTTCTGTTCTGGAAATGAGTGTTTCTGGTAGCTTTAGGATACTAGCCCTTATGATCATACAATCGGAGATTTAATTTTTCTTAAATAGCTGTTGTTGATGAAGCTGCAGTGGACAATAGATAGGAAAGGAATTTTGGTGGCTGTTACTAGCCCTAGGAAAATAAGTAAAAATGCCAAGCACTTGTTTTTCTAGGGTCCATTCTTTAGAAAAAGCACAAGTTTCAGCCCTTATGTTCAATGCATGATAAGGTGCCAGATAGTAGCTTGGTCCTAATATCATTCACCAAAAAGGAAGGATGGAATGCAGACAATCTTGTCTTGGAAGTCCTAGCTTTAACATAATCTCTTTTGTTCAAAACAACTTATATCCAAAGCCAATGGAAGGCTGCACTCCTGAAACCACACACATATTGGAGTAGTCCTAGTGGCTCTCTCAACATAGCATTCTGGAGGAAATGGCTTCGGAATTGCAGCCAAACTTGGCAGGAGTTTTAAAATGGACTTTGATAGGTTTTGAATCAGAACATTAATCGCTCCACATCCCTGCATCCCTTCTGCAAAATGGGGGTAATGAGTCTTCTCTAACTCCCAGCTGTGCTACTAGGATAATATCCTTAATGTCTGTGAGGTGCTCAGATTGTATGGCAGGGGATGGAGGAGAGGGAGGTGACTGCAATAGCTGGAGTCAGATGAAATCATAATGACTGTTTGCTGAACTGAGAATGACAAAACCAGTAGAGAAAGAAATAGTATTTCCAGGATTCTTAGAAGCCTGGAGCCTTTTGTTTCAAAGAAAGAAGACTGCATGTGTCACCGAAAAAGAAAAGGGGGGAAAAACATACACAAGGAAAATGAAAAAAGTAATGGGTGCAGTCGTGACAAAATTGAGAGTTTGTTCATTGAAGTCACATAGATAAATCATCAAGTGAATAAAAATTATCTCAAAACACTCAAAACGTAGCACATCCTAATGTTTTATTCTCTATTCTTGTTTTATGTTTTTAGAATAATTATCTTTAAAAGATTTTTTTTTAAAAGCTGCAGCAGGCTAACACAGGTACCACTGTTCCAAGTGAAACACTGCCATGGCTGGTGCTGGGAACTACAGCTCCCGGCGAGCAATATTACACACACACCTGTCCCCACAACACAATTTTGCTGTCTTAGCTACAGCCAAGTGAAAATGGCTTCCCCAAATTTATTATTTTAATCATTTATTATATTTTTAATCCATCCAATAACCAATGTTCTCTGGGTGTATTATAAACAATTCACCACATCATTTTCCGGTGGGGGGGGGATGGACATTTTTGTGATTTGGGGGGGAGGTGTGCAAGTTCCTGAAAGTTTCAGGGGGAATTTACCGTTCGGTTGCAGCTTCCTAACTCTCTTTCCCCATTGTTGTTTCTTCTTCTTTTTATTCTTGTTCCTGCAGCAACAGAGCTGTTTCCATTCCATCCCCCACTGCCACCCCACAAGTAGCAGTGCTCCAACAAGAGTTCTGGCAGGAAGGCCAAGACGTAGTGCTGTTCTAGAGCAGGGCTCTCCAACCTTGGGTCCCCAGATGTTGCTGGACTACAGCTCCCAGAATCCCTTGCCATTAGCCATGCTGTCTGGGTATGCTAGGAGCTGTAGCCAAGCAACATCTGGGGACCCAAGGTCGGAGAGCCCTGTTCTAGAGCATTCTGTAGGGGATGGAGGAAGGGTGAAATTGCAGCTTCCGGAAGTAGCTATACTGTTGTTCTTGCAGCAGCAGAAAACAAAATGTTTTTTTTTTTTTTAAAGGAAAATGAGTTAAGAAGCTACCACTACCAGATAAGCGCCTCTAGATTTCAGGGTCCACTTTTGTGCCTCACCACCCACTATGAGACAAAAGTTATCAACTGCAAACTTTCGGCTCGCAGTAATCCTAGCAGACAACAAAAACAAGAGGGTTTATTGAGTCCCTGGTTAGCTGGTATAATTTGGCTGGTAAGCTGCATTTGGCTTGATGGCTCAGAATCTGCACAGACTTGTTCTAGCACAAGAGACAGCTGGCTACCACAAACCCTACATGGTCTAGAACAGGGGTGGGCAACCTGCTTTGGTCCAGGGAAGTATGACATCACGGGGGTGAAGCCCTGTCCCCCTCCTCTGATATCACTGTGCTCTACCCCACCAACTCCCCACCCCTGTGCAGAGAGAGGCAAGTCCTGGAAGCTTCAGACGAGTCAGGCATCTCCTTCCTGTGTGGCTTGTGTCCCAATTGGGGTGCAAGCGGTACAGGAAGGGAATTAGCCGGGGCTTGCAGGCCCTGGCCAAGTGCAGGGGAATCCCCTTGTGATCTCAGATGAGAGATAACATGGGGATTCCTCTCCCCAGTTCAGGGGACAGGGCTTGTGGAGGGAGTAGGACTAAGGGAGGGGAGGGGACAGACTGGGCAACCTCACGGGCCAGAGACTGCCATCCTTTGGTCTAGAAGCTGCATACCTATGGGAGTGCCTTCTGCCACATGTAGCTCCCCTTTCTCTTAGATATGTGGGCATGGGGATTGGCTTTTTCCATAGTTCACTCATACTACATGGAATGCTCTCCATGGCAAAGTGCATTAAGCCCTTTGCTGCTCCTTGTATATGGCTTTTTCAGAAAGCTTTCCATGCAGACTAGTTGGCTCTGTTTTATTACATTTTTAACATGGAAAAAATATTTATCTGGTTTTTTTGTTGTAGGCTTGCTATGATTTTACTGTGATTTATACACTTTTATTTTGTTTGTAAGCTGTTTTAAGAACCAGGTGAGTGGCAGATAATAAAGCATATAAATATATAAATATTTAAACGACCAGCCAAATAAGCCTGACGTGTAAAGCCATTGTTTTGAAGGTTTTCATTCTGAACACCACCTACAGCCTGACAAAGCATATAATGCTTGCAAACTCACTTCTAGTATTTTTTTTTTATAAATCAGCTGGTCCAATAAAGGACATTGTTCATGTATTCGGTTTTGATCTGATTATCCTGGGAAAGGTGGTGCGCCGTTCCTATGCCTCCATGCACCCATCCTCCAAAATGTTTTCAGGGGAATCCCTGCAGCAAAGAGCCATCATTGGCCGGGAAAGTTTGGGTTGTGTAACTGTTCTCTGTCTCTCCCTCCACCCCTTACTCTCAACAGCAATCTTTATGTCATTATCTTGGAACTACACACTTACCTGGTCAGCCAATGAGGTGGAGAGCATGCTCATTAGCTCTCTCTCAGCCGTGAGCCTCCACATCTGCTCCCATTTCATCTTGCGCAATTTATCCAGAAGTAGCAGAATGACCCCTGGAATCAACAAGCAAGGCAAAGAAAAGGCAAGCTGCAATGAATATGGGGTCAGCAAAGACCTTCACACTTCAGCACTGCACCAGCAGGATTAAAACAAGATCTTTCTTTAGAAATTGTGAACTGTAAGCAGCCGGTCATTTTGCTGAAAACAAGAAAAAAGAATTAAGCTATCCTGAAAAAACTCAAAGACCAGATTTATTCCTTAATATGCAATTGTGTATCTTTGGGCCAAATTACCTGTTAACTAAAACAAGTGGTTTGCCAGTGCACATGTGTGTGTTTTCTTTTAAACCAACAGGTATGTATATGTTTGTGTGAGTGTGTATGTAAGTGTGTGTGTGTGTGTGTGTGTGAGAGAGAGAGAGAGAGAGAGAGAGAGAAAGAAGGAGAGAGGGCAGGGGAGACAAACACACATAAGGATCGAAAAGAGGTAGTTTAACCCTTTCACCACCACCCACACTGGGGTCACAATGAAAATCCCCAACCCTGAAGCTGAAATTTGCCTCAAGAAAGAAGCTGCCATTAAGCTTCTGTCTCCCCTGTCATCTCTCTTGGAAGGGCTTTTGAGAGAGGTGTATGTTCCTCCATCATGAAGTGCACATGGGGTCAAATGGAAAAGACCAGAGTAGTTACATCTATTATGGTGGTGGATGCTGCAGTGGTGACTGTTCACCCCTGTCTCCACTGGCTGTTCTGTACACAGCTCAAAAACAAAACTTAAAAGAAAAATAATCAGCTGATGAAGGTGATGTAGTAGTACAAGCATTGTATCTGTTTTCAGCAAAACTTTTAAGATAGAGTCTCACAGGACTTACTCACAAAGAAATACCAGTGGACACAGATAAGAACCTCATTTTGGGGAATGATAACTGCCTGTAAGTTGCTAAACAAAGAGGTTTTGATGAATGGCAGCCTATAATGCAGACGGAACCATCTACTCTGGAGGGATCAGTGATAGGCCCTCTCTCACTTAACATCCTCATTAGAGCAACAAAACAGAGAGAAGAAACAGAATATTAATAACTTTTAGCTAAACTGAAGATGTTATAGAATTAACACATCAGTAGAATAGTAAAGGAGGAATACAGGAGCTGAGTAGAAGCATTTGCAATAGGTGAAAACCCAACTATGGAGAAAAACCAAAAGTAGAAACCAAAGGGGTATCACACACAAAAAAGGAAGAACAAATACTGGAAAGACAAGGCTTCCAATTAGATTGAAAAAAATATGTCTTCAGAGGAGCATAATGTCACCTCCATTACATGACCCTTCTCAAATATCACTGGGCAACAAAGTAGCAAATTTGGAAGAAATATGTATTTTACCCTAGCTTATATATTTTATTGACCCATCCCTCCTGCTAACTATAGTAGAGTTTTTTGCCTCAGGAGAGAAAAATACCCCTAATCCCCAATTAAGAGAAAGGTTATGGTTTGAACCTGGTAATAATAATAAAAAAATTGAGAACTGGAATCTTTTGCCAACAGACAAACTTGTACAATGAAAAAAAAAATGTATGTGGGTAGCCTATTGTTGTGGTATATTTGAATGACATTTTTCACAATGATCCATCTGGTTTCAAAGCATTCCAGAATATTTCCATTATTTATTCTTCCGCATCATCCAGGGGTGGGGAAGTTATCTTGCCTAAAGTATGTTATGATATAATTGTAGCCAACCTCTTTTCTAACTGACACAATTGATTTTTTTTTTTTTTAAATCCCCTGAAATGTTTCCCAGGAAAAAGAGCTTTAATCCTGGCTGGGGTTTGCATGTGAAGGCAAGAGTGAGAAAGAGTATTTGTGTTCAAGACCATTACTGAGGAATGATTGGCTGAGAGTGAAGGTCACTGTAAAGGGAATCTTCCCGACACAGATACAGATTAGGTAAAATGACAACTCCACTCCCCACTGTAGATTACCTCCAGACAGCAAGGACTTTGGTTATAACTAGAATACAGGGTATAGGGAGAAATGCAATGCACTTTCCTTCACTTGCGCTCTTAGATGTGTAAAACGGGTTTTATGTTTACATTGGAAAAAAGGAACAAATAAATACTTCTTAAATATAGCTGGGTGGGGTGGCATTTATTGTACTTTCACTCTGTTTTCCCATTCTTCTTCCAGGCAGGCAGATTATGGTGTCACAACTGAAGAGATTAAGGGGTTATCAACAAAAGCAGCTGAGAGGCAAAGACTGGAAAGGGACCAAAAACAAAGGCTTGAAAATGCAAAACAATAAATTATATGACCTGAGACCTTCTAAAACAAGTTCAGATTTTTTTCTTTTTTGCACAACATGGGATTTCATTTATAATAGTTCTGAAATAAATGCATAAGCAATTTCCACTCTTAATTCAAAGAAAGGTTTGTTTTAATACAATCAGACCACCCAGGATTTGCACATGAAATATGAGGGCTCCTATAGAAAACAAACAACCAAATTTATAGCAGTTTTCAATATTTACTTCTAAAAAGGGCACATCACTTACATTAGTATTAGTGAGATTAAGGAATTTATGTTGTGGGAGCAAATCAATTCTACTCATTTCATATTACTCAGTGTAACAACAACAACAACAAAAGTGAGTGGGTGATAATAAGAGTATTCTATTTTCTAGAATCCATGGCTCAAATGGCATCCTCTCCAAGAATGGTCCTCATATTTTAGAACTGTATTTAGCTGTGGGAGTGAGTGAGAGAGAATTGCCTCACAAGACTATTCCTTTCTCCAGAGTCATGCTGAGTGTAATTCAGGCTAGATTCAAGATGACAAACAGCAGAATGCAGGGGAGAATGGGATTTGTCCTCATCTGTTGTGCTGGTGGAGAAAGACCCAGGGGGTAGGCAGGGAGGGGGGGAAATCAAAGGCTTTTTTCTCCTTGGACATCTGGCTCCAGTTGTGGATCCTTTCATCTTCCAATGACGGTGTGGCAGCATCTTTTCCTTTATTCTGCCACACAGAAGGAAAGGGGAAAGTCTGCCAGCAAATGTACGCACAGGGTGACAAGGGGGATAGAAGTGGGTCATGTGAATTAGCAAGGTCACAGCTAGTCAGAGAAGGCCCATCTAACAAATACATAGCAATGTTATGGAGGCATGCAGGTCTCATGTAATTCATGTTCAGGCACGGCACTCAGGGACACGAAGATGTAGTTACAGATAGAAAAAGACTGTGCTTTTTAAAAATTCTTTCTGCTCCTTGGATCTCTCTCCTGGCCTAGCTTAGCAACTTCACTAGGGTTTAGGGGATTTATTTCATTAATAACAAATGAAACAGACTTCCACCGGCCCCTCACCTGGGGCCGGGGAGAAGATTTGCGCGTGGGGGAGGAGAGAGGAGTCAGGTAACAAGACAGGTCTGGTCACTGTGGCTGAGCCAATGGCTTAGCCAGGGCGGGGACACAGGGAGGCCTTATTTAAGCACCTGGGTTCCCGCCCTCGGTCTCTTAAGATTTATGTGTCTTAAAAACAAAATGGCTTATAATAAGATGACCCTGCCTTCTCTCCAGTATCTTCCTGCTAGTTTTGCTATCTTAGAACTGTCATTCATGGCGAGATCATATAACCCTGAAATGTAGGGTTGAGGAGTATATGGACTAATTCTTGGGGCTTCAGTCCCCACTGTTCAATGCTAGCGGACATGTTACTATGCTAATACTAAAAGCTCGGTGTAGTTGCCAATACTGAAAGTCTGGTATAGCATAGTTGCAAAGAAACAGAGCTACAAATCAGGAAGACCCTGTTGTGAATCTCACTTTTGTCATAACTTCACAAGGTGGCCCTAGGCAATCCACTCTCTCAGGGTCAGGCCCACATTTGCAACGTTGAGGTGTCTCACAGGTTGTTGCAAGGATTAGAAGATAATGTTAGTGATGCCACCATAACTCAAAATTAGTTGTTTAGTAAGTTGAATCTACTAGGTTCGTAATTCCCGAATGTTTACTCAGTCCTGATTTCAACCTAACAATCTTTTAATATTTTCTTAATTTAAACCAAGATCAATTATGAGTTAATTTATATTTTCTGTGCCTGCACACTCTGCATGACTAAGCAGCCAAACCATGGGCAGCTGCAGGAATCTTTCCAGGGATGGGGAAAATACACACACACATAACATTAGAGGCCTACCATTTCTGGTAGATATGGGATTGAGTGGTAGCAAGCCCTGGGTTACCCAGGCCTGGCTTTTCAGAAATTTGTATACCAGGTCTACCCCTCTCTTGTTTCTCAATGGGTAGACCTGATATCCAGACTACGCCTTTCCACCTCCAGCTGAAACCCTCTATTATTTCCCTAGCACCCTTCAGCCCCTGTAGCCCTTAACGGCACTGATGCTACAATGAAATTTCCACCCCCCGAGTTCCCCTCCCCCCAAAAATGACACATGCACGTAAAGAGACTGAATCATCACATGGGATTACACTGCAGGGCTGTCATATAATGCCCTGACTCCCCACTACCCCCAGCAAAATGAATGTGATACTGGGCTACTTTGATGATCTGGTGTAACCCAAACTCTCTCAGCCACAGCCCTACCTCTTATAATACAGTGTAATAATGATGGCTTTATCTGCAGTGGCAGGGTAATTTTTTTAAAAAAGTTTACAAACTGGGTGGTAAATCACGTTTTGAGGTATGAAATAAGACCTGAGTTAGAAAGATCATGAACTCTGAAAAATTCTCACACAACCCTATAAGTAGGCACACTCCTTTCCAATCATAGCTGCACTAAAATACAGGATTTCTGAGTCATTTTCTATGGAGCAGCAATCACTTCTCCACCAGGAAACAGCCCTGCTACCAAAAAAAACATGGTTTAAAAATGTACTAGGCAGGGATGGGGACTCGAACTCCAGGACTCGACTCATGAGTCGGACTGAGTCCCCCCTCTGACTCGAGTCCCAATATTTTTAATGGGACTCGAGACTCGAGACTCGACTCGGGACTCGACACCAAGGACTCTTCAACATCCCTGAAAGGAGCGTTTAAAAACCAAGCAGCGTTGGAGCGGATCTAGACGTACTCCCTGAGGCCTGAGCACCATTCGGTGCTGCCTAAACGAAGCACTGCGGTTGCCGAATGGCCTCCCGACTGTTCCGTGAATTCTCCCCTCTGCGCGACGCGGCGTGCTGCACTGCATCCAGCAAGGGCTGAGGCGCTCTAGGGAGCGGGGCGACTGCCTTCGCCACCCCAAACCAGCCTGGGGTTAACGCACTGAACCTGCCCGCCAAGGTTTTCCCTCGTCTGACTGAGCAGCCCGGCCCGCCAGCCAAGGGGGTGGCCTGCGGCGGGAAGGGACACCCCCCCGCTCATCGGATTCACTCCAAGCTGGCTGAGGCGCTGCTGGGCGGACGGACAAAGAGGGAGAGAGCGCTCAGTCCTGGCCCAGGAAGCCTCGTCGCCTTCCCCGCCCGGGGCCAGGTGGAGCCAGCAGCGGGAGGAGGAGGAGCGGGTGAGAGGTTGCCCAGCTCTGGTCGCTCATAGAGATATTTTGAAATAAAAGGGCACACTTGTGCCTAGAATTTATTTAAGCCACACATCTGAAGTAGCCTTATTTTGTTGGGGAAAAACCCCCATTGATTTTAATAGGGACTCATGGAGTGACTCGAAACTCGGGAGTCACCATTTTGGACCAAGGACTCAGACTCAAGACTTGTGACTCGACTCGTGACTCGAGACCAAGGACTCTTCAACATCCCTGGTACTAGGATGCAGCATTGCCAGATCACAAGGCTCAAATTTCAATAAACTACAAGGAAAAACTCAGATTTCAGAAGCTTTAGACATATTAACTATATTAACACAACAGAACCCTGCCCACCCTTCTTGTCTGGAGAGTCTGCATGCATGTTTACATTGCACTGGTAATCATTGCTTTGACTCATAGATGGACATTTTCCTATAATTAGGTCATTAGGGGCAGAATCCTATGGGGATGCCTGTAACACTCTGAACTCAGAGGATTACGGGCATCCTATGGAGGGCAGGAGGCGCGCGGAGGCAAAGGTTGCCTCTGCACTCCTCTTGCTGTGCAAAACACTTAGACAGCCGTTTTTGGCCATATCAGTGCAGCACTTTGGAGCGGGAGGGAAGGCGACTGAGGCACCTCTAGGATACGTTGTATCTTGGCGGCCCCAGTTTCCTCTTTTCCCTGCCCCCTGGAATGCCCCCCAAAGCCCTTCTCCGAGGTTGCTCTTATGACCTCAGAGAAGCAGCCAGTGTGGTTGTTTCCCCGCTGGCTGCGAGGGGGGAGGGGGATCCGCGTGCAGATCCCCAGCTACAAGTTCAGGGCAATTTTCTGAATTTGTAGACTTTCCTCAACAAAAAAAAAGCTGTGGAAATGGTCGCAAAGAACAGGAGAGGCCCTGGAGGATGACGATGTTGTGTAAAGCACCCACAAACTACCATGAGTGAAGAATCATAGAATCATAGAATCATAGAAAAGTAGAGTTGGAAGGGGCCTACAAGGCCATCGAGTCCAACCCCTGCTCAATGCAGGAATCCAGGTCAAAGCATCTCTGACAGATGTCTGTCCAGCCGCACCTTGAATGCCTCCAGACTGGGAGAGCCCACCACCTCCCTAGGTAGTTGATTCCATTGTCTTATTGCTCTGACAGTCAGGAAATTTTTCCTGATGTTTAGGTGGAATCTAGGTTCCTGTAACTTGAGCCCATTATTCCGTGTCCTGCAAACTGGGATGAACGAGAAGAGATCTTTGCCCTCCTCTGTGTGACATCCCTTCAAATACTGGAAGAGTGCGATCATATCTCCCCTCAGTCTCCTCTTCTGAAGGCTAAACATGCCCAGTTCTTTCAGTCTCTCCTCATAGGGCCTTGTTTCCAGTCCCTTTATCATCCTTGTTGCCCTCCTCTGAACCCTCTCCAGTTTGTCTATGTCCTTGTTAAAGTGAGGTGCCCAGAACTGGACGCAGTACTCAAGATGAGGCCTAACCAGTGCCGAGTAAAGGGGAATTATCACTTCCCGCGATTTGGAAGCAATACTTCTATTAATACAGCCCAAAATTGCACATATTAAATGCCTCATGTAGAAAGGCTCTCAATATAAGTCACTGCTGGGGAACAATAACAGGAGAGTGTTTTGCCCTCATGTAGTGCTTGTGGGCTTCCCATAGGCATTTTGTTCACCAGTGTGGGGGGAAAAGGATGCTGGACTAGAAAGGTCTTTAGTCTGATCCAGCAGGGCACTTCTTAAGTTCTTACTTGTGTTCACTCTTACTTTCATATCTGCCCCCGTCTATTAAGTAGGGATATATTACTATTTAATCATTGTTAAAAAAAAAAAAAAAAAGCAACATGAGTAAAGGGGATAAAAGCATTCAGTAAGTGAGAATCATCGCTGCTACTAGTACTACTATGTACTTTCATGGAATCCCTATTATCTATTATATGGCTTTTGTTCAGCTTAGTCACCAGGATAGCAATGCTTGCCTTTGATTGCGCAATTCTTTTGTCTGAGCTAAAATTACTGATGAGAGGCTTCCTATCACTAAAAAGGGAAGAGCACTTCTGGGTAACATAATTAGTTATCTTACTCTTTGGTTCTTACTTCAAAATGTGTGTGTCCCCCCAAAGTCCACAGCAGGATGGAGAGAAACAAGAATCCTTTAGTACAATATGTAATTTAGAGTGTAACACACACACACCTCTATGTATTTACACTCTGATAAAGGGGTCTGAAATAGAACGGTAATTGCATTCTTTCCTCTTTTAAAAGAATGGAAATGGGGATGGCTCATCCTCTTTAAAGGAATTACTTTAGATTCTACAGAAGAATAAGAGATACCATGAAGTGATCCAGGGCAATTTCACACAACAAACCAATTATTAAAAACACTTTGCAAATGCAATTTCAAATCATGGTTTAATATCCTGGCTTGTTCTGAAGATGGTAACCATAGTTTCTCAGTGTGGACAAAACAGTTTCTTAAAGGCGTCCTGGTTTAATCACAGCTCATGTGAAGGGGCTTGATGATACACAAGCAGAAGTCCCATGCATATCACAGATAAATAAGCTGAGATATGATCATCTGAACACAGCCTCTATAAATTCACCTAAAGTTGATCATGACATTTGGGAACAGCGAGGTAGGAAGGAAAAACTGAAGACATCACACTGATCTGTAGCCAGTTTTTAGGTATCTAAAATTTAAATGCGGGCAGTGGATAATGGAAAACGTTATGTGAAGAAGTAGACATGAAAAGCCCAAACTGCTACTTCAGTGTTCTATTGCTATTATAAACACACTTTCTTCTCACAGCAGAGCTCACAGTGATATTATCATAGAAAAATGACATATTTACGTATGTGCTTTAGGGATGTGTGAGGATTTCGTTCAGGGGGTGGAAGTCCGGCGAACTTGCCGGGCTTGACCCCCCCGAACTCCATCCCCCCTACTTGTTTCCCTGGCTCGACTTGCGTTCTCCCGAGCTAAGCCGGGGAAGTGATTTCCAGGTTCCCAGCAGTACGCTTTTTACGTAGAAAATGGCATAAGATACGCCAGAAACGAGCGCAAGTTACGCAAATTGCGGCTGCTTTTACCGTATCTTACACCATTTTCTATGTAAAAAGTGTACTGGCGGGAACCCAGAAGTCCGCCAAGCAGCTTGGGTGGTGCTCACCTTTGGCTTGGCTCAGCGGGCACAGCGGCAGCGCTTGCTGAGCGCCCAGTGAGTTGGGTGGTGGGTGGATCACCCACCGCTAGCTATGATACATATTTTCAGCATCACCAATGCTTTACACAAAATCATTCAGAATCAAGTACCCGTATATACTCGAGTATAAACCGACCCGAATATAAACCGAGGCCCCTAATTTCACCCCAAAAAACTGGGAAAACTTATTGACTCAAGTATAAGCTTAGGGTGGGAAATGCAGCAGCTATTGGTAAATTTAAAAAATAAAGATACCGTAGATACCAATAAAATTACATTAATTGAGGCATCAGTAGGTTAAATGTTTTTGAATATTTATTTCAAAGAAAAACAGTAAACTAGCTCTGTAAGTGGAAAAGGGGGTCAACAAAAACAATATGGTATCAAAAATACCGTAACTTTAAAAGTACAACAATCTTAGCTCAATCAGCAACCAAGCTAAAACACAAGAGCTAAAATCCTTCAAAACTGGAGTTCTCCTCCTCATCATCTGTATGTCCAAACAGAGCTTCAGCTTCAGTAAAATGTAGGAATGTAAGTCTATATTTTCAATCTAGCTAGCCTTTCAATCTAGTAGCCAGAGAGGCAGAGGCTGTTAAATTAGCATTACAAATCCTGGTGTTTGTTAGTAGGATTAGCATAAGTGCATAGAGGTTTTGGTTTTCCTTAGTTGGAGTTAGAAGATTTAAGAAAGTTTATGTAGATGTACCACCAATTAAGAGACAAATGCTTGAGTTTCTGGCAGCTATCTCTCAAGCGAGCTTCAACTTCAAGCAAAGATTTTGCTGTTCGTGACTCAGCGAGCAGGGAGGGGGGAGGTGATTTGTGAGCCAGCTACTGAAGACTTGCTCCAGACGCTGACTCGAGTATAAGCCATGGGGGGCATTTTTCAGCACAAAAATGTGCTGAAAAACTCGGCTTATACTCGAGTATATACGGTATGTTTTGTGCACAGACATGCATGTCAGCAATACACAAACATATATGTCATGGCATGAACCATAGAGAGTGAAACATCATTCTCCAAAGATTCTCTCTAAAAAATCCAAGAAATATTTGAACAAGTCACACAATATGCAGCTGGTATGGGGAAGAGGTGCTGTTATGTGGGTTTTCTTAGCAATATTGCTTGACCTTATTCTATCTTTAGTTCTTTTGATTTACATATTTCAACTGTGGAATGGGAATTTTGTAGCCCAACCTTTTTGAACAACCAAATAATTTAGTGATGGGCGAATTTACCCCAAGTTAATTCATTATTAACAAATTCACTTATGTGAGCTTGGATGACAGTTCTTTAATACAAACTCTTGTTCCATGTATACAGGTTTTTGCGCATGCTCAATATCATGGTGAATCTTGGGAGCTGTAGTCTGGAATTGTGTAGTGTGGCATGATGTCATGTGTCTCCACATTATGCTCCCTTTCTGATTGGTTGTTTTCATGTGGCCTGCCTGCATGATGATGTCATGTGATATTTACTTGCTGTTGCTGATCTCTGGAATGAAGATGGACCCTGGGGAGTCATCCTCTTCCTTGTGGAGCTAGAGCTGCTGTTGTGGCAGTGATGATGACGATGGAAGCAGCTAAGGAAATTGTTTCCAGTAAGTTTTTTGGGGGCGGGGATGCCTAGGTGGTAGGATGACTAAAACATTTTTGGGGTGGATCTGTGTACAACTTTTCTGCGCATGCTCCAAAGTTTGGAATCAATTCTGAACTTAACAGTGAATTTATAATACACTTAACCAGACTCGCTACAAAAGTGAGCATTACGAATGGATGGGTTTTGACCAACGAGCCAAATAATTATGAAATTTGGTGGTATCACTAAATACAATGTAACAATGCTTTATCAATGGCAGTTTTCAAAGGCGCGTGGCATGTCAGAAGAGAATGTTGTTGTGGAACAACAACCCTAGGGAAAGAAGACCCCATGTCTTCCTCACAAAGCCAGAGGGGCATCTGGATTACCATCACCATGCAAGCATGTGGCTACTAATTGGTCATGTGCACTCAGCATGATGGAGGCCACTAGTGTCAGAAGCCCTGCCTATCAGAAGATGCATTACTGCATTGTGTTGACTGAGATGTCTAGTGCTGTGGATAGCTCAATGAAAATGA
Organism: Shinisaurus crocodilurus; assembly: GCA_021292165.1. Taxonomy (NCBI): domain Eukaryota; kingdom Metazoa; phylum Chordata; class Lepidosauria; order Squamata; family Shinisauridae; genus Shinisaurus; species Shinisaurus crocodilurus. Next base: position 260,113,882 of record CM037879.1, on the reverse strand, counting down.
ACCAGTATGTAGCAGCTGACAAAAAGGCAAATTCCATGTTGGGGATCATTAGGAAAGAGACTGAAAATGAAACTGCCAGAATCATAATGCCTTTACATGAATCTATGGTGCGATCACACTTGGAATATTGTGTATGGTTCTGTTTGCCACTTATCAAAAGGGATATTGGAGAATTGGGAAGGGTGCAGAAAGAAAAGGTCAGCCAAAAGGATCAAGGGGCTGAGGCAACTCTCCTATGAGGAAAGGTTACAATGTTTGGGGCCATTTAGTTTAGAAAAAGGGGCGAGTAAAGGGACACATGACAGAGGTGTGTAAAATTATGCATGGTGTAGAGAAAATGGAGAGAGATTAGTTTTTCTTCTTGTCTGATAATACTAGAACCTGGGGTCATCTAATGAAGCTGAATGGTGGGAGATTCTGGACATACAAAAGGAAACTTTTTTCATATACTGCATAGTTAAAACTATGGACGTTGTTTCCAAAAGATGTGACGATGGTCACCAATTTGGATGGCTTTAAAATGGGATTAGAGGATGGAGGATAATGCTATCAATTGCTATATACCGGTAATATTTCTAGGATCAGAGGCACCTCTGAATACCAGTTTACTGTTGGGGAGCAATAGCGGGAAAAGGATTTTGCCATCACATAGTGCTTATGGGCTTCCCAGAGGCATCTGGTTGGCCACTGTGGGAAACACAATACTGGACTGGATAGGGCTTTGGTCTGATCCAGCAGTGCTTATCCAGCACTTATTTTCTTAGTGACTTCTAACACACACACACCCACACACACACTGGGAGATGTACTCATCCAAATGATGTACCATGCAAATCCAGTACTCTGTTTTAAACATGTTCAGATGACAACTGCAATAATTATGTTAAAAATAAAACATGTCAGGTGCCCACAGCTAATCAACAGCAGGAGCAGAGTTAGAACAATTTGCATGTTAATGAAAATGGATCTCAGAAGCAGAGTCTAGAGACTGCTAGAATCGATCCTTTTTTTTAAAAAAAAAAATCCTGTTTAATTAATGTACTCGGGATCTTCAACTCTCATGACCACTTCCACAATGTTGCTCTGTATGCTATATACAGACTTAAGATTGCTCCATGAAGTAGTCCACTGGTAAAAACACCAGTAAAATGAATAGGGCTTATCACAGAGGAGCCATTTAAGGATCTAACAGCCCTCTGATGAAGTACCACAGTGTGTTTCACTTGGACAGAGCACAGGAGGAATCACAGTACAGCAGTTAAGGCAGGGGTCCTCAAACTTTTTAAACAGGGGGCCAGTTCATTGTCCCTCAGACTGTTTGGGGGCTGGACTACAGAATTAATAATAAATTAATTTGACGCCGGTTCAGCCTCCTCCCCTTACCCCCGCAGGAGATGCAGGGCAGCGGGCGGGCAGGTGCCCCGTGCCCCGCCACCGGCTCAGCCGCCCCTCCTCCCCTTCCCCCCCTGCAAGAGACACAGGGCGGCGGGAGGGCAGGCAGCCCGCGCCCTGCTGCCGGTTCAGCCGCCCCTCCTCCCCTTCCCCCCCCAGCAGGAGACGCAGGGCAGCGGACGGGCAAGCGCCCCACACCCCGCCGCCAGTTCAGCCGCCCCTCCTCCCCTTACCGACGCAGGGCGGCGGGCGGGCGGGCGGCCCGTGCCCTGCCGCCGGTTCAGCCGCCCCTCCTCCCCTTCCCCCCCCAGCAGGAGACGCAGGGCAGCGGACTGGGCAAGCGCCCCGCACCCTGCCGCCAGTTCAGCCGCCCCTCCTCCCCTTACCGACGCAGGGCGGCGGGCGGGCGGCCCGCGCCCGCCACCAGCTCAGCCGCCCCTCCTCCCCTTCCCCCCCTGCAGGAGATGGACGGCAGCAGACGGACAAGCGCCCCACGCCCCGCCACAGATTCAGCCTCCCCTCCTCCCCTTACCGACACAAGGTGGCGGGCGGCCCACGCCCCGCCGCCTGCTCTGCCTCCCCTTAACCCGCAGGCTCAGCTGCCCCTCCTCCCCTTCCCCCCCAGCAGGAGATGCAGGGCAGCGGATGGGCAAGCAGCCCATGCCCCACCGCCAGTTCAGCTGCCCCTCCTCCCCTTACCGACGCAGGGCGGTGGGAAGGCGCCCCGCCACCGGCTCAGCCAAGAATGCTAGAAGTTGTAGGACTTTTTTCTATCTAAACACGCATAGGATTGCACCCTAAAACTGATTAGTAAGCAGAATATTGGTTCAAATTCTAGAAACAGAGTTGCTATCAATGGTGACACACCCTTCAGAGTCCTTATTTTGACCTCTGTGGGTTTTTTTTAGCTAAAAGTATCAGAAACTAGCTTATGCTGCACTGCTATCCTGAGTAACAATTAATTCAAATGGGTGCCAGGAAATGAAACGTGGTATGCAGGAGTGGATTGACTGTAGACAGGAATCAGCCATACAGATTAGAAAATACCCTCGTCTTTAATAGTGAGCAGGCAAACAGTATCCCTGTACAGTTTACTATTCATTATCTTTATTTTTAAAAGAAAATCTAGGGCTGAGCCGAAACGGCTTCCCACAATTTGCCATCCCAGTCACCCCCCCAAGTAGTTCCAGAAGAGAGGGCTTTTTAAAAAAAACTTTAAAACATCTTTTCTTTTCTTTTTAAACTCTTTTTAAAGTGATTGGCTTTGGCGGCAGCAGTAGAACTCTGGTTTAAAAAAATGGCAGTGGAAAAAGGTAAGAATCCCATCCCCTGCCAGAATTGTAGGTCCTCTCCCCTCTGAATCATTTCTCCCATCTCCTTTCATTTCACTTTGGGGTTTTGACCATATATATACACACACACACACACACACACACACACCACACCACCCTTTCCAAAATTTATAGTAAATGGTAAAAACCATTGTATATAAGAAAGCCAGAGTGGCATAGTGGTTAGAGTGTTGGACTGGGACTCAGGATATCTGGGTTCTAGTCCCCACTTGGCCATGAACCTCACTGGGTGACTTTGGGCCAGTCACTGACTCTCAGCCTAACCTACCTCACAGGGTTGTTGTGAGGATAAAATGGAGAGGAGGGGAAGGATCATGTAAGCCACCTTTGGTTTCTTGCAGAAAAAAAAGGTGGGATATAAAATAAATAAATAAATATAAAACAACAACAAAAAAGCAAGATTCCAGCTATTAAACCCCCACTATATTGTGTAGCAGCACAAAATTGCATGGCTGTGAGAAAATACGATCTTCTAGAAAATAATCAAACGGCCAAATAAGGGATAACTAAAAGCGATGGTGGCGGCTCTGTGTGTTGAAATTCAGATCTGGCCCAATCACATACGGAGTAGGGGAGGGCTCCCATTTAAACAGCAAAATTAGGGCTGTGGAATACAGAACCCCTGCCCCCTGCTCGCAACTTACCTTCGTGCAGCAAGTCACCCCAGGTGATTTCCCCCCAGTCAGGCTCCTTCTAGTACTGGAGCCCAACTGGGCTGAAAATCCATCTCAGGGGACAGACCACAGAGAGGTGAGCTGCAAGGAAAGGAAGGCTCTGAATTCATGAGACATGCAACCCTTCAGCTGTTTAATTCAGGCACCCCTGTTTAATTCAGCAGAACCAGACTTAAATACATGCTGCCGCCACCTCTAATTTGGCCCTAACAACCAAGGCTACACAAGTAACACTTCTCTTTTATGGAAGGGGTATTCAAACATAAATTATTGCTATTTAACCATTTCAGATGGAGCAATAACAGAAATCAACATAGGGGACATAAACTCTGAGCTGCATTTATCTATTCAAAATTGATGTTATATACCCAAGACAGTCAAACTTTTCCAGAATGGCTGCTCTAGGATCCACAAACAGCACTAAAGTGTCAGCTAGTTCCAGTTACTCACAACACTTTGTTTAAAGCCCTGTGCATATTAAGGGGCACAGCTGAGAACATGCTGGTATGTTAGTCTTACTTGTGCCCATCCTCCTCCTTATAAGTGAGCGAGGGATAATGTGCCTGTCATCTGAAAGCAGAGATAGTGACCAAAGGGGAAAGACTGTAGCTCAGTGGTAGAGCCCATGCTTTGCATGCCGAAGGTCCCAGGATCAATCTCTGGCATCTCTAGGAAGGGCTGGGAAAGACTCCTGGCTGAAACGCTGGAGAGCCATTGGAGAGTAGGCAGTACTCTGCCTATGTTCAATGGATCAATTGTTCAATGGATCAATGGTACGGATCAGTAGAAGACAGCTTCCCAAGTCTGTCTAATTTCTATTTTTCACTTCCTTACAGGTGAACTCAGGGGCATTTCCAGGGATGGGGACTCGGACTCGAGGACTCGACTCGTGAGTCGGATTGAGTCCCCCCTCTGACTCGACTCGGACTCGAGTCCCAATATTTTTAATGGGACTCGAGACTCGACTCGGGACTCGAGACCAAGGACTCTTCAACATCCCTGGGCTGTGCCAGAAGGAGTGCAGAGGAGCGTGATTGCTGGCGAAGAGCGCATAGAAGCAAGGTGTGCCGCTGCTCGGCCACTATGGACGGCTACCAGGAGTGCAGCCCCAACAGTGTGACAAGATTTATTTTGATTGATGTGTTGTGTACTTGGGAGTGGCAGAAGAAGGACCTGAGATTACTCTGTGTGGCTGCTCTGAGTGTGTTTCTGGTTCCAGCAAGTTCATCACCAGTGGAGTGGGTGTTCAGTGAGGGTGGAATTGTGATGAGATCTCACCGTTCCAGAATGGGGGCCGAACATTTAGAAAAAATCATGTTCCTCAAATGCAACATGGATAAGTTTTAGGAAGTACAGCAAGTTTATTTTTTAAAATCATTTTTTAAAATGCAACCTTTCAGACATTTTGGGTTTGGCTGCCTCTGCCTGCCTGTCTGGGGTTCCCAGCCTCCTCTGCCTGCCTGGTCTCTTCTTGACCAGTTCAACAGTTGAATTGTCCAAGACAAAGGCCTCTGCCTGCCTGCTTTGGGGTTCCCTGCCTCCTCTGCCTGCCTTGTTATTTTGGGTTTGTCTGTTCTTTCCAAAATCAGTTGCAGAGTTTTGAAATAAAAAGGCACACTTGTGCCTAGAATTTATTTAAGCCACACATCTGAAATAGCCTTATTTTGTTGGGGGGAAATCCCATTGATTTTAATAGGGACTCGTGGAGTCGGCTTTGGGAGTGACTCGTGACTCGTGACTCGTGAGTCACCATTTTGGACCAAGGACATGGACTCGGACTCGAGACTCGGGTCTAAAGACTCGTGACTCGACTCGTGACTCGAGACCAAGGACTCTTCAACATCCCTGGGCATTTCTCAGGTCAGAATTTGGATCTGCAAGTATAGCTGTGTACTCTGGGCCCCAAAGATGACTTTTTGGGTGTGTGTGTGCAATTGTGGAATGGCTGCATACAAAATGTTATAAACACTGAGAAAAGAGCATGCTACATGGGTCAACATATGCCTTGTCTACATGGACTGGAAAGAAGGGTGGTTACCATCATGAGCTGGAGTTCAAATATGGCATCCATTTAAGGCACACAGCCAAGTTAATCACACCTAGAAGGATTTAGCCTCCTATATGGGATTTTAGTTACATATTCCATGAAATCAGATTTTATCTAAAGGCGCAATCCTATGCAAGTTTAGACAGAAAAAAGGCCTACAACTGGGGCATGCTGGGAGTTGTAGGCCTTCTTTCTGTCTAAACTTGCATAGGATTACGCCCTAAATGAAGTAAACTAAATGCTATAGGAAATCACAATGTTAGATACCTGAGTGTTCAAGGAATATACAAAGAGATCCCTAGGAATTGACTTTTTTCCCACACAGCCAGGCCCCATTGGTTCAATGGGAGTCACTGAGCATATCACTTACTCTGTCCTGGCTGCTTATTATTATGTTGGTGCCAACCATGTGCTTGTTTTTCAGGGAGTATGGCTCCATGCACAAAAGAAAAGCTACAGAACTATGCACCCCGTATTTCCTACTGGTTGAAAGAGAGCGAGGGAGGTGGGAAGCCAGTTTTCTGCATTGACAAAAGGGATAAGGATGTGTGGTGTACCCTGGGACTGACAGCATAGTTTTGCTGATGCCTTGAAGCAAAGCACTCATGCAAGCAGAAAGGATTTCATTTTTCTTGAGGAGCTTTTGTAAACTATTATATGGATCTAGTTGCGCTGATCTGAAAATGACTTCACTAATCCTTTACAGGGGAGGTCAGAGTAATGCCACCTATACTTCTCTATTTATCGAGTAAACATTTGGATTGGCGGTTTCTTTAAAGTTTACTTTTCAATTATGGACTAAATAATTCAAAAGCTTGGTCTACTGGCTCCCCAACCCTCGTCTCCACCCTAGCACTATGACTGATATGCCTGTGGCTTTCATCTTTCCTCTGCTATTTTCAAGAGACGTCTGGGTCTCTCCTGCCCCCAGAGTTGTGTTACTTGACAGCTTTTCTAATTTACTGAGCAGGTATCTGATAAGACTTGAGTTTCCTTTAGTATTTCTTCACCTCAAGAGATTTATGTCTTTGTTCTCCTCCAGGAGCACTAAGTCCAACAATACATTTCAATTTTTAGCAGTTTTCTTTATGGCAACATATGCTGACTCTGTCAATAATCCATCCTTTGCTGTCTTTGAGAGGTTGAACTGTCTCACTCAATGACCTCTTGTTCCATGTTTTTGAAAAATGTTGTTCCATTTACTGCAACCTCCTATCCAATCTTCCTTTCATTCACTAGCTTTTCCAGCTCATCTCTCCACCCCTTTTTATACTCTGCTAGCCATATAAGCAGAAAAAGGGTGATTTTTAATAGATCTGTCGGAGACAACTGAAAAATGGGAGTATGAGCAGACTAAAATCTATAAGAAGAATAATGCATTAGTGTGTAAATTTGCAAGCACACAAGTCTGTCAAGAATCACTATTCAGAGTGTATGTCAACTATTATACTTGAACTCCAGATTTGAGCGATATCTGATGCTGTCATATAATGTAGTTTGACTCACTGAAAAGCTGTTCCCACAGGGTCTTCCCTGCTGCTACCCATCTTTCCACCACTGCTGTAATTACTTGTGCACTGTGAAAGAGGCTGACAGTGGGAGGGCTTATGTGATTACCTGGCTGATGAGCCTCTTACCTTGGTCTCCAGAGAGTGCAGCCCCCCTCTACCACACGCATGAAGTAATGCGCAATGCAAATGCTCCACACAGAAGCTCTTATGTCAGAGATGGGGAACGTGTGGCCCTCCAGATGTTCTTGGTAGTACAACATTCTTCCTCCATCACCATTGGTTATGCTGGCTAGGGATGATGGGAATTGCAGTCCACCAACACTTAGAGGGCCACACGTTCCCCAGCCCTGCCTTATGCGTAGAGGTATAATTTGCATGTGTTTTCCTTCTCCTCCTCCATAAGAAAAAAACGACGGGGAGGTTGTACTAATGGGGCCTCTGTGGTAACACATTAGGAACATAGGAAGCTGTCTTCTACTGAGTGAGACCACTGGTCCATTTAGCCCAGTATTGTCAACACTGACTGGCAGTGGCGCTCTGGAGTTTCAGGCGGGAGTTTTTCCAGCCCTACCTGGAGATGCTGGGGATTGAACCTGGGACCTTCTGCATACAAAGCAGCTGCTCTACCACTAAGCTCTACCACTGAGTCCATCCCGATACATTATTAGCAACAGTGCCTGCCCGTTGCTCTACCAAAAGAAGAATATTGTTGGCTAGGCAAGCATGTGAATGGGTCTAGTAATGAGTGAAAAGGAATCCATCACCCTGTATTCTGTTCTTGAGCATTTTATTAGGGTGATTTTGCCTTTGCTCAGGACACAATGAACTTGATTACAGAACTGGAAGGAATAAACTCCTTCTTGTCCAATGTCCTGATCAAATGTACTATATCCATCCACCAGCTGACCCACACCAGCTTAACCTACACAATCCATGTCATAGGGTGGGGTCAGACGAAACGATAAGCAATGGTGATGACTCACCATTGCTTGTCAGGCGTGTTATCCGAACCTGGTTGTTGTACCTCATCATTGTGACTTATCGTTGTTTGGAACAACGATAAGGCACAATGGTCTGTACTAGGGTTTGTTTATACCACGATTGTTTGTCATGTCGTCCGAACTCGGACAATACGACCCATTGTGGCACAGGCCCTAGAACCAGCGAGCTGCTTGGCAAGAGCAGACATTGCCACTCTTCCCAAGTGGCTGGCCATAGAGCACAGGTGATAGCTGCCCCCAAAGTGCCGAAATGGCACTAGGAGGCAGCTCTCTGCTCCCGCTGCAGAGTAGATCAGGCACCACATCTCCTCCTCCAGAGTTGACCTCTGGAGGAGGAGGTGGTGATCTGCTCAGTTCGGCTGCCTGGTACGCTGAGCAGCCGCGGGGATCAGAGCACAGCCTCCTCCCTGAAAGGTTTCCTCCCAAGGGGAAGGAGGTGCTCTGATCCCTGTGGCTGGCCGCTCTATGTGCCGAGCAGCCACAGGGATGGAGGTGCTTCCTGCAGTCACTGGAGCCCCCCTCCCCCCGGTGAGTGTGGGAAGCACCTGCCCTCTCCGCCCTTTGCTTTCCCCACCTGGGAAAGCAAAGGGAGGAATGGGGGGGATTCCTGCTGCCCTGCTCCACTGCCTGAGAGGTTTCCACGCTGTAGCCAGGGACACAGTCCCGACCGCAGCCGGCAAGCCTCTTGGCCAGCGCGGAGGGGCACAGTCCGCTCCTGTCAATGGTGCGGTGGCGGCAGCACCATTAACAGGAGCGGACCCTGCCCCTTTGCACTGGCTGAGCATGGTGGCAGGAATCGCCCACCCACTCCGCCCTTCGCTTTCCCCACCCAGGAAAGCAAAGGGCGGAGGGGGGAGATTCCCACCACCCTGCCCCGCCACTCAAGAGGCTTGCCCACTGTAGCTGGTCCCCGGCTGCAGCTGGCAAGCCCCTCGGGTAGTGGGGCGAAGGCAAGGCTCCCTCCTCCCTGTTGCACTACAGGGCACGAGACCTGTTTGCACAACGGGGAGTCTTTGGCAGCTGTTGCGAACTGCAACTGGCTCGTGATAGTGGCTGTCAAAGAGAGGAGCCTCATTCCTCCCCGTGGTGTATCATGGGATACCGCTGGGACAACTGAGGGGGAAGGAAGAGAGGGGAGGGCGCGCAACAACAACGATGAACCCGATCGTCTGTTGCACTCATCGTTGTTGCTTCACGCGATCCGGCAAACAATCATGGTAACGTACCATGATTGTTTCCCAGTCGTGTGAACACACCCATAATGTGACACAACACAAACAGAGAGGTGATGTTCAGCCAATTGCCTCTTGAGCCACGCCTACTTCTGGCAATGTCAAAATATAAAAGCCTACCACAACATTACTATTTCACCATTTCTGTTTAAGGTGAATGCAATAGAAACTTGCATATTGTCCCACGACGTAACAATTAAACCCAAACTATAAACTAGTCCTGTGGGTTGAGAGAAATGTAGCCCTGGGAATGACAAGATGCCAGACTGAGGCTTAAACTAAATGTTAGTCAACTGGATTATTTAGACAGGATTATTTACTTCACTGTAAACTTGTGCTGCCCCAATTCGGATTGGGACCATGGTGCTCCATTGATTCCAATGGAGATATATTTCTCTTTTTTTAATGCCCCACCCCCGTGGGGTGCGTGTGGAATTTCGGGACAAAAATGGGAAGAGGGAAATCTTAAATCCTCCCCTGGTCCCAATCCAAATCAGGGCCATGCATGCTTACACTGAAGTAAATAATTCAATCATTTATTTTGGCCTTGAGAGCACAGTAAATTGCATCACTCTGACAATTGTTGAAGCAGTTACATTGTATTTACACTGTGGAAACCTGAAGTTAATACTGCTACACTAGAGAGCCCTGTATTGGTATCATTCTTTCCCGCACAGTGCTAAATCATCAGAATGCTGTAATCACAGGAGTTTAAACCTGTGAAGTTTAAAAATGCATTTATGTTCTGATCAAAACTAGGGATGGATGAGGAATATTTTCCATCAAGTTTTTTTTTTAATGGATTTACCCAGTTCACACCTCCCAAGTCTTTCAGCAAGCTGAGACAGAGCTGTGTACTGAAATTCGCATTTCTGCAGCCTTTCTGATCCAGCTTGACTTGGGAAAAATATGCGTTTAAAAAACATGCACCAAAAATGCATACATTTGCAGAAAATGCACAAAAAAAACCATAGCAATTTCTGGATTTTTTAAAAAATAAAGGCTTGTGTGGAAACATGATGGAAAAAATCTTGACTTCAAAAAACCCTGATAATCTTGGCAAGACTGAGAATGACAGATCCATCCCTAGTCAAAGCTGAATGAGGCACTTGTGAATGCTGAACAGTAAAGCCCAGCATCCCCATCATAATATAAAGACTTAATAACTGTGGCTCATTGAAGTCTTTTCACAATAGCCAACAGAGACCAGAGGATTTCTTTGGTGCAAAATTTCTGTTGCAATGAAGGACTGGTTGGTGGCACAGGGTTATTTAAAAGGAACACATCTTTAAATTAGAAATGGAGCCTTTGCCATCTGCTTTCTCCTTTTATTTAAGGTGCTAGTGGAACATAAGTCACTATCCTACCACATAAAGCACAAGAGAACTGATTTAGATGTGCGTGTGTATGTACTTTATGCACCTGGTATGTCTACTCACACCCCACACACAAATCAACAGAAAAACTTGTCCCTCCCAATATAATAAATCCATGGAGTGTATGCATCTTTTTTCTTTTTTGGTAAAGAATAAGAAATTTGACAGCCAGGTTTTTTATTTTTATAACGACAATTATGGCCCTTTTGCTGTTCTGAAGGAACATTTTCCATGCTTTGATGTTTCTGGTCTTTTTGGCCTCTTGGGAGAGAAATAAACCTTTGCTTGCCTGGCTGGACCTATATATGTTTGAGGAGCATGTCAGAGGTGGCCAGGTTGCTGACTGGGAAGAGCGACTGGCCACCTACTAAAGGGCTCTGCAATTTCTCAGAAAGAGCACTTAAAGAGATGCCCCTATTTAAGTAACAATACAAATACCAAACACATTTCTAAAAGTGTATTCTGGATTATTTTTACAACTTTCTCATCCTACACTTCCTCCAAGGGATTCAAGGTGGCATACCTGATACCCTTACTTCATCCTCACAACAACCCTGCAAGGCAGGTTAGGCTGAGAGATAGTGACTGGTCTAAGGTTGTGCATTAAGCCTGGTAGCAGATCTGGGATTTAAATGTGGCTCTCCCTATTCCAAGACCAGAACTCTAGCCACTGTAACATGTTGTCTCTTGTCACTGCTTTATCAGCTTAGCCCACGGTAGCAAAGTCAAACCAAGAAAATAATGACAGTGAAAGAAAAATGTGAAGAATGTTGATGCACTCATGTCACGCAGGGCTCTCCAACCTTGGGTCCCCAGATGTTGGTGGCCCTACAGCTCCCAGCATACCCAGCGCATGGTGTAGCAGACGGGACCCCTTACTCCAAAGCCCACACCCTCAATGTGTACTTCGCTCTCACAAAGTGCCCCCTTGTATTGGTCACTTCAGACTTGAAGCTGTCTTCTTAAACTGCGTTAGCCAATTATATGTCTTAGGCCTTATATGTAGCTGTTCACCCACGTTTGTTTGTCTTTATTAAGAGCAGTTTGTTTTATTTGATTACTTGAAGTAGAGTGCCCCTCCGTTAATTCCCTTCTTACTTTCCTGTCACCAGTCAGACTCTGGAGAATTAGAACTTTGAATAAAAAGATTGATTTATTGTTCTAACAAAGTCTCTAAACTGATATTCAACTCAGGAACAGATAACTTGGAATTTTCAACAGTTACATTCAAACTTGTTCTTTGCTTAGATTCAGGTTAAAGGCAGGCAGATGTTATACAGTGCTCTTTGTATCAATTTGGCTTGGTTACTTGAAAGTTACAGTATCAGACCAGGGAACTTAACTGTCCCTCACACTAGTCCAGAGCTTCACCTTCTTCCTCAGACAGAAGGTCCTTCACTCCCTAAGTGGAGACTCCTGTGAATTGTTCTATACTAACACCTTCACGTTTGCTTTCTCACAACTTAGTTACTAGATTTCCTGTCTAAACTCTTCTCTTCAGTACCACCTTTCCCTACCTATTCTATTAACCTCCCACTGCCTCCCTCACTCCAACCCACTCTCTCCCCAACTGACAACCAACTCCCCTTAACTGCCAACTCCCTGGGGTTCTATCCTCTCTGCTTCAACCAATCAGAGCCTCTGGAATGTTCAGGATGGCCCCTCCCTGGGCTTCTGCCTGTCACTCCGCCACACATGGCTAATGGCAAGGGATTCTGGGAGCTGTAGTCCAGCAACATCTGGGGACCCAAGGTTGGAGAGCCCTGTGCTTGTGGGATGCTGTGGGTAGCTGGTTGGCCACTCTGTGAACAGAATGCTGGACTAGATGGACCCTTGGTCTCATCCAGCATGGCTTTTCTTATGTTCTTAAGAATAATCAGGTTCCAGGAAGTTGTGAGATTGTACTAAAAATATTTCCCTAGATAACCTTCCAATATCACTGACCAGTAAGCTGGAATAAAGCATAAGGGTATCACAATTTCATGTTGCAAATTACAAAGAGGCACTGTAAAGAGGAAGGTATCTGAACACATTTAATTTAGGGCAGAAGTAAAATATGAAAAATATGAGTGTTGTGCTTGTATGTAAAACAATTATAGTTTCTACAAAACGTGGCAGACAAAGGATCAGTCTCATAGCTGAACAGTTGATATAACTGGATTTGAGAAAGAGTATTATTATTTTTTTAAAAAAAAAGATTTTTGAGACAGGGAAGGAGATGGGAGATGGGAAACAGAATTTAAAAGTTGGTTGTCAATTTCATGGGGTCAGTTTTTTTAAATTTCAGCTGAAACCTTCAAACCAAGGTATGCAAATTTTGAATACATAAGCTTAGAAATTTTCTACAACATTTCTCCAGATGGTTTTTCTCAGATGATTTTTTTCAATAACTGTGTGGGGAGGGGGAGGGGGCATGGACCCAACCAGAATGCACTAAAATGTATTAGTGTAGAGATTAAACAAGTGATTACAGCATAGTAAAAGTACGTGTTTGAGTAGCAGAAACCTGGTGGTAGGTGCTGTAGGAAAGAGGTCCTGTTTCTTCAGCATGGTCCAACAGGGACACATAGGCCATCCCTCCTCTTACCTCTGTCTTTCACGATAACAGAAAAACTTGTCCCTCCCAATATAATAAATCCATGGAGTTTCACTAGTCAGAAGGAAATTCCTTCAGTTAGCTCCATTGTGCATCTCAGCCTACCTGTGTTGTAACCCCTCCCAAGAGCTGGCCAGGGACGGTGGTTCTTCCAGAGGTTTCCCAGGTACCAGTCACTCTGGTTCTCTACCAAGCCAAGAACTTGCTGGCCTGGAAAATAAAAACAAAACAGACTCTTAGACATAAGACAGGCAGGCACACAAATGCTGGAGTGATAAAGGACAGAACGGCACAAAGGAACAGAGCATTATGTGCATTTGAACAATACACACAGAACGTAAGCTTGTTTAATTCCATTGCATCCCACACTTTAACAAGCCAGTCCTCTTGCTTAGGAACCACATTATGAGATGATTAAATAAGATGCTTTGTTGTGTTTGTAGTTTTTCAAATTTTATATTTATATGTTACATATTCAAAAGAATAAAATGCATGGTAAATTTATTTAAAAGATAAAGGTTCTATCTTGTCCCCCATGCTATTTAACATCTATATGAAACTGCTGACTGAGGTCATTCGGAGATTTATAGTGCAATGTCATCAGTATACTGATGACCACAGCTCTATCTATCTTTTTCATCAGATCCAGGTGAGGCAGTGGAAGTGCTTAATCAGTTCCTCGCCACAGTAATGGACTGGATAAAGGCCAATTAACTGAAGCTCAGTCCAGACAAGATGGAAATACTGCTGGTGGGTGGTGTATCTGTCTGGGTGGGTGGTGTTCTGTTCTGGAAGCGGTTGCATTCCCCCTAAAGGATCAAGTTTATATCTTGGGGTTATTTGTAGATCCAACTTTGTCACTAAAGGGACAAGTGTCTTCTGTGGCACGGAGAGCCTTTAAGCGGCTTAGGCTGGTCTGCCAGCTATGACCCTAACCTGGGCAGAGACAGCCTGGCTTCGGTTATGCATGTCCTGGTAACCTCCTGGTTATATTACTGCAATGCATTGTATGTGAAGTGGCCCTTTACAATGGTCTGGCAATGTCAGTTAGTACAAAATATAGCAGCTAGGGTACTGATTGGAACTGGGCATGATGACCACACTATGCCATCATTGTACCATCTTCACCAGCTCCCAGTTAGTTTCTGGGGCCAATTCAAGGTGCTGGTGTTAAAAGCCCTTCATGGCTTGGGGCCCCAGTATCTGAAGGACCATGTCTTCCCATGTGTTCCTGCCCATGCCCTGAGACCATAATCTGAGGCCCTACTCTGAGTGCCCCCACATACTGAGATTTGGTGGGTGGCTACTACTGTGGTAGTCCACCAAATACTCTGTTGACATTTTGGCACCAGGCAAAGAGCATTTTGTTCTTCCAGGTCATATCTTTATTCTGTCATATATTTAAAGCTATGTTTTAAAATCATACTTTACCATGTTTTAACTGCTTTGATATTTTTCTCTCTCTTTTAAAAACTATTTTAAATTATTGTTTCTGCTTTTAAATTAATTTAATGTATTTTATCATTGGTTTTATTGTATTTGTTTTTATTATGTATGTTGCCCTGAGACTTCAGCTATAGGACGACTCATAAATTGAATGAATGAATAAATAAATATAAATACATAGTTACTAATAAATAAAATGTTTTGTCCTGGGAAAGTTTTTGAAATATGAATCTTATAAATCGAAATAATTTTACATGTTTTCCCTCCTGACTAAATCTCAATCCACTGATTTTAAAGAAACCTTTAAAGCAAGCAACAGAACTTCAGGCCTGGGGACCAACTCCATTCCTCCAGGGGGGCAAATCCAGTCCTCTAGAATTTCCCAGAAAGCCACACCCACTCCCCCTGGATCCACCCCCTTTCCTCCAACCACAAATGGCTGGGTGGTTCCCCAGCTTTTGTGCAGTTTTCTCCCCATTCTAAAAGGTTAAAATGCCTTTCCTAAGGCTTAGTTACTTTCCAAAAACTTAGCCAGTTTTTCGGTCCTGCCTCCTTTGCCTTCAGCTCAGCCCGCCACTGGAATGTGGCCCCCCCCAAGAGCTTATCTGAAATGGAATTTGGCCTTTAGGCTGAAAGAGGTTCTGCACCCCTGCTTTAAAGTATCTGAGCCAGATAGCATCCAACAACACATCATACATTGTCTCCATAACATTCACATATCTATAAGATCCCCAATCTCCTGAGTCCCAGTCCAACACTCTCACCACACTGGCTCACAGGATAAAATGGAATAAATTATTATGTGCCAATAGGAGCTCCATGAAAAAAGAACAGAATACAAAGATGAAAAACAAAAAGCCTTGGACTACTATGTGGCTTACAATATCACTGATTTTCATAAACATTTCCCCCAAGACTTACATAATCAGATGAGTAACACCTTTAAAACACACACACCAAAACTAGGTCCCTCTAAATTCCACCCCCCTGCCCCACCCCTGCCATTTTTTACTTTGCCCTCCATAGCTTCTAAGCTTGGAAATAAGATATAAATCTTGGACAGTTAGTATCTCTTATATTTTATAGGTCTTTCAAAACTATTGTTGGTTGATGCCCTGAACTTTCATCATTTAACCATTTACTACAAACAAGCGATTTAAAGTATAAATATTGAAGTTTAGAAGGTTTTTCCACAGTTGGCTCCATTATTTCAGAAAATGGAATCATATGGTTTCTTATTATAATGTCACATAGTCATGTTAGTTATGTTGTTCTCTAAAAGAGTCTCCCATTGATTTTGCTGTCTTAAACTCAGCATGGTAAATAATTGGCAACAGCAGTGAAACGTCTGAACTTAATTTATTTCTATAAGCATCCCAGACTCTTAATAAGTGTGGGATTAATATTTTATATTTAATTGAACTTTCTTTTCTTTTCTTTTTTGCCAACAGGAAACATTAAATGAGAAGTTTATTTTAGATGGTTGTAAAGTATGGCATGCTTCTTGAACTTCAAGGTCAACTAAATGTTATGAACTGAAGGCACATGATGCAGTTGTATTGTTCAGGTTAAGAAGGTCTGGTCCTATAATCTGCCTGGATGGGACACAACCAAGAAACCATACGCATACACAAGTCACTTTGAGCTCTTTGGTGAAAGTGTGGAATAAAAAAAGTTAAAGTAAAGCAGAATATTTCGTACCACGAGTCCTTTAATTGTGTATTTTTGCATAGCGTATGGTCTGAGTTTTGGGGGTTTCCTCTTCCATGTACATTTTAAGAATGATTATTTTGCTTTAAAAAAACACACAAGAACAATTCTGGAAGAATATTCATATCTAATGTTGCAATTCCCTCTACCAATAGGTGTTTAGATTAGTCCCATCATTAAGACCCTTTATTTCTTCAATAGAATTTCATACCACCCAATAGCCAAAGCTCTCTGGGTGGTTCACAACAATTAAAACCATAAAATGCAACAGGATACAATACAACATAAAAGTTTAAAACTACAGTATAAAATTAAAATAAAAAACCAAAATAAAACCTAGCAGCAATGCAAAGATTTAAAATACAGTAATAGATTTAAAACAACAAAAACTGAAAGACTAATAGATTCTTGTTACATTCAGGACAAATCTGTATATAATTATTTTGTCTTCTTCTGTTCCCAGAAAAGCTTGCTAATAATTGTTCAATCCAGCTATAGTTGTGCTTCATTACCTGTCATAGTGGCCCATGAAAAGGAAACCCATATACATAAAATGCATCCATCAAATTAAATAGGAACAATGCACATTCATATCACCTGCATGTGTGGCCCACTGCTTGCTAGATGGCAGTGATTATCAGTTCCTTATTAAGTTTGTACTGAAATTCAAAATTTCTGATGTTTCCTCACTGATTTCATAACTGGAAATGTTATTGGATCAGCCAACAACAACAGCCTGTTTAAATGATATGACACAATTACTTAGCGAAATGGCCTCATATTACTTCTTAAAAACAATACTGGATAATCTTATGAAGGCAGTCTGAATAGCTTCATGGAATAATCAACATTAGAGTGGTAGCTCTGCTGAATAATGAACATAATAAACTGGCTTATATTGATGAGTTATACCCATGGTCCATCTAGCCCTGTGGTGTCTTAACCTCCTGACAGGTGGCAGCCCACAAGAGTCTTTGGCAGGAGTCTTTCCTTGGCTTGCTACATTCCCTTATAACTGGAAATGCTGGGAATTGAACCTGGGAGTTTTTTTTGCATGCAAGTATGTGCCTGGTTACCATTAACTAAGCAGTGGGCCCTCCCCATAGCACAGAGGTGGGGAACTTCTTGCAGCCCGAGGGCCAAATTCAATTTCGGAAAAGCTCTCGGAGGCATCCTAGTGGTGAGAAGGAATTAAGGAAAAGGGGGGTGTGTGTGCCAAAGGCAAAAGAAGTGGGCCCGAAATACAACCACCACCCCGCAAAGCATACTGTACTGTAGCTTGACACTCTTATTGCCAGTCACTATGCCTAAGAGAGGCATTTAAACCATTTAGAATGAGGGAAAAGGTGCACAAAAGCTGGGAGACCACCAAATTATCTGAGCTTGGGGAAAGGAATGGGGCTGAGGGACGGGGGAGCGGCCATCTAGGGAACCCCAGTGGGCTGGATTGGGAGGGCCGGATTTGGCCCCCAGGCCTGAGGTTCCCCACCCCAGCCATAGCATTCCCAAGGGGTTTCCCCCCAAATTTCTTTTTTAATGGACTAAAACTCAGACAACTGAATATACAATACAGTTATTAATCACTTAAATTTTGAATGTCAGGATTTTAGCACAGACTGTTATGTAACATATATTCTTATTTTCCAAGCACATTCCACACATTTCCTTTTGATACGTATATAATTTGAAGAAATATTAGCTATTACAGTGCCATCTTGAGTAGGTGGTATTGCTTCTACTTTCTATATTTCTGGTTTGGGGAAGCCCACACAGCATGATAGAGAAAGAAAATGTAAAAAAGAAAAAAGAAAAAGAAAAAAACACACAGATCTTAATATTAGAGGCCTACAAGTAAGTAGAAGCATCCATCTTGGAGAAAATGTTTTCAGAATTGCTTCCCTTTAGAAACACACATGAAGACACGTTATTATAGATCCTGTGGACTAAATCAAGATAGAATGAAGACCTAATTGGCACAGGCTAGCAACGCTAGAGTATGGTTCAGGTGGAAGCAAATATTATCAGTAATAAGAACAAGCTGACCCTATATAATGTCCAGCAATGCATTTCACAACTCAGCAGTCTAGAGAGCCTTCTCAGGAAGGTACATCTTGCATCAAAAGGAAAATGTGAGAATCCCATTTGCAAGAAGCAGATATTGAACTCCCTCCCTGCAGACCACCAGTCTGCTTTCACTTTGCTGTCCTAAACTCAAGTCACAGGGCTCAGTCTTCAAACTTGATTCATATAGGTAATACACAAACCTTATTGCTTGTTAATGGATTTGTGTGTTTTTTTTCACTTGGAGTCCACATCTAGGATTGAATATAATAATAATAATACCCATGCTACTTTTACATTTTAGCCAGTTTGGGCATCCATAAAAGAATATTAAGGGTGCAATCCTATGCATGTTTAGATACAAAAAAGTTCTACAACTCCTAGCATTTCCCAGCCAGCAAAATGCTGCAGTGCGCAGTATTCCTGTTCAATGTTCCACTCAGGCAGCGATGCCACTTTCCATGATACAATGGTCCATTCCCATTTACCATTCCCCCTCCAGTTAGTCAGCATTCCTCAGCTACTGAGCATGCTCAGTCTTTTTGGGCTGTTTCTGCAGGTTCTCCCCACCCCCCTGGAGTTTTCCCTAAATATTTTTTTGTTCTTCTGCAAAACTTGGGGCTCACCTGAGCCTGTAGGTACCTCCCTTGTGGGTGTGGGTGGTGCCATTTTGGACATCAAAAATACAGAGAATGATTAGTATGAAATTATATCTTTACATACTTTTATTTATGTTCAGTTTCTTTCCTCCTCCTCATCTACCATGAAGTAGGTCAAGTTTTACTCTCAAGCACAGGCTGATGGTTTGAATAGTGGGGAACAATTTACTTCTTGAAAAGAAAAACAGTCTCTTAGAAAATATAACTTAAATGCCCTGCTGAAGAGCCCCATTTTCAAACTCAAATCACACTGGCTACTTCAAATGCTTTCCTACTAAAGTAAGAGAGTGATCCTATGGCCCCTAGAAATAGTCGGGGGGGGCATAGGATACTTTGGATTCCAGGATCTGAGGTCGGAAACATAGCTCCAACTTCGGAGGTGGGAATCTGTGCTGCAATCCCCCCCACACACACTGACCTTGGGGAGGAGGTAAAGGGGGTGTTCCGGGGGAGGGGAGGGGACTGGGCCCTCCAGGATACGAGGTATCCTGATGGCACTTCAGCCTCCTTCCCTCCCCCTCCGAAGTGCCTCAGCTTTATGGCTGAAAACAGCCGTCTAGCGAAAATGCAGAGCGGGAGAAGTGGGGAGGTGGAGATCGCTTCCGCCATTCCTCCTGCTCTGCCCCAAATGCTCGTAAGCCTCTGAGTTTGGGGGCTGACGAGCATCAGGAGTATTATTCAGTGAATATTTTTTTCTACAGAACCATCGAGATTATTACCTCTTTTTTTGCAGTGGTAGTGGCATGGCCCTTACCGTCTCGTCTACCTGAAATTCTGGAGGGCTGTTGCCAAGTTAGTGTTGGCAATAGTAGGCTAGATGGATCAATGGTCTGACTCAGTATAAGGCAGCTTGCTATGTTCGTGGGTGTGCGTGCGTGCGTGTGCACACGCACACACACTATAAATGGTGATGGCCACTCACTGCTGGGGAAATCTCTGCTGGTACTGCATTTGCTACCAGTTAACACCCTTTCTGCTGAAACTGAATGGAGCAGGGCCTTGTGACACAGTGTACCTAATTTTTTCAGCACGGTCCAGCACATTAATTTTTTCATTGTGCCATACAAGATGGGACTGAGGTACAAATGCTTTGCTATGGTGCAGCTTCAGTCATACCTGTTACCAACTGCTTTCTCCCCTGATGGTGAAACCTGGTACAGTTACATTTTCTGAGGCTTAAATTTATCTATAATTATCTAGATAACATGCACTGCATATACACAACATCTTAGATGTAGTAGCTTAGTATGTTTGCAAATTAACAGCATTTGCTAGTTGGCTTCACAACACATGGGTGATGCTGCAGCTTTCTTGTTGGCTGGCTATAAACAGGTCAGATGCTGCCATTGAGAAATAAGACAGGACAGGATGTGTTGTAGGAGTCTTGAGCTAAGTGGGGATGGATGGATGCCAATTTCGGTTTCCCGGTTTCCCCATCTTAATTTCATTCTCTCTGATTGTCACATCAGTTTGCAACTTTTTAAAAAACAAAGGTGGTCTGCACAAAAATCTGTTCACATTTTGCACACATTTTCCTAATAGACACGTTTTTGTACGCAGAAATGCCTAATATATGCATTTATATATACAAGTTGGCATAATATACAGATTTTTTGCACACAGGTTTCCTTCATATAAAGTTGTTTTGTGCATTTTCCCCACAAATATATGCATTTTTTGGTGAGGATTTCCCCTTAATATATGTATATTTGTATGCACTTTCCCATAAAATAAACACATTTGTGTAGAGCATTTTTTTTAAAAAAATTGCTTGGCGAATTCCATCACAAAATTCTGAGGAGTGCAAATGGCGAAACTGACTTGTTTAATTAGAGAAAAAATCTATCTTCATTTAAGAAAGACTGGAAACCTCTGGTGGACTTCTTGGGGAGGAGGGAAAGTGACTCAATAACTTTGGGTTTTGATTTTTGAATATTGGTAAGGCGATAGAAATTCTTTTTGTGAAAATAGAGGAAACTTAGATTGGATAAGGATTGGTAATGTTTGGCAGACAATGAGGCGGAAGCCAAATATGATTTCTTTGTTGTTTTGGAAAATTCAATAAAAAAATTAAAAAATAACAAAACAAAATTCTGAGAAGTGCGAATACTGACTGGTAACTTCGTTCTGGTTTGTACATTGATTCGGAAAGTGTGGACTTTGTAAGTTCTTATTAAAGTGAACTGAATGAAATCCTCCCCCATCCTTAATGCTAAGTACTCGCATCCCCCAGCACTTGGTGCATATTGCGCTGTGGTATGGGACAGCCTAATCCAGGCTGAAAATGATACTTATCAAAAACTATCTAGGCAGTTTCTGTCAAACTACTATAGACTCCCAGCCTCAGTTCCACACACAGTTCTGCCAAAAGCAATGTCTCTCCTTGGGGCTCTCCTTAGTCGAAATCACAGTACCACCAAACCCTCTGGGAGTTCTGTGCTATTGTGATCAATCCTCCAACCAGGCATTTCCCCCAAACTCATTTCACTTCTCACTGTGCTGGAATTTCAAACCTAGATCTCCTGAGGTGAAGAATTAGCTCCTCTAATCTTTTGTGCCCCTGGAATAGGGGATGAATCCTTTTTTGAAAAACAAAGCAAACATTGCGATTCTTTGCTAGATGAGATTTCAGCAGCTACCACAATGCATTTCAGTTGCTCTGTATTCTGCTCTGCTTGTCTCTCCTTCTTAAGAGTTATTATAGAAAAACACCGTGACTAACAGCAAAAGCTTTGTCATTGTTGTCTGCTCTGGCCCCACGGTTATGATTAAGTGCACTTCACTCGGTCCTTGCTACTCCAGGCCCAAGTTTAGCTTATGAAAATGAAGCTGTCTTTTTTTTGCTTATTCATACATCATTATTAACAGCCAGACAACAGGGAAACAAAAAACAACAACAGCAAGAACAGGCTGTGATACTGGCCATGACCATACAAAGAATTTATCAAGTTAGGCCGAATTAGAACTGGGTTGTCCCAAACATATAGCATCCTGCGTGACCAAAGAAAGAGCTTTCCATTAGAAGACAGATGGGGACTTCTGGATTTTGCAAGGAACAGCATTCCAACATCTCATGTCACTAACCATTTCCCTCAGTATTTAAGCCCTACTGTAGATAGGAATAGAGGATCCAATGGAAAAACATAGTGTGGAAAACTATCCAGTGCTTATATTTTGGTTTGTGGCACAAGACAAAAGGGAATATTGCAAAGAAAATATTGCATTGGGACTCAGAAAAAATATAATGCCAATAGTGCCAGAAATGATGGCCTTAGATGTGGGAAACAAATTCCTGCTTAGCTATGAAGTTTGCTGGTTGGGCTTAGACAAGTCACTATCTCACAGCCTAACCTAGCTCACAGGCTAGCGCACATTTTGGGGGCAAAGAACGAACCTTAATGTGCCCCAAGTTGGCACCTACCTAAAGGGTGGGAGGAGGCTAGAATATGTTTTCCCTATGTGAGTGTGATGGTGCATATGCAAGGTAAATTGACAGAAACAGCTTGGATTTGGATGATAGAAGCTGTTTTTGGATTTCCAAGATGCCAAGACTATTTTGCGACCAGTAATGTCTGCCTATGTGCTTATGCCTGGACCAAATGATACCTGCTTAACTGCAAAGTTCATGGTATGAGTCATGAATAACTCAAATAAGTAACTGCTCCTGTGTGCTCTGGTTCCACGTCCCACCCAAGGAACACTTAAACATTTACTTCAAAACACTCATTGTCCTATGACTGAGAAAGCACAGTGTCATATTCAGATGTAATATTTGCTTATTTTGTTGTCACATGACCATCCCACTAAAATATTTGGAAGTTTGAAATTCAATAAATGCTGGAAAGATTTTTAATTTGAGCTGGTGAGCACGATTTTTTTTGCCTTCTATAAAGGATCAGTTTCAGGCACAAGGCATGGTTAAGCAAGTGCCACAGCCCCAGTGGGCTGATGCCAGTAACACTTAATATTTATTATTATTTAAATGTAAGGGCCCAGTGCATAGAAAAAGAACTCAGTGAGGCAACTGCAATGGCCATCTACTTTCCCCCAAATGCTGCTGGATTGTCCCCTGAAATGTAGCCTCTGTTTGCAATGCTATGTTGTGGTTACTAGTCATGATGGCTATATATTACCCCAGTATTGGTGGCAGTAGGCCTCTGTATTCCAGTTGCTGGGGTACACAAGCGGGAGGATGCTACTGCACTCTTGTCCTGCTTGTAGGCTTCCCAGAGGCAGCTGGTTGGCCACTGTGCGAACAGAATGTTGGACTGGATGGACCCTCAATCTGATCCAGCATGGATCTTCTTATGTTCTTAAGCCAGGGGCCAGAGGCATTTGGGGGGGAAGGAGACAGCAGATGCTGAAACTGCCTGGCCTAGTGCTTCTCCAGTCAATGTGGGCCCCAGCCTTAAAATAAAAATAAAAAGTAGTAGAGCCAGGCTTGTCGGCACAGCGGCTCCCACCATCCTGTGAGGTCACTGTGTGTGTGTGTGTGTGTGTGTGTGTATGAGTGAAGGTAACGTGGGGTAGGCACTGCGGAGGGCCCCTGGCCAAGGGCCTCTTCAAACTTGGTGCCAGGCCTATTCAGTTGTCAGGATAGCTCTGGTGTTGGGTAGGAATCAAGTATAGTGCAGCAACCTGTACACTTAAAGCCAGGTTGTAGGCTAAACCATTGGAAAGAATGTCAGTGCTGCCTCCATCTGAGGACTCAGCCTGATGGTGTGAGGGCCAAATGGCTACAATGCCCCCTTTCCCTTCAAGCACTTACCCTTGCAGGATAATTCACCATTAGCTAGGCTGCCCTAAGCGCTGCTTCTGCAGTTCTCATGGATACCATCCATACAACTCAGGAGACTGTTATGAAGAGGTGCTGCCAGTTATATGTATGACCAGACTGTGCAATGTTGCCCTCCTTCTAGTGGCCACAGGCAAGTGTGATGTTACTTAGAACGGTTGATGCTTTCAGCGTGGAAGCAGAACTTTTGAGGATCTTTCCTCCAGTAAATGTACTGCAGCCTTGCCGGTGTATGGATTAGTGAGATCCAGCTTTATTCAAATGCAGTTCTCCATGGTGAATGCTAATTCAAGTGTACTTTCTAAACGTAAGAACTGGAATCAAAATGTCTTGAGGCAGCACTGTTATTTCTTTCTTATTGTGTTTTTCTTTAATGTGTTTTTATTGGGTGTGTTTTTAACTGATGAGTTTTAATATTTTAACTATGTTTGTTATTCTATCTGTATATTATTCTTAGCATTATTGTTAGTGGAAAGGAGGGATATACATTTAATAAATAAATAAAATAGTGATATAAGAAACTATCCACTAACACCACAGATTTACCATCTTTACGGCATCACTTTACATTGTATTAATCCTATCACAAAACATTCAAGCTACCATCTTTCCTTCTAACTCATATCGGATGTTATTTCCTGGACAGGACATTAAACTAAGGAAATCATTCACAGGATAAGGACTTGCTTGCTTTAAGCCAGGGGTGGGCAACATGCAACCCATGGGCCGTATGCACACACACACACACACACACACACACACACACGGCATTTTGTGCAGCTCCCACTGACACTCCCATTGCCACTGATGTATTTCCCATGGTGGCAGCAAAACAATGCCGATTTTGCTTAAAAACAAGGCACTTTTCTTGCTGATGCACCACGGCATTTCAGTGGTAAATTCAGCACCAGTGGGCAGGCGTGCGGCTCCCAGTGGGGTCTGTGGGGAGGGCAATGCATATATAAAAAGATGCAACCAAAATCCTACTCTACCATTTCCTTCTCACAACTCTTTCAAACAGGTCGTGTCTTTGCTGCTTAATCTTTGGTCTGTCTGTATTGCTTAGAATTTTTAGACCACTGGGAAGAGACCACACTCCCATGTTCTCTACAGCAGGGGTTGGCAGAAGGCGATTTTGGATCTTATAGATTCATAGATCATAGAGTTGGAAGGCGCCTACAAGGCTATCGAGTCCAACCCCCTGCTCAATGCAGGAAACTAGAGGAGGGGTCTCCCATCCAAGTAATAACCAGGCTTGACCCTGCTTAGCTTTCCATGCTCAGACAAGCTGAGCCAGCGTGAGCCACAGGCCTGTGGTCTTTGGGTGATGTGAGGTTGATCAGCAAGGCTTTCTGACCCCCAATAGTTTAACAACAGCCAGTAAAAACCCAACTAAAAATAATTTCCTGCCATGGCTGGAATGCTGGAAAAATCAGCATTCTGGATTGTGTGGATACAGGAGGATACAGGAGGCTCTCCTCTTCAGAAAGTTGCCCTCCATGAGTAGAGGGCGATGGAAACGTAAGAGAAGGGGGTGGGACTAGCACACTCCCTTCTCCTCATGTGTTTACTCTATTCGGTTTCCTGAACAGGGCTTATGTGCTGTAGTCAGGGGAGGCTGGTGACTCCTGTGCCAGTGGGGCTCCTTATCCATTGCATCTTTTTGTTTGAACATTATAGGAGCTGCCCATGGTGCTGAAGTCCACTCCCAAAATAACTTCACCACCATAGAGCACATGGATAGCTCCTATAAAGCTCAAACAAAAAGATGCAATGGATAAGGAACTCCACTGAAACATGAGTCACCATCCTCCACTGGTAGATAATTGGCTCCACTCACATAACCTGCATTTTGCATCTCCTAACTTCTAGTTTTTCCTCTCCACAACCCACCACTATTTTCACCTGTTACTTACTAGTTTTCACCTGGCTCTGACTAGTGGATCTTGGGTTTCAAGTAAGAAAAGTGATAGATCCCAAAAGCTTGAAGTATGTGATGGCGCGTGAGTGACAGCAGAGCCCCGTGTGTGCGAGATGGGAGATTAAAAATCCTGTTCGTGTGTAGAGGCCCATTTATCCACACACAGAAATCCAGATCTTTCTCCCCTTCTCTCTGTGCAGCGTGCAGCGTTTCGGATGCAATCAGCCAGCCAGCTTTCCAGCCTGTAATCCGACTCCAGCAGCCAGCTCCCCAGTTTGCAGATAGCAAGGAAAAAACTCTGTAACTCCACAGGTCTATTCTACCTGTTTATTTACTTAGCAAAGTAATATTCTACAGAGTATACATTTCCTAGTTACAGTCCATGTGCAGAGTACAATGCATAGCAAGCATTTTTTCCAGTGGAGCAAGTTGAGCTTTACCCCACCTCAGCAAAGACGCTACATTGTTGCATAAGTCCAGCAAGCAATAGTCAGAAGAAAAGAGTGAAGAGAACAGTCCTGCTCCTCTCTAAAATGGCTTCAGACAGAAAAACAAGTTAATACGTCATCAGAACATACAAACCATGTGACCAGCTCATATTGTTCTCACACTTTAGTAACCCCTGCGAAAACACGAGATTCTAGAGAGACATAATAAACCTGTTTACCCGCCATTCTGTCCCTTCCATGTGTAAACAATGTGCTCCAGCTTGTGAATGTGATACATATCACAACAGTATGTCCACCTTTGCTCTACAGCACCCACCATACTTCCAGCACTATACAAAAATTAAATAGTAGCAATGGAGAAAAGCTGGATTTTAAATAAATATATACCATGTTGAAGAGCACATGTGCACTAGAAAGTACAGGGAACAATCCACCAGACACAGTTAATGCACGAGTGACTACTATTCATTTCAACAGATTCCACCAGTTCACAGCATTAAGCCCATTGCAATGAATGAAGGTCGTGCAGGAGCGACGCAGCGTATTGTGGGGATAGTATGTATCCGTACCATGAAGAAATGCGATTGCAGGATAAAGGTTCTTTTTTTCCTCTTGCCGCTAAGTGATAATGTAGTGAAATGATCTTGAAGGAATGTGCTGAAGGCATGAAAGTAATTGCTCATGCACCATGACTGTGTCTTTCACAGATGCATTATTTTATTATTCAAGGGGATGAAGCTCTGTGATAAGCCAGGTAGTTAGCACAAGTCTTGTCAGGGGAATGCATCCAGGTAATAGAGAACACAGCAGTTTCCTTGTCATGGGCAGTCAGTATTATTATCCAAACCAAACCATCTACTCAGAAGGAAGTAAAGGAATCTGGCGACTTTATTTTACCAATACCAACCATTGCTTGCTTACCAGATTACTAAGGAATCATGCTCTGTAAGTTAAAAGGTCTAGGACTCCAAATAGCAAAGCTTCATTTTGTGTAGAAATTATCTTACCCACCAGCAGTGGGCAGCCTAGCTATTTAGCCCTTGAAAAATTACAACTCCCGAGGGCCACAACTGCCTTTTCTCCTGGCTTTGTAGCGGCACGCCAGAGAGGGAACGGACAGATCTTGTTCCTTCCCTTATAATGGTTGAGCGTTGGCACAGCAGCCTCTATCATGCCACCTGGTAGGTTGATTTAGAGGGAAGAGTGTTTTAGGAATCAGGGTGAATGGGTTGGAGGGAATGGGGTGGATCAAGGGTGCATTGGCTCAGAAAATAGGTGGGAGCTATTTCCAGCTTTTGGGGAAATAGCTCAGCTTATTTCCAAGCTAATCTGATTTGGACTAGGTGGTGCTTGGCCATTTCTAATGCCTGGTAGTTATGCCCTCTGACCTAGGAAAACTTTTCCTTCATCCTACATGTATGTGAGCTGAGCTTCTTGTTGTTATTAGTGGTGATGCAGAAGATCCTATGCATATAACTCAAGCCACTCTTTTTTTCTTTTCTTTTTTTTAAAAAACAAGGTTCTGGTGTTGTGGGGTTTTTGTTTTTGTTTTCCTTTTCAATATTGCCAGCTGGAGGACTCAATTTCAGGTCTCCAAAGAATGAGAATGGCAAAGTCATCTGGTGGCTGGAATATGATGCTCCCATACATGGCAAAGGACCATAGGTTTGATCTCATTCTTTCCTTGAAATTGAGTGGTTATGTTCCTGAGATAAGCAGGGTTGTTGTTGTTTTAAAAGAACAAAACAAACACAAAAAAACAAAATACATCCAAAACCAAAATTCAAACATGCACACAGAAAGCAGTGTACCTGTACAAAGCCCATTAAATCTGTTGGCCCAATATGACAGTATGAAAACAATCCTGGAAAAGATAGAGTATAAGAAGTAGCAGAAAGGTTGAAATAAAGGGCACTGTGAACACTTAACAGTCTGTATCACAGCACATACTGATATACAGAGCTATTACCACCAAGTAAGAGTGGTGTCCCATGAATGTTCTGCTTGTGACTCAAGTCAGGAAGCAGCCAGATCAGAGGCTTTAAGGTCAGCCTCTGATGCCCTACTTGTGGGCCTGCCATCAAGCACTAGAGCAGGTACTAGAGACAGGGCCTTTTTGGTGGTGGTGCCATGTTTTCCTTCCCTATGCAGGTATGTATGGCTTCTATGGTACGGATTTTTAAACAGGGCTTGAAGATCTTTCTGTATCAAGCTACTTTTAAATGACATTTACTGCTCTGTACTTACCTGCTGCTATTTTTAATCTTTCATTTTTTTCTGCCTGATTTTGTGTGCACACTGTTTTATGCTGTTGACAGTGGTGCAGCTAGGGCTAGACCTTGGGGCCAAAGTTCACAGGCAAGGGCCCCCCAAATGACCACGCAGAACACGGCAGGTGCGAAAGCAAACTCCTTTTTATTTCTGTAGTCATGGTGGTGCTATGATTTAGGTGACTTTAAAGTGCAAACCTGTACATGCTCAGAGTCTGTATTCTTTATTATCAAGGTTGGCAATAGGGATGTGTGAGGAATCCGATAGCAGGGTGAAAATCCGGTGGATTTTCACAATTCGGCCACCTGGATTCTGGCTCGCCACCCTGCACTGGTGCCGACTCGCTATGATGCGTATCGAGCTAGCTTGTGGACTTCCATCTCTAATGATGGGCCACAGTTTGCAAATCTTTTTTCAATGGTAAGGAAATTTGCGCAAATGGCACTATTTGCGCAATTTGTGTAACTACGCAATTTGTGTAACTTTATGCAAACTGCATAAATCATGGTATTTTGCATGTTTTGTGCAAATCAGCACTGGAAAAGCACGTGAATCTAGCACCATTTGCACAAATCAGCCAATTTTATGGAAATCACCATTTGCGCAAATTTCCTTAGCGTTTTTTTAAAAAATGCGCAACCAGTATCTTCCATCTTAGAGATGGAAGTCCGTAGAAAAAACCCTGACATGGCCCGCTTCCGATCATTACAGAAGCAGTTTTACAGCGTGAAATGGTCATTGGAGGGGCAAGGGCTGGGGTGGGGAGAAACATTGCTTGTGTGCTTTACAACTGAACTAATACAGATGGCCATTGAAAGGAGGCCTACATTAGACAATAAAGTCCAGATCCCAAAATTACCTAGCTGCATCACTGAACGTTGATATTGTTTTAACTGCTGCTAGCATTGTTTTTGTGATTTTATACACTGCAATTATATTATAATGAATTCTGTGTTTTTCATATGCTGTGAGCCAACTTGGGAGGGTTAGCCTTGAAAGGCGGCATAGTGATGCCGAAATAAATAAGTAAAATGGAGAGCGCCTGATTGCTGTAGCGCAGGTGCGCTGTTATGCATGCGCAGAGGCTTCAGCTGATGCCATCGACTTGTACAGGGCAACTGGAGCCTTCAGCAGGGGAGCAGGGTGGCTGCATCTTTATTACAAACTGGGCTACCTTGGTCACTGCACAGGAATGGCACCTAACTAGGGATGTCGGAGAAACCCGCAACATACTCAAATGAGTTCAGATTTCTGTGAATCCGACACATGAATTCTGCAGCAGACTGGCTTTTCCTTAGTCACACAGATTCCATGGATTCGCTGACCAGTTTTTTTTAAAAAAACTTTCCATAATTTTATGCAAATTTAGTCGTAGAAAAAGAAGAAAAAATAAAAAGAACACCAAGCAAAAATGTGCATTTCCCCGCCCATGGACTACAGCATGAAAAATACATATTTTGGGAGGATTTGGATATTTTTTTGGGGGGGAATTTGCACATTTTTGGAAGTGCACATTTGTGCAAGTGCGAATGTGTGCAAATGCGTACGAATGCATTTGCACAAAATCCAATTCTGTCAATGAGCGGATGGTGGAATGAAAGGCATCTGAAAATCCACAAAAAAGACAGAACAGATTTAACAAAGTCCGTACAACCCTACCTAATACACACAAAGCTCCTTGCCCTTCCGCTCAGCCACCCACCCAGCACTGGTGGACATGTTTTACAATGTCCATGGGACAACAGGTGAGTTCCAGTTGGGGCAGGCGAGCAGACTTGGCACAGGCTGCACAACCTATTTGCAGTACTTGCGAGGATAGAATCTGTGACAATTGGCTGGTTTCAGACATATCCTAAGTGAGTTGATGTTTCTCCACTCGCCTTTGGAGTTACAAAATAAAATCTGAAGAGCCTATTTCTCTGGGGGTACTAATGAACCTGCAGAGATGAAAACATAAAATACTCCTGCCTCCAGCTGACACAGACTGCTATTTGTAAACATATATACCTATTGCTTCTTACAGTGGCGATTGATTTGTTTTTATGCAGAAGCCGATTCACAATGTCAACGTTAGGCTTCCAGACAAGTTATAGATCTACATCGTCGTTACAAAGAAAGATTTAAATGCTGGGCGTAGATAGTGCTAACAATTCTGAAGGTATATAAATGACTGCCTGTTAATATGGCTCAAATAATGAACTAGTCACATACCATGTAGAGACAATGATGCATCTTCATGTTTTGAGTCAAATTCAGACAAATGTTTTCCCTTGAATTGCCCTGGACCCCAACAGGACATCCAGCTCTGGCAAAGAATGCTCTAACTATGGGATGTAGAAGAATCACAGAACTGGGTCTAGATTTCATAATAATACAGGGGTGAATATGCTGTTGTAACTCATCCACATGGAATTGGCTAAGAGCAGATAAACAAACCTTGCCTGAATCCAGTTGTCTCCATCCTGTGCTTAATCGAGGTCAGGGCTTACAAGAGCCAAAACATTTTTAAAAAATAATGAAAATCCAAGGGTGCAAAACATCCAATGCAGACACATGTTGAGATTACATTGTTCTTCAGGGAAACTTTTATCTGTTGACTGCTGACAACTATTTTTTTCTGCATTGCTGAGAGCCTTGGGAATCAGTTTTAATACCAAGGTTTGGCCCAGAATAGGTGAAGAGTCAACTTAGCCATTCCTTTGAGCATGTGCAGAGTGCTCACTATTTCAGCATAGAGTAACCACTAACAGCCCAGACAAATCTAGAAACAGGAGTAACAATTGCCACTGCAAGGGGTTTGGGGTAGGGATGATTCAATGTGGCTCAGCAGATACAGTGATGGACTTGAAGTACAAGTCCTGGGTTCAAGTCCCACCTCTGTCAATGGATTCATAGTGTTCCCCTGGACAAGTCACTTCTTAACCTTGGAATGCCACTTGACCTGCTTCCCAGGGTTGTTGTGAGGGCATGCAAGATAAATAATTGCAAAGCACAATCCAAATTTAAAGTGCTGTATAAATGTGATAAAGCAGCAGCAGTCATGGTATGGTGCTGCCTTGGCATAAGGGGTTATACTTGATGACCTTCACATTCCTGCCAGTTCTTCAATTCTATGATTATTTATAAGCGACCACTCAGGAGAAAATCTCAGGTATGACAAAACACTAATAGAAAAATATTCCCCAGAGAGAATGGAACCTATTTGCAGATAAAAATAATAAGAAAGCATTTTTGCAACCTGTGCTGATAGGAAGAGATTTTTTTTAAGGGAAGTCCATTCTATTGCAGGCATTTTTCATTCCTCACCATTTGTTTACTTAGAGCTAAGCTAAGGATATCACTGCAGCAAAAGAAAGGGAATCACAAATAAAACTGATTAGAAAGGGAGTGGGGAGCCATTAAGTGCTATGATCATCCCTGCAGCCTCTCTTTTTTAACTATTCAATTAACGCCATAGTTGCTTTAATTAAGACAAATGTATGACCAATATCTGACTAAGTCAGAGGGTTCCAAATCATTGCTCTCAGCCAGTGTTGCAAAAGGGTTAAGGCTGAAAAGCAAGTAGGTAGGAGATTAACAGGAGGCTGAAGATTTTCATTAGGTAAATGTAGGCTGGGTGATAATGAAAAGAAGGGTGGAGAGGAGTCCAGGCTCCACTGGAACACAGGCAGTCCCCATTATGAATTCTGTGCACCCTCTCGTTCAGTTCTATAATATTTCATTCATTGATTTTATTGTCAAATGAAAAGGCGCTTGTTCCAAGTGGCATTTAGTGAGACAGATGGGGAGAGACTCAGACTTCATTACCTGGAGTTTGCACACTGGATAATGTTGATATTATATGGGCAGAAAGCAACAGGGTGCAAAAAGTCCACATGTCTTGACATTGACAGAGCCTCTGTGGTTCACTTCCCAGTAGATGAAAGGCTCTCTCTCTACCCCACCTCCCCACTCCTGCCCCCAAATCCTTGATCCAGCTACAGAGATCTACCAAAAATATGCTTCCTACACAAATTATAACTGAAGAGATTAGAAGGGAAACATTTCAGAGACACATATTCTGCAGTGCACACTGCACCTGCTTTCTACATGTGGTACAATACATTCTGGATTGTATAAAGCAGAGGTGGGCAGAAGTTAGATCTCCAGATCTTTTGGTCTTCAACTCCCAGAAGCCCCTGCCAGCATGGCCAATAGTCAGGAGTTGAAGTCCAAAACATCTGGAGATCTACTTGCTGTCCTCCCCGGGTGTAAAGCTATGGGTGTGATCCCATAGTTCTGGTGTGTGTGTGTGTGTGTGTGAGAGAGAGAGAGAGAGAGAGAGAGAGAGAGAGAGAACACATTTCAGATGCATGGATGGGGTCAATCATGAGGGTCCAGCTCATACCACTGGAAGGGAGCATGCCAATTAGGTGAGAGAGACTTACATAACTGGCTCCACCCATGTGTTGCAATATTCCCTCTGCTAACAAATAAGAAATGGTTCCCATGCCATTCGGTATAGATGTGTGTATGAGTGTGGGTGGGGGTGGAGGGGGAGAAGCTTCAGGGTGGATGCCGTGCATCTGAGCACTGTTTGATACCTAAATTAGAGGCATGAAATTAAGCCCTTTTAAGTCCCATTGGTATAAACAGAAGGCAGAAATAAATGGTACTTAACAGAGTTTTGCTCTGGCTACATTGAGCAATGTTGTACAGCTCATCATTTCTATTCGTCCTGTCCGCTTGCACCATTACGTTGCTAAATGGTATTTATTGAGAATGCAGGCTTATGGTAAGTCAGATGGAAGTGCTCAGCCTGGCTCTGCCAACAGAGAGGACATGCACATCTACAGTCCCTGCTCAGCCAGTTTGCTTAGCGTGAAAGCATTACAAAAGCCAAAGCAGTTTACGGGAAAAGCTTGAGGCGTGCTTGCTGACATTTAGCACTTGTCAATGGCTGAATCAAGTAGGAAGTGACTGAAGCAGCAATACATACACCAGTTAGCCACTGACAACTATGAGACTACTCTGAAGTAGGTGGTTTGCAGCTTAACACCACTAAGCCATAGTACCAAATGACCAGACAGCACAAATACTCAAATAGGAAAGCACTGGGCAAGCACATAGCCTCTATGAAGATTACAATCCTAGCAGAAGGTGAGAATACAATAGTGAGACATTTATTATATTCCTTCTCCAGGTAGCTCAGGGCAACATATAAAAGGTTATCCCATTTTATTTCCATAACCATCCTCTAAAGTAAGTCGGGATAAGAGTGAATGACCTAATGGTGGCCTACTAATGGCCACCAACTTAGATGACTTTAAAATGGGATTAGACAAATTCATGAAGGAGAAGGCTCTCAATGGCTACTAGTCCTGACAGCTATATGCTACCTCCCGTATCAGAGGCAGGATGCCTATGTACACCAGTTCCTGGGGAACATGGGCAGGAGAGTGCTGTTGCACCCATGCCTCGCTTGTGAGTTTCCTGTGGACAGCTGCTTGGGCACTGTGGGAACAGAATGCTGGACTAGATGGACCCTTGGCCTGATCCAGCATGACTCTTCTTATGTTCTTAGTCAGTGTTGCTTTAATAGACAAGGAGGCTTTGTCTCTTAAAGGAGCCAGGCCTGTTTTTTTATCAACCTCAAGGTGCAACAACGTGATAGTGACAGTGGCTGTGGCATGTGAGAATCCTCATGGCCGGAGTCTTCAGAGTTCGAAGACAGCCTCCGGGTGCAGGAACTGTTCCCCAGGATCCTTCCAGGGAAATGGGTCCTGGAAGCCTCACATGATGCCTTTCTTTCTCCCTGAACTGTTAACTCTGGAGCCTCTTCTTCACAGGACAAGGTGTCAGGATCCTCTGAGGATGAGGGTTCTGGGATCCAGACCATGACAGATGGGTCCTCTAGTCCAAATTCAAGACTCTCTCCATTGCAGTACACTGATGAATTTCTCTGTGCTTGCCACTGGCTGCCAAAATTGCCAGTTCAGATCCCATCAGGGCATATGAGATGCCCAATGTCCATAATTTTACTCTTACTTACATTGAACTTCATTTGCAATTTTGCTGCCCAGTTGCTCTATGCAGTCTGCTTGGGTTTTCAGTATCCTAAAAACTTCTGGGCTCATTCCACAAACTTCATCATCTCACTGGTCACCGTAACAGTAGAACATTGATGAAGAGTTTAAAATTCCTCAGGGATCTGTATTGAGACAGATACTATTTAAACTTTAAATAGTATCAATCTCAATATAGATCCCTGGGGAACTCCACTTTTTGCTTCCCTCCTTTGTAAGATTTGTTCATTCTGATTCGCTGCTTATCTTTTAACAAGTTACCGTACTAATCCATAAGAGGACCTGTCCTCTTATTCTAAGTTTACTCAGGGATCCTTATGAAAAGCTTTTGGGAAATCCAAATATATAACATCTCCCCAATCACTGCTTTCCACATTCTTGTTGATATTATCACAGAACTCCAAAAAGGTGGTGACACAGAACTTCCTTTTGCAGAAGCCATGCAAATTATTCCTCAGCAATACGTATTCTTCAATATGCTTAACAATACCATTTTTAATAATACTTTGCACCACGTTACCCACAAGAGACATTAATCCCTTTTTAAAAATCAGCATTACATTGACTACTTCCCCATCTTCTGGCATGGAGGTCAATCAAAGGGAGAAGGAGCATATTTTTTGTTACAAGATCAGCAACTTCACATTTCAGTTATTTAAATATAGAGCTGGATGGAGAGCTATTGCAAATAAAAAGTCTTAATAGTGGAGCGCTACTGTATCAATTAATCCTCTTGTTCTCTACTAATGCATGCAATGGAAGCAGCATCCGCCTTTATGGGGCAGTAAAACAATTTTTATGGGTTTTCCATCCATCTCATGTCTTGATGTATTTTTTAATCAAAAAGGATAAGAACAAAGAGTCAAATGAACATAAATCTCTCTTTGCTCACTGTGATAGAGAAACCCTTTTTTGGATATGTTTTAATACTCCAGCTGTCTATAAATTAAAACTGATCTTAAGATTTCCATGAGAGCAAGCTACTGAGTCCGGAAACAGCCAGTGTCTATATGACACTCATTTATATGAGGGCTCATTTATATGAGGGCTGTCTCATATAAATTCTGTCTTAAAACATATTGGCTGGGCTCAGAGTCAGACAACACAAAAACCCACACTCAAGGGGTGTGAACCATGGGTTGTTGTTGAAGTGTGGGTTATTGTGTTGTCTGAACCCAGCCAAAAAACAAACCATGGTTTGTTAACCACGAACAACCCACAGTTCACAACCCAAATACAAACCATGGATTCTCTTCATGAGTTGTTTGCGGTTAACAAACTATGGTTTATTAGTGCAGCTGGGTTCAGACAACACAATAACCCACATTTCAACAAAAACCCACAGTTCAATGACAACCCAAACTCAACCCATACTCAACCCTTGAGTATGGGTTACCCATCTGATACATGCTCTATTTAGTGGGAATAGTTAGGGAATGTGACAAAGCTGTGCCCTTCTGTTACCACTTCAACATTTCCTCCAACTTTGACCAGGGAGGTAGTCCAGAACTCCAAGACAATCATATGCCTGGGAGAGGTAGTGAGCAGCTAGAATACCCTGTTGCCATGGGCAACACAGCTTGCTTTCCTCTTATTTCTCCTTAGGCAAAAGTAGCTAGCATAACTCTTAACAGCTTAGAAGGGGTGGGGGGAGAAGCATTCCCTTGGATTTGTCACCATAAAACTCACTCCCAAAACCTGAGGTCCAGATTGAAATAAATAATATGTTTATTAAAGGAATATGTTAAGAGACAAAAGGGAAGGCTGACAGGTACTGTGCAAATAAAACAAACATTAAGAAGCTTGCTTACTCTGCTAAACTCTTGGGAGAAAAAAAATACTCACAAAAAGATAGGGTGCACCTACATAGGCTTCTCTTATATGGATATAACAAATTCATAAGATAGATCCAATTCTATTTTGTGTATGGCAGGGATGGGCAGAAGGTAGATCTGGATCTCCTGGTAATTCTCTGGATGATTTGGAATAGATTGGCAAGAATTTCTGACTATTGGCAAGGTTTAACTATAGCGGCAACAGAATAACTACCACCCACCCTAAATTAATTAGACTACTAGAATTAAAAAAGCTTCGGGTGACCAGGAGTAGATTTTTGTGTGGAATGACTGTGAGCTCCACTCGGTTTTGGTACGCAGAACAAATTCCTGGGCTGAGAATGCTTTAATTCTAGGTGTATGTCTTTTGCACCAGCTCCAGTTGCTGGATGTTGGGGTTCCAGTAAAAAACAAAGTAGATCGTGCAAGTCTGAAGTCTGTCCATCCATATTGTAGGATCAGGCCACTAATTTCTAGATATCAATATGATTACCACAGACTACGAAGGACTTATTTCAGTTATTCTCGGAATAAGGTGTCATGTCTGACTGAATACAAATAGGGACGTTGCAGGAAACAAAGTCAGGCTGTCTGCTTGATCTCTGCAAGCAGAATTGGGGAGAGCCATACAGCTGACCTTGAGCTGGCCCCCTGTCTGCAAAAGCAGCTTCGCTACTTCCCAACTGCCAGCTGACATTTGGCCTCAACTGTGTAGACTGCCTACCAGCTGGGGATGGGCCGCCTTGGAAGGGTAAGGTCCT
The DNA here is from genome assembly GCA_021292165.1 of Shinisaurus crocodilurus. NCBI lineage: Eukaryota > Metazoa > Chordata > Lepidosauria > Squamata > Shinisauridae > Shinisaurus > Shinisaurus crocodilurus. The sequence continues at coordinate 260,076,728 of CM037879.1, read as the reverse complement.
GGGCATGATCCATGCTGTCTCTTCTCAGGCTGAGAGTGTGCCCCCATGGGGACTCCATGTTAGAAGGGAAAACTCTGAAGGTGAGGATCAGGCCAGCTGGCAGGCCATCATCTTCAAAACTTGCCAGTTGGTGGGGGAGAGAGAAGGAAGAATCAGATGGGATGGGTGGGTCCTGCTGAATGGCTGATTAAATATCAAACCTGCCCCCACTCCAGGGGCTTTGATGTTTGAGGGGCTGCTCAACAGAGCCTGATCCAATTTTGGGCTGAGCAGTCTCCTGCTCAACCATTCTTAGATATATCTTTGTTTAGCATGCTGCAACACTTTCAGCTGACTGTTCCTCCAGGAAGTGCAAGAGGAAATAGTTCAAAGAGGGGCGTGTTACTGCCGTCAAGTAGTTCACAGTAACAACGTCCAAGGCTACATCCCATCAGCTGTCATCCTATAAAATGAAGCTTATCCCACACCACCGATGCATAGACTAAAGGCTACAGAAATGATAAGAAGGGAAGGAGGACCACTGCAGAGAAGCGAACTCCACCAGGCTCCACCCTCCATCAACTGTCACCTGGCAACAGCCATTCCACTAGGGTATGGCAAGGGAGAGAAGGGAAGCAGGGCCACTCCATTGGCTCTGCTGAGACACCAGCATCTTTTGGATCCTCCTCTCCACAACCTTTTTCTATTCTAGCAAATAATTATACAAACTTTGTAACTAAGAACTAGTGCCTGACTTTGCTTTTTCCTCATCCCTTCCAATTTGTTTTTTTTTGTGTGTTTTATCTTTCCAATTGTAAGACTGAGGACAGAGACTGTCTTATTCATGATCACTGTAAGCCGTTCTGGGAGTCCTTTTTTGGTTAAAGACTGGTGTAAAGATGATGACCTAACCTACCTCACAGGGTTGTTGTGAGGATAAAATGGAGAGGAGGAGGAGGAGGAGGATTATGTAAGCCGCCTTGGGTTCTTTGAAGGAAAAAAGGTGGGGTATAAATATAATAAATAAATAAATGCTGCTCATGATGGCGACAGGATATTTGGGTAGAAAACAGGCCTTCCACATCAGCTTTCAGAATGGAAAAAGTACTATATGGCATTTTATTTGCCAAACGGTGAGGCTAAACCTTCAGAACAATGTAAAAAGACTTAACAGTTTGAAGGAGGTCCCACCTTCCTCTACCATCACTCTTTTCTTGTCTTTCCTCAAGTCCTCTAAACTAATTTTGTGGGTAATTTTAAGGACATATCTGATGAGGGAATTAAGCAGCAGGTAAGACAGAATGAAATGCATTTCCAAAGACAATGAAAAGCCTGGAAGATCTCTACATAAATTATTTATGGTCAGGGTGAAATAATTTAATTCTGTTATGTAGATAACAGAAATTATTTTCAGCACTGAAGCAAAGGAAAAGAAAATACAATGTGGTTTTGTTCTTAGATTTTGTTATCAGCTTACAGAATTCAGAGGCATTGAATAACTTAAGAGCTTTGGGACTAACCCCTACTTTGTGAAAATTTTCACTTTGTGAGTGTTGTTCCTAATTAAAATCCTTTTTATGGAATCAACAATATATAAGTGGCAAGTATTTTCTACACTGACAGCTATCAGCTGGCAAGGGTCAAGCATAGAGATATTTCCCAGTCCTACCACCTAAAGCTGTGGGGTACTGCAGGGTTCTATTCTGCCCCCAATGCTATTCACCATCTATAAAGCTGTTGGGTTGGCGGTCATTAGGAGATTTGGAGTAAAGTTTCATCAGTATGCTGATGATACCCAACTTTATTTCTCTCTATCATCTGAGCCAGGAGAGGATGTGAAGGCCCTGGACATGTTTCTGGATGCAGTGGTGGTCTGAATGAGGGCCAATAAGCTGAGTCTGAATCCTGGTAAGGTGGAGGCACCATGATTAGGTAGTTCCCTTCTCCAGGAATTAGAGAAGTTGCCTGTTTTAGAGGTTTGCACTTCCTCTGAAGGAGCAGGTACTCCTAGATCCATCACTGTCAATGAAGGCACATGTGGCCTTTTTCCAACTTCAGTTGGTTCAACAACTACAGCCATTCCTGTACAGGGATAGCCTGGCCATGGTGATACATGCTTTGGTAAACTCAAGATTGGACTATTGCAATGCACTTTATGTGGGGCTGCCATTGAGGCTGGCTTGGAAGCTTCAGCTAGCGCAAAATGCTGTGGCTAGGCCTCTGAGTGGGGCAGCCTGCCAGGAACATATTACAACAGTTCTGAAGGAGTTGCATTGGCTCTCAATAAGCTACTGAGCCAAGTTCAAAGTGCTTGTGCTAATATATAAAACCCTGCACAGCTTAGGACCTGGATGCTGTCTCCCTTATGTATCTGCCCAGATATGCAGATCTAGTGGGGGTGTCCTCTTGATGATGCCGCATTTGCCTGGAGTCTGATATGCAGCAACCCAAGAGATGGCATTCTCAATATAGGCACCCCAAATGTGGAATTCCTCCCCCTCATATCCAGCTGGTGCCGAATCTTACCAGCTTTTGGCACCAACTGAAGACCTATTTGTTCAACGAGGCTTTTGACTGAATCTATGTTCTTGTGCCTTGTAAACTTACATATCTGTGTTTCTATACTCCACTATTTTATCAGTTGATGCTGTATGATTTTATTGTTTTTTATTGGTTTTATACACCACTTTGGGATCATATTATAATGAAAAGTGGGTAATCAATGGTATAAATAAATAAATAAATACCTTTGGGGGAAATGCAGATGATGGAAGCCAAACCAAACCAAACAGTGCTCATGGATCCTTAGGGATAGACCATTTGTTCCAGAATAATCAGACAACCACACACAGAGGATTTACTTCTAATCAAGGCACTGGGAAGAGGAGATGATTAAAAATAGCACTCTTGGGAATGTGAACTATCACCACAGGTAAATGAGCAACTTCACATGAAAAGCCTTGTTGCAAATTCCAATTCCTACTTTTTTCCCCCATGACAAAGCCAGCTTGAAGCAAGTCAACTTTCATTGGTCTGGTGCATGGAATACCACTGGCTTCCTACATACCATGGTTTGCAAATTGAGAGCCAGCCTGAGGATCATATGTGCCTTTCCTCCTCTTCCCTCCCCTGGAACTATTTCCTTCCTTCCTTACAGCACTAACCACAGTCTCATGTGCCCCATTACAAACTATGGTTAGCAGAAAACAGGTTCCTTTGTAACCATGGTTTGCAATCCCACTTCAAACATGGTTTCTATCGCTGGTTTACAAATGAACCATGGTTTGTGTTGGTGCAAATCCATGGTTAACAGCAGGAAGGGAGGTGGAAAATTGCTCTGGAGGACCGAGGGGAGAGGGTGTGTACATTGCCAATGTTACATTTGCACTAGGACATTTTCACATTGATAATTTTTTCTCTCTCTCGACAGCAGACTGAACAGTTGAAAGGAAGGAAGAAGAAAAAAGTCACACACACTATTTCCTCGATGAGCAAAAATTACTGTCCCAGTAACTCTAATTTGAACTTGGAATTCTAATAAAGAAAGGGAAAAGACTAGTGCTCCATTTTAGTTTATTGACCTTAGCTATAACCTTGGGGCGGGTGGGGAAATCAGTAAAACTCCAGGACCCAAATAATCCGTAACTCCCAGTTTCTGTTAATTAAGAAACATATAACACAAGTATGGGCTATATATACAGGTGAGCTGTGGACAAACAAATGAGAGATATATAGAACAAAAGCCCTGGATCTGTGGCAGCCTGGACAGTCATCCTGATGAAGGTAGTTAAGAAGATTAATGTATACTTTAAACTCAACTCCCCTAGCTGGCTAGCACTCAATTTTAGAAGACAACATCAGAGCCTTCATTTCAAAGTGATAGAAAATTCTGATGATGAAAGAGGCGGCTGAAAACTTACTTTTAATTAAAGAGCAAGCAGGCTGGAACTCCCCTGTGCCTTGTAGGATGCAAAACCATTTAGGCTATACTGGTGAGACATGATTATTTATTTAGTGGGTTTTATTAACTAAGGAAATAAAATAGATCCAATCAATACTCTTCCTCCACAAGATCCCTAATAATATAAGGCTATTACTCACCAACATAATGAGAAAATAAAAGAAAGGAGATTAGGGACAAGAGAGAGCAATTAGGTAGGCAGATATGCAGCTACAAGGCATGGGTGTAATGACCCACAGAATGAATGATATGGATGGGTAAGAGGGCCAAAATATTCATGAAATATTATGGAAAATGGGTGGGAAAGCCTAAACAAAGGCAAACAAATGAATAGACAAGGTAAAAAGCATGAGAAGAGGCAACCGGAAGGTGACAAAAATAAAAATTACTTATAGAAGAGGAAAATCACTAAATGGCATAAAATAAGATGATCAGATGGGCTACCCACAAGATATTGTTGTTCCCTGCAGCTTGTATTTAGCCTTACAGAGAGCAGTACATTAAACTCCATAAATTTGATCCGGTGAGATAAGAGTATTAAGGAATTACAAGCAGCAAGGCAAACATATTTCCCCATAGGGCTCATTGAAGTATAGTGTGGCCTCAAAAAAGCTTCCATTGCCAAAGCATCTGCCGATGGGGACTGGCAGTTCATCATTGTCATACTCACCCATGAAATTCTGCTGACTTGTTTTGTCCTTTCTCCACTGTTAAAGTGAGTCAGTGTTAGCAGTATTAGGCAAATGGTAAAGTAAAGTGTCTATACAGGCCTCCTTTAGTTTCTGTTGGGGAGTTTGGAACATACTCTTTTGCAATGGAAAATGGAAATAATGCATGCATTTTATGTACGATGTGGCCCTTGGACAACTGTCCTTGAATTTGTCCATGCCCAGCAACACCATTTAGGAGCAATTCCTCTCTCACCTTATTTATTTATTTATGTATTTATTCATTCATTCATTCATTCATTCATTCTATTTTTAGTCCAACCAATAACAACAGTTCTCTGGGCAGATTACATGACTCAACACACAATAACCAACCAACAATATTTATTTATTTATTTATATAATTTCTGAATCGCCCATCTGGCCGGTGACCTGGCCACTTTGGGCAATGTACAACATATATAAAAAATACAATAAAACAAAATATAAAATACCATTACATTAAAATCCTAACCCACCCCATATTCCCACCTGAAAAACCATGTTTTTAATGCACAGTGGAAGCTCATCAAGGAGGGGGCATGGCGGAGGTCACTGGGGAGAGAGTTCCATAATTTGGGGGCCGCCACAGAAAAGGCCCTCTTCCTAGTCCCCACCAGCCTGGCTGCTCTGGCTGATGGAACAAGGAGAAGGCCATCTGTGGCAGATCTTGTTGAGAGCCTACTTGATGTTGCTGGAGACGCTGCTTGAGATAAACTGGACCGGAGCTGTACAGGGTTTTAAAGGTCAAAACCAACACCTTGAATTCAGCTCGGCAAGCAACTGGTAACCAGTGCAGCTCCTTAAGCACCGGAGTGATGTGAACACACCGGCGGCTGCCTTTAACCAGGCGAGCTGCTGCATTCTGTACCAGCTGTAACTTCCGAACTATCTTCCAGGGTAAACCCACGTAGAGCGCATTATAGTAGTCTAAGTGAGAGGAGGTGGCCGGGTGACATCGCCCAGGGTGGCCGGGTGACCAGCCAGATGGGCAATTTAAAAATATAATAAAATAAAATAAATAAAGGAGACCAAACCATGAACCACTGATGAGAGCAGATGACTAGGAAGGTAGGGGCACTGCTGCTGTATCAGATGGAGTTGATACAGCGCTGCCTGGCTCACAGCTGACACTTGAGCCTCCATGGATAGCTGGGAGTCTAAAATGACCCCCAAGCTGTGGACCTGGTCCTTCAGGGGTAGATGTACCCCATTCAGCACCAGGTCCAGATCCCCTAATAACCTCCACCAGAAGTACCTCGGTCTTGTCGGGGTTCAGTGTCAGCATGTTCCTTCCCATTCAGCCACCCACTGTCTCCAGGCACTTGGACAGGGTCTCTACAGCCAACCTTGGTGAGGACTTAAAGGAGAGGTAGAGCTGCGTGTCATCTGTATATTGATGACATCGCACCCCAAACTCCCTGATGATAGCCCCCAGTGGCTTTAGGTAGATGTTAAACAACATCAGGGAGAAGATGGAACCCTGCGGCACCCCACAAGTGAGCAGCCAAGGGTCTGAAGCCTCCTCCCCGAGAGCTACCCTCTGGACCTTCCGGAGAGGAAGGACCAGAACCACCACAGTACGGTGCCTTCCATGCCCAACCGCTCCAGGCGGTCCAGGAGGATACCGTGGTCAACAGCATCAACAGCTACTGAGAGATCGAGAAGGACTAGAAAGAGCATTCGCCCTTATCCAAAGCCCTCCTCATATCATCCACCAAGGCGACCAAGGCTGTTTCCGTCCCCTGTCCAGACTTGAAGCCCGACTGGCATGGATCTAAATAATTGGCTTCATCCAAGTGTGCCTTCAGCTGAACCCCCACCACCCGCTCGATCACCTTGCCCAGAAATGGCAAATTGGAGACTGGGCGAAAGTTGTTTAAATCTTGGGGATCTAAGGACTAAGGAGGGCCTCTTTAGACGCGGTCTTATTACTGCCTCCTTAAGGGCTGATGGCATCACTCCCTCCTCGAGGGAGGCATTCACCAACACCCTGATCCCTTCATCCAGTCTCTCCCTGCAGCTCATAATGAGCCAGGGCAGGCAAGGATCAAGCAAGCAGGTGGTCGGTTTTACAGATGAAAGCACCTTGTCCACTTCATCGGAAGGAAGAAGCTGGAACCGATTCCACTAAACCGGTCTGCTATTGGCCTCTTCCCGCTCTCTTACTGTGTCCATGATGCACGGAATCCCACTCCTAATTCGATTTGCTCCTCACAGGATGCTTTAGAATGTTCCATTGGGTCCAGAGCAACTGGACCAACTGGGCTCCGGACCACTTGGAACAGCCTCCTGGGGGAGCACTCTGCAGACGCGATGGAGGCAGCATAACCATCAGTTCAGGATATAAAATATAATATAAAATATATTGCATTTTATTCTGTGTGTGTGTGTGTGTGTGTGTGTGTGTGTGATAGACAGACAGACAGACAGACAGATAGACAGACACACAGAGAGAGATGTATAAAGAGATGGAGATAGGTAGGCAAAGAAGACATCAGGGTCTGCCCTTCCTGGATTCTCCCACTACCCCAGGCCATCTACCATCAACTGCCCTGTGGAAGTATTCGTGGAGAGAGATGGAGGTATAGGAGGACAACACCAGATGCCTACTTCTGTTCCAGCTGGATTTTTCCTGCCCCTAGGGCCATCTTCCACCAACTGCCCTGTGAGAAGGATTCTGTGTGACTAACACACTAGTCTTCCCCCTCCACTGTTTCTGAGACCTGAATAAGCCCCATCAATCATACTGCAGAGATGTAATGTAGAAAACAGTCCATTAAAGACTCGGATGAGGCTACTAAACACATTCCATTAATCACATCACAATCTAGATGTGAACCCACACCCTCCAAGGCTTGAAAAGTTTATAACAATAGTCATGTGCTTATCTGCAGCAGTTATCACCGAATGAAGAATTCTTGGGCACCGCCATGTGATTACGGTACAATCCTATGCATGTTTAGACAGAAAAAGTCCTATAAGTTGTAGGACTTTTTTCTATCTAAACATGCATAGGACTGTGCCTTTATCTACTTAAGAAAAGCAGACTAGCCTCTGAGCATCTGCCTTCTATGCATTGGCGTACTAGAAATTCACACAATACATTCTTGGTTTATATTGAAGCACCAAGATATAAAGAGAAGGGAGAGTTGTTGGATATCACCCAGAGGGCTAGCCATGTTAGTCTGTTGCAGCAAAAATAACAAGGTGTCTTGTGGCACCTTAAAGACTAACCAATTTAAGGTGCAATTCTATGTATGCTTAGACAGAAAAAAGTCCTACAACTCCCAACATTCCCCAGCCAGCCATGTGCATAGGATTGCACCCTTATTCTGGCATTAGCTTTGTGGACACTGTCCACAAAAACTTAGGACAAAATAAACTGGTTATTCTTTAAGGTGCCACAAGACTCCTTGTTGTTTTTGGATATCAAAAGTAGCTTTCATGTTCACTCTCACTGGAAAACACATGCACGCTAATTCCCAATTTTATTACGAGTTCAAAAGTAAGATATAATATTTAAAAATCAATGTCCATTCAAGCCCAAATTAATGTTTGTATGTAGGGCTCCTGGCCAAATAATCATTTACATATTTATATAAAATCATTTTTAGGCCACTATTAAAAGGTGGAACCCTCCCAAGATGGCATATATATATTTGTGTGTGTGTGTGTGTGCGCGTGCGCACACACACACACACACACACACTAAATGCCAGGAATAAAACAACTGTTCAACTGTTCAGACCAACATTCAGTCCACAAACTAAGCCGTCAGACTAAAAATACAATTCAAGGGAAACCCAATGAGAACATATGGGTCTGCAGAGCTTTCCTGAAGGCCTCCAAAGAAGGGCCCTAATCAATTACCAGAATGTTTAGTTTGGCCCTTAAACTCCATCCCCTTACAGCTGAGATTCTATACTTACATGTAGATTCCAAGCCCACCTCAGTGTTTCAATGCTCCTATCTCTTTAAAGGCTGAGTGAGAGAATCAGTTTGCATGATCACGGTGGCCGAAACAAGCCACCATAGCTTGTTGCAGTCACTGCAGTTTGTTTCAGCCACTGCATGTACTGGACACTGTTGGGTTTTGCATAGGCAGAACGAGATTACCACCTGACATCAGGATTATCACCTGACATGGTGGGTGTCTCTTGAGTTCAAGTACACAAGGTCTTTGGTCACGAGACATAGTCTCAAGATGATATGACTCAGCAACCTTGGACAGGTTTAGCAGTAAACATGTTGATGAATAGGTTATACAACTGGGGTGAGTAATATCCTATTTATAGATGCAGGGTATAAAGCTAACACACTTGATGATAGCTCCTCCACTTCTCCTCTCGTCTTGACATGTTTATTGTTCTGGACTTCACTTCATCTAGCCTTACCACTGGGGTATTGGATTTGTATCTGCAATGATGTAGTGAGTAAGAGATGCATTGCTTGCCTTAATCCCATGTAATTGGGTCTTACAAATAAACTCTTTAATCTTTATTAACTGCTGTTATCTCCTCCTTCCGCCTGCGTGACTGGGACTGAGGGTCATTGGCTAGGGAAGCTTTTGAACCCAGGTCAGTCCAGCTCTCACAGACACATGCCAGCCAGATTTCCCTAATTACTCACACCAATGTGGCTTGCCATGTTGTCCAAATAGGGTAGCGTGGATTGTTTGGAGTGGACAGCAACCCTCAAATAACCAAACAACAGTCCATGGGTTATTTGAGGGTTGCTGTCCACCCCAAACTTGCCATGCCACCTGGGTTCGGATGACTTGGCAATCTGTGCCAATGTGGGTAATTAGGGAAATCCGACTGGCATGTGCACCAGCTGCAACAGGCTTATTTCAATCGCCATGATTGTGCAAACCAGGTCAAATAGTAGGGCATATGAGAGGTCTTCTCCTGTAGGGTAAGCCTACTTACTGAAACTAAAATCTGTTGCTTGGAGGGTGTGTGCATGATATTGTCAGCATTTCCAGTTTATGGGAAGGGTAGAGGGTTAACATTCTAGTTGTTCCCCTAGTGGGAGGGGCGGAATGCCTCAGAGCTGTGAAGTTAGCTGACCAAGAGAATTGTATGTCTACCTTGGTCATCAGCTGGAATGATTTATGTCCAAACAACTCCCTGGGTTGGTTTTGATGAGCATCTCCTTTCAGAAAGAGTCCTTTGAAGAATAACTGCATGGGCTTGTTTCTTTTGGGTTTTGCTGCTATTTTAAGGCATTTCTTATATATTGCCTTTAATTATATTGCTGTTAGCTACTACTAGTATTTTAAACAGCTTTACATATTATAGTTCTCTGGTGTTCTTAAATTGGCCATATAGTTTTTCGTTGGTTGAATAGTTTGGTTTACTGTCTTTCAATTTTATTGTGATGAGGTATAATTTTTATCGTTTTAATATTGTATTGAGGATTGGAATTTTTATGAGTACTACCCTGGAATCAATTTTTTGGATGTGGCTTATAAATGTCTAAAATAAATAAATAAAATAGCATCCTCAATTAGCATGGCCACTGACGGCTTTAAAAGGGATGAGATGAATTCAAGGAGGATAAGGCTATCAATGGCTACTAGTCATCATGATAGCTATATATTACCTCCAGCATCAGAGGCAGAATGCCTCTGTAGGCCAATTGCTGGGGAACATGAGTGTGAGGGTGTTATTATGCTCATTTCCTATTTGTGAGCTTCCCAGAGGCATCTGTTTGGCCACTGTAGGAAACAGGATGCTGGACTATATAGGATTTGGTGCAGCAGAACTCCTCTGGTTCTTAATTGTGTCTGGATTTGTACTATATGCCAAGGATCACTTGTTGGGTGAGCAAAGACATCCTAATTAAAGTCTATACTTCCCTCCTGTCCATCATCCAGCCATAGTGTCCTAAGTAGCCTTGGCAACTTACTCTCTAGTCTTGAGGAGCTCTTGCCCCATGATTTGATCTTGGATGAGGGCACTAACTGGGTGGATTAGCTAGAATTGTAGAGTTGAAGGGAGTCTCATAGGTCAACCCCCAGCTCAAAGCAGGAAACTCAGGAGCTACAGCATCCCCAACAGATGGCTGTCCAGTCTCTGCTTGAGGACCTCCAATGATGACCCACAACCCATCTAGATAATGGGTGGACTTGATCACTCCCAGCTGTGCCTACCTGAGTTCTCAGGACAGCACCAGTCCAAACTTGAGGGTCAGAGGTATGTGCCACTGTGGCCTACAGAGACTCCCTCTCCAAAGGTCCCTACTCCATCAAACACTAGTTTCAAGTGATATAAAGGAATCATGTTTTCTATGTATTAATAAAGGGGAAGGGGAGCATGCCTTGTTGTCAGGATATGTTATATTTTTGGAATTTGGAATTCATTTGATCAAGAGGATGGAAGTATATTAATTGGTCCCGTGGAGGGTGGGGGGGCACTTTATGATTTATTGTATGTTGTTTAGGTTATATTTTTGTGATATTCTTGTATTTTGTTATATTTTGTTATAATTTGTTTTGAAAAGTAAATAAAATATTTTTTTAAAAAGAAGAAGAAAGGAATCACGTTGCAATATGTTTCCTAAGCACTGAGGATAAAATTGCTCTCATTTGTCTCAACTTGGATGCCACTAATTATGCTGTCCAGTCCAGCAAAGTGACCAGAACACTGTGCAGTCCTGTTATGTGGGATGTGTGAATTTCAATTTTTGAAGCCTGAAGACCAGGATAAGGTGCTTACCCTGAAAATTTGTTGGGTTTTTCAAGCATTCCTGTTGCACTCAGATTCCAAAGCCCAGTTCAATGTTCATATGCTTCTATTTAATTAAATGCTTTTTTTTCAGCATTCAATGAAACAACTTGAAATGAAGCTAGAAAGAACAATAATGTTGGACAGAGTACCATGTATTGATATTAGGGATACATGAAGGCAAAGGGACAGGAAATCATTTCCAAGTTCTCTACTGCCTTGAGAACTAGAGACCTTTTGTTTTTAAACTGAAACAGAGGTGGTTGGACCTAAAATGGTGAGAACAAGAAGATATCACCCCAGTATGTCCTTTTGGTAATCTGATCTTGTGTGTGCTTTCTGTAGTCTGGCCTCCACCTCAAGGGCTGGCAAAAATGCACCATGGGAACTTTAGGATCTTTACACCAATATTTAGCTGAAGCACATAAAAGGCTTAAGAGAAAACAAATAGTCAAACAGCAGCTTGTGATCTCTCCCTCCCTCTCCCTCTCTCTCATTACATTATCCCTTTAATGAATTGTTAGGCTTTGGTGTTTATTGATGGTTTCCCAGCCCATATTTAAAAAAAAAAGCCAGCGGGTTCTTTTCTTCCTGCTGAATAATTGGCAGGTTAAGACAGTTACATGCCAAGCATATCTGTTTAACCCCTGCTGACCCAGCATGCCACTCTCTGCAGCTGATACACAGATGGCATATTTTCTTTCTAGGAAACAAGGTGGGGAGGCATACTTGCAACTCAGCTCAGTTCTTTTCCTGAACAAAACTGGGCATGCAGCCACATTGCCAAACCAACTCATAGATACCCATCATTTAAAACCACTCAGAAATACCACAGATGTATGTACAGTGTCTTCGCGCATTATGGAAAGCCTGGTCCTAAGAGGCTTTATATTAACACAAAATTCAAGAAGTAGCATGAAGAAGTGTAGGAAATAAGCACTGCATAAGTACAAAAGGAGGATTAACTCTGAATGCAGAGGCACTGATGAAAAGGATCTTGAGATTATGGCAGAAAACAAAATAAACTTGGAGTAAGGCATTTGATGTAGTTTTTTGTTTTGTTTTTAAAGGCAAATGCTCTTGTGGGTTGCATTATCCAGAGTAGTTATCCTTTTACTCAGAATTGTTTAGTCCTTAGCAAGACTGACACATGTTTTACACACTGAGGATAACAATTTAGGAGCTGAACAGCGTAGCCTAAAGTATCAATACAGACACCAACTGCAGGATGGCATCTGTCATGGAAATAATATATGCAATGTTACTTGCATCTAGAATAGGAAATTAGATACATTTCTACAGCTCATGATGTATGTGTACACTTTAACTCCCAAATGTGATTTCAAATCTGAAGTGAGCCAAAGAACTCCCAAATGTGTTCCAGTCCAATTCGGATCACAGCTGTGCAACTCCAATGTGATTCTAGAGAATTCTCATCTCTGAACACGAGTTCACGGAAATCTGCAGAAAGCAGCTTTTCTGACATACCAGGCTAGAGGTCGGAGAAATCATTTCCTAGCTTAGCACTCCCCAGGTTCCTGTAACTTGTGGGGAAATAGAAATAATACATCCACTCCGTGCCCTTTGCTATCTAATGCATACCTTGGGAAAAATTTTAAAACCTCCAACACCTACAACTCTTACTCAGATCCAGCTAAAAAAGGAGCTAGTTCCGTAGAAACAACAGAAATCCTGCTCTATTTGCCCAGTAATGTATAGAAAACTCTGACCTCGTCATACAATTTCATGAGCATGCTGTGTCTTGTGGCAAAGGTTGGGAATGCGCCTTAGAATAGGCAAGATGAAATTGTTTTAAGATGAATTTGAGTGTTTCATCGGTGCTGGTTGTTTTAACACAAGCTGATGCAGCAGACTTAAAGGGATTCCAAGAAAACATCCCCATCACCCCCACAACAACGAAAGAGAGAAAAGGATGGCTGATGAAGATTTGCCACTCCTTGGCTCTGGCACACCACTCTCACAGATTTGTAACACAGTGAAGAATGGCATGAACTGATGTAGCTACAATGACATCCTACAGAAGACCAGTGTATTCTGGTCAGCTGCCTGCCAAGTTGTACTCCTATTACAAACTTCTTCCTGGTTACAATTAGTGCTGGCTCCAGGTTTCTGAGGTCCCTTGGGAAAGACAAGGCTACCTTGTCACCACCACTGTCACTAGCTGCTATTGCTCCTCATCCTCTTTCTCATCATTGCTACCACTTGCTTGCTTGGCTGTCGGAGAGAAGGTGAGCAAGTAGGTAGTGACATCTCCAGCTCCTCCTTCTCACCACCACCATTGTCTGGGTCAGAGCGAGAGGCATGTAAAGAAGCAGGTTACAATGGTGAAGAGGAAGAGCAAGCCCAGGGTGCTCTTGTCAGTGGTCCCCTGCTTGGGTGTGGGGCTCGGCAGGTGCCTGGCCATGCCTACCCTTGATGCTGACCCCGATTATAATATGAAAAGTGATTAGGATTGCAAAAAACTAGGTTTGCATCATGGTAGTACAATCAAGCCACCAACATCTTGACACAGAACGTGCTTCTGATCTTAAATTACAGATTCAGTGCTTGAGATGGACGAGGTAGCACGAGGTAAAGTCTGAAGCACTTAAAGAGATTTGCTACTTTATCTAGGGTCCAATTCTCACGTTACATTTTTATGGGGTCATTTTTTTTCATGAGCGGGTTTACCGCCATTGTTGAATGTGTGACAAAGTACTGTACATACCAGATTCCACCATGTGAGGGGATATCTGAATGAAAAATGTTTACTGTACAATCCCTGGAGTTAAGATTTGGAGAAAGTCACATGTGGTTGTGATACTGAAACCTGGTAAAGAACCCACAGATCCAAAAAACTTTAGGCCAATTTCACTACTCTGCCATCCTTACAAAATCTTGGAAAGAATGATTCTCAACCGTCTGACAGAGGCAGTGGAATCATCTCTTATTCCACAACAGGTTGGTTTCAGACCTGGAAAGAACTGTACAGCACAAATGGATGGCTTTGAAACTAGGAAGATTACCAGGGTAGCCTTTGTGGAACTTTCGGCTGCCTATGACACTGTCCACCATCAAGTGCTACTGCAAAAATTGTATAATCTAACTAAGGACTATAAGCTAACTAAGCTAATAGCAACCTTTCTGCAGAATCGTAGATTTTTTGTTAATTTTCATAGTCAACGCAGTCAATGGAAAACTCAAAAGAATGGCTTACCCCAGGGTAGTGTGCTGGCCCCTACCTTATTTAACATCAATACTCATGATCAACCACTTCCTCAAGGCACTAAAAGTTTCATCTACGCTGATGACTTTGCACTCCCCACCCAGTCAGACAGTTTTTAGTCAGTGGAACACGTCTTAACAGATGCATTAGAAGACCTTGGCACATACTATGACAGAAACCAACTTAAACCTAATCTTATCAAGACTCAAACATGTGCCTTCCATCTGATAAACAAACAAGCATCCCTAAAACTCCAGATTTTCTGGAAGGGTGCTCAACTGGAACATTGTTTCACCCTTAAATACCTGGGTGTAACTTTGGATCACACACTGACCTATAAGAAACACTGCCAAAATATAAAGCAAAGGTCTCTGCAAGGAACAATATCCTTCAAAAGCTATCGGGAACCAGCTGGGGCACACAATCCACAAACAATAAGAACCACAGCTTTGGCTTTATGTTATTCTGTAGACGAGTATGCCAGTCTGGTGTGGTATAGCTCAGCCCACGCAAAACAGGTGGACGTGGCACTTAATGAGAGCTGCAGAATCATTACTGGATGCCTA
Organism: Shinisaurus crocodilurus; assembly: GCA_021292165.1. NCBI lineage: Eukaryota > Metazoa > Chordata > Lepidosauria > Squamata > Shinisauridae > Shinisaurus > Shinisaurus crocodilurus. Next base: position 260,061,558 of record CM037879.1, on the reverse strand, counting down.
AAGCCAACTCCTGTCGATAAAATTAATTACCTAGCAGGCATCGCTCCCAGTAGCATAAGGAGAGAAGTAGCAGCTAACAGTGAAAGATTCAAGGCTTCTACATCAAATGTGCATCCACTTTTTGGTTACCATCCTGTACCTCCTAGATTAAAATCAAGGAAAAGTTTCTTCAGAACATCTGTGAACAGTGAAGAAACAGTGGAAGATGCTAGGATTAGAATGTGGAAGGAAAGAACCACCTCAGAATGTCCAGAGCCCCAGGAAAGCCTAGCTCCCGGTTACACAGAGAACTGGGTAACCTGGAAGTCACTTAATAGGCTAAGGACTGGAGTCAGCAGATCTAAGGTGAACTTAAGAAAATGGGGCTTTCAAACCGACATGGTTCTCTGTGAGTGTGGAGAAGAACAGACAACTTCACATCTATGCCAGTGCACTCTATGCCCTTCAACAAGCACTATGGAGGACTTGATGCTGGCTGCTCCAAATACCCTTGATGTTGCTTGTTATTGGGCAAAAACTATTTGATATACAAGCAGTCTCCGAGTTACAAATGTCCGACTTACAGACAACCCATACTTAAGAACAGATTCTGGGTTTCCCGGCGCTACGTCGGGTACATAGCGTAGTATACTACGTAATTTGTGTAATTTATGCAATTTGCGTAAATGCCAATTTTAATGTATAGAATGCTATGCTGTTCCGACTTACATACAAATTTGACTTAAAGACATTCTTAAGAACGGAACTCGTTTGTAACCTGGGGACTGTCTGTATTTATTTAAGTTTAATGAGCCTGTCCATGTAAACTAGCTTGTATTTCATATGTGTTTTATATATAGGTTGTTGCCTAATCTTATTTGTATTTTTTAATTTTCCTGCAGTGCTCCTGACACGAATAAATAAATAGTACAATCCTATGCATGTCTACTCAGAAGTAAGTCCCACTGAGCTCAATTGAACTTACTACAAGGTAAGTATGTATGGGACTGAAGCTTCACTATGCTAAACTGACATGGTCCATTTAGACCATGCTGATAATGTGTTATACCTATCATCTGAATTCCAATTGTGTAGTTTAATCATATAAATAAAATACATATAGAGAAAAAGCTGGAAGAGGTAAAACTCATGACTTACTGCATCAAAAACTAACAGAAGAATTTGGCTCTTTTATCATATTTGTACCTATTTCTCCCAGAGGATCCAACCTATGTATAAGCCCTGAGCAAGCAATGTGGGAGTGGTCTACTTCTACACAGTGGCTGGCTTCACACAACACAATAACCCCTAGTCAGGGGTTGAGTATGGGTTGTTGTTGAACCATGGGTTATTGTGTTGCCTGAAACCAGCCTCAATAACAAACCATGGTTTGTTAACCATGAACAACCCACAGTTCACAACCCAACAACAAACCATGGGTTATTTCTCACAGTGGCTTGTTCTCACAGTTGGGTTCAGAAAACATGACAACCCATGTTTCAACAAGAAGCCACAGTTCAATGACAACCCACATGCAACCTATACTCAACCCTTGAGTGGGTTACTGTATTGTGTAAACTCAGTCAGTGGCTGCATTCATATCTAATGCTAAGCCATGTTTTTTGTTAACCATGGGTTATTGCTTTAGCCATTAATTGCCTTGCAGACAAGCAAACAAACCATGGCTTGTTTTCTCTATTTCTGGCTTCTCTCTTGCCAGCCTTCAGAGTGGTTTCATTTCAGGCTGCTCTTGATGGGCATCTGTTTCAGGGCAGCCAGCAGCATAAACAAGCCAGGGATAAGCCACGCTGAGTTCAGACATCACAATAAGCCATGGTTTAAATAAGCCAGACTTCGTAAGTCAGTGGTGGCAAACCTTTTTGAGCCCAAGTGCCCAAACTGCAACACAAAACCAACTTATTTATTTCAAAGTGCCAATACTGCAATTAAACCTGAATACCGAGGTTTTAGTTTTAGAAAAACAACTCATACAGTTGTCCAAACTAATTAACATCTTTTGTCTTAAAAGAAAAACACAATAACAGAGCTTTCAATTATACAAACAGTTTTTCGTTGGGAAAAAAATCAACTCAAAAAATTATTATAGTACTACATTGTACACATAGCCTGAAGGGAATTTATACAAACTTTTAAAATAATTAGGCACATGTATTTTTGGATAAGGGATTCTCAACTTGTAATATGATTACATGCCAGACTGAAATTGTATGGGGCAAGCTTTACTTCGGCTCCTTTCCCTGCTTCTACAGGTGTCGGATTAGTAAAAGTAAAAGTCAACCTGTACTAGGATGAGCAAGATAAACAAGAAAACTAAATGTGCTTAACACATTTTAAACACTTTATGTCTTGGACTGCAAACACTGCATTAGGTAAAAGTTTGCATTGGGCATGCTTTTGCACAATTAATGTGATTTTTGCTATTGCATGCATGCCGATAATTTGTCAAACCTTGGCACATATTCCGTTAGTTTGAGAACAACACATGCAGCACTCAGGTCAACTGTTAGGGCTTTACATCCAAGCCATGCTCTGTGCATCATTCTTCAAAATCTTTTAAATGTGATAACAATGTAGAAAAGAATTCTGTAACAGGAATCCTAGAATAAAATCATTCTGTTCCACACTGTGAGAAAGAACAAGATCATTCGTGTTTTGCAGAAGGGGACGGTCTTTTCGCGATCTGGTGACCAATGGCTCGAGTGCCCACAGAGAGGTCCCTGCGTGCCAGCTGTGGCACCCATGCCATAGGTTCGCCATCACTGTCGTAAGCCAACAACAAACTGTGGCTTCTATTTGTGGTTTGTAGCAGCATAAAAAACATGGTTTATTTGTGGGGATGGGTTCGGATACAACAAACAAGATTTTAACAAACCACCATGGCTTAGCGTTATGTGTGAACCACACGTCAGTCTGCAGCAGGCCTGCACAACTTGTAATTGAAGAGGCTCAACATAGTCTATCAGCCATGTAGGGCAGCCTATCGAAGGCTAGACCAGCCACCTATTTTTGTTTCCTGCTTGGAATGTCAAAAATGGGAATTGTCAAGAACCTAGCAGGCCACAACAAAGGGTGAATGGGATGTGTTTGGCTAGGTGTCTCATAGGTTGTGCAGGCCTCATGGAAAACAAAGAACTGGTAATTTGGAGGACCCCCCTCCACATTTATACTCTCAATAGGGACAATAAAAGCCAATGTTCTTATCTTAAACTGCAAAATACATTTCTTATGCAGAGCTCTCTGCTGTCTGCTCCGACACGTGCAGGGTAACTGACACTCTTATGTAAGAGTGATGGCTGCTAACTGGCTGAAATTCATCATCCACTTTATAAGGACATAACATTCCTGAAAACAGACTGGCAAGCTTGAGGCAAAACAAGGCTCTGGTTGCTGTTCTGTTAGCAGTTATGTTATGATTAAATAGAAAGAAAAGAGCTGCTCATTTGAGCTCATATCAGTTTAAAGGTAAAAGAAAAATACATGAACAACAGGTAGCTGGCTGGGCTTGAACTCACCTAATACTTGGATCTGTAACAATGCTTTGATGTAGGGTTGACTAAGAGAGAAGGATTTGGCTTAAAGTCTCCAAAGACTTGCTGAGTGGAAATTTGAACATGGGTCTCTGATGTCCAAACCCTCAAGTCCATCACACTATCTCTGGGTAATTTAAGATGATGTAGATAAAATAACTTTGTTTCTTTCACAAATATAGGGCAAAGAAAGTCACTAACATAAATTCTGAAAGTCAATTTTGACAGAGGGAGGTGGTTTTTGTTTTTGTTTTGCTTTTTCTCTTTAAACTGCTCTTTCTCCCTCAATATTTCACCAATCATCTTGAAATTTTCAGGGTATATAAAACCCACACGTTTGTCTGGTACCTGTAAATTTCAGAAAGATTGGTGAAATTGTGCTGATTTTATGATGAGTAGAATGGCCCCCCCACTTGATTACCATTTTACATGGTAGAACTCATTTTTTACTCACATATTTTTTGTCACAGTACCACTTGCAATGCTTAGCATTAAACCAGAGACGCTAATAACGGGAGAGCTGAAATAAGCATGAAAAGAAATGAACCATGAACTTCCGGGAAAAACCAAACACTTTAAAGGAAGATTGCCAAATAGTATGCTTTCCCAGGTAGAAATAGTGTGGAAAGGTGCCATATAAGTTAAAAAGTGAAACATTTAAAGCTCATCTGATTATTTGCCATACATCTTGTTGCCTTAACAATCATGTGTCCTTTAATTAACTTCCTCTTCCTATCTAGAAATGCCAATATGTGTCTTAAGGCATAACTTGCTAATTTTTAATCCCTTTCCTCAACTATGTGTTCAACTCATGTTACTGAAAAAGGCAGGGATAATTTCTTCCTCTCTGGATGCTTTCTATGAATATGGTCCGATTCTGGATTCTGGCATAGTTACACTACCAGAAGAGGGAACAATCAAGGAAAAGTTGCAATTTGCTAGCTATTCTAACATTTTTTCATTACCAAAGAGGTAACATGTGAAAAGCACTTTTGTTTCATGCCTACTTCAAATAATAGTGTAAGAAAGTTGATCACCATATCGCACGGAGCTGGAAATGAAATGAGGGGTTATGTCCTTCTCTTCCTCTAAGAAAATTTCCCTCCCTTTGGGAGATTTTTGTAACCCTTGCAAAAGAGCGTGAAACTTATGTCTAGGGGGTGGGTGCTGGGAGGAAGAGGGGGCATGCCCCCATTTCCAAGGCAACTGTTTGATGCTCCCTCACTCCAAACTGAGTTGTGCTTAGTTGACTAGTTATGACAGAATGTGGATGGAAAACTGTATCTGGATGTGCATTCGAATGCACATACTATTGAATGTAATGAACACCTGTATCTGTTTCTATACCTGGGTGCACATCTAGATGTGCATCTAAATGTGGATGCTGTCTATCCTTATAGCATTACTTTCTACAGGATCCACATTCAGATTTGCATTCACATCCTGCCTGATACTCATATATGACTAGAATACATGTGACAAGAGATGGATTGGTGCAAAAGACTTGCTATGCAGCACAGGTGGACAGTGAAACCCCACACACAAAGCATTAGCCTGGGTGATGGAGATGTGTCTCCTCCCATCCTCACCTCAAAGCAACAGACTGGGGAACCAACAGCTGCAAATACTCACCAAAAATGCACACAGGAGTGGAAGATAGTGAACGAAACTATTTTGTATTTTATAATTTTCTACATTCAGAAGCTCAAAAAACTGAAATGCCATGACAATTTGGCATCTATGGCTGCTTCATTCTGCCTCATATGGTCTTCTGGGTGCCAAAAATAAAATAAAATCTGGTTTCTGGGCAAATGTGGTGTCACTAGATGAATATGCATGTCTTCCTTGTGCAGGGGCCACGCTAATCTTCTCTGTATCATTCATTGCATCACTAGACGAATGCCGTAACAGTCAACAACAAAAAGAAGGATGCAGAATCAGGTTGGGTATCTAGCAGGCTAACCACTGACTGGAACTAATGAGACTCTTCTTGTTAATAAATTTTCTTAGTTTTTGCATTTTATTTGAACATCAAAGGCACTTGGTTTAGTGAACAGCAAAGGTAGCAGTACCACTTGCTATGCTTAGCATTAAACCAGGGACCCTAATAATGGGAGAGCTGAAGTAAGCATGAAAAGAAATCAACTGTGAAATTTCAGGAAAAAAACAAAACACTGTAAATTGCCAAATAGTAAGCTTTCCCAGGTAGAAATAGTGTGGAAAGGCACTATATAAGTTAAAAAGTGAAACATTTAAAGCTCATCTCATTATTTGCCATACATTTTGTTGATGAGCAGGATCTGCTGAAGGTGGTGTTTAGTATTTATAGAAAAGATGAAGTAAATGGCATCCTAGTTCAAAATGGAAATGGAACTAACTTCCGAAGAATTGTAGAGATGGTCATTCATAAACCATTATCTCCGAGATAAGCTAGCAATAACTCAGCATTCAGCCTGTTAAAAAAGACTTCAATGTGTGGTATACTAATCTGTAAACAGTGAAAGCATGGCAGCTATTGGTCTCCATATGTCTTAACCTATAAACCAAATGGGGAGATGCTTTCAAACATACTAAAAAGTGATGCACAAGAAGAACTCTAATAGTTTGCATTTCAGAACACACAAGCCTGGGCACTAGGCTCTATCTATCTAAAATGATTTCTAGGCTGTTTTTAAGGCTTCTCATCTCTATATAAAGTGAGGTCTACTGAAATTAAATTTCAGGTTGTTCTTTTTTTTACTATTTTTAGTCCTCTACGTCTGCTCCACATGCACCAATTTGGAAAGGTTTCAATGTTTGGTACAGAGTGTGCATGGCTCATCAATTAGCATGATCAGAAAGGGACACTTCCATAAGAGCTAGTGATGAATATTCCATCTGCATTTTCTCAAGGCCAAGGGAAAGACAAGAATTTTGATTTAATCCCATTGGGCCAGTCCTGAGTTACTCTTTACTTGAAAAGTAACTGAATTTTTAATAGGAAAGAACAAACAGATTCAGGTGTAATTCTGCATATTTATAGGTATCAGAATCTGATCCATTGTGAGCATAAGTCCCCAAGCAAATCATATACGGTAGTCTTTGCTTTCATTTCGTTTCAGCAAGTACATTTGGGGGAGGGGGGATTATGATACTGCTGTAAATTGCAGAGGTACTGCTGAAAATTAGGTAAGGCCTATAAAACACTGCAAAGATAAGTGCTAAGTACAGTATTATTTGATAGTGGATGGCAAATTAGGCATGAATTTGCAATGGGATATAAAACAAAAAAAGCCAGTACATCCTCTTGCGTGGATAAGTATGGCACTGGCCCTCTAAAATGAGACAAGAAAGCTTTAATCATCTCTGGGGTGGAAAATGTTTGTGTAGCAGGATAGGCTTTTAAGGTGGTGTACTGGGAATAAGGATTTTTTTCCCTTCACCGCTCTATCTTGCTATGCTGTGGAATTTTTGCATGACCCTGGACAACTTATGCTACCACTCTCGCTGCCAGCAAAATGTGAGAAATAATACGTCCAGGGTTTGTGCTAATTAATTCATTAATATCCCTGAAGTGCCACTGGCTCCTGAGAGACATAGTGCTTATATAACTGTACAACTTATGTTATTATTAATTTGAGAAGCATTGTATCAGGATGAACCTCCACTGAACGAAACTAAAAAATTAACAGAGTGTAGAATAGGCTGTTCACAACTGGGGTAACCACAAGAAAGGATAAATTAAATTTAACAGGTCTGTAGCAATTTCTCCTTTCCCCAGATTATCAGCCCACATGCTCTCCCACCTGCACCAAATTTATTTCTTTTGTTAGGGGCAGGGCAAGCTGCTTATTTGCAACCCTGTAGCATCCCATGAGGGTACTTGGAAAAAGTGATGTGTCCGGGTGCGCTTTGACACCCGCTTTGGACTCACTTTTCCAAGGCTGGCTTTCAGTAACTGAATTTTCGCAGCTTTAAATCTGTCAAAAATATATTTAAATTAGGTCACTACATTGGTGTGAAAACATTTTGTGGGCTGCTCTGAAATTCTGGGTTAGGCTGCAAAAGAAGCTTCAGCAGATGCATGCAAATCTAACACAGAACTGGGCACTCAGAGACATGTGGTAGGCCAGTGGTTTCAAACTATCACTATTCAGGGAACTCAGCCCACATTTGCTGAGAATCCCCTATGTGTCCACTGTGGAACCCCAGAAAAAGCAGAAGATTATGGTGCACGTTCTAGGAAGCACATCCAATTCATGTGGGGCACAGGCTAAATCAAGTGTAGGCAACCTTTTTGGCCCGGCCTGTGGGCACATTTGGCATTTTGAAAAAGTGTCCCAGGCACCATCACAAATTGCCGTATGTGGGGGAGTTAAAATGTTGGGAGCACCCCCCACCCCTGGATTCTAACATATTGCTCCATTGACTTGACTAGAGGTGCAGACAAAAGTCCCCTGCCAAAAAACAGCTGGAGGGGGAAAGCCCCCCCACTGCCAAGGACCCAGTTGCCTGAAAGGTCATTGGTGGGGAGTGGGATTACCACAAGCCATTTTTTTTGGGCAGGGCACCCTTTTCTCCACCTCTATTCAAGTCAATGGAGCGATATCAGTACACTGACTTGAACAGAGGTGGGGAAATCTGTGCAGATTACAGAATGGAAAATTAAAGGGCAGCAGTGGTGATTGGAGGGCAGTGCAAGGTGCCTTGCAGGAACACTTGGCGGGCTTGGTGGGTACCCGTGGCTATCACATTGCCAACACCTGGGTTAGGTCCATTGATCATTACTGTTGCTTCATTTGAATTGAAAGACTGAACTAGAGCTAACCCAATAGTCTTCTGTAGCTGTACATTGCAGAGGAAGCTTGGTAGTGGTGGGTAAGCTGTCTTTCAGGGAACTTTGTCCACCATTACTAATATCATCATTGGGAAACCTCTGATAAGCTTCTGAAGAACCTCAGGGTTGCCCAGAACACAGTTTGAAAAGCACTGCTGCATTAGTAATGGTGCACTTTTTTTTTTTTTTTTTTTACAAAACCATCACTTATATTTTCTTATTTATTTAAAACATTTATATATCACCCATCATCCTCTTTGGATTTCAGGGAGGTGTACAATTTAAAATGATTTATTTCACAATAAAACAATAATAAATCAGCACTTAAACAAAGCTACAAACAACAGCAAACAACTAAAATGCCTGGGAAAATAAAATTGTTTTAATACTGCACCAAAGCTATTGTAATGTAAGCAGCAGGTGGGCCTCTTTAGGGAGGGCATTCAATAATTGAAGCTATTATTTTTTAATTATGTCCATATGGAAACAAAAACTAGATGATCATCATTAATATTGTGCTATCAATTATAGTATCATGTTTAGCAGTGCTGATTGGCCAAAGTGGAGCATTATACAGGTTTGTGTAATACAATTCAGAGACAAATCATCGAAAACTTTTACTATCTTTAAGACTGCAGAATCCACATAATGGGCTCTGACAACTTATTATCTTCTTATTGCTATTACGCAACAATTAACTATTGGGTACCTGACTTTAATCTAGGGGGCGATCTACACCTGATGTTTATTCCAGTACTGGATCGCCTCTGTGACTTGTGAGGCACACGACGCTCTTGATTTTGCGTTCCAGTTGCGTTTCTCTTGCATTCTGCTTCTTCTTTTCTTCTGTAATTTCCTGGACTACTTTTATTACAATTTTTCTTGTTATTGTGATTCACTATTGCAGTACGTGGCTATGTGTGTGCTCACTGGGTGCTGTCATTGCCTGTGTTAGCCAATTATTTTCGAGGGTGGGGAACAAGAGGCATTTGTCTCCCAAAGTGAACAGGAAGTGTCCTATTGGAGGCTTTGCAAAACAGCAACAACTCTTGCTTTCCCGCCTCCCTCCCTCCCTACAGCTTCTCTGAGTAAATGCTTCTCCCCTCCCCTTTGAAAAAAATAAAGTTTGGAATGTCCCTTTCATCCCCCTTTCTCTTGGAGAAATCTAACTATCGACTTTCCTAATTTTACAGCGGGGGCCAGGTGGTGCAAATATGAAAGATTTGCCTGATTTGCCCCACACTGTATTTAAAACCTTAAGTGGGTTGAGGAAACCTTCTTTGTCAGAATGGCCATTTTCAGATGTGACATTTATTTTTAACAGTTTGGTCTATTACCATATTCCTGTCTTCAAGCTTGCCCAAAGATTCACATTTTTTTTCCTAGAAAAAAACCATAATCAGAGCAATGCTAATTAAGTATGCTACAAAAATAAGCTATGTTGAGTTTTTTTTAATAGAGCAGTTAAAAAAAAAAAGTCTTGAGGAGGCTGTTGTTTCCTCCATGGTCTTATATCCTGGACATTTCAATTGTTTGATTTAAATCCACTAATAGAAGCAAAAAAAGTCACCAAAACAAGCACAACAGTTACTTTAGCTCCATGTGTAGGGCTACTGAAACCTTAAATTATCTATTTCATAATCCTTATTTTTGGCAGTCAATAAAAGTCTGCAAAAAGATTCTTCCAAGGTACAAGTCAAGATTTCACAATGGAGTAAAAAGGCAATTGATCCTCTCGCCACCTTGGTTTTAATTAAATGCTACATCTTGTACTAACACTTTTACAGTAATACCTTGGATTGCAAGCATAATTCGTTCCAGAACCGTGCTTGTAATCCAAAACACTCTTATATAAAAGCAAGTCTCTGGCGGGCGTGAACGGGGCCGATTTTGGCCCGCTACGCCCGCTCGAGGCGAGCGGTTACATCCCTATTTGTCTTGCAAGACCTTGCTTGTTTATCAAGTCAAATTTTTTTAACAAATTTGCTTGTCTTGAAAAACGCTCTCAGACCAAGTTACTTGCAACCCAAGTAATCCAAGGTATTATTATACTGAAATATCTGGACAATAGCAACTGTAACAGCAATTTTTCACTAGAGCAGAGAATGACACAGTGTGCACAGGTTTAATTCTCTCTTTGTTTTCAAGTTGCAAACCTTGATTTCAGTTTGTGTTTTTGCATTTGAGAAAAAGGAGGGAGTTCATGTTTCATCCACAGCTATTTTCCTTCATAAACTCATAATTAGTACTAATTACATCTTCATTAATAGACTGAACAGTAACTGACAGCTATTGAACTACTAATTGCTTTTAATTCAGACTCCCTGCTTGTGCCAAAAGAAGCAAGACCTTATACAGTTTTAGAAAAGTATCCCTAAGTGAGAAAAGCATGGCATTTCTGAATCCTAGAGACATTTGAGCTCCTCCTCACTGACAAATTACAGAGGGAAAATGAGGTTCCCTTTAACACTTTAACATATCACTTCCTTTTCCTCCTCCCAAGATCTCAGATGGAAAGGATTTATCAGCTTCCTACATTAGGCAAGGCCAAAATGGTGAAAGATCTAGAGCACTGGCTTTGAATGCAGGAGAACTAGATTCAAATGATATCCTTTTCTCCTCTGGCTGCTTTGTCACAAGCAGGGAGTCTAAGGGAACAATCCTATGGCCCCTAAACGTTGTCTGAGGGGCCATAGGATACCGGGGATTCCCCCCTTTGAGGTCAGAGGCAGCACTCCAACCACAGAAGGGAGTCGGAGATCCAACCCCCTCCCCCCCTCCCTCACAGCTGGTGCGGAAAGAAACCCATGCCAGCTGTTCTGCAAGGTTGGAAAAGCAACCTCCGAGAGGGGGAAAGGAGGGCATTTCAGTGGGCAGGGAGGGGAAAAGACCAGAGAGGCCAGGAAACGAGCTATTCTGAGCCTCTTCCAGCCTCCCTCTCTCCCCTTCCAAGGCCCCCCAGCTAGACGGGCAAAAAAGCCCATCTAGCAAAAAATGCAGCGTGGGAAGATGGGGAGGTGAAGATTGCTTCCGCTGCTCCTCCCACCCTGCTCATTCCACTGCTCCTCCCACCCTACTCGCTCTCTGAGAGGCAAGCAGGCTCTGAGAGAGAGAGTGAACAGAGCGAGCGAACAGGGAGAGCAAACAGGAGTTTGGCAGCGGAGTTGTAGTGGAAGAGGGACAAGGCAAATTGGTGAGTGGACTGGAGAAAGGGCCCAGGGGCTGCCCATTCGAAGAAGCCATGTGCTCACCACGTGCTCCTGAGAGCTTCAAGGGAAGGGGTGTGTCCTGAGAGCAGGGGCTGAAAGAGGCGTGGCCTGAGAGCTCATTCTGTTTCCTGACTCCCCGCTGAGCAGAAGCACAGGAGGGGCTCCAGCTGTTTTGGGGGGCTATATAGGCAAGCAGGCTCTCAGAGAGTGAGCGATCAAGAAAAGCAAACAGGAGTTTGCTCTTCTGTATACAAATCACACAGAACAGGGAAACTGGGTGTATCTGTTGGTCTTTGTTGATGATATATTACTGGTGACACAATCAGTAAGTCAAAAAGACAAAATTGCACAAGAATTGCAAGCACACTTTGAACTGAAAGATCTAGATTTGGTACAACTCTATCTTGGAATGCAATTATCTCAAGATGAGGAAGGTTCTTTCATGGTTGAACAAAGTGGAAAAATTCAGAAATTGCTGGAAATTCATGGGTTGGAGAATTGTAACCCAGTTACCACTCCAATGACTCTTGAATATCAGAAACACAGAGATAACACCGAATTTGAAGATATTGGTGTTAGGTTTTGCATAGGTAGAACGAGATTACCACCTGACATCAGGATTATCACCTGACATGGAGGTTGTCTCTTGAGGTGAAGTACACAGGGTCTTTGGTCACCAGACTTAGTCTCAAGGTGATATGACTCAGCAGTCATGTGACGAGTTTAGCAGTAAACATGTTGATGAATAGGTTATACAACTGGGGTGAGTAATATCCTATTTATAGGTACAGGGTCTGTGGTATAAAGGCTGACACACTTGTTGATAGCTTCCTTCCTTGCTTGCTCGTCTCACTCGACTTGTCTCTTGTTCTGGACTTCACTTCATCTAGCCTTACCACTGGGGTATTGGATTTGAGTCTGCAATCATGTAGTGAGTAAGAGATGCATTGCTTGCCTTAATCCCATGTAATTCGGTCTTACAAATAAACTCTTTAATCTTTATTAACTGCTGTTATCTCCTCCTTCCGTCTGCGTGACTGGGACTGAGGGTCATTGGCTAGGGAAGCTTTTGAACCCGGGTCAGTCCAGCTCTCACAATTGGAAAATATCAGAGTGTTATTGGAAGCCTGCTATATTTGGCAAATGTGAGTAGGCCAGACATCAGCAATGCTGTAAACATACTTAGCAGGAAAACACAAAATCCTTCTATGTATGATTAGTTAGCTGTGAAACGTGTGTTAAGGTATTTAAAAGGTACCATGAATTGCAAACTGAAATTGTCATCACACAGAGGGAGATTTTTGTGTGTACACTGATGCTGATTGGGGATCTGCTACAGATAGGAAGTCCACAAGTGGGACTGTGCTCATGTATGACCAAAGTTTAATTGAATGGTATACACGAAAACAATCTTGTGTGGCTATATCTAGCGCAGAATCTGAATTCATCAGTTTATCTCAAGCATGTAATGAGATTGAGTGGTTCAAACAATTGTTTGCTGATATGCACATACCAGTAGACAAGGCTGTTACAATTTTTGAGGACAACCAAGCTTGGCTCTCCATGAAAAAAGTAGGCCAAGAACCAAACACATTGATGTTCGTTACTCTCATGTAAAGGACTGTGTGCAAAAAGGGCGGGTAACACTCAAGTACTGTGCAACAGGGGATATGGTGGCAGATCTTTTCACAAAACCATTGCCTGTAGTAAGACACAGGAAACTAATGACGGCACTAGGCCTCATTGAGTAAATGTAAACAAGATGTATCACAGCTTGTGGGGGGATGTTGTGACATGTATCACAATCACCAGCTGTGGCACATTGTTTACAAATGAAAGGAACAGAATGGCTGGTAAACAAGTTATGTTTGTCTCCTACTTCCTGTGTGTTTCTCATGGAAAAGTAGGTGTGAAAGAAATACGAGCTGGTCACGTGGTTTGTATGTTCTGATGACGTACTGACTTGTTGTTTCTCTGTCTGTAGCCATTTTGGAGAGATGTTGAACTGTTTTCTTCTTCACTCTCTTGTCTTCTGACTAGTGCTTGCTGGACTAAATGCAATCATGTAATGTCTTAGCTGAGGTGAAGTAAACACCTTGCTCCACTGGATTAAATGCTTGCTATGCATTATACTCTGCACATGGACTGTAACTAGGAGATGTATGCTCTGTAGAATATACTTGCTTAAGTAAATAAACAGGTAGTAAATAGACCTGTGGAGTTTACAGAGTTATTTCCTTACTACTGGAATCTGCAAACAGGAGGAAGCTGAGTTGGCTGACATCCAATACGCTGGAGGTGCGCTGGGAGTGGGAGAGACAGATCTGAACTTCTGTGTGTGCATTTACGGGCGTCTGCACACGGGAATAGGATTTTAAATCTTCCATCTCACTCGCGCGAGGCACTCTTTTTTTCCTCGCGCACCTTCATAGTCTACCACAAAATGTAGGAAGAAAGCCAGACTATATAGCTCATGGTCTTCGATGTCTATATACTAATGCCCAGAGTATGAGCAACAAACAAAATGAATTTGAACTCTTAATACGGGAGGGCAAATACGACTTGATAGGTATAACTGAAACTTGGTGGGATGACTCCCATAGCTGGAATACAGCAATTGAAGGATATAACTTGTTCAAAAAGAACAGAAGCAACAGAAAGTGAGGTGGAGTTGCGCTGTATGTTAAAAATACATATCTCTGCACAGAGATACAGGAGGATGAGCTTGGTAGCCCCATCTGGATTAAAATAAATGGGGCAAAGACTAAAATGAACATGGTGGTTGGAGTCTACTACCAACCACCCAATCAAGGAGAAGATGAGGATGAAACTTTTGAAAAGCGAATGTTTCAAGGAGGCATGATGTAGTGATGGCCCCCCCCTTCAATTTCCCCGATATCTGTTGGGAAACAAATTCTTCCAAACATGGCCCCTTCACGAAATACCTGACTTGTGTTGCTGATAACTTCCACCTACAGAAAGTGGAGGAAGGAACTAGAGGATCGGGTATCCTTGACTTGATTCTAATGAACAGAGATGACTTAGTGCATAAAGTGGCAGTCACAGGAACCCTGGGGGAAAGTGACCATATTATACTTGAGTTCTTGATTCTAAAGGAAGCAAAAGCTGAGTGTAGCCAAACGTGTACCCTGGATTTTAGTAAAGCCAATTTTAATAAACTCAGAACAATGATGAGTAAGGTCCCATGGCAAGTGACTCTAATGAGAAAAGGAGTCCAAGATGGGTGGGAATTTAAAAAAAAGGAAATTCTAAAGGCACAATTACAATCAATTCCCACAAGGAAAAATGGCAGAGGGCAACAGAAGAAGCCAATGTGGCTTCACAAAAAGCTCAGAGATGATGTGAAAACAAAAAAGGACACATATAGGAAGTAGAAGGAAGGACAGGCTACAAGGGAAGAGTACAGGCAGGTAGCACAGAATTGCAGGAATAGTGTCAGGAAGGCTAAACTTAAAGCTGAGAATGAGCTGAGGCTAGCGAGGGATGCTAAAAACAACAAGAAAGCTTTCGTCAGATACATGCATAGTAAAAGACAGAGGAAAGAAACGGTAGTTCAACTACACAATGAGGATGGCAAAATGATAACTGATGACACAGAAAAGGTAGAAGTGTTCAACTCCTACTTTGGCTCGGTCTTCTCCCAAAAGAGGGTCTATGACTCCCCTGGCAAACCTCAAGTGCAGACTGAAGGGGCAGGATTGTAGCTTGAGATTGATAGGCAAATGGTCAAGGAGCACCTGACTACTCTGAACGAGTTTAAATCTCCAGGGCTACTATCTTTGAGAAATCATGGAGGACAGATGAAGTGCCAGATGACTGGAGGAGGGCAAATGTTGTTCCCATCTTCAAAAAGGGCAAGGAAGAGGAACCTGGGAACTACAGACCAGTCCACCCAGTCAATCCAACTTTATTTGCTTAGCCAAAAAGGCTTTGGCTAACACCATAGAAAAATCAACAGAACTCTTACACAATATAATTAGTACAGTTAAATCAATAATATAAAACCAGCATTAACTTTTCTCAACAGACGATAACAAATTCTCTCTCCTTGTCCAGGCCAAGTTAACATACTTGGCCGTTCGAAAGGACACATAATAGTCAGATCCTGTTAACAAAAACATCAATTTTTGGAGAGAATTAACATTTCCAATATGGGCGATAAGGGGGTCTAAAGATTGGGTTCTCAACTCTGAATACAGAGGACATTCCAGAAGAAAATGACATAAGTCTACTATCTGTCGGCAACCAATTGGGCACTGTCTGTCTGCAACGGGTATACGTTCATGTTGTCCTTTGACCTCCATTAAAGGCAGGGTATTCCAGAATCATGGGCAGAAAAAATTTGACACCTTGTTTCTAACTTGGGTTTCTCAGTGAATTATTTAGTTACAGACCAGTCAGTCTGACATCAATTCCTTGGAAAATTCTGGAGTAAGTTATAAAGAAGTCAGTCTGCACACGCCTTGAAAACAGTGCGGTGATTACTAGAAGTCAACATGGATTTGTCAAGAACAAATCCTGCTAGACCAATCTGATCTCATTTTTTGATCGGGTAACCTCCCTTGTGGACTGTGGGAATGCTGTGGACATCATATATCTGGGCTTCAGCAAAGCTTTCGACAAAGTGCCTCATGATATCCTGATTAGCAAGCTAGCTAAAAGTGGGCTAGATGGAGCAACTATCAGGTAGATCCACAGTTGGCTACAGAATCGGACTCAAAGAGTGATTATCAATGGTACCTTCTCAAACTGGG
The DNA here is from genome assembly GCA_021292165.1 of Shinisaurus crocodilurus. Lineage (NCBI taxonomy): Eukaryota > Metazoa > Chordata > Lepidosauria > Squamata > Shinisauridae > Shinisaurus > Shinisaurus crocodilurus. The sequence goes on along the minus strand of CM037879.1, from coordinate 260,045,231 downwards.
GAGAGGTAATGAGTGGGGTACTGCAGGGCTCGGTCCTGGGCCCAGTGCTCTTCAACATTTTTATTAATGACTTGGATGAGGAAGTGCAGGGAATGCTAATCAAATTTGCAGATGACACAAAGTTGGGTGGAACAGCTAATACTCTGGAAGACAGAAACAAAATTCAAAGCAATCTCGATAGGCTGGAGTGTTGGTCGAAAACAGGAAAATGAAACTTAATAGGGATAAATGCCAAGTGCTGCACCTAGGAAAAAGAAACCAAATGCACAGTTACAGGATGGGGGATACTTGGCTCAACAATACTACAAGTGAGAATGATCTTGGAATTGTTGTAGATCACAAGCTGAATATGAGCCAGCAATGCGATGTGGCTACAAAGAAGGTAAATGCAATTTTGGGCTGTATTAATAGAAGTATAGCTTCCAAATCACGGGAAGTGATAATTCCCCTTTACTCGGCACTGGTTAGGCCTCATCTTGAGTACCGCATCTAGTTCTGGGAACCACACTTAAGAAGCATGTAGACAAACTGGAAAGGGTTCAGAGGAAGGCAACAAAGATGATCAGGGGACTAGAAACAAAGCCCTATAAGGAGAGACTGAGAGACTGTGTACAGGCCTGTGGCTTATGCTGGCTCAGCTTGTCTGAGCGTGGAAAGCTAAGCAGGGTCAAGCCTGGTTATTACTTGGATGGGAGACCCCTCCTTTAGTTTCCTGCATTGAGCAGGGGGTTGGACTCTATAGACTTGAAGGCGCCTTCCAACTCTATGATCTATCAATCTATGAAATCTATGAAACTGGGCGTGTTTAGCCTTCAGAAGAGAAGACTGAGGGGAGATATGATAGCGCTCCACAAGTACTTGAAAGGTTGTCACACAGAGGAGGGCCAGGATCTCTTCTTGACCATCCCAGAGTTCAGGACACGGAATAATGGGCTCAAATTACAGGAACCTAGATTCCAGCTAAACATCAGGAAAAATTTCCTGACTGTCAGAGCAATAAGACAATGGAACCAACTACCTAGGGAGGTAGTGGGCTCTCCCACACTTAAGGCATTCAAGGTGCAGCTGGACAGCCATCTGTTAGGGATGCTTTGACTTGGATTCCTGCACTGAGCAGGGGGCTGGACTCGATGGTCTTATAGGCCCCTTCCAACTCTACTATTCTATGATTCTATGATCAGAAGCCTCTTGAGTTTGGGGGCTTCCAATCATTGAAGGCGCAATCAACAGGATTGTGCCCTACATCACTTATAAAACTAACCAATGGCCTCAAGGAAGTCACTGCATCTCAGCTTACTCCAGCCTTCCCCAACCTGGTGCCCTCCAGACGTGTTGCACTACAACTCTCATCATTGCCAGCCAGAGGGCACCAGGTTGGGGAAGTCCGGTTTAACGAATGATATAAACATATACCGTATCTATCCTAAATCTATGGGGTAGAGTGGTCAACAAATCTTTAATAAGTAACTCCCACAGAGCTAGTGATACAAATCCAAACACAAACAAAACACAACAAAACCCTATAATTGTTATTCTACACCTTTATATTAACATAGAGACTATGGGGTAGAGTGGTCAACAAATCTTTAATAAGTAACTCCCACAGAGCTAGTGATACAAATCCAAACACAAACAAAACACAACAAAACCCTATAATTGTTATTCTACACCTTTATATTAACATAGAGACTATGAAAATCATTTGATTTTCCATTTCAGAATTCCCCTGTTTGTCTGAGTCCTACTTCACAGCATATTTGGTATAGTAATTAGCTCAGTCCTGTCGTAAAGAAAATCAGTTTGTTTCCTGGTTTCAAAATATAGGCAGCTCTGTCACCAGGAAACCTGAATAGATGCCTGAGGTCCCACTCCCACCCCATGAGAAGACCACTCAAGACATAGAAGAATAAAGAGGAAGAGTGTTGGAGAATTGCTGGACATGGGAAGGAGGAGGAAGAGATTTCCTGCGGTCATGTTGACCCTGAGAAATGTTACTACCACTAACAGTGCCAGTGTGGCGTAGTAGTGTTGGACTGGGACTCAGATCCGGGTTCTAGTCCCCGCTCGACCATGAAACTCATTGGGTGACTTTGGGCCAGTCACTGACTCTCAGCCTAACCTACTTCACAGGGTTGTTGTGCGGATAAGATGGAGAGGAGGAGGAGGATTATGTAAGCCGCCTTGGATTCCTTGAAAGAGGAAAAAAGGCGGGATATAAATGTAATAAATAAATGCACCTCCTCATCTAAATCATTAATAAAAATGCTGAAGAGCACTGGGCCCAAGTGCCTCGCTAGAGAATGGCATTTCAACAGTCCCTCCACAGATACATACATTCCACAGCACGTCCATCAGTGACTATTCCAAGATGATTATATGGATGGAAAGAGTGGAAAATAATGATCAGGATTTGTGCCTAGCTGTCCACTAAATAAAGATCTATGGGGCCAGCAAGAAAACACCACTCACTTATAACAAATTAAAGTGTAAGAAAAGAGATTGCTAATAGAATGTAAGAATGGGCTGACACAGGCAGTTCTAAATTATAGGTGGGAGGACAATACTGGGAAAGGATTTGTATTGAATGCAGCCAGTTAGTAAGATTAATGAGGGCAGAAATCACATTGCACGGTGGTCAATCTTCAATAATTTAAGGGTAATAGAAACTAATTTCAAGGTGATCTTTTTTTTTTTTTTTTTTAAAGACCTCTTTGTCTGAAATTAGGATGAGACTACTTCATGCTGCAGAGTTCACACTGTGTGAAGTCAGAATGCTGTCAACTATGAAGGGAACCGAGAAACACTGCATCAATAATAATTAGTATTAACATCTATCCTAGAAAGCCTTATAGCCAGGGGCATGATTTCAAATGTAGGATGGGTGAAATGCAAAGAATTTCTATTTTTTAGGGTGCAGGTGGGGAATTCACAGGAAGGCTGTAGGCCCATTCTTGGATATATTCAAGGTTAAAACTGCAGAAAAGCAGTCTATTTCAAATGATTTGGTGTGTGTTTTATACCTTACGTACACCTACCTCAGAGCAAGCCACACTGAACAAGGATTGCATAGTGCAATCCTGTATAGGATTGCACTATGCATGTAGTAATATTATCAACACAAGACAAAAGAGTTTCTTCTTCTTCTTTTAAAGCAAATGAATTTCCACCTTTAGCATGTATACCCAGCAGCCTATTTTTTTAATAACCATTCAATGTGTCATACCAGTGAAAATGGGATGGGGGAGATTTTGTTTGTTTTCTTATAAAAACTTATCAAAATTCTCAAACATCTTCATAAATGGGATGGAGAGAACTTGAGGCTAAAAAGATCTAAATATGGGAGAAAGCAACATTGACAGATTTGTCCATCTAGGCCACAGCTTTGACTTCTTAGCTTTTAAAAATCTGGATTTGAATCCCTTAGCCTTTAAAACTCTTGAATCTCTGTGCAGTAAACTATTTTGTGGTGTTGAACTAGGGTTGCCATCTCTTTTTTTGTGACAGGCTCCTCATCTTTAACATCTACATGGCAGGAATAGCTACAGCTACTAAATTTGGCTGGTACAAATGGATGAGAATTTCATTCTGTTCGTTTTTTTATTAAAACTTACCAAAGTTTGCAATTTCTTCATAAACAGGGTGAAAAGAACTTGAGATTTTAAAATTCAAATGTGGGAGGAAGCAAAAGTGACAGATTTGGCCATCCCTAACAAAAGACGGGCAACCTAAAATCAGAGGGTGAACTGGCCAATTATTCCAGTTTTCATTGAATAAAAAGTCTGTATTCCTCAGAATTGCTGGCCAAACTGTTCAGCATGGCCTACAGTACTGTCTGTTGCTGCAAAGGACCTGGCAGAAAATACTAAGCATGTCTACTCAGAAGTAAATACCATTGAGTTCAAAGGGGCTTACGCTCAGGTAAGCAACTATAGGATTGCAGCCTAAATTGCCTTGGCGCTCACATGCCCTTAAAACATTGCTATGGCTCATCATGATTTCTTCGCTACAGTAAACAGGAGCAGCTTCTTGATGGTGTCTTCCAGATACCCAATGTAAAAAAATGAGGACTTCTGATTGGCATTCGTGGTGGGTGCAGCCCAGGTCCAACATCTCAATGCTTTAGAGGCCATATTTTGAGAAGGAGGTCTCGCACATCGAACAATTAGCTCATTATATACCCCCATACAACACATGGGATAAATTATGGGTTCCCACCCATTTTACTGCTTCTCTTCTGTCTTTTATAGCTTATTATTTGTTGGAAAGTTTTCATTTGTTTTTAAATCCTAAATTTAATTGTTTTAGGCTGTAATCCTAAACACACTTACCTGAAAGTAAGTTCCACTGAACTCAGTGAGATTTACTTCAGAGTCAATTTGCACAGGATTCTGCAGTTAAATTATGTGAGCTGCTGTGCTCATGCCACAGGGTGAATGGTGGTGGTGATCTGAAGTCTGCATGGAGGAGAAAGGGGAGAGCCAGGTGGCAAGAAGGAGGTTAGTCCACTGGACCGCTACTTTTCCCTCTGCCCAAATGGTGCAGCTGAGGCGTCCAGTTCTCCTAACTAAGGAGGGGATGTGGTGGGGAACAGATTACAAAAAAAATATATGATGCCAATGTGGAGACAACCTCTGCTGGTCTGGGAACTGAGAGGAAGTCTCTCCCCACTATGGTGTCATTTCCTGCCGACGGCCCTGCCTGATTAGCAGAGGAGGTACTTCCCAAATGTTGAAGACTGCCCCACCTCAGAACTACCAGAGAAAAACAAAATTTGTTTTATGACTGAAAACACTGATTCCTTAAGGCAACACTTAACTCCTTGAACTATATGAAGAAAGGTGGGGCATCAGTACTGAAAATAATAATAAAAATAACATGGCATGTCTACTTGATTTGTATTATTGACTTCTTAATTCAGGTTTTATATGCAGGGCTGAGCTGAAAAGTATCTACTGTATTTTCAAAAGCATTTTTAGCAGCTCCCAATTCAGCCCTTGTTTTTAGTGATTGCTCAAGAAATGTTTGACAAATTCAGGGAACATTGCCCACCCTCAGTGACATCACATAGATAAATCTAATTGACATAGCATTATGGCATCTACTCTGTAATTTTTGATTGATTGACATAATCGTTTGACTAACCATTTGAGAGGGTTCTACCCTTCAAGGTGGCCTAAAATCCAGGAAGAAGGAGGGATAATTGGAATAACACCAAAGCAGCGGCAGATAGGAGAAATAAGGGCAGTGAATAGAATTGAGAAAAGTGGGTATTGTCACAATTAAGGGTTATCTCAGGAAATATCAGCTGAAAATATTTTCAATCCAAAAATCAAAATGGGAATATTTGATGCAGACTTAACTAAGAGTTTTCTGCAGTCATAAGTCAGTTTGTGAGTGTGGGTGCACATGCTATTTTCCCATTTTTTGTTACATAACCCTCATATTATGAAATCTCTACAGTGATATGGTACATTTGCAAAAATATCATTATGTAAAAACAAGTAATGCACTGTCAAGAAATCCCTCCCCCCAAAAAAAAATCCTCAGGGAGGATGACATCCAATGAGAGCAGCTTGTTTCTATGGTAATATAAAATAATGTTGCCAGTTGTTATGGTAACTAATCCTTTTAAAAGCAATCCCAAAAGGAGAGAATGATGGGAGCCCAGACCTCAGTACTCTGGGTGATTCCCAGTCATATGTTCCTAACCCTAAGCACATATCTGGCAAGATTCTGGGATTTACGGCTATTTCATGCTAATGGGTGAATCCATATGCTTGACCATCAACATAACCTTCAACAATGCAACCCTACGATTACTGGCATAGCAATGTCCTTTGAGCAGGACTCAGAAAGAATCCTATGCTTGGTGAAGGCCTGTCTCAGCTCCCTGTAATTGTGTAAATTTATGCCTGCAGATGAGCATAAATGTAAAGATTCCTATTGAAGTCTGTTGCCATCATTCATTACGCACACACTCTGTCATTTCTCCACAGGGAACCAGGCAGCCATCCAACAAATGCTGGGGCAAGGCTGTTCCCCATCCCAAATGGAACGCAGCGTACAATGAAGCCTACAGTGGCTATTAGGGAATCGTCTATTCTCCTATGGGGCTGATAGTCTTTTGTCTTGCCAGGGCTCATGCGCTTCTCAAGAATGCATGACAGACAGCAATATGATAGATGCAGCTGTACCTAGAATGAGGTGCCGTAATGGGGAAAGTTCGACCTGTTGTTCCCCTGCCCATCTTGAGGTTCTAGTGCAGGGGTGGGCAACTTGTGGTCCTCTAGATGTTTTTTGCCTACAATTCCCATCAGCTCTAGCCAGCTGAAGGCTGTAACATATGGAGAGCCACAAGTTGCCCACCTCTGCTCTAGTGCCATAGGGGTCCTGCATGAACAAAAAGAATGGCAACCCCATTCCTTTGTGGTGCTGTCAAACTCATTCCACCACTGCTCAATAAAAACTGTTCTGCTCAATAAAGCTGCTCAATAAAAGCAATAACTGTTTTAGCTGTTTTCATCCTAGTTATCAGATTCTCCCTTTGTGATTTACCTGTTTTTTTCCGGATGGGGCATAGGCACTGGAAGGGAGCTGAAAATATTTCACTACACCCCACTAGGTGTGAGAGTCTACAACATGCCCTGGAGAACCAGCAAGGGCAGAGCTGGGGCCAAGATGTTTTGCTGCCTGACGTGAAGAATAAGATGGCGCCCTCCATTTCATATGTATAAGTCAGTCAGACTGACAACTGAATCTTACTTCAATGCTGGCTGCCTCTACTGTACCTGAGGACTGCAGGATAGCTTAGAGGGCACAGGGCAGGCTGTGTGGTACATCTACAGCTCTGTCCTCCCATACCTTGCTGCCCCTTCCTGCCCTCCCCCTCAAAACTGCCACCTGAGACAGCTGCCTCATTTTGCCTAATGGTAGGGCTAGGGAATCTTCCTGATTCCCAATTTACTGCTGGCATGTGATAACAAGCCAATCAGTAGATGGTAGATGTTAGTGGGCCAAGCTCTACTGGGACAACAACCAGCAGACACAGGCAACAAACCAAATGAACAAGGGGGGGGGGAGGGTTGGCTGGTTGAGATGAAGACGGATGGGCAAAAAGACATCCTGAGACTGGCATGTAAGTGGTAGGCTATTGCTTGAATGTTATCACTGATCCATGTACCACTCCCTTTGATTAGCTTATGGCATTGCACTGCCTCAGGTACACTTGTGTGTCTGAGTCTACCTCTTTTCTAGTGGGAGACAACATCCAGGGATTAAACCGGGAACCTCATGCATGCTAAACCGGTACTGTTCCACTGGGCTATGGCTCTACATCAAACCTACTCCTTCCTGGACTGGGTCCACATATGGATGTGTGTATATGTGTGTGTGTGTGTGTGTTCTGCTGCTGCCCTCCTGTCCACTATGCCACGGAGCTTTTGCAGGGGGAGCTGCTGTGCTCTCCGGGTGGCTGCCTGGTTGTGTGTGGAGAGACTAGGGTGTTGTCATGGGGGCATTCTGCTTTCTCCATGTATTGATAGGTTATGGGAGGGTGTGTCAGAGCATAAAATTGTGATGTGTGGTTGGCAGTGAAATTGCCATGGACACTGTGGCACAGTGTTAGTTCTGGTTTCTACAGTAGTTCTTGCATTTTTACATTGTTGCTGGGAGTACAATGAAATCACACCATCATAACATTAGCATACTCATGGTATGGGAGCGGCCAGATAGTGGGACCTTAGGATTGTGCTGGGAGAGCTTGACAAAGTATAATTTTGTAGTCTCAGTTTAACTAGGAGAATGTGAAATATATATTATTTCATACATCATCTTTAAATTCAAGGGTTGTACTCATAGTCCCAGTGCATAGATAATACTTCTTGGAAAAACTGTTTTTGGTGGTACATCAACAAAACTATCAGTAAAATATTTTAAATTTAAACAATTTTTTTTTCAAAAAAGAGGAAAAATGCAGAAGACAGAAGGCATCCTTTGTCAATGTGCATTTCTATCTGTAGTTTTTTTATCATTATTTTAATATCTTGCTTTGTATGTCTGAATGAAGTAATAAATATTATTGAAAGTAGGGAAAAATAGACAGATTGTATCTCTAAGTAAACAAACAACTTTGTTTAGGTATGACACAACACTACCATCTTGCCCTAACTCCTCACTGTGGCTTCCCGCTCAGCATCTGCAATCCTTATCCGTGTATTACTATATTTCTTGAGTTGCTAAAAGGTACGAAAATATGTGACATATCTGTGACTTAGCTGAGATCACCATGTACCTTTTAGTTAAACCGGCTACCTAGAAATTAAAAGAGAACAAATATTGAAAGATTGATTTCCTATTCATGCTGCATCACCTTTAAGCACTGACTCTCCGAAATTGCCTTAATGCATGTTGGAATATGTCACTATTGTGTCTGGCATGCCTGAAGACCACATTACCAACTGATCTTATATTCACTGCCTTCCACAAGGAAAGGATCAAATTCAAATTAAGTTTACCAAAAATATATGTCAAGATGTCCAGGTTAAGCCCATGTGGTGTTGAACGTGGGTCTCCAGCAACAGGTGGTAGGAAACAGCCATAGTGCCTGTTTCTTTTGCACTTATCTGCATGTGAGTTTAAATTATTTATGATGTAATATTTATTCATATTTGTTTTAAGCATTTTAATCCTGCTCTTCAGTCAACAAGTCTCCTAGGATGGATTTCATCATCGCTGTTATTATTTCTTAGTTGCCTTTCTCTTTAAAAAGACCCAACGCAACATACAACAAAATTATGAAAACACACAAAATATAAAATAGTTAAGAACAATTTCCATTAAGAATATTAAAACATAATAAAACATTTTATTTTGGAAGTGTCTAGCTAACATATCACAGTGGGCCTTTGAAGGGTCCATGGTGTCCTTAGGGCCAGCATGAAAAAAGCCCTGTACAACTCTGAGAAGCTCCACAGAGCGACACATAGAGGACTCATTAGAGGCAGTGAAATATATATACATATACACACACACACACACTAGCTGTTGCCCGCGGCTTAGCTCGCGTGGATTTTAGGATTTGGTACAATTGTCCACCCGCTGTCAACTCGCACAAACCACCATAAGTATGGGGTCGGGACATGTTGTCAAAGTATGCATCGGCACTCGCATAGTTGTTTCCATCACTGTAGTGGGACATTATAGAGAATTCATCCCAGTTTTCAATGACATGATCAACTATTTGTTCATGTACCTCCCTACCTAGATTTTGACTGCCATACATAACGAAAGATAGTGTCCAGAATAGGCACGCTCCATCGCCTACAATTGGTGCGACTGTGTGTGGTATCATTACACCATTTACATTTAAATTTTCAATTTGCATTTTGAATTTTTTTTTTATGGAGAAGAAAAATAAAAAAAACAGGTTTAAAAATGAAAAGGGTCCCCCCCCCCCTCCTTGAAGGCCTGCGAGAGCTGTATGGAAAAGATACAGTGTCTCTGACTAAAAGCGTAACGTTTAGGCTGGGTGCTGGCAGCAGAAATCTTTTCTGACAGAAATATCTGATCTTAAAGAAAAATCAGGTTAATCTTGAGAGTCTACAGGTGATGAAGAGTGACCATGCCAAGTTTGGGGTAGATCCATCCAAACGTGATGGAGCCTATGCGACGATACCCCCCACACAACAGTCATTCATTCATTCAGTCATTTAAAAAGTTTCCCTTCCTTTTCACCCCCTTAGAGAACATTCTAAATGGCCTAGGGGAGATTTGCATACCCACTCCTATTGGCCCCTGCAGGAATTCATACGAACATCCTAAGTGTTGTATGGACTATTTGCATAGCTGCTCCTATTGACTCCTGCAGCAATTATGAGGTGAGGCCGATTTGCATAACTGCTCCCCTGTTGTTTTGCCCATAGGAGATATGAGAGTGGGGCAATTCCCCCCCTTTTCACCCCCTTAGGGACGGAATTTCCAAAAATCCTTCCTTAGTGGGTGTCTACGTCATAAAAACAATGTTCCTTCAAAATTTCACGTTCCTAGATTAAATGGTTTGAGCTGGGTGTTTATGAGTCAGTCAGTCAGTCAGGGTGTGCAGGAGCAATTGTGTCAACTGCTTGGGTCATTTCTGCATCCCACAGATTGACCAGGGTTTCAACAGGAGCACCAGCCATATCAGCCAACACCCCGCCCTCCAGGCCTTCTGGAAACCATCTTAATAGGTTTCCCAACCCTGCAGAGGGGGAAAAGCTGCTGTCAGTCTAAACCTCAACAAGTCTACCCTGATGCTGAACCAAGTACCCCAATGGTCACAACTGGGAGAGACTAACTCTTCCTTGTTTGCCCACCCAGGTCTCGGTTCTGCATGCCAGACCAGCTGCCTCATCCACTATTAGATCATAGATGAGGGAGATCTTATTGTGCACCAGTCTGGCAGCATCCAGAGTCCTGAGGGCAGGCTGATAAGGCAATCACCAAATCTGCAGGTGGGGAGAGGACCAGAACACAGCACAGCCATTAACTGTCTGGGCAGCATTCCTCTTACCTGGCTAGTCAACCAAATAGGCCAAGGTGTTCTGTTCAGGGGGTGGCCCTTGTGTTTCCCTGAAACATCTGCCCCCCAAAAGGGCAACCCCCTTTGGCATCGTCCCTTTGAGGGCATTGCCACCCCACTTCTTTCCCCAGAGCTAAGCATGGCTGGCTCCTGTTCTCAATCAACCCAGGGGATGTTTTCTCCTCTTGCTGGCTATTCCAGCTTCTCTCAGATAGCAAGAGCAACACTCCAGCAGACAGCAGGCAAAAAATACAGGTTGAGGGCCTGGCAGATGGTAAGAAACAGCTCACAGGCCCTGCAGAGTGCCCCAGTTCTGTTGTCTATGGCTTCAGGTTCATAGACTTAAATATTTCTTATCTTTGCTCTATTATTGTGAACTGACAAAGATTTTTTTTACTCTTTTCAATTATTTATAAAATATTTTAAAAACAAAACAAAACAGGAAAGCTTCCTCACAAGAGAATGAAGGCTGTTTAGCTACACAGGCTACTGATGGGCTCCCAGTAGTAAGGGGGGGGGGGATCCTTCATTTATAGCAACAGATGGCTTAAATCAGGCAATCTCACTATTTCTATTTCACACTCCAGTCCGACCTGTCACACTGTGCATCACTCTTGAAAGTTGTCTGCCCAGACCAAATCCTGCCTAACATGTAAAGGGAAATTAATGATGACATTTTGACCCCAAACTAAACTGTGTCACACACTTTGGTGCTCCTCACTGTTCCAAGCTCCAAAGGCAAGAAAGAAAGAGGGGGATACTGGGACACCTCTAACTTGCACCAATGAACTCGTAATGGGACTAGACCTACACATATCCCCAGGCTGCTGCAGATGGCCATTAAGGGCACAATCTTATGCAAGTTTAAGCAGAAAAAAGGCCTACACCTCCCAGCATGCTGGGAGGTGTAGGCCTTTTTTCTGTCTAAACTTGCATAAGACTGCATCTTAAAGTGCTTTGACAGATCCACACAGTAAAAATCTTGTGGAGAATCTTTCCCACTACCTGTCTATTTTTAAAACTAAGCCACAAGTCTCCTGTTCCTTTAGAGAAGGGTCTCTAGGCACAGAAAAACAAGAACACACAAAATGATTTAACTTAAAGAAAAAGCTTGGGGAATTAGAATCTCCTCCATTTAACTGAGTTGCCTGGGCATGTGCTGAATGCTATTGAAAAGGGAACTAGCAGGGTATGCTTGAGTCCTCTGTCAATACACAGAGCAAGGAAAAGAAGGAGGGATTGGTGCTAACACACCATCATTCAATTCTTTTCTTCTTCATCTTCCATGGAGGGAGGCATGGACGTGGAACTCAAAGCTGTGTACCTCTCTGACAACACAGGACAGACTGGAAGTTAGCAAAAGCCTCCTCCCCTAGTTGTATACAGTACTGCACTGATTTCGTATTTGGCCTAAAACATGTAGCCTTGGAGACTATTTTAGTGAAAAGGAAGGAGGTAATCTTTTCAATATATAAAGGAAAAATGTGCCAATACCAAAATTAGTTGTAAAAATTCTCCAAGAAGGCAGAATGGAATGTGGGCACAGTCAATCCATGGAATTATAACAAAACAGAATGGAGGCGGCCTATCCCCTCACCCCTTTCTGAAACCCTACAAGGAGAAAAGCATTGGGTAGTGGCAAATTGGAATGGGGAAATGGTGGGAAGGGAAATTGCCATCTTCGTCTTTTTGCTCTCAACTGTTCCTCCTGAAGTGGCAAATGCAAACAAAACCAAAAAAGGACATTTGGGCTACTGTTACTCATATGGATGTGGGCATTCTGGTTTTCTTAGAAAAAAAATGAATTTCTGCCTAATGAAGAGTCCTGCGGAACTTGAAATTATGATTACCTGTACACTAGCCTAAATTGACCCAATAAAAGATATAATTTGTCCCTCCTACATTTCATAAGGCACTGTATTCACACACAAAAATTATTGTATCATGTGATAAACTGACAAACTGCATTTCAAAAGCAACATATTTCTCCCTTCCCTGGATGTGCAGCATCATATTCTCAACCTGCTGATAGCACAGTCAGACCACTCAACTCTGGGCAGTGCATTCCACTCTCTGGTTCATGTCTGCAAGGTAGATATGCTCTTTTGCTATTTTGTACTGTATGCAAATTTTTCTGCTCCCAAGCACAACATTACAGATCTGATCTGTAGCACGCAACCCCCTGCCTGCCCCAAGGTGAAACCTCAGATTAGAACTTTTGAATAGGAAAGGAGCCCTTAGGTCCTTAGAAGTATGGATTGTTACCACTGTGGCCAAGGTGGGCCAGGAGTGAGCCAGGCATGTTCTGAGGAAATAGGATATCAAGTGATTACCATGCCTGTCACAGAGAACTGTGGAAAGCCAATGTGTTTGATAGATTCCATGTGATTAGTACAAGGGCCTTAGGCATGGAAGTCTGTCTATAAAGTACCTGTCTTCCTTTATTCTATATAATACAGCTATCAAACCTCAGAGTAAACTTCATTAGTGACATAACTGACCTCGGGGTCTTGGCCTTGGGGACTTTTCTGTATATTCTGAGCCAAATCATCACTACAGATAAAGTTAAATGTTGTTGAAATGATGGGCAGGAGAATCCTCCATCCACATTCACTGTTCGTTCATCTACTCTGTTCACTGTCAATTAATGAATGCTGAAATAATTGCTGTTAGCACTTGTAAGCTGCAGGTCTGCAATGAACCTGCTGACCCAGGACAGCTATAAAAAGGTCATGCATATATATCTTTAAATTGTTTATTGTACTTTTTCCCCACTCCCAGTGGTCTCCCATTTAAGGAGCTGATCAAGTTTATACCGCTTTGTGTTGGACACTGGAGGGTACGTGTGCATATGTGTGTGGCACACACATACGCAATGCTCTTTGCATATGTAAAAAGCAAATTAGCTATGCACATAAGAAACTGCCTTATACAGAGTAAGACCATTGGTCCATTCAGCTCAGTATGTACAGGCCATGTTCACACATCACAATAAGCTAGAATGATAAAGAATCCTGGCTTATTGTGAATAATACAGTGTGCTGGTGCACACTGCTCAATCACTCCTGTTGGCTCCTCCTGCAAGCAGGAGTGGCTAACAAAGCACGGACCTCCTGTCCGTGGCTTGTTTATTGTGCCATGTTTGTTTACACAGTTTGCATGCCACGGCTGGAAACTCTGTGGTTTGTTTAGCAGCTCCGACTTCGAGCAGGAGCAGTCAGACAGCACGCACTAGCACACTGGCTCCTGCATAAGAGGACATGTGAATGTGCCCACAGAATCCTACCTGAATTAAAATTTTGGTTAAGTCAAGTAGTGACCCTTTCTTTTTGTTGAATTGTGCACATTATTCTCACAACAAGAATAATATGGTTAAAAACTCACTGTAAAGGGTTCTACTTGAGTGGAATCATAATATAGGGATTCACGAATTCACTTGGCTACTGGTGCTCATTCCCTGCTTTCCCCTTCCACTTGTCCTGCCTTTAGCCAGCTTTTTAGCTGACCTGGCTCCCAGCATAGGAATGCCTTCCTACCACCAGAACCATGATAACCCAACATTTAAACAGCAGCCATTAGCACTAGAGCCGGGTGTCTGGAGAAGAGCAGAGCCTGAATTCAGTGCCATGGCTTACCGGTGCTACAGAGAGAATAGAAGGAAGCTTTTCCCTATAAAGTGAAGGTTTGGATGAAAAACACTTTTCTCTAAAACAAGGTTACATCTGGCATTGGAGCTACAGCTAAGAGAAAAGTACCTGGGAAGGTGAACCATGGGCAAGGTTCTGAACTTACCCCACACATCCATTTGCTTTTAAAATTGGACTCCAACCTGTTATTTCTGAGGCAGTTCCGTTTTTGAACACATAGATCTGCCATCATTTCTAGTTATGCTGTGGAGAAGGCTCCCCACTCAATTTCATGTCATCCTGGGGTCTGGAGTAATATTTGATGGACTCATGCTTTTTCTATCTGCCTCAAAGCCCAACATGATCATAGAAAATTCTATGATTCTATGATCATAGAATCATAGAAAAGTAGAGTTGGAAGGGGTCTACAAGGCCATCGAGTCCAACCCCCTACTCAATGCAGGAATCCAGGTCAAAGCATCCCTGACGTGGATATGATATTAATATCATATCAATGACATGAGACCCCACCCTGCTCCCAATCCTCTGGTATATGGAGAGGACAGAGTTGGGGGAGGGGAGAAGGAAGAGGTCAGTGGCAAGCAGAAATCATGGCTGGCAAGTAAGCCAAGCCAACATTTGTGGATCCCTAAACAGGCAGTCACAGAATCGCCAACCCGTATCTCTTTGATTCATCATCTTTTGCTGGCATTAGCAAGCGTTAGCTATTAGATTAATAAGGCCAAAGTCTCTTTTGCAATATCTTTACTTCCCTAACTCACCGCAGTACCGCTGGCTTTTATCTTCTTGGATGAAGAAAAAAGCGTTCTATGCTATAACACACACACACACCTACCTCTGCCACCCCACATACACTTCTACTCAGGAAGTTAGGCAGCAATGTAGAAAAAGCTACAGATGTCTCTCACGTGTCAGTTGTCTGTAGATGATACTTCTGGAATAGTAAAAGGGAAGACACTTGCAATGCAATTATCCGGCAGTGGAAAACTTATACATGTACAGTCCCCAAAGGAACCTCTATGTCAAAGCGCAGTGCCATGTCATATCTGAACTAATTGTAGCCTAACTATTGGACAGTTATACAGGTCCAGCAGAAAGGAACAGATGTTCTTTTTATAGAGCAAAGACAAGTGTTCAACCTTTCCACATACCTATAAAAATGCAGACATTTTAAAACTATTTTAATAGCTGCCTGACAATGTTATTAATGTACTCTATGGTCCCATTTCCTCCTTAAACTGGCCAGCCTATATTGTGGATTTTCACACATAACAAAGATGACAGTCACTGATGCTGTGTCTTAATTAGGAAGAACATGAAAACCTATTATATAGACTACTAAATTAATAAGAATGATCACTGCAGGATTTAAAGAGAGATGCTTCTACTTGTAGAGCCCTCCAGTTGGAATGCTCTAGACAAGCTGTAGTAATTTAGCGTACGCAGCACACAGACCAAGAAAATGCAGTAATCCGGTCTTTAGGCCGCTGCTTAAAAAACACCAACACACACACACACACACACACACACAGAAAGAGTTTTAGAATCCACATTAGTGTTGACATTTTCCAGTTCAATAAATTATGGGCAGTCTGGTATTTCACTTCATCGGTGAGGCAAAATTAGTAGGACACCAAAGGACTTGCTGTTACTACAGTACGATTGTTGATATCCTAAAAACAAACAAAAATACCCTACCGGATCCGAAGAATGTTCCATCTAGTCTGGCTGTCAGATTCCCCTGCAAAGGCTTCAAGCAGTGCATGAAGACAATAGTCCTCCCTAGCTACCGTAATCAGTGACATATTGCCCCATGTGTGCAAGGGGAGAATCTAACTGAAGTTTTGCTTGTGCAACTGGTTGCAGATCTTAGGTTTACAAAGTGATCCGCTAGTCTTGCACAACTGCTTGAGCAACGGGAAAACAGTGGAATTCCACTAGCACAGCAATTTCTTCTGATAACAGTACATTGGATTTAGCCTATATACAGTATGGCCACTAATGGTTGATAGTCATTATAGCTAACTGTTTCAGAACAGGTATTACTAACAACATGGAACACTATGAGCTAAATTTCTACAAAACTGCTTTCCCATATTACACTGGGGTTTTAAGTAAGTGTATCTGCTAAACACTTTCAAGTGGCAGGGTGCTATTTGATTGGCCACAGTGGGAACAGAATGCTGGATGACATAGGCCTTTGGTTTGATGTGTCATCCCCACACTGGAGGAATCCTCTTCAGAGAAGGAGCTACAGCTTCCAGAAACAAACATCATTAAAGAGTAGCCCATGACAGATGACTTGAATTTCAATAGTAGCCCATTTCAATTTGGCCATATTACCTAGCAGTCATGGTGTTGTGCTCTCTCACAAGGAACTTAATAACCTGTCCCCAAATCCTGATAGCATATTGCCATGTGGATAACTCTTCAAAACAAAAGTTAAATCAGTCCTGTATGACCCCATGTGGATCTGCAGCCAATTTTCCAACATCTGAGAAGTACTTAGTATAGCTCCTTGAAGAAAATGAGTTTTATATTGTCAAAACTAAGGTGGTTTGTATTTAAATCACTGGTTTTAACTGTGATTTAAATAACCAATTAAAATCCTTGATGGTATCCATCTGTGCTTCTTAGCAATTTTCGTAAAGAAAGATTGCATTCTTACCAAAGGTTGGAATCCTTAAACATGCACAGTGAAATATTTACAGCTAGGCACAACCTATTTCTGACTGATTTTGCATTACAGGAGACTAGGTAGGCTATTATTGCAAACACTGCAATAATAAATTCAAAAATACAAATTGATTGGTTTGGTTAGAAAGTATTTATATACTAAATTACTAAATTTTTGGTCAATTTATTTCTAAGTGCCCTTAGATGGAAATTGAAGTTTTGTTCACATCCACAGAAGTCACATTGAAAGACTGTTGAAAAATCATTTGTACATGATTATTATTTGTATGAAATGACTTAAAAGGAACAGAATTGCCAGTTATTTACCTGAATGACGCTTTGCCAAATGGAAGCTAACTTATACCGGTAATTAACTTCAACCATGCCCATGCAAGATCAGGACAGAGATCAAGATCTAAGGGATACTTCATATAGAGATTTACTCAAATGTGAAGTGTTGCTCATTTCTAGCAGTTCCAGAGATCTCAGTGGGACCACCTGTAATGCGGATCTGTGCAGATGAAAATTTCGAAGATATGAGTGAAGTCCTGATGATACAAAGATGTATATACACAGGCTTTTAAGATAGTGCCAGTGTGCTTAGGGCCCTGAATGGTAAAAACCCTGGCTACAGGCAAGACATGTTCCTGGAATCTTTCTTTCATGGCTCTTTGTGCACTGGACCAAACTACACGTTCTGCTAATTGCATGGGTGTAGCCGAGCCTGATGTTGTTTTTTACTCCAGTGCACACAGTTCCACTTTGGATCAGGACCAGGGCCGGTGCTACCATTAGGCCAACTAGGCAGCTGCCTAGGGCGCAGGGCTAAAGGGGGCGCCAGAAATGCCTTGGGGAAAAAATACAGCACTCTCAAGTGGGAAGGGGGGGCGCTAAATATCTGATCTTGCCTAGGGCACCAAACTGCCTTGCACCGGTCCTGATCAGGACCAGCACACTGCAGAGGGAAGGATAAAACTTCCCTGTTTTTTCCCCATTAGAGTCAATGGATGCTTTTTTCCCTTTATTAACACTGGTGTGTGTGTGTGTGTATGTGTAATTTCAGGAAAAAATAGGTTGGGGAAAGTTTAATCCTTCCGTCCAAAATCAGAACCATGCACAGTTACACTGGAATAAATAAAAATATCAAGCTCAGCTACACCTACATGACTAGCAGAATGTGTAGCTTCGCCCTCAGATACCACCCACACAATAGCCCTATTCAGGTGTTCTGAACAGGCCAGTAGGGCAAACGTGTGAGGAGGAGAGTTCCAGCTCTGCCCCTCTCCTCTGTCATGTTTATCACCCTCAACTCATGGAGTGCAGCTGTCTGAAGAGGAGAGCCTTCTGTACCATGGAGGCTCTCCACATGAGCAAGGATGCTGGAAAATCAGCAGAGCCATTTATCAAGCTCATGTGACTCCCTTATTATAGTAGGTTCTCTGGCTACTAATCCATTTTCAAGAGCTGGTTTTGAGATTTGAAGCCCTAAACAGAATCTGGATATCTAATGGGTTGTCTGCAACTGATGCTCTTCTTCACATCCCACTAACTAACATCTTGAGTTGTGTCTGGTGACGAGAGCGCCTTCTTGGTGGCTGCTCCCAGATTTTGGAACTCCCTCCCTAAGCTGGTTTGTTTTGCCCCCTCTCTGATGGTGAAGACTTCTCTTTTCCATCAGGCTTCTAACTTGCCAAACTGTAGATATTTTAATTCTCCTAGGGCTATTGGCATTTCAAAACACATCTGCCATCTTTTATCTTCTTTTCTGCTGTTGTTGACTGGTTCTTTATGCTGTGAGCTGCCTTGGGTGTTTCATTTAGATTTTTATCAGAAAGATGTGATATATTTTCAATAAATAATAATAATTAATCTCTCCAATTCACACCTTAATTTGGAAAGCTACAAGAAACCTCCACCTCCATTCATCTCACTTTTAAGAAAACACCTAAAGGGTTTATTATTTTCCAGGTGCTCTGAGAGAATACACTGTTGGTGCTTCTAAGTGTATTTCCTCCCCAAATGTCCCAATTCCCCCTCGGTATTCAATGTGGGTTGATTGTCCCATTTAAGTAGCACATTCTGGTCAACAATAGAGCCGGTGTGGTGTAGTGGCTAGAGTGTTGGACTGGGACTTGGGAGATGTGGGTTCTAGTCCCCACTAGTCCATGGAGCTCACTGGGTGACTTTGGGCCAGTCACTGACTTTCAGCCTAATCTACCTCACAAGGTTATTGCCAAGATGAAATGGAGAGGAGGAGGAGGATTATGTAAACTGCCTTGGGCTCCTTGCAGGAAAAAAGACGGGATATAAATATAATAAATAAATAAATAAATAAATAAATAAATATGCCTGTGTGTGTGAGGAAATGCTATAATAATAATAATAATAATAATAACAATAACAATAATTATTATTTATTTATTTATTTCTTACCCGCCTCTCCACTTAGATTAGATCGAGGTGGGGAACAACCATAAATACAAAATACATAACTAGTTAAAAACATAGTAAACATTATTAAAATATTCTTAAAAACCTTATTGCCATTGCAAATAATTTAACTGATCAATGGACCTACTCACACTGTTTACAATTAAATGTAAGTACTTGCAGACTCATGGTTACATCATTACATGACCCATAGATCATGTGTTTTGCTGCCTCAGTTTAAGGTGAGATGTTTGAATCTGTATGTGTGCTCAACATGTTCCTGGTCCTACTTCTGGTTCTTCCCTTGCTGCCTACTTAGAGCCTGACCCTCTTGTCTCCTTTCTGATAGATCTGCTCCTGCTGCCACTTTTCTCCCAGCAGACTCAATTGTACATTTTGGCCATTAATACAATTGGTGTCAAATTCCCAGGGGGGATGTGTGACCTTCTTTGCAGAGACTGATTTATCTTGCAGAACAAAGGCTGTTCAATGGCAATTCTCATACAGGTGATGCTTCCTATAGGAATATTATAAAGCCAGCTACACAGGCTTTTTAAATGTGTCTTATTCCTTCCAAAAGGGCTGCAAAACTGCACATACTGAGTCTGTTACCTCAGGCACTCTGAAGAGCAATACACCAATGCACTTACATGCTGGGAGCTTAAGGATTTAAAGTTCCAGACTGACTATGTGCCAATCCTTCCTCAGCTATGGGCACTTGTGCCTGCACCCAAATCGCTGGTGACCTTTTCTGGTATTTATGATGTCAGAACAGATTTTTATTACTGTTTGAGCTGTTGACGCAAAGCAAACAGGTTCAGTAGCCTGTGTTTATCCAGGCAAGATAGAAGCACTGGGATGTCAGTACTTTATTTTTCTTTTTTCCAATCAACCTGCATCACCTTCTGCCCAGCAGCTTGGATGCTTTTAAAACCAGCTTTTTCAGGGGTGAAAGTCAGCATTAAAGAGAAAAGAATCTTGCCAACTTCTCCACACATGCTCTAGACATACACCTAGAATATTTTTAAGTACCGGTATACACCAAAAATGGAAAAATGTGACTAACAGTTGCTTGAAAACACATGAATCATACAAGGTGCTTGTGAGACAGCTAGGATTGTCTGCGTCTCCCTTGAGTGTTCACTTAGTTGCAAGTCCCTGTGTAATGTGTGAAATCGTGCTTAGCATGCATATGGATTCATTTAAAATACTATTGCTGCTTTTTCCTGCTCTTCCAGTTTATTTCAGTTATTTATAACAGAGGAGCTACAAAATGGGCATCTGTTGGCTTGCTATAAAGATCCATAAGAATCTTGTCCTCTCTGATGGTAAGAAGAAGACCTAGAAAAGGGATGTGTGTCTCTCAAGCCGCCTTGAGTGCCATTTTTGGTAGAAAGGCAGGATACAAGTCAAATAAATAAATAAATAAATTTCCATGGTACTCTTGCAGGTGAATTTAATGGTTGGATGAACAACGTTGACATACCTCTTGAACAGCTCCAAACTTTCTTCCCCTTTGGTTCATATGGCAAATATGGCATCGATGCATCTATACCATACGAGTGGTTTGTGTTTGGTAAGGATGGTTTGTTCCAGTTTACCCATAATTAGGTTGGCATATGATGGAGCCATGTGTGTGCCCACTGCTGTGCTTTCTACTTGAAGGTAATGTTAAAAGTGAAATTATGGCATGTGAAGACAAGCACGCTAAGGTAGTGATACCTTCTGTGAGAGGGGTTTTGCTAGTTCTGCTGTTAAGAAATTCAGTTAGAGCCTGAACACCATAATCATGAGGTATATTATAGTGACGTAACATCAAATGTAACAAGTATGATGTTGTTATTGTTCACACACATAGCACAAGTCAACCACCAAGGCTGTAGGTCTGCATGCTTGCAGTTCGATGAGTGTGATATTCCCCCCACCCACTCTATATTTAAGATTGCAGTGTGTGAACTAAAACTGCCTCTTTCTGCACTTGCCATCTATAAAAGTACCTCTCTCCCATGTGTTTCTGGGATGATGCTCTCACATAAAAATGGGTGTAATCTTGTCAGTCTCTGTCAGCTGGCAAGCTAGAGCAAAGGTAGCATATGTCAGCTGCCAGTAGACAACTGGGAGTGATTAACCAGACCTCTGTATGAAAGCTCAGAGGAACAGAAATATGGATTGTCCATGTAAATCACCCCAGCACGAAGAAATGTCACAGATCCATTAGTTTTGTGGTTCACAACCTGAATATCTGCTGGAGGATTTTATCCTTGTACGACTGCAGCTCCTGTAAAGTACATGTTGGATCCTAGTGTGCAATGACCTTCCCAGTGACAATAGAAACAACACCTACTCTTCAAAAGCAAGTCCTACACTAAAATATTTAGGAAAAACTTTGTAGGGCTTCTGTTTCCACACAAAGCCCCATAGAAATTAGCAGGTCTCGGAAATTATTGGTATTAATCTAGAGGTCTGTCCTAAACTTGCTTTGTTATCAATAAATAAATAACCAATAAAATCACTTGTGCCCAAAATACGAAGGAACTAATTGTAAACTTGTTAACTGCGGCTAGGTTAATGACAGCGAGGAAATGGAAAGTACAACATGCTTTTTTAATAACTGATTGGTATAAGGAAGTTTGGGATATAGCCCTAAATGACAAACTAACTTGTAGTATCAAATGCAAAAAGGGACAGTTAAAGAAGAATAATTTTATGGATATATGGAATCAATTATTAGACTATGTATTAATAAAGGAGAAGGGGAGTATGCTTTGTCAAGACATGTTATATTTTTGGAATGTGGAATTCAAATGATTAAGGGGATGGATGTATATTAGTTGGTCCCTAGGCGGGTGGGGGGTGCACCTTATGATTTATTTTAGTTGTATGTTTGTGTTTTATAGTTTTGTATGTAGTTTATAATAACTAAATAAAATTTATTTTTTTAAAAATTAGCAGGTCTATAAATGATCAGAACTTGATGAATTACTTTTCCTTATTTTAGTGACACATCAGCGTCAGCATGATATCAGTAGTCAATATTCTAATTCCCACTCTGAGACCTATTTGCATAGCTAGCTGTCAACACACTTCACACTAGGAACAGGCCAAGACTGCCATGCTTAACAGGCCTGGAAGCAAATGGTTGAAAACTAATGTGGGCATACAGAAGTGAGCAATAACCAGGACTATATATTTATATAACTTTCTACCACTTGGGTGGCATTTTGCTGGTTAATTCTAATAGGCTTAATGGAGTAGCAATTTGGTAGAATTCAATCCAAACTGTACAGCACAGGGGGATTAGGTGATCACAGTGATTTGTCCACAAAACATGATTAACGCATACACACACAGGGGAGATAACAAGGTAAATTCCGACTACTGTGGATACTTCTTATATAACCTTAGGGGAAGATCCTAAAAATGTTCTCTGTGCAAATTCCACAAAAATTTGCCACTATCTTTATTTACTCTGTATTGTTTATGCAGAGAGCTGCATCTTTGGATTGACATGCAATGCTTTATAGAGGATATGTAAAAATTCGACATGATCTGAAGAAACAGGAAAGTGGGATGATGACAAAGTAAAAGCTTCTTCATGTACTCGCACAGGGGAAAGAGTCTTCTTGGTGGTGACCCCATCTGCGGAACTTTCTTCCCAGAGAAGCTCACCTGGCATATACTTTGATGTCCTCTTGGCACTAGGCAAAGACTCCCCCCACCCACGGCTTTTTAATTTGACCCATTTTATCTCTGTTGATAGCATTTATGCTACTCTTTTTAAATTGTGGTTTTAAAAAGCATTCTTCTAATTTTGACTTTGTAAGCCACCCTGGAAACTTGTTGATGGGTGGGCTATAAATCCCTAGAACAAATGAATAAATAAAATTGATACTCAGTAAATTTCAAATATAAGATAGGGAATGACCAGCTTGGCAGTCATGGCTATCATGTCAAGCCATGTAATCAGACATGATATCAGGATCCCTTTCTGCCTCTATAGTACCATCAACAAGTACACAGCCTATTTTTATGTATGTATACTCTGAAGTAAATCTCATTGTGCTCAATGGGATATTTTCAACAACTTGCACAGAATTGCAGCCACAATTTGTAAAATATTTGATTTAAAGACATTTATTTTGGATAAAATAGGTTTTATTCTCAAGCAAAATTCACAGATACAGAAGATGTTTTGAATATCGTTTCCCTGATGGTTTCAAAAGATGACCTAAAGCTGATCTACACAACACATTCAGAAAGAAGAACATGGTTGAGCCTTCCTGGGACCATACCACCAAAGAACACAGGAGGGAACTGTGTCCACTTCAGAATGTCCTTACATGTGGGAAGTTAGTTTCTCAGAGAGATGTCTTCCATATGCTATTTTTCTTTTCTTTTTTTAAATGTATATAGAAATATGTGATTCCCCCACCTGCATTCTGAAGCAGCACGGCTCTACCATGTGCCAATAGGTATATGGACAACTTTTGAGAGTAAGTTAAGTAGGGATGGACATCTATGTCCAGCCTCTACCATTTTCACATATTTTATCCATAATTCCATTCCATTCTGTTTCTATACTGATTTGTAATTAAAAAAAAAATCTTCTCAAAATATTTAAATACATATTTTCTTTCAAAATATATATTCAAATGTATATCATCACTCAACATACATATTTAAATGTATATCTTATGCAGAGAACTGTGTCTCAACATTCAGAGTTGTGTGACATTTGGTAGATTACCAAGTTCCAATCCACTGATTAGTCCGGGAGGTGAGATCAGGACATTTCATATGTCAATTTGCAAAGATCAAATTCCTGGAGCAACCGTAAGATTATGGGAAACCCTCCCCTGCAGAGTGGTAGAGGGTAGGTGCTTATTCAGGATAACTTTAGCTCCATGATTGACACTCTTGTGTAAAACATGAATTATTCTTGACTCACATCATAATTACTTGATAGTTTATTTAAGATGATTTGCAAGAACCTCATGAGCTCATGAGGTACCAAGTGTTTGGGTTTCTCATAGAAATCCGAACAGGGTGAGAAAGATTGCTTCTTTGTAGTATCTCAGAAGACAGCTCTATTCCGCCCTGTATTGCCTGCTGTGAAAATTCTTTCATCAAACAATATCAAACCTGATAAGGTTTGTACCAGAAAATTCTTGCCAACAATTGGGTGAAAGTCAGTGATTTCAAAATTGCCCTCAGGGATGGAGAAGATTAATGAGTCAGACTCCTACAGAGGAGGAACCATCTTCTAATGACAGTATTACTACCCTTGTGTTAAGTACCGTTTCAAGCAGCACACTGGATTGCCCCAATGAAGTCTTTAAACTTGTTGTGAGACCTCCTAATGGGAAAGCAGAGGGAGGACTAAAGAAACCTAAAATAATCATAGATTCCGTCAGATGATGCTCCAGGGATGGAGGGAACTCTTACCTGTATTCTGGAATCAAATGTATTGAGAGTGCTAGCCACTTTAAGAAAAGAAATAATACTGAAACAAAGTGGGAATATTAAAAGGGCTGAGAGGATGATGGGATGAAGCAAACAGCCTGGTACCAACAAACACAGATAAAATGAGAAAGTTCCTTCACAATTTTAGTATGGGTTCTGATAACTCCATTTTACTCGCCCGCTTGAAAGACACCTCTGCCTTGGTTAAAACGTGAATAAATAGGCAGCTAAATTGGAGAAAGGATGGGACATTTGCATTGCATAAATGTGCAAATGCATTACCTGCAGATGGCTTCATCAGCTTGTTAACAAATGCAGCAAGTTGTGATTGACTGTATCCATTCCAAAAAATGCTGTCTTCCTAGCTTATGCTACCTAAGACAGGTTCCTAGCCTAATTCACTCTGTAGGAATGTACAAGTAAAAGATTCAGCCTGGTTTTCCCAACGACAATAAAGTTAAATTCTAAAGTAACATGTTACTCTATGTCTGCTCCACAACTGTTAAATTATTTGTGTACCATGAGTTTATTGCAGCCTTCCCCAATCTGGTGCCTTTCAGATGTGATGGACTACAACTCCCACAATCTTCAGCCAGCATGGCCAATGGGAATTATGGGAGTTGCAGTTCAACACATCTAGAGGGCACCAGGTTGGGGGAAGGCTGGCTTATTGCATATTATTGCACTCAACACAGTACTAAACTTGTTTTGACAAACTCACTTCCTACTGCTCTCTGCTGTGCAGGCCACAACAGGAATTGACATGACCCACTTTGACAAGACCTCTCCCTGGCTGATATTTGAGGCACATATTGCATTTCAGCTTCATTCTGTCCTTCTGATTCTGCTGTTGGATTTCTTGCCTTGCCCTAGCTACTAGCATGAAATTCAGATAGAGCTCTCTACCCCTGACTCAGCAATCAGTTTTGTCACTAGTCTAGTCTATGAAGCAGACCAACAGTACCGCATGCCCCACTGAAGATTCACACTTTACCGTTGATCCTCTTTCACCACAATATTACACGCAGAAAGAACCCCCAAATTGTACTCTAATGTTAGCGCTGTGCCAATTTTTTTGATCTATTTATTTTTGACCATTCATTAGGGGAAGGGGCAAAAAGAAATTGCACCTGGAAATTGCAATGACTGCTTCTTTCTCCTTCACAACCAGAAATGCCTCGCTCAGCTTTCAGGCCCTCAGCACCAGCAGGCAGCAGCACTGGAAAGCCCCAAGGGAGGAAGTCCTGGCTAAGTCCTCTAGGGGGCTTTTCAGAAAGCTGAAGCAACCGGGGAGGCTGCAAGGACAGAGCAGGTTAAAAACTGTAAAATAAAGAGCATGCGCAAATCTCTCAGCCGCCTCCTTACAGTAAAGTAAGTACTAAAGCCCTGCACCCTGAGAAATTTCTCCGAAATTCTCAACATCCCTGCAAAGAGGCAGACAAACTGACTGCCTCTTTCACAGGGAAATGAAGAGGTTGCGAAAGGCCAGGTGGGGTTTCGGCACAGCACTATATATTTGTTGGGAATAAATGAGTAGGCAGTAGATTGTGAAAAGAAAGTAACAGCAGGCAGAGAATAATCACCCCAAACCACAAAGAACTCTATAGACCCTGAATGGTTAACAAAAAGAATGAGAAAAGAAAGGTGTTACAGTACCTTTGAACTTGTGAAAGACAGCCCATAGCTCAGCAATGTCTGTAGCAAAGGTAATGTCTGTGTCAAGCACAATGACTCGTTCAAGGTTGGCAGGAAGAGTCTTTGTCAGAACCAGCTTCATCAGCCCATAAATGCCAGAATAGTGTTTGTTGGGTATCCAGGACACTTCAGACTAATAGACAGAAAGGACAGGGAAGAGAGAAGGAAGGAGGGAGGGAAAAGACAAGCTTTATTGGAGACATTATTTCTCATAAATAAGAGGTTTCCCAAGTGCCCCCCCCCACCTCACCAAATGCTAATCCTTGAAATTAAAAGAGGTATTGTGCAGGAGGAGCAATGCACAACACACCCTTGACCAATGAAGGACTGATGGCAGAAATGTTGGGAGGCCAAGGTATTTATTTCAAAAGGTAATGCCGCCCACCACACACTCCAAAAGCCTCTGAAATATCTAGAACAGCACCAAAGTAGAATTGCACAAAAGCAGAACCACAATCTCATTAATACGAGTGCATTAATACGAGTGCAAGCCCGAGTGCAAAGTGAAAGGGAGAAACGTGCTAAGCGAAAAGCACGTCAAATGAATCCTTTACAGGACCATCTTCCATCTGGTAACCTGTGTCCTCACTGTGGGAAGCTGTGTGGATCTAGAATTGGCCTCCACAGTCACTTACGGACCCATCGCTAGAGTCTACACAATTTTCTTTAGAATTTTCCGCCTTTTAAAATCTCCTTTTTGTAATATTTTTTTTTAAATCCTGGAAGACAATCTTACTCGGTCACGAGTGATCGCCTGACTGACTGACTAATACGAGTCAAAGGAAAATATATGCATGTGATCCCTTCTACTCTGTAAGTCATGCAACTTTCTCCCACCTCAATCCTTGGAAATCAAAGCCAAATTAAAAAGTTACCACCATAGTGTAACTGACACTGACATGATCAGAGAGCTCCACCTGCCTCTGGCAAAATCTGGATCAGCTTTCCCCATGGGTCAGTCCAACTGCAAGTTCCCATGCCTGTACCTCACAGTTTTCAGCAACATCTTTTCAGTCATAGCCCTGTCTTTGTAGAATTTCCTATTCAGAGAATGTACGTCTGGCCCTTCTTTAGCTGTTTTTAAACAGGCTTTAAGAGACTTTTTTGTTCCAATCCACTGCTAAATAATGCTGTTGGGCTAGATTTTTAAACTGCCACTGTTTATATTATGTATCCTGTGGATTGTTGGTCTGGGTCTGAGCTCTTTTATGCTGTGTTTTAGTATTACTATGCTGTGTGTGTTTCATATTTTCAAATTGTCTTTATGTTATCTCTAGGAGCAGCCTTAAGATGGCTTTTCTACCTTGAAAGGTAGCATTAAAATATTGAAATAAAACATAAAATAAATGAACATCTAAATGTGAGTGACAAGACTTGTTGACTAAAGGGTAGATGTGGAATATGAGAAGACAGGAACATCAGAAGAGATAAGCCTCCAAGGGCAGTTACTGTTTTTGTAAAAATAAGGAGGCATTTCTGCTGGATTAGTCCACAAAGCTAAGAGCTAGAAGCTGGTAGACTGGAACCACTGCAGGTTTCTCTTGCCCCCTTCACAGGGCTGTATGGTTGCTGGGTGAACTTAAGGGGCTCCAATAATAGCTGGCTGAGAGCATGGAAGGCAGGGCACAGAAGGTAGAATGGCAAGGGAGAGAAAGGTGCTAATGAGAATTCAGCTGTACACTCTTCTCAACGCTGGCTCCAGTCATAATTGAAGTGCTTTTCCCATTCTAGCTTCAAACATGCAATATGACCTAGTCCCATCCCCGCCCTCATCACTTATACCTATGAGTCTGGAAAGCTATCTAAAAGTCAAGCTGATTTTACGGTCTGAAACACAACTGAATTCCTAAAAGCAAGAAAAGAAAATAAGTTCTTTGAACTGAAGCACTCCATCTACCCTTGCCAGATACAAACTGACTTTCTAGCCTTGTAGTGTGCTGAATTATTATCACAAGAGTGGTGTGCTTGTAGACCCTTGAAAATTAAATACACCATTAAACCAAAGTCATAATTCCATTATAGTCTGCCCTGGAATTTGCACTAAAGGAAAACCAACTGGGTTTAGATGTTTATTCTGGGGAGAAAGAATAAATGCTTTCCATTGCAATTATTTTTGGTGATGCTGTTGAAACCCAAAGGGTTTTAAATTGGGGGGAAATACTGGTCCTAGAATAAAAATTGAAAAGGGAAGGAGGTCATTTCTTTGGGAGAAGGCTAAAAAAAGACAAGCATGATCATATTTTAGCAAATTTCTATTACTCTTAAAGAGCAAACCTATGGATCCTAGATGGCGTCTGAAGGGCCATAAGATGCTGGTGATTTCCCTCCAGAGGGGGGAATCTGAGCAGTGATTCACCACCCTCTGACCCTCCAGCCTCCGCAGAAAGCTATGTGGTTGCTCCTCTCTTGATAGGAGTTGCAAACTCAGGAGAGGATGGGAAGAAGGAAAGTGTGTGTGCCGGTGGGCCTGTAGGACTGTGCTGTTAAGTACATTATTCAGTCATGCCTTGGATTGAGAGCATAATTCGTTCTGGAAACGTGCTTGTAATCCAAAACACTCTTATATCAAAACGAAATCCCCCCCCCAAAAAAATTTGTACAGAGATTTTTAATTTAAGCTGTACTACAGTACTTGTATTGCAAGACGTCGCTTGTATATCAAGTAAAAAAATATATTAAATAAATATTTAAAAATTTGCTTGTCTTGCAAAACGCTCTCAAACCAAGTTACTTGCAATCCAAGGTATTACTGTAGATAGACATTCATAATCATATAAACCGGGGCCGTTCAAATAAAGTTTAAGCAATGCTGGAGTGACAAACTCCAATTTTGACACATCCTACAAGTGAACCTTGAGATGTAACCCCGTGAATTATACTCTGGAGAACATATCTAAGGTCAAGAACAGAGACATCAATCTTTCTAAATTGCAGCATGTGCCAAGTAGACATACATGGCTATTGGATTTATTTCATTTATATATTTCCAGCTAGAATATCCAATCTTTTCAACATCTCTACCCTTGGTCATTAAAATTTACCACTGGTGTTCAAAGTTTATTTAGACAAAAGGGTTAGGAAAATGCTAAGAATCGCTGACTATAAGAATATTACTTTGTACTCTTAACAAGGCTTGCCTTTCATTTGTATTATATTTTAGGTCCAGGGATAGAACTTCATTGCACTATGACTACCCTCTCCTTCAAGAACAAGGATATAGCAGCAGACCTCCCCAATACAGCCTTAGGGAGCCAGTCAGAACACATAATCATACAGTTTTAAAAAATAAGCATTCAAAATGAAAGACACATGAGTTTTGCAAAACAAAGTGGAAAATGGCCTGAGATTCATATATTTGAAGGGATCTCAGTCCAACTTTCATCTATGTGCATTGCACCTCTCTTTGCACAATCAACTATACCCCCTTGCAGCAGCAAGATGTTTATATGTTTGATGAACGTGCCACAAAAGAAGTTTGCTATTTGGTGTGATTGCTAAACTGGAGCTTCCAGTTTCAGAGGTGTTATTCCATGAGGAACATCTGTTCTTGGCATTTGGGAATTTAGCTATGTTCCCTAACTGTACAGTTTAATAATTTTGCCATGGCCCCTTAGGGGCAAAGAGGTTGCTTTAATTTAGTTTCACTTTCATTTGTTTGTTAGTAGATGTTAGTTAGGATATTTATAGCTATATCTCCTTGCCCCCATTTTTACACAAGAGAAGGCACAGGGCCCCTAATCTGGATCTTAAAAGCCCTCCTTCCCCGCACACTAGGGTCCTGATCCAGATCAGCCCCCTGCACCTATTCTAGAGTAAAATGCAGAATAAAAATGGCATAGCTGCTAGATATAGAGTTAATGTCTGTTTTGACCCTTAAAAAAGTCCTCAATCCCTCTCCTACTGGGTGTTTGAGGAATTAGTACAGGAGACAGTCTGCTTCTGAATGACAATTTTGGGGGGCACACAGGAAGAGCAGATTGTTGCCTTCATGCCTTGCTTTTGCCCTTTCTGAATACTTCAGGCAGGCCAATGCAGGAAATAGGATTTGGACCAGATGAACTCTGGGTCCGATCCAGTAAGGCTGTTCTTATGGAATTGAATACTGTCATTTACAAATGAGTAATTGTAACTGAAAAAAAAAATGGCAAGAGGAAATCTCAGGAAGTCTAGCAGAAATGCAAGCCACTGAATATTGCCAGCATTAGTTACTCCAGCAGAAGTGATGTGATGAGCAAAACCCAACCAAAAAGTATTAATGAGCAAATCAGACAATGCACATACACACAAAGACTTGTTTAAATAATGAGCCCTTGAAAACTCTCTTTAGTTCATCCTTATCTTTAGCATAACAATGCAGTATTTGGCTAGTTGGAAAGAAATTTAAGGCTTGTTCTTAGAAGTTTCTACTTTTTACAGAACTGGAAAATAATTTATCTCAACATAAATGAGAACAAAAGCAATGTGATTTAGTATTAGAGAATTAATTGTACCCAAGCATGCAGTCAAGGAAACAAGCACTGGCGAAAGCTGTAAACGAATAAGAAAAGTGCTTCTAGTTTCAGGACACCCAATGTTCAGGCAGCTAAATGCTTCTCTCATAAACCTTCCTAGTTCTCTGAACTATTTCCCCCCCGACAGTTTAGATTAACCTACAGATATCTATATCCTAAAACCAAATCAATCCTTTAGGACAGGGCCTCCGAACCTTTTTGGGTCATTGGGCACATTTGGAATTATGAGAGAATGTTGTGGGTGCATGCTCACAAAATGGCCACCATGGGGGTGGGGCTTTCCCATTCATAAAATGGCTGCCATGGAGAGTATGGCCGATCACACAACAGTCATTTCCCTGAAGGCAAACTGTTGAGTCTAAAAGAAAAGTAACTTGCCCAAGAACCTAAATACAAAGCAGAAGTAGGGTCTGAGCTCCAAAACACAAAACCACACTTTTGAACCCAAATAAAGATGGCATTAGAGGGTAGAATGTCACTTTGCAACATGCCAACCTCCCAATTAAAATAAATAATAAAAACATTAAGAAATAAAATAAAAATCAGAAAGGGCAGGAAGCCTGTTGGGCACCAAGAGAGTGTCCATGGGCATACTGGTGACCCCAGCTTTAGGGTAACAGAACAGACAGTTCCTATCACCCAAAGTCTGATCTGAGTCCATTATTCAAATTTATAGGTTTGAACTGCTATGAAATAAGAGAGTGAACATAAGAGAATCAATTTCTAATGGGTTGAATACTAGTGTGTACCAAATCTTCTAGGGGAAGTTCTATGTAACCTTTGGGAATCCACTGGACTTCTGTGCTTGAATTTGGCTTATTTAAATTTTTATACTGAAACAAAAACTAAAGGAAAAACTGCACCAAATTGGGGATCTAAATGAGTCAGCATAGCATTCTCTTAATTTTTTCATATTGCAACACAACCTAGTTGAAGCCAAAATTTAAACTAGATATGTTATTTGGCTTTGCACTGTTTTTTTTTTTTGTTTTGTTTTTTTTAACAAATAGCCAGTGTGGGCCTGTGGTGGGATGTATTCCTTTGCCCTCACTGCAGTCCCAGTCTGAATCAGGGCCCCTGCACCTGTTGGAATATGGAGTTCTCATATTCAGGTTTGCCTTCGGGCAAAGAAGCAACAGAACCAACAGAACTGGCAGACATGATCAAGGTCATGCCTGAGCTAAATGTCACCTTTGGCCCAGTGTAGTGGGTGTACAGTTTTTTCTGTCTTCAGGGAATCTGGAGCAGGGGTCATGATAGATTGCTTTCAGCTGGGATGACATCATGCTATGGGTGCAGCTGGCATTGCATCATCTATGCATGTGACTGTACAGAATTGTATAAAAGGTGTGCAAAGTCTTTGTGTTCTTGTTGGGGGAATAAGGAGTTAATTGGATTAGGAGTTATTGATTAGAAAGCATTCTGTAAGTAAAGAGATAGTTTATGTATTCTAGACTGTATCTGTTTTTGTCTTACATACTGTTCTCTTTCACTATTGTACAATAGCACTCTGTGTATGTTCTGTTCATATTTTGCAAGTCTTAGTTTAGTAAACTAAGTGTTTAAAGAAACAGACTTGTTGTTTTGCTTTTTACCTACTGGCCTAGCACTCCCTTCTCACGCCACAATCTCTCTCCGCTGAAACTTCTGTAGCTGTTGGGACAAGGTTGTTTAACTTTGTTTTCCCCCCGGCGGCTCAGATTTCCAACAGCACCTGCTATTCTTAATGGAACAATTGTTGCCACTGGCACCAAGTAGAGTTTCCCTCCCATTGGGAATAGGAGCACAAGGATGCCCAGTTCAGATTGGGACCACAGCAGGTGCAAAGGGTTAAAGGCCCTTGCCCTCACCAGCATGTTCCTGAGCTGGCTTGCCCCTCTCACCTGCATTTGTTAAAAAATGAACAAAAAACAACTAACCATGCAAGGAAAAACAACAAGAATAATGTCATGTTTAGTTTAGTCCTGAATTCAACTGTGTGAGAGTCATCTGTAACCTACTATTTCTGACCTTAATGGGACACTGTGATAGATAAAACTCCTTCTTAAAAAATGTAATTCATTGAGATAAGAACAAATAGATCCTTATAATAATCACACTCCCACTAGGGGTTTGTGTGTCTTCCTTGTGAAACTCACTGGGTGACTTTGGGACAGTCACTGACTCTCAGCCTAACCTACCTCACAGGGTTGTTGTGAGGATAAAATGGAGAGGAGGAGGAGGATTATGTAAGCCGCCTTGGGTTCCTTACAGGAAAAAAGGCGGGGTATAAATATATAATAAATAAAAAATAAAAAACAACAAGTATTTCTTAAAATAGAGGGAATAATTAACCATCCCCTTGCCACAAGTATTATTATTATTATTTATTTCATTTCTGTACCGCCCAATAGTGGTTGACAACAATTCAAACAATACAAATTACAAGTACAATAAAAACAACATAAAAATTTCAATACAAATTTTAAAACAAATTTTAAAGCAATTTAAACAACTAAAACAAATTCAATATAAGTGGACCTATTAGGAGAAAAAACAGCTGACATAAGCCCCCCATATGCCATTAAGAGCCATTAGATGCTGTTTGATGCCTTGGCATAGAGGGCAGTCTTAACCTGGTGCAGAAAGGATAACAGATTTGGCACCAGGCAGGCCTCAGTGGGGAGATCATTCCATAATTGGAAGGGCACCAGTGAGAAGGCCCTCTTCCTTGTTGTCACTTGTCACCATCCGAGCCTCCCTCGGAGGTGGTTCTCAGAGGAAGGCCTCAGATGTATTGAGTCATTTGGATGGATTCAGGGTCAAACTAAATGTTCAGGTAATCACACATAATGGAGACTTTTCCGTATTCTTTGAACTACCCCACCCCGCCCGGTGTGCGTAGGCAGGTGTGGATTTAGGGAAAAAACCTGGTGGGGTGGAAGGTTTAACTCCCCCTCCGAGTGCCATGGTCCCAATCTGAATCGGAACTGTGTGCGTTTACATGAAGGTAAGGAAAACTATCACACGTGTTTCCCTGAATGTTTAGTTTGGCCCATAGACAGGATTCTAAGGACTAAAAAAGAAAACTGTAAGTTTGGTTCAGCGTGACCCATCTGGTAGATTCCTCTTATAGATACTAGTATATCATTGAGTAGACTACTCTCTTCTTGTACTAACTGTACTAATTGTAGAAACTATTATCACATGAACTACAATACATTATGTAAATATATATGCTATACAAAATGGGTAAGTGTGATTTAACATTATAATCATATACATGCTGGAGGAATTGTTTACATATTACACAGTCCTGATTCGGTATCTTTATTCTTCTCTGATTGCAGTAATTTCTAGGCATATTGGTATTTTAAGATCATGTATGTGAACCCATTTATCATTGAAGATTTTATCCTTGAATGAATATACTTCTGGGGTACTTTTTGCTGATTAAGTTTATATACCATTCCCCAGTTTATTTAGTGGAAAGATAATATCGCATGACAACACCACCTGCTGTGAAGGATCCATGTACAAAGCAGAATAAATAGCAAAAATGATACCTGTCCTGAATTAGAAGAGTCACCTTCAAACAGCCACTAATTCCTCTGCTCTCAGGCTATTACCCATGGCAATATGTCAATGCATGGCTCAGAGTCTCTTCTGATAGTTCTTTTAGGTATGTCAATCACTATTGTGAAACCAGTGCTTTTTTCAGAGGTTCACCTTGAACTTATTAAGGGAATTCTCTAGGCCAACTGGCCCCTTGGAGTATATTCATACTGTTGTAGAGTCTAAGTCAGCAGTGAATTTCCAAGCCACCCCAATTCCAATTCTTTTTAATAACACAAATGGGAATCAAACAAGTCACCACCATTTCCCCTATTTTATGTAAGGCACCAGTCTGCTTGAACTGCGGGATCTAGCAGTAGGACCTAGCCATTTTGCTCTCTGCACCAGGGCAACTCATGGGTGGAAAGAACTGCTGGATCGATCCTTGCTGCTCTGCAGCGCCATGCTGCTATTAGCTAGAGGTGTAGTGCTGGATTAGGAGACCTGGGCAGCTAAAAGATGCACTGCAGATTTTACATAACTGCTGCTTCAGGCTTAGCTCCCAACCTCAGAAATTAATCAGAGAGCAGTTGCTTTATAGACTTTTGTACCCTCCCCTCACATGAAGCTCTGCTGAACCCTACCTGAAGCTTTGATCTATTGAATTGCTGGCTCACCCGCCTCCCAGCCATACCTACCTGGGCACAAGTCCTGATAACTTACTTTCACAGAGCCACCAGCCTAGAACCAATTGGAAACCAACCTATATTACCTATTACAGAAACAGTGGAAGTCAATTGTGATGGGAGACAAAAGAAATTACAATTCCCATGCATCCCAGCAGCAATGGATATTCCTGAGTATGGTCAAGAACATCCGAGTCTTAGGAACAAGGCCTACAAAGTCTGTGAACACTGGTATCCTTTAGGTGTCAGGGGAAAACACTTTTATTCACCGAAGCCTTTCAACATAATTTACTGATTTAATTGAGCATGTTTTAGTTTTTAGCGTTTTACTTCCTGTTTTCTTTATTCTTGTTGTATTTGTTTTATGCTTTAATTCCCCCTGAAATCTGACGATAAATATTATTTATTTTTTTATTTAATGTATTTTTAAAATATTATTTAAATATTTCTGTTGTGGCACCCTGTCTTTGGGATTCTCTAACCCCCTGCAGAGTGCCACCCTTGATAGTGTTTCAATGTCTGTTGAAAAAGCATCTGTTTACCCAAGCATTGGCTGATCGTTGTATGTAGCTTAGATTTTCTGTGTGTTTTTATGTTGTGTTAATGAATTTTGTACACCTCCCTGTGGTTTGATAATGAAGGGCAGTATATCAATGTTTTAAATACATTTAAATAAATAAATCAATTAAAAGGTGGTATTAAAATATTACAGATACAGTAATGCCTTGGATTGCAAGTGACTTGGTTTGAAAGCGTTTTGCAAGACAAGTACTGTAGTACGGCTTAAATTAAAAATCTCTACAAATTTTTTTGGGGGGGATTTCGTTTTGATATAAGAGTGTTTTGGATTACAAGCACGTTTCCGGAACGAATTATGCTCTCAATCCAAGGCATGACTGTAAATAGAATTATAACACTCTAACCCCTTTGGGCATGTGGCCAACACCCTTTAACCAGAGCGCATATAGGTTGAGCTCATCCTCCTTTTACATTCCCCCTACTGCATCTTTCTTAACAGGAAATAGAGTCTCACTCTGGTTGAGTTAATACAGCACGATAAGGCTGCTAGGGATGTACAGACTTTGTTAAATCTGTTCTGTTTGCTAAATCTGTTCATGGATTGTCAGGCGCCTTTCATTCTGTTGTCCGCTCATTGACAGAATCGGATTTTGTGCAAATGTGTTTGTACATATTTGCAAATATTCGCACTTGCTCAAATTCACACTTCCGAAAATGCGCAAATCCCCCCCATGTGCATTTTCATGCTTTACGGGGGGGAAATGTGCATTTTCTGTTGGCGTTCCCCCCTCCGCATTTTTCTATGACTAAATTTGAGTAAAATTATGGAAAGTAAAAAAACTGCTCCGCAAGTCTGTGGAATCTGTGTGACTTGGGGAAAGCCAGTCCACGGCAGAATCTGTGGGTCAGATTCATAGAAATCTGAACTAATTTGAATCGTTGGCAGATTCCTCCAACTTCCCTACAATAAGCCTCCGAGAAAACAAACCATGGTGGCATGTTTAGTCCATTGCTAACCTGCACTGCTGCCATCAGATGATCAGGCGCTCCTTGGTTTGCCATGGTTTGTTTCCCTCTTGGTCCTCCTTGGTGCTCCTGGCACATACCTCAATGTCCTTTGTGGCACAACTTTTTAAAAGAGTAAAACTTTGTTAAATTTGTTCTGTCTCGATTTTGCAGATTGTCAGGTGTCTTTCTATTTTTAATTTTCTGGAATTGCACGCAAATTTAGTGGGGCAGCGGGGGGGGGGCAGAGGCTTAAACTATGCATCCCCCCCCAGGCTAAAGCATGAAAATGTGGATTTGGGGGCATTTGCATTTTTACCTTTCCCCCCACTTGATTTGCACACATTCGCATTAACGAAAGTGCATTTGCTTAAAGCGAATGTACACAAATACAAATTAGTTAATCCGAATGTGTGCAAATCTCCCCAAAAGTGGGGAAAAAGACTAAAAGCACAAATGCCCCTAACATTCACATTTCCACACTTCAGCCTATGAGGAGAAATGCATATTTTTGGTCGCTGTCCCTTCCAACTAAATTTGTGTACAATTCCAGAAAGTAAAAGAACAGTCCACAAATTAGGAAATTTGCACAAATTTCACGGTCAATCGCTGCTCGATTTGCACAATTCTCCTTTTCATGCAGAATGACCAGCTCCTGCAAACGCAAATGGGAATTGGGCACACAGGTGTTGCTAGCCTGACATATGGCTAGTGAGATCACAAGGCAGCAAGCAGAGTGGTTGGATTTTCTGCCACTCTTGCCAACCAACTCTGGTCTTTTGGCACAAGCCACGCCCAAGCCAACATGCTGGGTTCGCATGTCATGACAAGCCACCCTGACAACAAGCCACCCTGAATAACTTAACAATAAGCCATGATGTTCTCAGGGTGACTTGTGTGTGGTCACGACAAGCCACTCTAAAACTAACAAGGTTGAGAACCCACTGTGGATTGTCATGTTGTGTGAACCAGGTCAATGTGTATATATAAATCTAGGCACTAAAAAGGAATTACAAATATGAAGGTACCAAGCAGTAGTAGGTAGTTAAGAAACATCATGACCAAAATGTATTGGGGTTGCCTCTGCACTATTTTGACTGAAAGAAGGAAGCTATTTGCTCTCCTTGGTACATCAGATAAAACATACATGTTTTACAGTGTCTCTTTATTAGTGCATTTTGTTTCTTGTGCAGACAACAGATCACTTTGACACAAACATCAAAACAAGCAATGGCCCGGTTACATAGATTTTTTTTATGAAGTATTAACCCCACAATATCTAGCATATTCTGAAAACCCAGCAGTGGTAGCAATTAGAGGAGAGTAGGAAATACCTTAACAGGAGAATTTGTATCTTTTATAATTGCATTTTCACTTTTTATGCTATGGGAAGCATCCAACTGTGCCCCCGCACTAGCAATAATGATGTTGCACTAACCCAGCAGTTGCACAATGTAAATAGTGCTTCCTAGGGCAATGGGAAAAAGCAGTATTTGCTGCCAAAATCCAGAAGAAAATTTCTGCTTTTTCCCATTGCCCTAGCAAGAGCTAGTTACATTGTGCAAGTGTTAGTTTGCACTAGCACGATGTCATTAGTGCTAGTGCTGGGGCATGGTTGAATATTACCCATTATTTTATTTGTTGAAGATTGCTATAAAATCTGTTAAGTTTTACATAAAATATGTAAAATACTCAACAGCTTAACTAGGATGCTTGATTTTTGCTAAAACATAAAATCTATTTTAGCAGCTGAATTATGTTTATTTAACTAATTTAACCACAAGAAGCAAAAGCTGCAATCCTTCCTGAACAGTATTCCCCAAAACAGTTGAAATGATAGACATCAGGCTTTAGGACTATGGTGCTAGACTAGAGTCCTTCATCAATTACTAAATTCTTAGCATAAATAAAATATGATCTGTAAACTGGTTGCTTTAACCAATGAATATAGAACCATACTGAAATCACGTGGATTTTTTTTTAACCAACATGCCATCTAAATATGCTAATGAAAGAACTTTGAAACAAGCAAAGCCCACAGCTTTAGGAACAGCAATGCAGGAAAAACACAAGACAGATTATTATGCGAACATGGCGTTAATGAGGCTGTCCCTTCTGTTTGATGGAGGCTGCAGAAAAACAAGAACTGATAAAGAAAACTAAAGTTATAGAAACTTCTAGCCAGTGTGGAAAGAAGAGTATGTCAACAATCCACCTCTACGGGCCAAATGTAGAAAAAAAAAGTGAGGTGCTAAGGTACGCCCCATTTACAAAAGATTTTTCAAGACCCATGACACACAGGACTCACATTTAATTTTCCGCTTTGTTTAAAGAAATTTGAACCTTTAATGTATAAAGAGCCAGACAGAACTTCAAGTCTAAAATTTATGTGTCCATCAAATGCATCTCTAGGGATGTGTGAGGAATCTGACGGGTGTGTGAAAATCCAACAGATTTTCACAGTTCAGCCACCAGCAGGAACGGTGCAGGGCTGTTTGGCGCCCTAGGCCAAATTATATTTAGCGCCCCCCTCGTGCTGTGCGGGGGGGCTCCGGAGCAAAGCACCCCTGCTCTGTAACCCCCCCGCGCCGCCGCCGCCACCACCACCTACCTTCCCCCCGCCCCCGCTGCTGGCTGCTGCCGCCGCCTCCTCCTCCGACGCGATGGGACCCCCGCGCTTTACGACGGGAAGGTAGGTAGGTGGTTGGCACGCGTGCGCGTGCGCGCGCGGGGAGGTGCAGCAGCGGCGGCAGAAGCAGCGGCCGGCAAGCGGGCGGGCCGGCAAGCGGGCGGGCCGGCAAGCGGGCGGGGAGGCGCGGCGGAGGCGGCAGGCAGGGCAGGAGCACGCCGGAGGCGAGCAAGGGGCGCAGAAACTCTGCGCCCTCTTCCGCCACGCGCCCTAGGCAGCCGCCTGGGTCTGCCTACTGGTAGCGCCGGCCCTGGCCCCCAGATTCTAGTTCAGCCCCCAGATTCCAGACTCAGCGCTGGCACTGAGTCGCTATGATGCGAGTCAAGTCAGCTTGCAGACTTCTGTCTGTAAGATGGGCTGCAGTTTGTGCATTTTTAAAAAAAAACCACTAAGGAAATTTGCACAAATGGCTCTATTTTGTGCAATTTGTGTAACTCTATGCAAACTGCATATAATTGCAGTATTTTGCATGTTTTGCATAAATTAACACTGAAGAAGCAGGTAGATCTGTCTAACGCCATTTGCGTAAAGTGGCCAATTTTACGCAAATCACACTAGATCCACGTGCTTTTTGGGTGCTGATTTGTGTAAAACATGCAAAATACCATGATTCACTCCATTTGCATAAAGTTACACAAATTGCATACAGTTATGCAAATAGCGCCATTTGCACAAATTTCCTTAGTGCTTTTTTAAAAAAATGCTCAAACCTCAGCCTGTCTTAGAGGCAGATGTCCATGGAACCCCCCCTCCCCAACTCGGCCCACTTCCCATCATCGAATGGGAAGCAGGCAGGATGTCCATTAAGCTCAAATGAACTGGACTTCCCAGTGTCATCACATCCCTACGATAGTTGTAGTTCAAAGGACTTCAGTGCCCCTAGACCTCATAATGTAGAGGACTATGGAAGCCAGTAAAGGTCACAAAGGTTACAAGTATGGGTGAGACCTTGCAGAAATAAATAAATAAATAAATAAAAGTAGTAGTAGTAGTAGTAGTAGTAGTAATAATAATAATAATAATAATAATAATAATAATAATAATGGCTTTCCCCAGAATGTTTCCTATGGTTCAATAGACAGAGTAGGAAAATGATGACAAGTGAAATATACAAGTGGGACATGGCTCAGTATGAGTTACTTTGTAGGAGCATAAAACAGTAAAGCTTTATTTATCTTCTTGGGGCTCCATGCTAATATTTTCAAGGGTCCAGATTTCTGAGAAGATTCAGTACAGCATAGTAA
Source organism: Shinisaurus crocodilurus (assembly GCA_021292165.1). Taxonomy (NCBI): domain Eukaryota; kingdom Metazoa; phylum Chordata; class Lepidosauria; order Squamata; family Shinisauridae; genus Shinisaurus; species Shinisaurus crocodilurus. The sequence continues at coordinate 260,004,577 of CM037879.1, read as the reverse complement.
AGCCTCTCTAGGCCTTCAGTAGCCTATTTTGAACCTGATCTCACACAACTTCATCCCTTCACTTCTAATATAACTGCATTTACATAAACTTGGCTATACATAAAACAAATAAAAAATAACCCTCCCACCCCAGACTAGGCTTGAAAAACAAGCAGTAACACAATTACTGAGAGAAGTGCTACTGACAAACACAGAAGAATGCCAAAGTCAAGTGTACATGCTAATCATGTTCCTGTCAGATTTCTCTTGCTACAGTGCCTGTTTTGGGAATAAGAGATGCAGATTCAGCAAGTGAAGCCTTCAGCCTGTCCTGTTCTTCTATTTCAGGGAAAGAAAGAGTACCCAAGCAAGCCTTTAAAGCATGGCACTCAGTCTTTCCACCTGCTAACCAGATGAAGGTAGGGACTAGAATTCTATTCCTCTACCCAAAAAATCCTAGCAGATTTCCCCACCCCTCCCCCACAAAAAAGGATGCTGTAGAACCTATTTTCACTTTTCAGAATCAAAACTGTTTTCCTGGAAAAGATCTGAGAGACTTTCCATATGCTCCACTAGTTCTTTATGCTGGCCTACGAGCTTTCTCCTACAGCTATGTAATAATGTATATGTCTTTTAAGCTCCCAAGGACCATTTGTGTACAAGAAGGTCCCTTTAACTGGGGGAATATCTGATGACATCACTTGATGTATTTTATAGAGAAGGATACAGAAAGTAGAGGAACTAGAGGATCGGCTATCCTTGACCTTATTCTAACCAACAGAGACGAGTTAGTGGATAAAGTGGCAGTTTCGGGAACTCTGGGGGAAAGTGACCATGTTATACTTGAGTTCTTGATTCTAAAGGAAGCAAAAGCTGAGTGTGTGTAGCCAAACGCGTACCCTGGATTTTAGGAAAGCCAATTCTAACAAACTCAGAACAATGATAAGTAAGGTTCCATGGCAAGTGACTCTAATGAGAAAAGGAGCCCAGGATGGGTGGGAGTTTTTAAAAAAGGAAATTTTAAAGGCACAATTGCAAACAATTCCCACAAGGAAAAAAAGCAGAGGGCAACAGAAGAAGCCAATGTGGCTTCACAATAAACTCAAAGATGACCTGAAAACAAAAAAGGACACGTATAGGAAGTGGAAGGAAGGACAGGCTAAAAGGGAAGAGTACAGGCAGGTAGCACAGAACTGCAGGAATAGTGTCAGGAAGGCTAAAGCTGAGAATGAGCTAAGGTTAGCGAGGGATGCTAAAAACAACAAGAAAGCTTTCTTCAGTTACATGCATAGTAAAAGACAGAGGAAAGAAATGGTGGTTCAACTATGCAATGAGGATGGCAAATTGATAACAGAAGACAAAGAAAAGGCAGAAGTGTTCAATTCCTACTTCGGCTCGGTCTTCTCCCAAAAGAGGGTCTATGACCCCCCTGGCAAACCTGAAGTGCAGACTGAAGGGGCAGGATTGCAGCTTGAGATTGATAGGCAAATGGTCAAGGAGCACCTGATTGCTCTGAACGAGTTTAAATCTCCAGGGCCTGACGAACTGCATCCTCGAGTAATAAAGGAACTGGCAGAAGAACTCTCAGAACCACTGTCTATTATCTTTGAGAAATCATGGAGGACAGGTGAAGTGCCAGATGACTGGAGGAGGGCAAATGTTGTTCCCATCTTCAAAAAGGGCAAAAGGAGGAACCTGGGAACTATAGGCCAGTTAGTCTGACATCAATCCCTGCGAAAATTTTGGGGCAGATTATAAAAGTCAGTCTGCAAGCACCTTGAAAGCAATGCAGTGATTACTACAAACCAGCATGGATTTGTCAAGAACAAATCCTGCCAGACTAATCTGATCTCATTTTTTGATTGGGTAACCTCCCTTGTGGACTGTGGGAATACTGTGGACATTATATATCTGGACTTCAGCAAAGCTTTCGACAAAGTGCCTCATGATATCCTGATTAGCAAGCTAGCTAAAAGTGGGCTAGATGGAACAACTATCAGGTGGATCCACAATTGGGTACAGAATCGGACTCAAAGGGTGCTTATCAATGGTTCCTTCTCAAACTGGGGAGAGGTAACGAGCGGGGTACCACAGGGCTCGGTCCTGGGCCCAGTGCTCTTCAACATTTTTATTAATGACTTGGATGAGGAGGTGCAGGGAATGCTTATCAAATTTGCAGATGACACGAAGTTGGGTGGAACAGCTAATACTCTGGAAGACAGAAACAAAATTCAAAGTGATCTCGATAGGCTGGAGCGCTGTGCCGAAAACAACAGAATGAAATTTAATAGGGATAAATGCCAAGTGCTGCACCTAGGGAAAGGAAACCAAATGCAGAGTTACAGAATAGGGGACACTTGGCTCAACAATAGTACAAGTGAGAAGGATCTTGGAATTGTGGTAGATCACAAACTGAAGATGAGCCAGCAATGCGATGTGGCTGCAAAGAAGGCAAATGCAATTTTGGGCTGCATTAATAGAAGTATAGCTTCCAAATCGCGGGAAGTGATAATTCCCCTTTACTCGGCACTGGTTAGGCCTCATCTTGAGTACTGCATCCAGTTCTGGGCACCACACTTTAAGAAGGACGTAGACAAACTGGAGAGGGTTCAGAGAAGGGCAACAAGGATGATAAAGGGACTGGAAACAAGGCCTTATGAAGAGAGACTGAAAGAACTGGGCATGTTTAGCCTTCAGAAGAGGAGACTGAGGGGAGATATGATAGCACTCTTCCAGTACTTAAAGGGTTGTCATACAGAGGAGGGCCAGGATCTCTTCTCGATCATCCCAGTTTGCAGGACACGGAATAATGGGCTCAAATTACAGGAAGCCAGATTCCAGCTGGACATCAGGAAAAATTTCCAGACTGTTAGAGCAATAAGACAATGGAACCAACTACATAGGGAGGTGGTGGGCTCTCCCACTCTGGAGGCATTCAAGGTGCAGCTGGACAGTCATCTGTTGGGGATGCTTTGACCTGGATTCCTGCATTGAGCCTTGTAGGCCCCTTCCAACTCTACTTTTCTATGATTCTATTATTTAGATAACCTAACTGGAGTGTTGGTGGTAACCAAAAGAAGGCATGCACAAGGCACTGGGGGGAAAGTACTGTACTTTTCTGGAGTTCTTTACAATGTGCTTGTGATTTCACCAGCCTGAATAATGTTGGTAAATCTGCAAGCTGAGCCTCTTCACTTTCCACCCGTTACTCCAAATAATTTAAGAATAACTTACCATTGCACCAGAGAAAGTGAATCGGATATAGAAATTTAATTCACCCTCCAGTGAATACAAGAAACTGCAATGAAACCTCTCCTGATTGTTAAGGGTCAACAGAGAGGTGCATTCTGGGATAATTTCCAGACTGTAGAAATGTAGCCAAACACACAATTGCTCACTATCATTTAATATTTATAAAGTACCTACTACATTATGCTACCGTTATAATATAATGAGTTGTTGGTTAAGGCTCAACAATAGACTGACAGTCTAGGAAAAGGCAAATCTGGCAATTTTGGTTTCGGTCAGTTTCTCATTTTACTGACCATAAATTTCTTTCAGCCTGTTTCAGTATCAGTTTGTGAAGTTGGCCACACACACACTGCACAAAAATTTGAATGCATTTTCATGGTTATTTCTCCTAATACAGTAATACCTTGGATTGTAAGTAACTTGGTTTGAGAGCGTTTTGCAAGACAAGCAAATTTTTAAATATTTATTTATTTATTTTTGACTTGATATACAAGCGACGTCTTGCAATACAAGTACTGTAGCATGGCTTAAATTAAAAAATCTCTGTACAAATTTTTTTGGGGGGATTTCGTTTTGATATAAGAGTGTTTTGGATTACAAGCACGTTTCCGGAACGAGTTATGCTCTCAATCCAAGGCATGACTGTATATGCATTTTTAATGCACATTTCCTAGTAGGCACACATTTTTGCAAGCAATTTCCCATAATATACTTCATTTTTGTGCATGCTTTCACTGAATATATGCACTTTTGTGTGCACTGTCTCTCAATATACACACTTATATATATATATATATATAGAGAGAGAGAGAGAGAGAGAGAGAGAGTTATAAGCTGTACTGCAAAATTCAGAAAACAGGCCATTTTCCCCACTCTAAAAAAAATCCAGAAAAGTGCTCTTAGAAGCGAAACTGGAGGATCACAATGTCACCTAAAGAACACGTAAACAACTGTAAGGAATCACACGAGCACACAATAAATGGCTTGTGTAGAAAATCTCTATATTTTTGTATCAAAAACTAGATTCTACAGTCATCCATACTTGATTTCCAGACCCACTAGTAAAGTTTTATTGCGTTTTTATCCAGAGTTAGTAAAGTAGATTTTTGAAAAGCAGTATTTGCTGTGGCAGTTAACCTGCATTTTAGTAAAAGTCTGTAACTGCTATGATTGTTGCCATACTGCTGCTAAATTGGAGGAAACTATTGTTTGGTTTCTATGGACTTACAGTTTATTCTCTTAAAGTAGAAATCATCTAAAAACTGAAGCCTGATTTCTGAAATAGAATAGACCGACGAAACCACAATAACATTTAAATGCTTATACTGAAAGAGGTTGTTGAACTTTTCTTTATGTGCAATTTACATGTAAGGGCAAGATTGACTTTCCTTATCATGTTGTTTCTTGAAGTTTACATGGGAAGTTTAACTGTGGGCTCCACCTCAAATTAAAGCAGTTTTATTTTAAAATATAGTCATAACCTAAATCAAGGTTATCTTGTGTTTGAGCATTATTTCAATGCTCAAATCAGCACTTGAATCAACTATATAGCAGCCATGCATTCAGCATCAGCATAGGAAGTGTGTTTTAACCAGCACACTCACATTTTGGACCTTGTCATTTTAAGTGACAGAGCAGGGGAGGAAGACGGTAGCATCTGGCCATATGAAAACTCCACACTTCTCAAGTGTTGGACTGGGACTTGGAGATCCGGGTTCTAGTCCCCACTTGGCCATACATCTCACTGGGTGACTTTGAGCCAATCACTGACTCTCAGCCTAACCTACCTCACAGGTTTGTTGTGAGGATAAAATGGAGAGGAGGATTATGTAAGCCACTTTGAGTTCCTTGCAGGAAAAAAGGTGGGGTATAAATATAATATAATTAATTAATTAATTGAATGAATGAATGAATGAATGAACGAACAAACAAACAAACAGACAAACAAACAGATGCTTAAAAACGAAGAAAAGGTGGCAGAGAAAAATTAAGGGGGAAACACTTCTAGTGAGTAGAGAAAATTAGGAAAAAGAGGGTTGTTGGCAAAATAGCATTTTTCCAGGATAAAAGCCAATCTGACTTTTGGGCGGGGGGACAATGACTCACATCTGACAATAAAGGGCCTACACTTAAATCTTTTATGGGGTCTAGCAAACATTAGCAAAATGTCTTGTTTTAATTTTAAACCCCATAATTGTAACCTTGAATCATCCTGCTACCCTTCTGGATGATTCAGAGACTGTAATTATACTGATATTACCCCCATAACAGGCCCTTACTGTTTATATGAATGGTTGTCAAGGAAACCAGGTACCAAGGATAACTGTGGGACCTGGGTATACTTAGAATGTCTTGTACATAAGGAGAAAATGTAAGTCACCCCAATAAAACAGCTCAGGGGCTTAAAGGCTTTACAAGGTCATACTTTTGTAACCCATATAAATGCGTATTTTGGAGGTAGATATTGTTTCATTGAAAGCCAAATACTTGACCTTTTTGCACTGACAACAGTTTGAAGAAAGATGCCAGCCTAGAGTTAAAAATACAACTACTGAGTAGGTCTGCCAAGACTGGTTAAAATGACTTTGAAAAAACGCAGTAGATCTTTCTGGTTTTCAGTGTAATTTTCTCCCCAAAATAGATGGTAATTTGTCCTTTAGTTCGCATGAATTTCCTATCAATTAAGAGGAGAGAAGAATTCTATCCAAATAACACTTACAGAACAGACAGAAGAATTTCTGCCACATAAATGTAACATGATACAATGTCCTTTAAAGACCACATTTGAACAATGATATATCTCAGCTTATTAAGATGAGATATGCAGGAGCCTTTGCCTGCACACACAATCCCTCCCTTCCCAGTGCACAATCAAACCAGGAAATCTGTAATTAACCATAGTTTCCCATTTCGTCTGACCTGGGAAACTATGGTTGCCAGATTTGGAACAAATCATGGTTTAAAATTGGTTTAACATGCTGCCTTGTTCAGAAACTGGTAACCATCATAGTTTCTCAGTTCAGACAAAACAAGGAACATAGGTTAATAAGTCGAGATGTGATCTGAACCACATCAAAGGTAACTGGGCAAACCTTCCCTGCTGGCAGACTGCTTCTCCCCAGGTAGAAAGTCCAATCACTGAGCGAGCAGCTCAGCCTTCCTTTCAGTCATCACAAGCTTCTTATTTGGTATACAACTCCTCTGCCCCATTTATCCAAACAAATACAATCTCAGTGCAAAGCATACAAGTACACAATGAGTAGAAGGCCAACATAATGTAAGAGCCACAAACAACAGCTGAAATGAGCTGTGAATCCATAAGACTTGCAGGATGGGGAGGGATGAAATTAAGAGAAATTCCCCCCTCCCCCACTTCAAAGTGCTCTAATCGGTACCCTTCAAGTCAATGTAAAATGGTTGAGCAGTAGCGGCTTAATAGGTCAAGGAGATGTGTGTAAGGAATTCTTAGAGGTCAGACGTGACAGACATGTGTAGGACAATGCTGCAGTCTGTGGAAAAATTATATTGAAGTGCTGTAGATCAGCCCTTATTTGCTCAAGGTGATGCAATGTGAAGATGTGCTTCAGCCAATTGGATCTCACAGTTTACTGGTGTCACATTCCCTCCTTTGGTCCTTGAAACAAAGTCACACTGCCAGATTCTGAGGGGAGCTCTCTCATTGCACTTTCAGAGATAAAACAGGAACAGAGGTGTCTTTCATTAGCTTCAGTCCAGGGGTCAGCATCCATATACAGAGGGCATATCCCAGTCCATACACACGATTCTTTCAAGTTTCAAGAGCACTAGATAAAAGGTACACACATTCCCAAACTTTGTTTTCTTTTGAACAAGAAATCATACTGTGAAGCTCTTATTATTATACCGGTTTTATGTGTTTTATTGCTGTATTGTCACCTTGGAAGGGCTTCTGCCCTGAAAGGCGGCCAAGAAATATTATTTATTTATTTATTTATAAATAAATAAATAAATAACATTCTGTATAACTACTCTTTACTTATACACTGTCTTTTGTGGAAACAATTTTTGTCCCTCTTTCCTTTCAAGTCATCAGACAATATGGAGTTTGTTAGCAAAATTGAGATGCTAAAGAAAGCAGATTTAGTCACTGTGCACATGTAAATCTTCCAAGTATGATAGAGAAGCATCACATTGATGTGTGTGTTATGTTGTAAATCCAAACTAACCCACCTATCTTTACTGAGTAGGGAGTGGAAGACAGGAGATACAAACTTTTTTCTTTCCTAACAAACTGGACAGGGCTGGTGGAAAAAAATTAGCATTACTCCAATGCAGCCTTCCTCAACCCAGTGTCCTCCAGATGTTTTGGACTACATCACCCAGCATTCCTCACCACTGGCCATGCTGGCTGGGGTTGATGGGAGCTGAAGTCTATAACTTCTGGAGGGCACCAGGTTGGGGAAGGCTGCTTGAATGGATAGTTTTCAGTACTAACATTCAGCTCAACTGGGTACCCTGGATACACTGGGAACAAACATGAACTAAAGGAAGGGAAGCTGAACATGGTCAAAACAGACTCTGAGAAATCCCAACATTCCATTGCACATAAGCAATTTCTATCCTCAAATAACTTCAAAATAAAGATGATACCAGATCTTAAAGTAGATAAGAAATGTGCATGTGCTTCAAAAGCTTCACCCACCTTTCCCCTCTTATGTGTGACTGGTGTTATTGGCCCACTCAAGTCTGAGACTAAATCCTGATCTCCTGCCGAGAAGACAAAGAGAGATAGTCTTAGGAAAGATGTGAGGCTTAGAGACTAGGAAGCGCCCATCTAGCAGGAAGCTATAACTCAGAGGTCAGATCACCACAGGATCAGGTCCCAGAAAAGATTAGAACGAAGGTTTGGTCCTCCAGTAACAGACTCATCATAAAATTCAGTATCTTGACTACTGCTGCAAGAGACACTTTGATGTACAACCAATGGTGGAACCACAGCTTATACCTGAGCAGCAGCAGCACTATGAAGGCAGATTGCCTCAAGGAAGCCCAATATCTTCCATCAGCCCAGCTGCCTGGCTCAGTTCATGACCTCCATATTGGCGCTGTCTTTGTTCTTGCACCTACTTAAACAGACAGCTGGATACCTGAAGATAGAACTCTAGGCTGACTATCTTCCTGCAACTCTACTGGATGGTGGTAGGGAAAAGATGGGCCAGGGACAAGCAAGCTGTCCTTTACCCTCACCACTTGCACTGAGAATCTTTGGCCGGTGTAGACCTGGGTAAGGACAATTGCTTAGGCTGTTCTTCAGGGAGGTAGAGGAAAAATCAGTGAAAGGAACTATAAATGCATGTTCAATAATACACATGTAATGTCTTTAAAAGATTTTTAAAGACAACGTTTCTAATACTTCGATGAAGCCAGGTTATGAATGAGTGCTCCACAAGAACAGAGAGGATGAATAAAGCAACATGCGTATTAAATTTTAAAAAAATGAGTATATGATGAAAGAAATTGATGATTTCTTTAAAGCAACTTTAGAAATTGATGGTTTCTTTGAAGTAACTTTATCTTATTAAAAACACAATCTATTCAGGTTCAATCCCCAGGATTCACTCCATGGGAATTGCATTATTAAGACAGTTAATGGTTAGACACTGACTACAGCACCCTGTTCATGGATTATGTCTATAAAACAATGATATGACTTTCATCATAGGATTCCCAAAGCACAAGAGCTTCACTTTCACTAAAGTTCCAATGCATTCAGTGGGAAGGAGGAGACAGCAATACCAGTTATACCCAGTGATATAACTGTCTATAAAATGCTCTTTCCTTATGCATGCATATTAGACGGTTCTAATATGGGCCTCTTCCATAAGCATCTTCTCCTTCTCTTAGTTGAACTTCAGTTTATTTACCCTCATCCAGACCACTACTCACTTCAGACAGGCACTGACTGCATTAATGTAACTGCAATCAGTAGTAACAGTAGCATTTAAAAAAAAAAAAGGAAAACAAAACTACCTCCTTTTCCCAGGTTGGAAGTAAGCCAAAGATACCTTTGTTGAGGATTGTGCCCAAAGGCATGATGCTCCACACAAGGAGCCACATGCATGCTACACATTTACTTTCTTCATTCTGATTCATCTATGTTACATGTGGAAAGTAGGAAGCGCCATGGCAGCTTCCACCAGGCTTCTTTGTGATCTAGGCTATTGGGCCCAATACTCATACTTGGGGCAAGAGATCCCAGGTTCCTTTCATGGACAAGCCAATGGTCTTTAGCAAGAGTGTTGAACCTCAGGCCCACGGGAAAATCCAGTCTGCCTGGGGCCCAATCTGGCCCTCCAGCATTCCCCAGATGACCACACCCCTTCCTTAGCCCTACCCCCTTTCCCTGACTGCCAATCATTTGGTAGTTTCCTGGCTTTTGCACATCCCGCCCCCACACCATTCTAAAAGGCTAAAATGCCTCTCCTATGACAGTTGCTGGCAGTAAGAGCTTTAAGCTAAAATATGTTGGTATTCTGGCCCTGCCTCTTTCAGCCTTCAACCACACCCACCACAGGAATGGGAGCTTCTCTGAAATTGAATTTGGTCCTTGAGCTGAAAGACCACGGAAAGCATCCCTGGTCTGGAGGAAATCAGTGCCACACATTTTGGATTCAGGAAAACAATCTGAGAGCATCTGCTGTAATTTCAACTGTGACGTTGAATAAAGGCTGGGCCTAACTATTACCAGGATGGGAAAATCACCATGGGAAGTCTTTAAAGGCCAGTATAAGCTTTTTAGAGAAAGGCAAATGGTACAGTCACAATAAGCCAAAACCAGAGAGGCCTCCTTAAGCCATGGAAATGCTTCTCTCTTGAAGCTGTGGAAATGAAGAGAAAGGCTCTCAAGGAAAAGGCTTGCAGGGTTAATTAAATTGTCTCTGTGTATCTGCTCCATGTTATAAATAATAATGCAGAAACCTACAAATAAAATCTCCATTTGCCTTAAAATGCAGTCCTCAGCAAGAAGATGCATCTAGGTCAATATTTGCCTGCTGCTTAATATGCAAACGATACCGCTCATCACTTTTTTATTTTAAGGTAAGAGTATTTTCTGAAAGATAATCCTTCCCCTTTGCCATTTCTTCCAATTATATTCTGTTTTCACTTCCTCCAAACATGTGGAGTGGTTTGGAATTTCCTTAATTAGTACAGCAATTTGCTAAATTTTGTTTTTACCTTTTTACAGGATTTTAATCAAGTTTAGCATGGCACTGATTTGATATGCCATACAAATTACTGCCACAACCTTCAGGTGCCAGGTTTTAAAATATTTTCAGCAGTCTCTCTGGATGACATTCATTCTGCACTTGCAACCCATTGGTGAGTTGCCATGATCCAGCTAAAGTCTGCAGTCCAAAGCACATTTATTGGAAGTAAGTTTGATTCAAATGAATGGGACTTGCTTCCAAGTAAATATGGTTAGGAGATAGGGTGGCCATATTTTCTCTTTTACAGAGGGCAGTCCTCTATCTATTTGAAAGACTGCTAAAGGACTGTCCTTTATTTAGAAGATGCACACTATTTGAAGGGCTGTCCAGTCCAAGTCCAGTTTACAGATAAAGAACCATCAGAAGGGAGACCCCGCAGGGTGTTGAAGTTGCCAATCAACAGTTAGCACTTGGTCTTGGACAGCAGACTGAGCAAGGCACACAACTCACCTGGTCAAAGTTGTCCACCACCACGGTGAGGAGTACTGTATTTCTATTTAATTATAATAATTATTTCTCAATTTGCATCTATACTTATAAATTAGCATAAGCAATTGTTTAATACAAATTGGTGTCTTCTTTTTTAGTGATGCATTTCATCTTTTTTGGTGCTTCATAGGTGACCACCCTATTAGGAGATATGGGCTCATATGAAATGTTAAAGAGCCTGGGGGTGGGGGAATATATAATATATAAAAACAGAACTTGGAAATTGCTAATCATGTTTGCTGCACATCTACCAGACGCATTGTTACATCTCCTACATTTTAGATGTGCTAACTAGTGATGCTCAAGTTTCCCCCCTTTTCCTTCATTATTAGCCTGGTTTTTTCCAAGCTCTCCCAGAAAACCATCAAAAAACATTTGCCGTCCCCTCCAGATTTTGCAGAGATTTCATAACATCTGAGTTCCCAAGACAGCTTCCCACCATTTCCCCCTTTCCCAAAACATGCCCTTGCAAAAAGGGGGTGCATGTGGCAGCGAGGGCTTGCAGCGTGGAAGAGGCCTCAATGCTGAGGCCTAGATCCTTTCATGGAATACCTATTGCCACCACACAGCATGCGAAACGCAGTCCTAGTGCCTCCCAGTTCTATCCACTGAGGTAAGGAGCATTAAAGACTACATTTCTCAGGTTTCCTTCTGTCAACTGATGCTTTGTGTGAATGCCCAAGCCTTAAAGATGCTGCCACAGGGCCCACCCTGCCAGACTCCGACTGCTTCTTCACAAAAGTAAGATCTGGAAAGATGAGGAACTAAAAGAGAGGAGGACTGGTTGGCCCTGAGCCCATGATGAGCTGGGCTTTTGCAGAATTACAGGTTTAGCTTCTAATGGGCTTGTGGGAGCTAAACTTGAGCTTGCCATTACAATTTCCCAATAAAATTATGAATTTCAGAATCATCACTAGTGCAAACACTTCTAAGTTGGTTGTAGTTCCAATTATCATGTGGAAAAGGAATATAACATATAGCATCTTCAAATGTCCTTGCACATCAGATGGGTATGCAGAGAAAACCTTGGGAAAGAGTCGGCATTCGAGCGTTGGAATATTGTACAGATAGCAGAAGCCTTCATGGAAGATATTCAATATTATTCAAGGGAAAGAGGAAATAAGGCTGCTTCAAAGCAACATTTCAAGGAACTGGGGCTGAGAATATTGGCCCCACATCATGGAATATTTTCTTGTGCTCATAAAATGGTAAGTGAAAGGGCTTGGGCAACTTAATTTTAATTAGCTGGAGATGTGTTTATTATGCACACTGGCCATTCTGGATTATTTCTCATCTAGAATACAGACTATTTGGGTGTATTTTTGGCCTCAATCCAGATTACAGCAGTGGGTGGATCAGGTGGCACCGCTGGGGACTGTATTAGGCCCAGAAGCCTTCAGCTGCTGGCACTTTGAATATACATAGTTACAGAGGGAGAGTTCAAGCAAAGCAGTCCTTGGATCACATTTTGACTTGTTTTACTTTACCTTCAGCTCATCAGCATCATAGAAGTCTATGCGCACTGCAGGGACCATCCATGTCTGGAACAGGGTCGCTAGGATCTGTTTTGCAATGGCATCTGCAATGAGGTGGAAGTGAAGAGGGTTCCGTCTGATAGAAAGAAGAGGGAGAGAACACTGGTAAATGTTTCAAGCTCCATTGATAAAAGAACCTCTCCACCTTTACAACCTATGCTATTTCATGATAGGTGTGTGTGCAGCCATACAATGAACTAGGTTTTTTTTTTTTTTTAATCCATTTTAGCTCAGCTATGGTCTAAAACTCTCTCTCTCATAACATCCAATTTGCTCCTTCAAAGGCTACTAATTCACTCCCACTTTGAGTATTGAAAGCGCTAGTCTGATTTGCTCTGAAGTTTCTGAATCACCTCAGCGGACTTGGTGCGATGAGAATGTTTTTATCCATGGAAGAGGAAGAATAGAAGGCACCAGATTTTTATTTTTTGGTTGCTCAATAGCACTCCCAAGTCTGCACACTTAGTGCAGAGTAACATGGATAGCTACATCTGGTGGTTGGATTCCACACTGCTCCAATAATATATGTGGAGCACAATCACACGGGTTGATTATTTGATGTAGTTCCCATCTCAGTCAGAAGTAACCACATCAGTCACCCAACTTATGCTTGCTTCCAACAGTTGTTACTGGCGCAAGGTAGGATCCAGCCACGGCCGGTCCTACCATTATGCATGGTGAGGCAGCCATCTTAGGCAGCAGATATTGGGCAGCAAATTAGTAGTTATTCATTTATTTATTATTGTTGTATTTTTACACAAAGGAAGAGGTGCTTGTGGGATTTTCTGCCCCGAGTGACAAAATGCTCTGACCAGCCTTGGGTACTATGTGCCTTGACTTGGGGAGAGGAGGCACCATTTGCTGCTCTGCATCAGGCAGCAAAATGTCTTGGGTTGGCCCTGGATCCAACCATACAGACACAGTTCCCATGCCTCTCTGACAACATCTGAACCTGCTCTTAAATAGTGCACACTTGATACAGGCAAAACTCACAGATGAATTAAAATAGCCTGAGGTAATGCAATGCATACAATTCAATACTGATGAATGTGAAACTCTTCTGAAAACATACTACTTAGTAATTAACCACTTTTATGTACACAGTTCCAAACAGGAGGTGCATAAGTGTCTCAAAAAGTGACAAGTATATACAGGAAAACAAATGCATTGCAATTGAAGGTTTGACAAAATGGAGTATTAGGCTCGTTTTCACAAGCCTATAGAAGCAACTTTGTATGGACTGCCTTTTTGTGGCTAGGAACTTAGCTTCATCCAAAGAACCACTGGGATTTTAATCTGTGTGTTTTTGGGGTGGGGGAGGTTTATTGTGGTATGTTGTACTTTGGGGAGTTACTGTTATGATCTTTTTAATTAAGAAATTGCCCTGAGCCTTGGAATATGATGGCTTCTTTAAAATCATTTTTCCCATCACCCACATGCTTCCTTATTTAGGGAAGGGAGACCAATCTAAGGACTAATTCTCAGAAGGAGCAGACAGAGAGAAGAATCTGTGTCTGCATCTAAGGGCTCACATGACTGAATGTTACTCTATATTAAGATAAATAAATAAATTCTTCCACATAGAAGGCTAGATATCAGGAAGAAGTGTTCTAGCATAGCTTTTTCCTTGACATGCTAGTTTTCCACAAACAGATAAATTGTGATCTGGCTTCTCACTGCTCTTTCTGAGAATTAGACCTTGGTCAACAACTGTGGTGGAGATATGGTGACTTTTAGTAAAAGGAATATTGCATACTTAGGTACAATTGTTCATCTTTCCCCTTAGCAGGGAGGGACCGAAAGATGGAAAAGCCGTTAAGACAACAGATGGACCAGTTAGCCTTTAGCATCTTCTCAACCTTGTTTCAGTCTCCTGAAAGGCATAATGTGCTCTCGTTTACTTGGAATTTATAAAGTTAAATAGGTGTACCTGTCAAGTATAATTTTTTATCCATGGTGGGATGCTTCATAAGGTGTTCCATAACAAAGAGGATGTTTGACCATTTTCTTTTTTAGAAACAAGAAAAAGGGGGAAGAAGTGACCAATATACTTCCTGATTGACCTACTTCTTAAAAATGATACTACAGGTTGATTCAATTCCTTCATCCAGGATATTTGAATATGAAGATTTCTAATACTTTTATTTTGTTAATCCAAAGTTTCACTTTTGTTCATTTTCCTAACATCTGATTCTAAAGAACAACCTGGAAAGGTCAATGTGTTCCTTTTTTGGTTCCTCCTTAATGCTCTAGGAAGTGATGTTTAAAACCATTTTTACAAGCAGTACATCTTCTCCTACTGTACTGTGTTTTTATGTCATTTTCACTTATATAAGCATTTTTGTATTTTTTTTTAATTGGAGAACTGCGTTGCAAAATTTGGGAAGTGTGCATATTGAAGCATAACTGCATTTCAGTTCAGGAAGTGCAAATTAGATAAGTTCGTATTAAAATGAGAATGGAACCAATCTCTCTCCCATCCCCAATAACCAGTATGGTTCCACGACATTCAAGTCTTCGATCAAAAACTCCATGTTTTGACAAGTATACGAAAAGTGCAACAAGAAAACGCAAATAGAAGCAAAAGCTTACAGCTTGAGCTTGCCTGCATTTAATCCTCAATTTAAAACAAACAAACAAACAAACGCCAACGGTCTAAACTAAAACCACATTACATTTATGTATATCCAACTCAGAAGACCTTAGGGATTTAGAGAAAACAAAACAAGCCAGGAACAAAAAATAAAACAGTTTGCCAGTTGCCAAGTGTCCGTCCTTCTATGGGTAACCCAAGGGAAAGATGACTTCAGCTGACCAATGCGTATGAACTGAGCATTGTGTCATTAAAGGGAAATCAGGCATTTCACCAGGATTGTAGAAAAGAGAATGCCATTAAGTTGGAAATGTTACATACTCTCACAGGAGAGTTTAGAAAAAAAACATTTCACTTGAAGACGAAAGGTCAGGAGAAACAAAGTACAAAAATCAGTGAATTGGAAAACGCAAGTATTAGAGAGCAAGGCCCTCAACTCCTTCTTCAAAGAGGGGAAACAGCTAAGGATTATGTGTAGCCTCCTGGGAATATGCTAGCACAACAAATACTGTCAAAAATAGAAGGGGGGGGAACCCAGATCCTTTACTGGTGTCAGTTAGTGAAGCTGTATTGATTTATTCCCATTGAGAAGTTGATATTATAGAGTTCTAAAAGTAGAGCACAAAACAAGTTAGTGGTATTATTGTTTCCAAAAACCTAGATCACAATATTGTTTCTGGCAGTAGTCCGCCATTGGCAGAAGCATGTGTGCACAGCTCTTCCTGAATCTGACCTTGTCCCTGAATCCCTTGAATAATCAAGTGCTCCTTTCTACTCATCTAAACCAATTTAAAAAATTGCAAATAAAGATCAAGAAAAGGGAGTGATTAAAATGCCTGAGTTATTTTACTTTTTCAAACAATTCATACTGTATGCAGTACAACAGAACAGAACTATACTTTAAAAAAATAGACGGCTGTAAAAAGGGCAACATATATTTGTTTCATGTACAGTAATATCTTGGATTGCAAGCATAATTTGTTCCGGAACCGTGCTTGTAATCCAAAACACTCTTATATCAAAGCGAGTCTCTGGCGGGCGTGAGCGGGGCCGATTTCGGCCCGCTACGCCTGCTCGAGGCAAGCAGTTACATCCCTACTTACTTGTATTGCAAGACGTCGCTTGTTTATCAAGTCAAAAATTATTTTAAAAAATTGCTTGTCTTGCAAAACACTCTCAGACCAAGTTACTTGCAATCCAAGGTATTACTGTATCTGCTACCCTGCCTTGAGTAATACCAATTACACACTTTAAAAATAACCCTGGTTAGCCACCTCCTCACAAATTATAGAAATATCCTAGGAAAACTGTGATCTCTACAAACATTTGCTTCTTTGTAATTCCCTGTAATCCTCACAGTTGCTGGGGGAAATTCATTTTCCCAGCAGCAATATATTGTTTCTGGTTGTGATGTAAAGTATTTTGGGAGTGGTTTGGCTTTGAATGTGCAATTAAGACCCATTAGCTTTACAAAAGGCCTGCTACTAGTGGAGATGAAAACTCCTAGAACTGGTTTGTTGATATCAACACAGTTGCCTTCAATTTTGGACTTTCTTTGGAGGTATGGCTATGGGGACTGTCATGATGAGTGCCCACACTTCAAAATTTGCCTCTATATCAGTGTTCCCCAACCTTGGGTCCCCAGATGGCTGGGGCATGCTGGGAGCTGTAGGCCAAAACCATCTGGGGACCCAAAGTTGGAGAACACTGCTCTATATTATTGTTTAGAGCACAGAACATGGAATATATTGACACAATGAAAACACAGTGTTAAAACCAGCAGGTGTTTGTTGTGTTTTTTGTATGTTTGTTTGTTTGTTTTAAATCTTCATCATGAACAGTACTAAAATCACAGCCTCAGTTAAAGGCATTGTGGAATAATGTTTTCACCCTTCCCTGAAAGGAGACGAGTATTTGGGGTTAAGCAAGCTTCCAGGGAAGAAGGCATTCAATAGGATTGGGGAAATTACTGGAAAGCCCTTCTCCTAGTGGAAGCCATCTTTCATCCACTGCTCATGATGATACCCTGAGCAGGGACTCATTGACAGATCACAGAGCACTGTTATATATCCTTTTAAAAAGAACACAGGGACCTGTCTTTTTTTTTGTCAGAATTCAGTAGGAACCTCTCTTGAATGAACACTGTTGAGATTATAAGGAGCTGAAGGGTAGAATTAAAGCATAAGAGAGGTTCCTATAGAACCACTAGGTGGCAGTACGTTATCTAAACTTTATATTAGCGTTGCTGTAGCTAGGTATGTGTGAGGATTTCATTCGGGGAAACTCACCTGACTCGACCCCCTGAACTCCATCCCACCTACCTGCTTCCCCAGTTCGACTTGCGTTTTCCCGAGTGGAGCCAGGGAAGCGACTTCCGGGTTCCCGGTGGAGCACTTTTTACGTAGAAAATGGCATAAGGTATGTTAAAAATGGCCACAATTAGTGCAAAAAGCACTCTGCCGGGAACCCGGAAGTCCACCAAGCAGCTCGGCTAGTGTTCACTTTGGGCCCAGCTCTGCGGGCGCAGCCGCAACACCCGCCGAGCATCCAGTGAGTCAGGTAGCTCAGTGGTAGGGCATGTGCTTTGCATGCAGAAGGTCCCGGGTTCAATCAGCATTTCCAGGTAGGGCTGAGAAAGGCTCCTACCTGAAACCCAGGAGAGCTGCTGCCAATCTCTGCAAACAATACTGAGTTAAGATGGACCAATGTTTTTTATGTTCCTTAATGCATGTTATAGAACAAGGGTGGGCACTGGGCAGAAGGTAGATTTCCAGATGCTTGGGGCTTCAGCTCCCAGAAGCCCCTGCCAGCATGGCCAATGGTCAGGAATGCTGGGAGTTGTAGTCCTAAACATCTGGAGGGAAGGCTGGGGAAGGCTTCTCTCTAAGGTATGGTGGAGGACACTGTCCCATTGCCAAATAATGAAGCAAGATTCAATTGCCAGTCCAGCCAGCTTTTGTGCATGGAATTAGAGCTGCAGGGGGACCACTTTGTTCTTTGCCTCAGGCAGCAAAATGTCTTAGATGTACACAACTCTTTGCTCCTCCCATCATGGTGCAAGCCAACCAAACCAGGAACCTCTCATTATTAACCACAGATCCCTGTTTTGTCTGAACAAGGAAACTATGATGACCAGTTTCAGAACATGCCAGGATATTAAACCATGATTTGAGCTTGGTTTAATGTTCTGACTTGATCTGAAACTGGTCATCATAGTTTCCTGGAAACTGTGCTTTACCATCTTCAGAATAAGCCAGGATAATAAACTATGATTTGAGGTTGGTTTAATATCCTTGCTTATTCTGAAGCTAGTAACGCATAGTTTCCAGTTTAGACAGAATGGGGAATTGCTGTTAATTAGAGGCTTCTTGATTTGATTGCTCACACCACAAAGGAAGGAACAAAGGAACTATATGGTTGTTCATATCTCTGTTTATTAAACCATTCATCGGATGAATCCAAATGAGGGCACTGTATCAGAAGCATATTTTTGTCCCTCCAAAAAAACGTAACAACATTGAGCTGGTTTAACATTCCAGAGGAAGGGTTTTGTTTAACTCAAAAGCTTAGATACCACACTGTGAATTTTGCTTAGTCCTAATAAGGTTTTTTTTTATTTTACTGTTCCTAGTTGAGTATCCTAATTGTTGTTTTCAATGTGTTATCAATACTGGATGACTGTGATGTTTGCTACTTTTATTTAAAGCAAAGATGCTTTTCATTATTTTGCTAAGATTAGTTCACCAGTCCATCACCCTAACTTGCATATTTAAACTTTCAAAAAAATAAAAATAAAAATCCTGCCTTTGGAATCATTTTTGTTTGTTTGTTTGTTTAGATACTGCATTAGCAACAGCACATTTCAAGGTGACTGCTTTGTTTTTGTTTTTTTTGGTAAGAATGAAAATCCTAAAGGTACCAAACAAAAATAGAAACTCTCCAGATAAAATGTTGTGGGAGATCACACAGTTGCTCTTGTTTTCTAAGCCTTTCAAGATAATTAATTCATATAATTCTTATCTGGCAGAAAAAAAGGAAATGTTAAGATAAGAACAACAAAAGGCTCCCATCACTTAAAAACCATAGGGGAGTTAAATATTAAATATGCTAAATATTAATAAATGAAATTAGCCACCTAAAAATGAAACGCTAATTGGGAAATAAAGATGTTACTGGCATTCCTGGCTAATTTGTGTGTCCCTGAACATATGAAATGTAAATGGAGACCTGTAGGTGAGCTTCTTTACTACAAATCCTACAAGGGAAATGAATAATGATATTAAAAATCAAGGACAAAATCCACACAAGCCAATGAGGAGTACAGCTAAATGGTCATCCTGTGAAGCTTATTGGTGGGAGATTCAGGCCAGATAAAAGGAAGTCCTTCTTCACACAGCGCATAATTAAATGATGGAGTTCACTACCACAGGATGTAGAGATGGCCACCAATTTGGATGCCTTTAAAAGGGGATGAGACACATTAAGGCTATCAATAGCTGCTAGTTCTGATGGTCCAGTATCAGAGGCAGTATGCTGGGGAACATGAGTGGGAGGGTGCTATTGCACTCACATACTACTTGTGGGTTTCCCACAGGCAGCTGGTTGGCCACTGTGTGAACAGAATGCTGGACTAGATGTGCCCTTGGTCTGATCCAGCATGGCTCTTCTTGTGTTTAATCCAAGAGCCAGAGCTCAGTGATAGAGCACATGCTTTTAGATTCAGAAGGTCCCAACTTCAATCCCTGGCATCTCCAGTTGCAGATAGCAAGACTAGCAATGACCTCTGCCTGAGGTCCTAGAAATGCAAGACATTTCATATAAGGCTTTTCAAGTTCTATGATCATGTGAAATAGATGCCCCTTACAAAAACTAAAAATTCTAAGGAATCAAGTAAATGTATTATGACCCACCAACCTTTGGAAGGGTCAGTAGTACAGTAGTACGCATGAAGGTTCCAGGTTAAATCCTTGGGATCTCTAGGCAGAGCACAGAAAGTCTCCTTTCTGAAATCCTAGACAGTCTCTGCTAGTCAGTGTAGACTGTAGAACAGGAGTGTACAACTTTTTCGGCCCTTAGAACCACATGTGATGCTGGTTGGGGTCTGGGGACTGCATGTGTACATGCACGCACACACAAATGCACATACATCGCGGCAATTCGGATATAGATCCCTCCTTCCTTTGCTGGTAGCTCAAGATTGCTGAGGGAGGGAATTTGGCAGGAGGGGGTCGGGGCGCCTGTACAGGGCCACAATTCAGGCCTTGGGGATTGTTTACCCCTACTGTAAACAATTCCTAGCTAGATGGATCAATGGACTCAGTCTGACTCAGTAAAGCAGCTTTATATATTCACTTCTAAAATAATGGAATGAAGAAAAGACATGTAATGGGCAGGGATGTTGAAGAGTCCTTGGTCTCGAGTCGAGTCACGAGTCTTTGGACCCGAGTCTCGAGTCCGAATCCAAGTCCTTGGTCCAAAATGGTGACTCATGAGTCCCGAGTCCTGAGTCACTCCCAAAGCTGACTCCATGAGTCCCTATTAAAATCAGTGGGGGGTTTTCCCAACAAAATAAGGCTACTTCAGATGTGTGGCTTAAATAAATTATAGGCACAAGTGTGCCTTTTTATCTCAAAACTCTGCCACTGATTTTGACAAGAACAGACCAGGCCACAAACCCAAAATAACAAGGCAGGCAGAGGAGGCAGGGAACCACAAAGCAGGCAGGCAGAGGCCTTTGTCTTGGACAATTCAAACTGAGGAACTGGTTAAGAAGAGAGCAGGCAGGCAGAGGAGGCAGGGAACCCCAAACAGGCAGGCAGAGGCAGCCAAACCCAAAATGTCTGAAAGGTTGCATTAGGAAAATGATTTTAAAAAATAAACTTGGATTGTTACTGCAACTAGGTCCAGACTGCACCTGCAGGTGGCATCAAGCAGGGATGTTGACGAGTCCTTGGTCTTGAGTCCCGAGTCGAGTCTCGAGTCCCATTAAAAATATTGGGACTCGAGTCAGAGGGGGGACTCAGTCCGACTCACGAGTCGAGTCCTCGAGTCATCCCTGGTAATGGGTTGCAGTAGCTGCAACTCTTCATGGACTTAAAGGCTGTGGAAGTCTCAGAAGCATTTGCAAAATGAGTTTCCAACCACGTACTTGCAGAATGAATGGTTTTGAACCCTAAATTATTTTCATATCACAATGATGCTACTGTTCCCTTCACTCAGCTGAAGGTGTTGCTGAATCAACAATAATAAGCATCACAGCTAGCAACCAAAACAATCTACAGAAAGGCTACATTTCCCCCCAGGAAATGTTTAGCTACACCTTTTGAAGCAAAGCTATTTCACTTGTTTGTGCTAATTATTGGTAATTTACATAATAATTGTAACAGGCAAAGCTCTTTTCACATCCTGGCAAAAAAGATAATTATAATATCCATCTTGAAGATATTGTTGAAATAGAGATTATGACCACTATCTGAGAAGAGGCTTGAATCCAGGTATCTAAAGCCCAGTTTGGACATAAAAGGATCCAGGGTTACAGGACTGGGAACTGGCTGTGGGATCACATACACCATGGCTCACGCTGGCTCAGCTTGTCTGAGCGTGGAAAGCTAAGCAGGGTTAGGCCTGGTTATTACTTGGATGGGAGACCCCTCCTCTAGTTTCCTGCATTGAGCAGCGGGTTGGACTCGATAGCCTTGTAGGCTCCTTCCAACTCTATGATCTATGAATCTACCCTTCTCCCCTCTACTCTTAAGTTCCCACAAACTCCCTTTACCCAGTTTGCTGTTAAAATATAATAGCACTGTTGGATTAGACCAAAGGCCTATCTAGTCCAGCATCCTGTTTCCCACAGTGGACAAGATGTCCTTGGGAAGCTCACAAGCAGAACATAAGTGCAAGAAGCCAATCCAGTGTAGCGTAGTGGTGAGAGTGTTGGACTGGGACTCAGGAGATCTGGGTTCTAGTCCCCGCTCGGCATGAAACTCACTGGGTGACTTTGGGCCAGTCACTGACTCTCAGCCTAACCTACCTCACAGGGTTGTTGTGAGGATAAAATGGAGAGGAGGAGGAGGATTATATGTAAGCCGCCTTGGATTCCTTGCAGGAAAAAAGGTGGGGTATAAATATAATAAATAAATAAATAAATAAATGGTTGTTCCCCAGCAACTGATATTCAGAGACATGCTGCCTCTAATCCTGGAGGCACATATGGCCATTGCTAACTCTGGTTAAAATGAGCTCAGGTACATTAGCCAATACTCGCCAATACTTGTCCAGCCCTGATACCTTTAGTTCAGTGATAATTCCAAACTGTACCTAATACTACATTCACTGGCTCCCTCCAATATACACAGATCTATAACAATGAAGGACAAAGATACAAAAATGTAGAGATTGAAGCAAAATTCTCCCTCATTAAGTTACACATTCCAGTCGAGTAAGGCATGTGTAACAAGCCTATGGCACAGATGCTACAAATGGCACCCCAATTATGGAAGAGAAGGATGTATGTATTGGACTATAGCCTAGAGTCTCCATTAGCTCCCAGCCTTGGGTGTCCAGATATTGCTGGACTATAACTTCCACCCCTTACATATGGGAACATCTGGGGACCCAAGGCTAGAAACCACTGGCCTACACCCTTCTCTCTCAAGAGCTGCACAGCTGCCTGCTCTCTGGCTAAATAGACATTAGGGAAATCCCCCCTGAAGCACAGAGTGCCAAAGTTACTATACACATTTTCAGCAAAGTGGTGCATATTAAAGAAACATTAAAAACGGAGTGGGGGTGAAATTAAAGTGCAATATATAACATATAAATAATATATGTATGAATAAAAAGCAACAAGCTGAAATTTCAGATAACCAACATATAGTCTAACTGCCAAAGGCAAGCTAAAACAGGCAAGTTTTTACCTGTCTGCAGAATGTCATGAGAGAAAGTCAAATGAACATCCTATGGATGGGTGTTTCCAAAGCTCCTGAGCAACACCCAGGAGGGAGGGACCTGCTTCCTGCAGAGGCCAATCTGAGCTCTGAATAAGTTGAAACGTAAAGCAAGATGATCTTAAGCTTTGAGGAGGTCATATATGAGCAAATGCTTTCTGAGATACTCAGGCCCTGGATCACTGCGTGCTAGTTCACTCTCTTACTTTTGGCTTGAGATGCACTACACCTGCCAAAAGAATTTGGCCACCACTGGACTAAATGGATGGCTAATAAAATTTTAGCGACCCAAACAGTGCATGATTCTGGCAACCACTAACCTACAACTTTGAAACTGCCAAGTTTGCCTAATATTGTATTTGCAATTGGCATCCATTCATTGTTACTCATGAACTTATAAACTGGAAAATTTTCCATCTCACATCACTGAATAGACCCCCTCACCATTATAACGACTGAAACAAGTGAAATGTAGGGAAACGACTGAATTGCAGAGTCTTCTTTAGCGCGAACGATAAAACAAGGTTGGGTATTATAATCACTAACCTAGGAAATAGGAACGTTTTATTAAACAAGATTTACCTCTAGACACCATAAAACATAGTTTGGGTGTTTATATTATACAACTGAGGGTGATTTTTTTAAAAACATGCTGAGTGCACAGCAGGCAGCTTCCACTGGAAGTGAACACAATTGAAGACTTTTGGACACTGTTCTATTCAAGACTCCTTTGGCCTATTCAAAGCTCACTAATTCATCAGCTATCAGTAGAAGCTATCTCCTTTGAACTAAATATGATTGCCTATTTCCAGTGGTAGGTTCTCAGTATTGGTGCCCTTGTTATGGAACTCCTCTACCCCCCCCCCCGAGTTTCTGCTGAACTGTACCAATTGCTTTTGGTTTTTTGGAGGTTAGTTGAGAACTTACTGTGCTAGCAGGCATTTGGGAAAGACATGGGTTTTATTCCAGACTTACGTATGTTATTAGTAAATGCTGCAGTATAATGTGTATTTATGCTACTCCCTTGTAACTAATGTTATTGTACTGATGAGGTTTTATTGTTGTTTTTAATTGCTGTTTGTTGCCCTGAGGCTTTTAAAAGCATGTGGCAGATATAAATGGAAATAAATTATATAAATTAAATGAGGAAACCTCACCTACCTGACTTGCTCACCTACTGCCTGTTAATTCAACTACTACCAATTAAGAATTACTGCTAACTTTTATGACTCCTTGTAGGGCCTTCTTTCTAAAACAAGAATTTCATTATCACTTTAAAAACAACAACAACAACAACAAAGAGATAATAAAACTTCTGAAATAAGTAAGGGACACCTGGAGAATACTTGGTTGCAATACTATTCAGCCATATTTCTTAAAACAGAACAAAATCAATTGGACTTTGACAAAAGAATCAAAATCAAAGATGTAATCCTAGAAATTCATCACTGAGTTAAAGTTCCCTCTACAAAGTTTGAGATTTAATTTTTACAAAGAAATACTTTTCTCTGTGATACTACAAAAAACAAAACAAAAAAAACACCCAAAAAACCACCCTTCGAAACTGATCTGCCTGCAAACAAAACATATGTCCTGAGAACCTGAATTTGGCATAGATAAGCAAAGTACCCTAGGCTGTGACCAAGAAATGAAACAATTTATTGTACCATCACCCTGCCTCATTCATGCATTTTACAGAGCATCCAGACAATGACGTCTTCCACTCCCATGTTTTCCCACCACTTCTTCCATCTTTTTTTCTTACAGCAGAAAATCCATTAAAGAGGAAAAGATGGAAATAGCTGCACAATGCCTTCAAATGGTAGTACCTCCATATGGAAGCACCCTTTGTTTCCAGTGACAACCCCAGAGGAAGGAAGGTGAATCTCCTCCACACCTTCCTTATTCTCCACTCGCTGCTGCTGCTGCTGCTGTCGTAACCATCTCTAAATGCATGTAACTAAAAGGTAGGTTGTGGAGGGTTCAGCTTGGGACCAGGGTACCTGAGAAAGCGCCTTCTCCCTTATCAACTTGCCCGGTCATTGAAGTCATCATATGGTGTGCTCCTGGTGGTTCCACATGGACCTAGGGCCCAACTGGAGTCCACCTGGAGTAGAACCTTCAGTGTGGTGGCTCTCTTTCTGTGGAACTCCCTGCTTCTGCAGGTCACGAAGGCATCAACATTGTATTGTTTTCAGTTTCTTCTGAAGACATCTTTATTTCAAGAAGCATTCCTTGATTGACTAGCCACAGTTTTTATTGGTATTCTGTTTTTAAAAACTTTTATTATGTTGTTTTATTCTGTATATGTTTTAATATGGTGTTTTATTCTTTTTATCTTTTATTGTTCACTGCTCTGGAATCTGTTTAGATGTGGAGTGGGTATATACATGTTGTAAATAATAATTAAAAAATATTGTCCTTTGCCTAAGGCAGCGGAATGTTTTGAGCTGGCCATGATGACACACAGAACTTTCACAGATTTCACAGATCACAGAGTTGGAAGGAGCCTACAAGGCTATTGAGTCCAACCCGCTGCTCAACGCAGGAAACTAGAGGAGGGGTCTCCCATCCAAGTAATAACCAGGCCTGACCCTGCTTAGCTTTCCACGCTCAGGCAAGCTGAGCCAGCGTAAGCCACAGGCCTGTGTGTGTGTGTGTGTGTGTGTGTGTGTGTGTATATATATATATATATAGAGAGAGAGAGAGAGAGAGAAAGCATCAGAGTTTCCTGCACCACACACACACACACACACACACACACACACACACACACACACCTCCTCACGTGTAAACAAGTATAATCCCAGCTGGGGACTGGGAAATGCAAAATGTACATTGTTTCTCTGATGGCTCCTGACGCCGCAGAGTCTCCCATGACTTTGATGGCCGGTGCCACAGCTATTTGCATGCAAATGCAGCAAAGAGCCACCCCTCCCCTGCCTGGCCCAGGATGAAGTTCATCCTGATTGGCTAAAGACACCTGGACTACTGAAAGGAGGGGTGAGGGGAAGAATCTATACTGCTGCTGTGGCTTTTGGGTTTTGTTGTTGTCTGCACGCTTTCACGGGAGTAGGGCTTTTTTGCTGAGGCAAAGTGCCTGGGTATTTATATAGTAAAGAACTAGTTTTGTTGTTTTATAGCTCTACTTGTATGTACCAAAGTGTCTCCCCACCTTTCTCCCTCTTCCATCATTCCTCACCTTTTACTGTAATCTGTTTACCTTAAATAAACTTTCCTAGTTTTACCCCACACCACACGGTGTGTGTGGTTCCTCTGTGGTTCAGTGCTAAATCCAGTGTATAGACAAGGGCAAAGCCCTGAGAGAATCAGTGTCAAGACGGCAGAGCTAAGGCTGGCAGTTTGATCTCTGGTCTTGAGAAAAGGACCGGTTGGCAGTCCTATATATTATATATAATCACACACTATGCTTCAAAGAAGATCATTGACAGATTCAGTTGAGAGTCATCATCACCTTATTGAGTGATGAGATACTATGTGATATATATGCATGTGCAAATGAGAAGAATCACAAGGCCACAATGATGGTCAAGTACTGGGCAAGGTATGCAGCAAGGCAACAGGGAAAGGCATATCTCAGTTAGAAAAAGGAACACATCAAGAAGGCAGGAGAACAGTCTGGGTAGAATTTTGCAGAGGTGGAACTAGAAAGACTCCAATCCCATCCCATACAGAAAATTATGCATTATGACATGAAACTGCATTTTTTTTCCAGTGGTAGGAGTGGGACTATGGAGGCCTTCATCTCAGGGAACCCAAGGACTCTAATTCTTGGAAGTGGAGCTGAAGAGTACATTGTGGATGAGAAAGGAAAAACTAAATGTGTCTCCACATGTATTGGAGTATAAGATTTTATACTTATATAAAATACACACACAGGATGGCATAGTGCTACTGATAATTCATTTGAAAGATAAAAACAAACAAACAAAAGCAGAGGATGGGCTGATGCAATGTTATGCAGTGTGAGAGCTTATCCTGAATGGCACACATAAAATCCTATCCTAGTTTGTTTTGGGGGGAAAAAATCTGCATCCGAAACTCCCACTTCAGAGGTCTGAGACTGATCAGTGTTGTTCAAGCTTCCATCTATGCAGGAATGCCAATGAATATTTATTGTGGCTTGCAAGCACTTGAGAGCTATTCTGTTCCTCCTGCTCAATAGTGTCAAACTGACTTAAAGGCGCTCAGGTTTTCTACAGAATTGGCACATATGTTTGCACATCTAGAGATACTAAACCCTTTTTCATCTGAGACTTCAAGTACAGTTTTGAAGTATTCTATTGGGACAAAGCAAAACAAAAATGCAGCAGTCATCTACCAGCTTCCCCCACCTCCTTGTATTCTCTAGAGCAATGTTCTTCAACCTTGGGTCCCCAGATGTTTTTGGCCTACAACTCCCAGCATGTCCCAGCCAGCTACGCTGGCTGGGGCATGCTGGGAGTTGTAGGCCAAAAACATCTGGGGACCCAAGGTTGGAGAACACTGCTCTAGAGCAAGTTTACCCAACCTGGTGCCCTCCAGATGCTTTGGACTACAACTCCAAACCATCCCTGATAATTGACCGTGCTTTCTGGGTATTATGGGAGTTGTAGTCCAAAATATCTGAAGGGCACCAGGTTGGGGAAGGCGGCTCTATAACTTTGAGGAGCAAAAAGGTTTAGAATCTATCCCAGGATTTGGATTATAAGAATAATATTTCTAGACAGATTTGTGATCTTAAAGATTGTAGCACGAAATATTTTTACTGTATGAAGGTGGATACCAATTACTACTTGTGCCGTCCCTGTGTAGGGGACTCACCCATACTGTTTGATGATTTTTGTGTGTTTCAAAAATGTGCCAACACAGCCATAGTCCATTATGCAGGAAGCCCTTCACATGACCCGGTTTCAGGGGGACTCTATTATGTGCTTGGCCACAAACGTTTCCATGTGATGCAGAAAAAGGATGGCAATCTGAATGCCTCCCAAGACAGTTCTAAAAAAAAAAAAAAAGCAGTACTCCATCCAGTAGACAACCTCTTCAATTAATATATTACAAAAAAACACCCTCCAACAAAAGTATGAGTGAAATCCAAAAATATGTCAGATGATCACTGAAAACAGTGTTATTATAACAACTCCAGATACAATACACCAGCCTTCCCCAACCTGGTTCCTTCCAAGTGTGTAGGACTGCAACTCCTATCATCCCCAGCCCACATGGCATTGCAGAAGGCTGCAATGCACGGTATACGAAGAGTGGAACTGCTGCTCTGGTAAAATACTAGTTTTTAGGACAGAGGGTTGTGCTCAGTCACCTGGTATTGTAGAGCTAGAAAAAGTAATGCTAGAAACACTGTGAGAAAAGGCTGCACAATGCCTAACCAAGCTTTAAGTGCTCTGTTTTCTCAATGTTTTGCTCACAAAGCATCTTCTTTCCATTTTTCTTTGTGCTAGCTCTGTAACTGCTTATCGTCAGAATTAGCTATAAATTCATAATCAGAAGAACCTTCTTGGGGGTGGGGGGATGCCAGCAATTCATTTGAAAGGAAACACAGTTCTCCTTTCAAATACATTGTATTTATGGGGAATTAATCTGGCTGGTGATCATGAAAGCGAAGAGCTAAGCATGAAGAGTGTAGAATGGGCAAGCTTGCAGTATCTCCCCACAACTGAATTCACATGGCTCCCCTTTACCCAGGTCATTCTAACGATCTAAACACACCAGCTATTTAGCACCCTGCAGCCTCCCACAGCCAGTTAATCACTGAATTACATGGTAGCTCTGTGATGTGCTGTAGTTAAGTGGAGGGTGAGACCTCTCTAAAGCAATTTTCACTTTAAAATCACTGTTAAAATGGTAATACAGTCAACCTTGGAGCCAATCATTTTCAAGTGCAACTCTTCCATCTAATTGTTTAAAGTCGCATCAGGAACATCCACATCAACATTTGGTTCTGTTTTTTCTGCATGTTGGCTCCTGCCAATTAAAGAGTCTATACCTTCTTATCCCCTTAGGGTGCAATCCTATGCATTTTAGACAGAAAGAAGTCCTACAGTCCCCAGCATTCCCTAGCCTCCGTGGCTGGTTGGGGAATGCTGGGAGTTGTAAGACTTTCTTTCTGTCTAAACTTGCTTAGGACTGTGCCTTTAATCACTATTTCCCAGACAAGTATTATGCCATGTACAGAAAAGGTTTGGTTAAGCAACTATTTGTGTGATCTGTAGAGTCATGTCAGGAGAGCAAACCACTACCTTTCTAATGTAAGAAACATCATACTTTACATATGCGTTTTAATATTTTAGGGGCGCAATCCTATGGCCCTCTGACCTAACCTGGGGGCCATAGGATTATTCAGAGCCCCAGCTCCGAGGTCCTGCAAGCTGGGACTCTGAACACTGAGTCCCCGCCCTGCCCCCCTCGCAGCCGGCACGGAAAGAACAGCGCCAGCTGCCTCTCTGAGGTAACAAATCAGCCTGGGAGAGGAAGAAAAGGGGCGTGCCAGGGGGAGGAGGCTGGGGCCAATGGCTTATGCCGTATCCAAACGGCGCCCAAGCCTCCCTCCCTCCCCTCCAAAGAGCGTCATCTAGATGTCCGAAAATGGTCGTCTAGATGAAATGCAGGGCATGAGGCACAGCAGCAACAAAGGTTGCCGCCACTGAGCCTCGCACCACGTATTGGATGCATGTAAACCTCTGAGTTCAGAGGCTGACATGCATCAGGGTCAGGAGTGATAGGATTGTGCTCTAATATAATTTTATAGTTTAACATGACAAAAATACAATCTAGCCTTGCCAGAATCAGATGTAGTGACCCCCATATTTGTTCATCTTTACAAAGAACCATGCAACAAGATAAAGACAAGTTACCTATGAAACAAGACTGATTTGACGAGCGTGACAACATCCCGACTTGCGTTGTATCCAGCACAGACAATGGCAACATGGATTGTCTAAGGGAATAAAAAAGAAGAAAAAATGGAAACAAGGGGAAGAAAGATAAACACAATCTGTGGTTTTTATCATTCATTAATCAGGAAAAACACACATAGTCCTATCTATAATGGCAATTGTTCAGACCAGTAACTTCTGGTTGTTTAATGCTAACCAGTTTCTCGTTTGTTAAAATGTTTTAAATAGTTGTAATACCATGTACTCTTTGAAATCACTGATATATGGTACCTGGGGTTTTAAGTATTTCTTGTATTAATTACAGATAAAATCTCTCGGATAAGAGCCGATTTAGACGCACTCATTATAGCAGAAGCTGACTGGAGTGTCCAGTAACTCCGCGAGTAGGATTAGACTGGATCAGTTTCAGTTGGTGAGTACCGAGGATGTGGACAAGCTGCTTGGACGAGTGAAGAGAATGACTTGCCCTCTAGAGATGGCCGCGAACCTGCTGGCGGGGCCGCCTCACTGCCGCCTTGCCTGTCCGCGGCGGTGCCCCCGCCGCCTTGATCTTCTGAGTGGCGCGGAGCAGTTCTCCATGCTGCTCGAGCCGCCCTTGCTGGCCGCACTGGTCCCGGCGCGTCACTTCCGGCAGGCCGGAAGTGACGTGCTGGGAGCAGCGCGGCTGGCACGGCTGTTTTGCCGCAGAGAGGCGATCCGCCATGGGACCATGTAAGGCCCCGCGAGCCTCGCAGCGGGCGTGAGCGGGGCCAATTTCAGCCTGCTATGCCCGCCGCAAGGCGAGTCGTACACCCCTACTCTCGATCCCTGTCCTTCTTGGTTGGTCACCCATGGGGGAGATGCAGTTAGATTACAATTACAACGTATTATTAATGCATCTCTCAAGGAGGGGAGTTTCCCATCATGTTTAAAAGAAGCGGTGGTACGGCCACTTCTAAAAAAGCCCTCCCTGGACCCCCTGGACCTTAACAACTATGGAGCAATATCAAATCTTCCATTTTTGGGGGGCAAGGTGATCGCGAGGGCGGTTGCCTTCCAACTCCAAGCAGTCTTGGATGACACTGATTTTCTAGACCCAATTCAAACTGGCTTCAAAGCAGGATACAGAGTTGAGACTGCTATGGTCGCCTTAGTGGATGATCTACGCCTGAGTACTGACAGGGGCTGTGTGTCCCTGTTGGTGCTTCTGGACCTCTCAGCGGCTTTCGATACCATCCACCATGGTATCCTTCTGAAACGCCTGGGAATCGGGGGCACTGTGCTTCAGTTGTTCCGGTCCTGCCTCTCAGGCAGGTTCCAGATGGTGATGCTTGGGGATAGCTGCTCCTCAAACATGGAGCTGCTATGTGGCGTACAGTACCACAAGGTGCCATTCTTTCCCTAATGCTATTTAATATTTACGTACATATTTTCTGCCCCAATACTTAATTCTCTCACCTGGACTAACCAGATTCAATCTGGAATGCCTCCCCTCCTTAATTGTTTCAATTTAGCTTTCCCTCAGTAATGTCTTATATTATTCACTGATTCCCATATATACAAAGAAGCAAATAATCTAATCAAGTTATGTCCTCTAAAGGCATGGTAAAGTAAACAGAGGAAATGTGTCTGTTATTTCTGGTTTTAATTACTTTCTGGCATAGTTGTTTTTTACACTGAAACCCATGCAAACAGCAGAGACCACTGGTTCAAATCTCACTGGTGGCCTTGAGAACGCTAAATATGATTAACAATACTGTGATGATGACAACAACAACAACTTAAAATCCTGCTGGGATCAGACCCAACATCCTAACAGTAGCTAGCCAGATGCCTGTGGGAAGTGTACAAGCAGGGCATGAAGGGAACAATCTCCCACTTTGTATGTCCCAAGCGTCTGGTATGCAAGGCTATATGCCTTTGTAACACAGAGATTACATTTAGCCATCACGGCTAGCAACCTATCTTCCATAAATTTGCCTAGCCCCTTTTTAAAAAGTTATCTAAGCTAGCAGCCATCATCATTTCCTGTGGAAGTGAATTCGAAAAGTTAACTGCACATTGAGAGAAATAAAACTTTCTTTCATCTGCTCTGAATCCATCACCCAACTATTTCATTTGGTGTCCCAAACAGTGTCATGAGATAGAAAAATCTCTCTATCCACTCTCACACAACAGCATTCATCATTCGAAAAAACAAAACAAAAAACCTCTATTATGCCCTCCTCCTCTAGTCATCTCCCCCCCCCCAAAAAAAAACACCAAAAAGGTTTGAACACTTTGCCCTTTCCTTGTATGGATGACACTCAAACTCCCTGGTAATTGGAGGGGCTCTTTTCTGTACCTTTTCCAGTACTTTGATACCCTTTTGAGATGGACGAGGTGACAAGAGCTATACACTGTCCAAATGCAGCCACACAATAGATTTATAACTTAATGCTGGGAGTTTTATTTTCAATCCAATTCCTAATAATTTCCCATATTGAACTTCCCATTTTTTAACTGCTGCTGCACACTGAGTTGACATTTTAAGAGAGCTGTCTACCATGACCCCAAAATTTCTTCCCTGGGAACTCCCAGCCTATTCAGGATCCAGAGCAAATTATACTTAGAAGCCTTTGATGAGGTTACTTTGTCAAAAGCTTTTTGGAAGTCCAATATCTACATGTTTACATTCGCAAGAATCTCAAAATGTTTGTGAATCAGAACTTCCCCTTGTAGAAGCCTTCCTGATTCTCCCTCAGCAAGGCTTGTTCTTCTATGTGCTTAACAATTTTACCTTTAATAATGATTTCTACCAATTTTCCTGGGACAGAAGTTGGGCTCACTGAATAAGCTCAAACAATCCAGGATCCATTAAAAAAAAAAATGGTGTTACATGAGCTTCAAATCCTCTGAAAAAGAGGTTTGATGTTTTCATTTAAAAAACAGCCATTTCACATTTGAGTGTTTTATGAACTCTTAAGTGAATGCCATCCAGCTCAAGTTACTTGTTGAGCTCGTCACCTCGTCCATCTCAAAAGGGTATCAAAGTACTGGAAAAGGTACAGAAAAGAGCCCCTCCAATTACCAGGGAGTTTGAGTGTCATCCATACAAGGAAAGGGACAAAGTGTTCAAACCTTTTTGGTGTTTTTTTTTTGGGGGGGGGGGAGATGACTAGAGGAGGAGGGCATAATAGAGGTTTTAGCTCCTAATTTGTAGGTTAGCTGCAAAACCTCATACTTTAATCACCTTTAATTAACATAACTCCTCAGATTCCCTTCCTGAAAGTGCTTCGGATGGGTATCTTTCCAAAAGCTTTCACAGTGAACCAGTTTAACCTCTCTGCAATCTTGCAGTCCTTCAGTACTCCTTGGTCTTGTAAAGGTCCTACTACCTCCCTAGTTTATTCTCTGTTCCTGATGTTGTTGTTGTTTTAAATGGTTGTTGCTTATTTCCATGCTGTTAGCAATTTGCTCAATTTGCTCCTTTGGCGAATTCCCCAAACAGAAATAATCACAATGTACCTCTAAGAGTTCTTGTAAATTCAGATATATGGATGGAAAAATACTTATTTATGTATTTATTTTTGAGCATTAAAAAGGTGCTGTGTAAGTTATTAACATCGTTAAAATGTATTATTTCTTGTTCTTTTCACTGAATGATTATATAACTCAGTGGCCTAAGGATAGGACAACCCTTGAAACACAAAAAGAAGGAATGTAATGTAACATCAAGCCTTGCTCGTAATGGGCACCTGCTTGTGAGTAGCTGAACAGAGGCATTTGCTTTTACAAGTGCCTCTACCTAATTCCTTGTGATATCCCTAATTATTACCAAATGATGGAATAGTTGCAGAAATATAGTGCTGATTTACCTTCCTGCCTTGTGCAACATCACACAATCTTTCCCAGAAAACCTCCCTTTTCTGGCCTTAAATCTTCCCCTACCCTCAATGAAAAGGCAGCTCAAACAATCTACTATGGAAAACACACTATAGTAATGCGGGGAGGGACTGAATAGAGGTCTCTCATGTAAACACATAGCTGGCATTTCCAGTAATAGGATAAATGATGAGAACCCTGAAGCCAAATCTGATAATAAGGATGTTTAAATTAGGCTTACATTCTGTCACTGAATTACTCTGTGACTCTTTTAAGACAGAAAAGTGAAAGCTATTTCACTATCAAAATACTGTGTGGTTAAGAGATAGGTGCACAGCAAGCACAAGGAAGTTTCCTGTTTTAGATTACCAATGCCTGTAGCAAAACACTAATCTCCTGCTGAACAAGTAAATTTATTTGTAAAAGTCATTATAATCTGGAAGGCCATCTAATCTAATCACCCTTTTTAGCAACTATTCCCAAAATTAGCTGTAGCACCATATATCTTTGGGCCTTAACAGATTCAGCCTACCAAATTTCAGCATAAACACAAGAAAAATGGGAGAGAGTTTATTTGCACGCTTCTAGAATTTCTTTC
Organism: Shinisaurus crocodilurus; assembly: GCA_021292165.1. Taxonomy (NCBI): domain Eukaryota; kingdom Metazoa; phylum Chordata; class Lepidosauria; order Squamata; family Shinisauridae; genus Shinisaurus; species Shinisaurus crocodilurus. Next base: position 259,970,178 of record CM037879.1, on the reverse strand, counting down.
CTTCTAGTAAAGAAAATTGTGAATCCCTCTCAGCTGCCTCCCAAAAATACAGAGGCATAAAATGTGGATCCTAAATCAGTACTTTCATATCCCCCCCCCAACACTCTAGTTATTTTAAAAGGTTCTGCAACATTTCTAAAGCACAGATTAGAATGCCAATTAAATCCATTTCAGTTCCAGGTTGTAACACAACAAAATGTGGAAAAGTCAAAGGGGGGTGAATACTTCTACAAGGCACTGTACCTTCACTGGGTGCTGATTATAGGGGTTAGAGTAGAGGCACTCTCCATGTGATGATGTCATATCATGCATTCCATATTATTAGCACAAGTGCGAGAGGAGAAAAAGAAATGGGACTGCTGGTTCTGGCAGCATCTACACGTTCTGCAAATATCTAGTTCTGATGTGCTAAGATATGGATGTTTATTCTTGCATTGTCTGGCTTGCTTCCTGGTCTCCTGATTGCTATGGGAAACAATGTTAATTGGATTCATATGTTTTAATCAAGGAACTGATAACTTTGCCAGCGAAGTAATGACCACTTAGTATCCCTTATATTACCTAGTGGCTCACGCTGGCTCAGTTTGTCTGAGTGTGGAAAGCTAAGCAGGGTCAGGTCTGATTATTACTTGGATGGGGGACCCCTCCTCTAGTTTCCTGCAATGAGCAGGGGGTTGGACTCGATGGCCTTGTAGGCCCCTTCCAACTGTATAATCTATGAATCTAGTTCACACTACCGCTACGGCACAGGATTTCTCCACCTCTAGTTCCTATAAAGCTTGTGCAAACTCTTAAATGTAGAGAAGAACCAGCGTAACTGGCTGGGGCATGCTGGGAGTTGTAGGCCAAAAACATCTGGGGACCCAAGGTTGGAGAACACTGGTCTAGACACTCCAAAGATCTCAAATAAATAATACAAATGGGGACGTGGAGTGCTTCTGTGCAGAGTCCCAGCCACTCCACTCCATTCCCTTCTATTCCCCTTCCTTCCCCAGTGTGTTCCTTTTCTCTCTCTCAAACAGTCAGCATTTTGTGCCCACTGAGCCTCTTCAGTCCTCACTTGCATGTTTTGGGGGACCTTTCGCCACTTTGGGGTGGAAGGTGGACATGCTTGTGCTCAATCCCAGCTGCATTTACTTATTTGATTTCTCCATTGAAGATATCTATGAACAGTCTCTATCCTAATCCCTGGGGACTTTTTAAAATAACTTTTCAGTGTAAACCAGGCACTTATCTATCCAGAATAAGTTGGTTCTTTCTACTCTTTATATATATAAAAATATAAAGGGTAACCTACCTAGCCTACCGCACAGGGTTTTTGTGAGAATAAAATGGAGAGGAGGAGGATCATGTAAGCCACCTTGGGTTCCTTGCAGGAAAAAAGGTGGGATATAAAATCAAGCAAGCAAGCAATCAAATGTGTGTCTCTCTCTCCTCCTGTTCCAGTCATTCCATTCTATTCCCCCTCCCACAGAGTTATCTGTTTTATTCTGTTCCACGGAATTATAGTGGGACTGCTCTGGATTTATTTTTTTGCCCTTGTAGGATTTCCCCTCCCCTAAAGATTTTTTTGCATATCTGCAAACCTCGGGGTAACCTTGAGTTTGCTGATACCTCTCTCTGGTGCATGGGTGGTCCAGTTCATGCAGTCTTGTGTGTGGGTGGTCTGGTTTTCCAGCAGAGGTATCTGCCTATTCTTCTCTCTTCCCGTGGGTGGCACGGGAAGTCTTGAATCAGTACTAGTACATATTATTGTTTTTTTATTCATAAGCTCAGAAGAATAGATAGTAAACATTTGGGTTTTAGAACCTAACAGTTATCTTGACAAATATGACCCATTAGACATTTACAATACAATCCTATGCAAGTTTACTTGGAAATAAGTCCCGCTATGAGCTTTACGCCCAGATGAGTGTTCATAGGGCTGCAGCATTCATGTTACACATTGACAGAATCTAATTTCATTTTCCACTGAAAAAGCACATGAAGCAGCAGCGCAGTCGAAAACTGTTGAGATATCTCCTTTCAGTTGTAGGTTTTTTGTTGATTGGTTGGAATTGTTTCCTTGTGGGGGGAAAATATTCTGGCCAGTTGCTCTAATCTACACTATGAAATTAGGAAGAGAGCTTCCCAATAGCTGCCTGCAGCTATTTCCAGAGCTTGTTGAATGAAGCTCATGAATACCATGGTTTATTGATTTATCCTTGGCTTATTCTGTTAACTTCCCCTGGAGAACATAGTTTTCCTCTGTTCAAGTTAGGTATCACCTCCTTCTTTGTCTTTTTGTTGTTGTTAAACGAAGGACTGTATATCACAACATGACAATCACGAGTGACAATCACGGATACATGTTGTAAGAAAAAATACAATGGGGGTAGCAATGTTTTATAAGTACTAAGAAAATCATTGCCACAGTTAAGAGTTGTACATCTTTGGGGAACTGGCCATGTATGAAGGTGTTGCTATGTTCACAAAAGTTGGGGGAGGGATTTGTCTGCTGGAGTCATTGGATCAGAAGGCTTCAGTTGTTTACTGATAGAGTTCAGATGGCCTTGCCCCTGTTTGCCTCAAACTAACTCAGAAATGAATTAAATAAAATTGGAACAGACTGTTTATTTTCCTATACAATTCCAGACTTGGAAAATAACCCTCTCCTTGATTCCTCCTAAAACCATCCCTGACAACCCTCATTTTCCGAAACACCCTCCTCCCTTTCCCCTTAAGGTGTTACCTAGCTTGGCAGCAGTACTGGTGTGTATACAGAAAGGGAAGGAGGAAGGTGTTGTTTTCCCCCCTCTCCTTGCACCTGGCACCCCAATATGCTGATACAAACCACATCAGCATGCCTGGACCAAGTGATCCATGGGGAATGGAGTTCTTCTAGGGGCTACTGCACGTCCCTCTTCCCTCAGGCACCACTGCTGCAGGCCAGCCAGGTAAAGCATTAATGGGAAGATGAGGAGAGTGTTGAAGGAGTTGGGTGGGTACTGGCAGAGAGATTGGTTTGGGATTGGGGAAGGAAGCCAGATTTTTTTTCTCCAGCTTGCATTTCAACCCAAGCCAGAGAAGAACTTTGAGGTTTCAAAAGCTCAAACTTGTCATTTGAGGTGGGCTTTCAAGAGCCCCCAAAGTTAGTTTAGAGCCTGGCTTAGGAGAAATTTGCTGGCATCTCCATTTACTTATAGGTAGAAAAGAAGCATGCCTGAAGTTAGATGGAAGATGCAGGACATCTATGGGAGCTCAAGGGAACTTAATAGATACCCCTTACTGTATTATTAACGATATTATCACCACTTATATAGCTTTCATAATGTGCACAGCATTCATTTCTACAATAACTGTGTAAAGTTAGGCAGTCCCATTTTGCAAATTAAGAATGAACAATAAGCAGACATGGTTGTCCAAAACCCTCCTATCAAACAGTGTACCCATGGCAGAGTTCAAATTGTAATATTCAAGTTTTCAGCGGTCCCAGTTTACCAAACTTCCAATTGGATCACAAAGAAGGTGATGCAACTGTATATATTATGTTAGGCAATATAAGGGATACTATCAAGGCTATCTTATGGATTCTTGTAGAACTTGCCAGAATGTTACCAAGTGGCTGCCCTTGAGCATCATCATCTTCCAACACTAAATATAAATGTATATTAACCCATGTAATCAATTGTCTTTTCTCCTGAATACCACATCAATTTTCTATCTGTACTGATTCTGTTTCCAATTTTCCTAACACTAAACTGCATATTACCAAGCACATGGATCCGCATTGATATGGCTTGTTTGCATTACAAAAGAAGATACTGGAAATAGAATCTGTAAACACATTTGCCAATAGCCGAGTCTGAGGGTATCACCCCAATAAAGGCTATCAGATAGATAGATATCACCTTTCTTTCTCTTATTTGTACTAGGCTGCACCATGCAAGGACAAGGACTCTCTCACACACACACTTTTCTTTGCTGCAGACATGATCAGTGTCAAAAACTTGGCTGAGACTGTACAAGCCTAAAGTACAGGCTTCTGCACTTTTAGAAGCATGGCCTTAGATGGAAAAATAATCTGCCTACCTCGCACTTCTCCACTGCTGGCTGTTGTCCACACTCAGAGCTGTTCCCTGCCACAATGCCAGCCCGCATGCTTTCGCTATCCCCAGTCCCTTCCTCCATGGAGTAAGTTTTTGAGTGATTGCCTCGGTGATGGGACAGGCCCCGGCTCTGCACCAGACTGAGCTGTTTCCGAAGCGCCCGGTTTTCCTCTTCCACTTCCCGCATGCGTACCTCCAGGCTTTCTCTTTCACGTTGACTTGTGGCTGTATAGCGAGGGCTATGGGGCTGAGATTCAATCGGAGACAGGGACACTGGCTTTCCATCTGTAGTGAAAGAGTGAAACAACAGATGTTAACCAAAAGAGAATTCAACGTTTAAGTTTCAGAAGAACACATAGAAAACTTTTTTCTCCAACAAGTCCTGAGCTGCAGAAGGAAGTATGCACATGATTAATACGCATAAGGTTACCATCAGTTCCCCCCCAACCCTTCTTGTTATACAAAAGTGGTGTAGTTACTGATCCCTTTGACTCCATCCCACAACACTCTGATAATGTGATAATATAGGATTGTATCCAATGGGTTGTGTAAGTCTAACTTAAGTCAAATGCATTTCAATGGATCTACTGTAACTAGGACTAACAGTGGATGCAACCTATATAAACCATATGGGAGAGGCAGGATCATGTGGGGAAACCCATCCAAGGATCAAAAATGGTGTGTGCGTGCGAGCATTAGTTTAATTCTTGTCACCTGATCTTGTACCTCCCATATGGTGGTTTGGTTTCTACATTGTCAGTGTGGAATGGAGTCACAGGGGAACAGCAACCACACCACTGCCATGACCCAGGATTCAGACCAGAGTGGCACCTTCCATCTTGTTCACCAGCTGTTCTGCAAATAATCAGCTGTGTGCAGAACCTATATGGCTTGCTTTGGTAGTGATGGCTCAGTGCAAACCCATATCTCTCTTTAGCTCCAAGCCTCCGACATGACAGATTTGCTGTAAAGTCTGGTTATAATTGCTGTCCCTGGCCCACAGGCCTTAATCTGTAGGCACCTGGTTTGAAACATGGATAGGTTGCCTAACGGCAGCTAGGCCACATTGCACCACTACAAACTAGTCTTTCAGCAAGTGGGGGAAACAGAGTAAGGATTGTAGGAAGCTGCCTTGTACCAAGTTAGGCTGTTAATCCACAAGCTCAGTACTGTCTACACTGACTGGCAGTGGCTCTCAAGGGGTTTCTTTCAACCCTACCTGGAGAAACCAGGGATTTAACCTCTTACATACAAATTATGTACTCTACTACCTCTGAGCTACAGTTCCTCCACTAAATGGGAGTTTTGTGAAGTAACAGCATTTTACAAGTTTACAGCTCATCATCACTACACATCTGCCAAGCTCCCATCCCCAATTAGGGGGTTATATATTATAATCTGAACACATGCAGCTGGAGGAGGTGACCACTGCCCCATTAGCTCTCTCCATTCCGGAATTATAAAGGCTCGAAAGTGCAGCATCTCACTCTTACAACTACAGTAATACCTTTGATTACGAGCATAATTCGTTCTAGAACCATGCTTGTAATCCAAAACACTCGTATATCAAAGCGAGTTTCCTCATAAGAAATAATGGAAACTCAGCAGGGAGCCACACTGCACCTCCATGGGGCTCCCTGCCAGGGAGCCGGCTTGCTTTGCCTTTAGACAGAGTATCTCAAAGCAGCTAATGAAAATTTCAGAGAGAGAGAGAAGGGGGAGAGAAGGAGAGAGATGTGGAGGATCAACAACCTGCAGAGTGAGCAGCGGCTCCCTGCCCTTAGGCAAAGCAGTGGGAGGCAACGGCCGAGCGACAGTGTGGCTCGTGTTGCGAGACTTGCTTGTCTTTCGAATTTAAATTTATGCTAAAATTTTGCTTGTCTTAGGAGAAGCTCGCATACCGGGTTACTCGCAATCCGAGGTATTACTGTACTTCCAATATAACTGGTATCAAATACGCCAATGGCTGTGGAAATGCCTACTTTATTCCTGATACACACATTGGGAGTTTTTTCCACCACACATACTGGTAAGGACTGAGACTCAAGCAAGCCTGCACATATTGCATTGCATTTCTTTTCCAACACAGGTGACTTAACACAACTGTTGGGAAAAAGCAACACGAGCCATGCTAGATCAGGCCAAGCGTCCATCTAGTTCACACAATGGCCAACCAGCTGCCTGTGGCAAAACCCACAAGTAGGATGTGAGTGCAATAGCATCCTCCCACTCATGTTCCCCAGCATACTGCCTCTGATACTGGAGATAGCATATAACCATCAGGATTAGCAACTATTGATAGCCTTATCAATTGATAGCTATCAACTGATAGCAGCTATTGATAGACTTAAAAACATCACAGTCACGTGCCCGTTTATCTGCCATCTGTGTTTGGTGAGCCTTTTACTAAAAACAAGGATTTTGGGTTTTTTGTAATTTATCATAAGTTTTTCATCAGTGCAGTCTCCTTCTTGATTCCCCCTTTCAACTTCCTTTTTACCAGGTCTCTGATTTTAGAGAGGTTTTCTTTTTTGAAGCCAACTGTGAATCTGTTGGATTTCCTTGGCAATTTTCCACTTAAATATTAAATCTGATAGCACTGTGGTCATTGTTTCCAATTGGTTCAACAACATTTACATCTCATACTAGGTTCTGGGCAACATCGCTTAGGATTAAATCCAGGGTTGCCTCCCTCTGGTTGGTTCTGTTCTAGGGCACAGAAAAGCATTTTGTTTACAAGTTCTTCTTACTCCAGAGGGACAATTACAAACTCAAATTCAAACATGTGATTAAGCACTGTTCTTGCTACAGACATATGTTGAAGGAAGGAGGGGTCTTTTACAAAACTGCACGGAATGTGTTTCAGCTGCTTTTGTTTGTTTGTTCCTTAACACTCTGTCTCTGCTATCACTGTTTTAGGATCCATTATTTTTTTTGTGAGCCTGTACATGCCCCCCCCCCAAATATAATGGATACAGCATGCAAGGGAACGATTATCTGTGCCCAGGAGAGGGCCTGTAAACAACTAGCCGTAAACAACTACCCGAGATCTGTAATTACATGAAATGGGCCCAGAGGAGGGCAATTTCATTGCCTGTTCCAGGTGTATTACTGCCCATGAGGGTTTAGAAAGATTAATACATTCTGTTCAAAAAGGAGACATACATTCAAGTTCTGTGTGTGTTTGTGTTTGAGAGCGAGAGCAAGTGAGTAAGCATGTAAATAGGGCATTATCATCCGTGCAATGTCTGAGAAGGGAATATAAAGCCCACCACTCTAATAAGAGTTCTCTGCTAAAACTGAATAGCAGGGGTCCCCAACCTTTTTGGGTCAGTTGGCAGATTTGGAAATTTGAGTGTGCTGTGTGCACTTTCAAAAAATGGATGCCATGGGGACTTCCCCATTCATAAAAAAGCTGCAATGTGAGCAAAACACCTATTTCCCAGAAGGCAAACTGGCAGGGATGTTGAAGAGTCCTTGCTCTCGAGTCACGAGTCGAGTCTCGAGTCCTTGAACCCGAGTCTCGAGTCCGAGTCCTTGGTCCAAAATGGTGACTCACGAGTCACGAGTCCTGAGTCACTCCCAAAACTGACTCCACGAGTCCCTATTAAAATCAATGGGGGGTTTTCCCAACAAAATAAGGCTACTTCAGATGTGTGGCTTAAATAAATTCTAGGCACAAGTGTGCCTTTTTATTTCAAAACTCTGCAACTGATTTTGGCAAGAACAGACCAGGCAGACAAACCCAAAATAACCAGGCAGGCAGAGGAGGCAGGGAACCCCAAAGCAGGCAGGCAGAGGCCTTTGTCTTGGACAATTCAAACTGTGGGACTGGTTAAGAAGAGACCAGGCAGGCAGAGGAGGCAGGGAACCCCAAACAGGCAGGCAGAGGCAGCCAAACCCAAAATGTCTGACCCTAACCCAAACCCCCCACAACAACACATCAATCAAAATAAATCTCAACAAATAATTGGGGCTGCGCTTCTGGTAGCTGTCCATAGTGGCCGAGCAGCGGCGCGCCTCGCTTCCATGCGCTCTTCACCGGTGATCGCGCTCCTTCTGGCACAGCCAGAAGACTCGTCAACAGCCCAGGGATGTTGACGAGTCCTTGGTCTCGAGTCCCGAGTCGAGTCTCGAGTCCCATTAAAAATATTGGGACTCGAGTCCGAGTCGAGTCAGAGGGGGGACTCAGTCCGTCTCACGAGTCGAGCCCTCGAGTCCGAGTCCCCATCCCTGCAAACTGGTGAGACTAAAAGAAAAGTAACTTGCCCAAGAACCTAAGTACAACACAGAGGTGGGGTCTGAGCTCCAAAACACAAAACCATTCTTTTGAACCCAAATAAAGATGGCACTGGAGGCTGCACTTCACTTTGTAGCATGCCAGTCTCCCAGTTAAAAAAAAAAAAGAGTATAATTTTATAAAATCTTAAGAAATAAATAAAAATCAGGAAGGACAGGGAACCTGAAAAGTGCCAAGAAAGGTGTCTGCGGGCACATTAACGCCTACAGGCACCACGTTAGAGACCTCAGAGATAAAACAAAATGAGGATCTAGAATCTTTCACAGAATATCAAGGTAGCCTGCACATCAGAAAGAAAACCAAGCTTTTCACAGTGCATTGGAAACATTTTGTTCCACAACAATACTCGGATCTTCCCACTCATGTTCTTTCGATATAGGTTGCACTGCTCAACTATCTGTCCCCCTGTGTCATATTACAGTCAAAGTTCAGCTGTCTTCCAACATTCCCAAGAACATCCCTTATCCCTAGATTCAATTGGCATCTCCATCCTTTCAAAGGGTTGCCCAGTGATAGACAATTTCTTATTTATGCTAAAGACAAGAAGCCTTTCAGCAGTGGTCAATGTGGATTACTAGATAAGATCGGAAAAATATTTTGCCCACATCCGGTACCAAGTTTGGAGTTCAGGTATAATAATCTGCGAGTTTGGGGGAGGAGTGAGGACCCATGCAATTCACTATTGTCACTACAATTTAGACAAAAAAATATTTTTAAAATGGCAGAAAAAAGGAAAACTTGTCACTTACTACAAATTCACATATTCTCTCCTATCCATGTTTTCCCGGTAATTCCTACACTGATAATAGCTGTGAGCTCCCCCAGAGAGTATTCAGTTAATGCCTCATGCACAATGCACATCTATGAGAAAGCGGTTGTATAACACCACCAACATGTTAACTACTGTCAGGCGTGTTATTACCAAGCATTTTAGTGGTTATTAGCAGCTGTTAGAACTACAGCAATGCATGAGGAACAACTGGTGATGACGGACAGATACACGACTAAATACCACCAGTGTTTCATTACCACTGTTGTAAGGAAGAGTATTTACAGCTAGCATTTCTGATTGCTAGCTGTAAATAGTGGTAATCTCCCTGCAGTGATTCAGATGAAGTTATAAATACCCTCATTTACTCCTCTGGAAGCACATACACATACAGGGAAAGAGAAAACACTGGTGAAGAGTATGGGACTCATTTCCCAAAGGATTCCAAAACCTTCTCTATAGTTACATAGTTCAGAGAAACAGTAAGCTTTCTGTGTTGTGTTCACCTTGATTTATGGCAGGAGTGGAAACATGGAATCCACAGGTCACATACATACCCGATCACCCTGCTTATTTTAAGAAACTCTATCTATCTATCTATCTATCTATCTATCTATTATATTTATACCCTGCCTTTTTTCCTTAAAGGAACCCAAGGCAGCTTACATAATCCTCCTCCTCCTTTCCATTTTATCCTCACAACAACCCTGTGAGGTAGGTTAGGCTGAGAGTCAGTGACTGGCCCAAACTCACCCAGAGTTTCATGGCCGAGTGGGGACTAGAACTCGGATCTCCCGAGTCCCAGTCCAACACTCTAACCACTACGCCACACTGGCTCTATCTAGAGCACTTCCAGTTTCTAAAAACCAACTTTTCCTAGGTTTTATATTATTCCCATTTCATGATTTCTGAATCTCCTTATACCTCCTCTCTCTCTCTCTCTCTCTCTCTCTCTCATGATCCCTGGTTCATAATGTCTCTCTTTATCTTTATTCTGGAATTCTTAAAAAGAAAAGAAAAGCCACCTAGCCACTTTCATTGGAGTTGGCAGTTTTGCACCCACCTTTCCATGCAAACAAAATAAATCTCAGCCAATCAGTGAATGCAAATTAAATACAGCTTTCCATGACTAGGGCTGAGCCAAAAATATGCACTGCTTTACCTGAATAGTGAATATGTAAATCTCAATACACAATGTAGCAGAGCAGCACAAGAAGGAACACTGGCAAGTCCTCATAGATAAAACTCTCCACTGCAGAAAATGGCTGGAGGCTGCCAAGGAAAGTGGGTTAACTAGTGTAAGAGGAAACATGCTAACTTGGGATTCATCTAATCAGTAATGAAGACCTGCTTGCAGAGGGTGGCAGGCTGAAAAGTAGTCACAAAGACCCTAACCAAACAGAGTAAGTGAATGGTGGGTGTTCAGATAGGGGGAGATAGAAGATGATGCCAGCAGATTTGTGCTCTGCCTATATATTTCACACAGAGAGATGGGGGGGGGAGTGATTGGGAAGAAATTAAAAAATCAAGGTAGATTGGTATCTACTGGTAGATCCCTAGATGATTTGCAGTAGATCAGCAAGAGTTTCTGACTCCCAATTGTCTAACAAGAGCAACAACTCAAAAGCTTTCCCTCCCTAAACTAGGTTGTTTAAAAAGAACACTTGGAAGAAAACAAGAATGGATTTGTGAAAGACCTGTGATCATAGAATCATAGAAAAGTAGAGTTGGAAGGGACCTACAAGGCCATTGAGTCCAACCCCCTGCTCAATGCAGGAATCCAGGTCAAAGCATCCCCAACAGATGGCTGTCCAGCTGCACTTTGAATGCCTCCAGAGTGGGAGAGCCCACCACCTCCCTAGGTAGTTGATTCCATTGTCTTATTGCTCTGACAGTCAGGAAATTTTTCCTGATGTCCAGCTGGAATCTGGGTTCCTGTAACTTGAGCCCATTATTCCATGTCCTGCAAACTGGGATGATCGAGAAGAGATCCTGGTCCTCCTCTGTGTGACATCCCTTCAAATACTGGAAGAGTGCGATCATATCTCCCCTCAGTCTCCTCTTCTGAAGGCTAAACAGTTCTTTTAGTCTCTCCTCATAGGGCCTTGATTCCAGTCCCTTTATCATCCTTGTTGCCCTCCTCTGAACCCTCTCCAGTTTGTCTACGTCCTTCTTAAAGTGTGGTGCCCAGAACTGGACGCAGTACTCAAGATGAGGCCTAACCAGTGCCAAGTAAAGGGGAATTATCACTTCCTGCGATTTGGATGCTATACTTCTATTAATGCAGCCCAAAATAGCATTTGCCTTCTTTGTAGCCACATCGCATTGCTGGCTCATCTTCAGTTTGTGATCTACCACAATTCCAAGATCCTTCTCACTTGTGGTATTGTTGAGCCAAGTGTCCCCCATTCTGTAACTCTGTATTTGGTTTCCTTTCCCTAGGTGCAGCACTTGGCATTTATCCCTATTAAATTTCATTCTGTTGTTTTCGGCCCAGCGCTCCAGCCTATCGAGGTCACTTTGAATTTTGTTTCTGTCTTCCAGAGTATTAGCTATTCCACCCAACTTTGTGTCATCTGCAAATTTGATAAGAAAGCCAAACTCATAAACGCACCACCTTTCCCCAAGAGGGGCCGGGGGAGGGTTAGGTCACAGGGTAGCAAAACCTCACCCCAAAAAGTAAGACCTCGCTGAAACAACCTCAGAGGCCCAGGACCACAGCCACTGAAGACTGCAAGTTCCCTACCGTCTTCCCGTTACACAGGGCACTCCCCCACGACTGGTGGCTGGGAGAGCGGGAATCCGGTAGAAACCCTCTTTCGTTTGGTTCTTGGAACACTGGCAATCCTTCACACCGCCCAGGCCTCGTTCTCGAGAATCGGAGCTGGGCTGAACACAGATATGTCTTGTGTAGTAGTACTGAAGTAAGCTACACGGCCCGCTCAGGTAAACCGATCACTAGTTATGTTACCCTTGAAGACTGCTTTCCGATGCTTCTGTAAAACAATACAGCTATTGGCCTAAAGGGTTTCATTGTACGATATCGATACACGGTATGCTCTGCGGTTAACCCAGGTTGCCGACTCACGCACAGACCGTTGCGATCCGTCACAATAGCATTCCTCCCTCCTCTCAGTCTAATAAAAAAGAGGCCAGACACCTGTGTCCTTGTTCCCCCCCATTTGAAGGACCATGAAAGACCTTTGTTCTGAAATTGATCTTGTCTAAATTGGTCACAATTTGTGGCTGACAATGCTACACTTGCCCTAAATCTACTTATGTGCCTGGTCATGTTTGGTCCTGGCCGTTTGGGACTGGGCACAGCATAAAAAGGAGTTGTCTGCTGCCCTGTTGTATGTGTGCTATGATGGTGGGTGCAGATTGTGTATCTCCTCATACAGAATACACACACACACATTATCTATGGCCACAGACCAGCATAAACACAGTGAAAACCAAAGTTTGAAACATTAAATCAGCATTTGTCCCATCTTATTCTCATTGCATTTACAAAAAACTGAATCTGAAATGTGTTGTTTACAAAAACAAAATATCAAATATAAAGCTCTTTCCGAGATTCGTGTGTGTGTGTGTGTGTGTGTGTGTGTGTGTGATGTATTGATTATATACACATACATGCACGCACACACACACAGGCACTTAATAAATATTTTAAACCAGGCTTTCCCAACCTGGCGCCCTCCAGATGTTTTGGAGCACAACTCCCAGCATTCCTGACCACTGGCCATGCTGTCAGGGGCTGACTGAAGTCCAAAACACCAGGAGGGCACCAGGTTGAGGAAGGCTGTTTTAAACATACAAATGTTTTAAACACAACTATTTAATATACAGGCCTGTGGCTCATGCTGGCTCAGCTTGTCTGAGTGTGGAAAGCTAAGCAGGGTCAGGCCCGGTTATTACTTGGATGGGAGACCCCTCCTCTAGTTTCCTGCATTGAGCAGGGGGTTGGGCTCGATGGCCTTGTAGGCCCCTTCCAACTCTATGATCCTATGATATCCTATGATAAGTACAAGACTCCAAGAGATGGGAAATGATATAAATAAGAGTACCAAAGGGCAGGGATGGGCAGAAGGTAGATCTCCAGATGTTTTGGACTTCAGCTCCCAGAAGCCTCTGCCAGCATGGCCAATGGTTAGGAACGCTGAGAGTTGAAGTCCAAAACATCCATAGATCTACTTTCTGCCCACCCGTCATTGGGAATGGGTTGAGCTGGAGATAAATGCTCTGTACAGGTGCACAGACATTTTGATTTCCATTTTGTTGGCTGGCACTTCTGCTGCTTATGGACTCCTGGCTCCGAGTCCAAAAGCTGCTAGGATGGATGTCAGCCGCTGGGATGTTTTAATGTCCATGTCTCCACACAGCGATCACAGGGCAGCAATCTCATTCCCACACCCACTGAGAATTTTTATACCCCTGTGTCCTACTGTAAGTTTATAAGTCGCTCTGAAATAACATCAGCTGGAATTAGAGAATGCTGCTTGATGAGCTGTTGTGACAGCAGTCTATAGGACTGCTGAATGAAGCTGAGCAATTTTCTCCAGATGTCTGCACTGTAAACAAGGCATCCTCTAATTCTAATAGCAGTGGACCTCTGAAAACACTTGCAAACTATGGAAGGAAGGAAGTTTAAGAGAATATGACCTTGAGAGGATTTTTTGTAGATAATGCAACGTCTACATGTGCAAGTTCAAGTCTCCTCATCTCTAAAGCACTGACAGCAACATTGCAGTGTCAAATAGCATGAAGGTACTTTGCTGCCACTATAAATTGGATTAAAAGCAGCACGTTCATTCAACAGACATCACACCAACCAACCAAAGACTATTTTTGGCTGGTACAATGTCAAGATCCACTTCAGCAAAGCAATTAAGGAAGTGCTGTAAGGGGGGGGGGGGACCCAGCAACAAACAAATACACACAGATTTTACTGAAGCCCAAGACATTTTAAGCATGATATATTATTGAACTAGAGTATCAGTTCTGAACCATCTTGCTCCGGCTACACTCCAAGCTCAATCCAGTTTAAATCATAGTATTTCTCCTTTCTAAGACATCATATTTGATTGTAAATTCCACTGCCACATAGGAGATTTCCTAAGCACCCCCATAAAGCTACTGAAATAGAAATACTGACCACCTGAAAGCAGCGGCCAAACTGGTTTTGACAATCAAAGGGGTCAGAATTTTCATCATGATTAGCGGTGTTCATATGTCATTTAACAAGTCTGAACTCACTAGTACTAAGGTTTAACCTTTTCCTTTTAAAAGGGGGTGGCTTGCACTTTTCCATGTTCCCAGGCACCTAGAATCTCAGGAACAACTGGAAAAGTGAGAGCACCCTTAGGACAGCCAAGTCCAAAAAAGAGAGAGATGAAGATCTTGCCACGAATGGGGTGTAAATCCCATCACCCTCTTTTCACGAGCACAGATCACTTGCACCTTTTGTTCGGCTTGACAGCTCACCTTTTGACAGCTGTCAAACCAAATCAATGGGGGGAGACTGTTTGGAGCCTCTCTGGGTCAATGTCCAGGGTTGGTACCAGCTGCACTTTGCCAGCAGGTACCTCCCTGGACATTGCACAGGCGAGATTGCCCATTCTCAGACCTCTGTAAGTGTGCAGGTGTGCATTTGTGAAATAATGATTTAAAAAATAATAATAATGTGCACAAATATTGCCACACATTAGGGGGTCCAAAAAAGTGCCACTTGCGGTTGAAGGGGCTGTCAGTGGCTGTGAAAAAAGGGATTGGGAAAGCTGGCTGTCAAGCCAGAGATTGCAATCTCCAGGAAAAAAAGGGGAAAGGGAAAGAAAGCCACAGTGAGCCAAAGAACTTGCAATTGCAGCAGGGATGGGGAGACAAGTCGGTCTGCCGTGGTGTCCCCTGCGATACTTGTGGGAGGACTGAGTGGGAAAGAGGGAGAAGGAGGAGGCGAACAAACCACGGTGAACCCAATCGTGTCAGGTGCACCATGGGTAGTTTGTAGAACACGCCCATAATCTATATACTACAAGGTACTAAAAGGTTTCAAGATAATGCCCAGATAAGCGCTACATAAAATGCAGAATGGTCAAAACAGAAATACTGAATTTAATCAAAATCTGTTGAATGATGAAGGAAAAACAGAGAAGGCAAAGCTGCAAATATTTAAGCCATGATACAATCATGTGGAATCTTAAAATAAAGCTCCAGTCAGTCAGTCAGTCAGTCAGACAATCACTCGTTACCGAGTAAGATTGTCTTCCAGGATAATTTTTTTTTTTTTACAAAAAGGAGATTTTAAAAGGAGGAAAATTCTAAAGAAAATTACCGTATTTTTCGCTCCATAAGACGCACCGGACCAAAAGACGCACTTACTGTATGGTACAAAAAAAAAAATTTAAAAAAAAAATCAGCTGAGAGGCGGGGGCTTCCCACCCAGGAGTCCTCAGCTCTTCTGGACCAGCAGAGGAAAGTAAAAAAAAAAAAAAAAAAAAAATTTTTTTTTTTTTACTATATTCACTCCATAGGACGCACAGACATTTCCACCTAGTTTTTTGGGGGGTAAAGTGCGTCTTATGGAGCGAAAAATACGTATGTAGACTCTAGCGATGGGTCCGTAAGTGAACCATGAATGAATGAATGAATGAATGAATCGTCTGCCTAGAGCAGGAGTAGGCAACCTAGTGCCCTCCAGATGTGTTGGACTACAACTCCCATAATTCCTGACCATTGACCATACTGGTGAGGCTTATGGAAGTTGTAGACCAAAACATCTGGACGGACCCAGGTTGCCTACCCCTGGCCAAGACAGACATGTACCTCTCAAACTGTAATTGAATTGGAATATGATGATGATTGTATTTTCTGTGGAACACTACATTTGCTTTGTAGATGCAAATATGTATCCGCTTCTTTATAAATGAAAATGGAATAGTAAAAAGTAGTTAAATGCCCTATTACTTTGTCTTCCATGTAGCTACCATGTTTTTTACTCTTGCCCCTGATCTTTCTATCGCAACCCACTTTTTATGACCTATGGATAAATGTGCATCTTCACCACAAAGAGAACTCTTTAAAAGAAACATTCTACCCACTCCCCCCCGCCCCCTTTTTGCTGAGAGTGGAGCCAAAAAGCAAATAACATTTTATCAGGCTAAGCACTGAGTGAAAAATGAGATTTTATCAGGGGCTTGGCTTGACAAAGATAACATGTTATCAAGAGGGGAGGCTTGGCAAAGATAACACATTATCAATATCAGGAGCGAAGCTTGGGGAAAATAGTGTGTTAATACCTATTAGGTTCTAAATCAACCATCTGTGCTCTTGATGAATTGTTATTTTCTCAAAGCCCCACTACTGCAGACACATTTTTTCCAACACACTAGGCCTCAGATAACACTTAGTGGAATGGGAACTGTGGGGAAAAAGAGACATAAAATTAGAAGGTAAAATTAGAACTCTCTCCCTGTTCTTAATATCCAGATACATCTATGGTTGAGACCTTCATTCCTCCAGTTCCAGCACCATCTATTATTTATAGGTCTCCTGCTCCCTCAAAAGACTCCACCCTTCTCCCTTCCTGCCCCCATATGCCTGGAATTGCCTGCAAGAACACCTGCATGATGCAACCTCTCTTACTTCATTCAAATCCCTCCTAAAAGCCAATCTTCCACCCCATCTACAGGGTAGAAGCCTTTGGCACCACCACCCCCTGACCCCATGCCCTATTATAACTCAGCCTGTAATTAAGCCTGAGCACATGTAGAAACAACTGCTGATTGCTTCCTTGTTTACCCCTGTCTCCTCTTCCCCCTCTTTCCTCGGTTGTTTCCCTTTGACAAATTTTAGATGATGTAAGCCTGTACTCTTGTACTTTGTAAAGCACCACAGATACACTGATGACACTATATAAACCAGAGGTGCAGAACTATATTAGGTTGGGGGCACACCAGACCCTCCCCAGACCTGATTACATCAGTGGGCATGGCGCCAGCACAGGGAAAGAGACTCGGACAGTGCATGGAGGAATAGCTACTTTTTCTGGTGCTGGGACAAGTCCCTGGCTTTGTGCAGTGTGTGTTGTCCTCATGGGGGTACTGTGGGCCATGCAAAGTCGCTTGGCCAGTTCTGGCAAGAGTGGCCACTCATCCCAGTGCCATTTCAAATCGGAGATACCAGCGGGGATTATTCCAGGGAGGCAAAACCCTGCACCTGGAGGAACCCAAGGAGACTCCACAGGCTGGATGCAGAACCTTCATGGGTCACATTAGGCTGGGGGCTGGAGGCTCCGCATCCCTGATATAAACAAACATGTATATAACAAAAGATTAAGTCATACTATCAGCCTTGGCTGAAGGTCAGACTTGCAAAGTAAACAAGTTCCACAATTAACGGTTTCTACAGCATGCTTTAAAGTGTGCAAAATGCTTTACAGTAAATATTTATCTTCATAGAAAACACACATGGGGCATTGAGGCTGAGAATTATTTGCAATACAGTTTTTACTCAAGAAGAAAGAAATTTGACCCTGTCAAAGTTCACTTTCTTCTTTACTTGCTTTTAGAATCCTTGGATCACGAGGACAATTTACAGCAGCTAGAAACGTATCTTTGCTTGAAGAATCCAAGTTGTATTCACTTGGATCACAATGTACTGACTGACCCACAGGGATATTAAAATTATTAGGATACTTCCATAGTAGACAGAAAGTTGAAATTCAGTACACAACACAATCCAGGGCACCTTGATTACTAAAAGATTCTGGAAATATCCCATTTTTGCATCTGCCAGTTGTAACTCAGGACACAAGGTCTATAGTATCTAGACTGTGATTTTATTTATTTTATTTATTAATTATATTTATATGCCGCCTTTTTTCCTTCAAGGAACCCAAGGCAGCTTACATAGTCCTCCTCCTCCTCTCCATTTTATCCTCACAACAACCCTGTGAGGTAGGTTAGGCTGAGAGGCAGTGACTGGCCCAAAGTCACCCAGTAAGTTTCATGGCCGAGCCGGGACTAGAACCTGGATCTCCCGAGTCCCAGTCCAACACTCTCACCACTACGCCACACTGGCTCTCAGACCCTCAGTGTGCTACAGATACAGATACAGAAGGTGTGCCTGTCACCAAGCAAAAAGGCTCCCAGGAAGTAAAGAACAGAAGTTTGAGAAGTTCAAAATGAGGGTATAGTGGCAGTAAAACATGCAGAAATATGGCTGTCATTTTTTTACACATTTGACCTAGCCCTGGGTTGGGAGTAGGGGGATTTGTAGTGGTAGCCACAAATGTCCCCATGTTTGCAAAAATGCAAGCTATATTTACATCATCATCAACAATGACAGCAAGCTCAATTCTCCAAGTGCCACTCCTCATGTGGCTAAAAAGGCACCATCCACACACAAGAGAGGGATATCAGCAGGCTAGAGGGAATTCCAAGGTTTGCAGAAGTACGAGGGAAGAACAGCCCAATGAGGACTTAAAATGCTCAGTAGCCATGGGATGTTGATTAGCTGTTGGGGGGGATACAGAAACACTGATAGGAGGGGGAATGGAATGGAGTACCCTGGAGGAGGGTATGGCTGACAAGTGCACTCCATACTGCAACATTTTGTTGCAGTTCCAATTTTTGTTTCATAATGAGCAGCTCATAAGTACTTAAAGTAGCTTTTTCAAGATTACCCAATTCTTTCACAAAATGTCACCCCGAAAAATACATATGATATGCTCCTGTATTCAGCAGAATGAATGAGAGTCTGTGCCTCGCATTCCTATCCTTGGAATTCCTAACCCTGGAACTTCTTCACTTTCGATCCATTTCAATGCTAAAAAGCAAGCATTTGCTAACTTGGAGTTGTGGTACACCTATAGGCCTTCTTTCCTTACAGAGTTGCGAACACCCCGTACCGCTATCATGACTGACAGGGCAAGTTCACACGTCACCCTAAACCACCTTGAGAATAAGCCACCATGGGTTGCTTGTCAGGCTCGCTAACCCGACAGATGATCAGGCGCTGTGCAGCTTGCCGTGGCTTGTCCCCCCCCCCCCCCGTCCTCCTGCTGGTTCCCAGCATGTATCCTAGGCACCTTTGCAGTAGAACTCCTTATTTCTTCAGTCCTTCGTCAGCACCCATTCTGGTCTGCTGGGGTTGACAGCTCCTGAGGGACACACACACACACCCCGCATCACATCACCTTATGGAATTATTTTCTGAGCCCTTATGAATGCGATAATGTGTTTGCAATTGGGGGGGGGGAGGGTCTTGCACAATTGCACAAGTCTGCCTTTTCAATAGTTTATTTATAAATAAATAAATGTTAGCCAAGCATACAGATATCCCCCCTCTTGTCAATGTCCTTGTCAATTTCGTCCTCCCCTTGAGCACTTCCCTTGGGAGGGAACACCTTTCTTTTTAAGGCTGCTTCAGCTACTCCCAAAGTAAGCACAACCACCCCCAAAGATCCTTCTCCTG
Organism: Shinisaurus crocodilurus; assembly: GCA_021292165.1. Taxonomy (NCBI): domain Eukaryota; kingdom Metazoa; phylum Chordata; class Lepidosauria; order Squamata; family Shinisauridae; genus Shinisaurus; species Shinisaurus crocodilurus. The sequence goes on along the minus strand of CM037879.1, from coordinate 259,950,545 downwards.
CAGCTGCCAGCCACTTTTGGCTCTTCCCCCCCGCCACACACCCAACTGAGGGGAAAATTACATGAATTGCATGGCAGAGCAATGAGGCTGAGCAGTAAAGCTGAGGGGGAAATTACGCAAATTGCATGGCAGAGCGGTGAGGCAGATCACTGAAAACATGCAAATTTCATGGTAGAGCAGTAAAGCTGAAGGGCACATTATGTAAATTTCATAGTGGCAGACTTTCGCATCTGCACTCTTGTGAAAGACCACCACCACCACCACCACCACCACCATCATCATCATCATCATCATCATCATCATCATCATCATCATCATCGGTTGTGAACTCATTTGGGACACTCTCTGGTGTCCTTTCTTCTTGATTTTAGGAGCACAGGGTGGAGGGCACTGAAAGGGATGAGGGAGGATGGTGGCAGCACTAGCAAGATTGTGAGGAACGGCAGGGATTTTCGCCACTCTTGCCGGGCGACTCTCTAGCCATTCCCAACAACCTATAATGATGTTGGCCGGCTGGGTTTGGACTTCACAACAAGCCATCCTAAAAACAAGTCAGTCTGAACAACCCAACAACAAGCCATGGGTTCTCAGGGTGGTTTGTGTCCGTTAAAAAAAACAACACACCCTGTGAAAACCACACTGGGCTTGGATGTCCTAACAACCCACCATGGGTGGCTTCTCGTGTCATGCAAGCCAGGTCACAGACTGAAAAACAAGATGAACCTCAGTTGCCAGAAGAGTGAAAAGAAATAAGATTTGTTAAATTCACAAAAATGTGCCACAGATACACTGAAATTACTAAGCATTGTATATTTACTATGCACAGTAAATATCAATGGGGATGGAAAAAGGCTTACTCAGCACCCAGATGTGGTTAATTCAGATTCTCCTGCTTGCTGATGAATAGTCTCAGCTGCTCATCAGCAGAAGCCTCCAGCTGCTAATTATTGAGTTAAACTTTTGAGCAGTATTTGCCTATGTAAAGGACTCTTTCCCCTGCTGATGCAACTATGGAGGCTGGAATTTATGTTGTGATTGTGCAGCATTTCAGTTTTGAGGGACAAAGGTGACAGGGTGTGCTTTGCATTTCGCATTCAATACAAAAAAGACGATGTTAATCATTCAGCAAACACAACTACACACACATATATGTGCACAGCTGCAGAAACTCTTGTTCATTTATACTTCAGAATCAAAGCATGTAATTTATTAGAAAACATTCTTAGAGAAGGGACATACACGCATACCATAAATGTTAGGCAGATTTGTTTTTAAGCCTCTACAAAATACCAAAGCAGTTTCAAATACAGTCGCGATGAGCGCCGAGCCTGGCACTCAGCTCGTGGGGTGCTCGGTGAGTGCCCCCGCCGCGCAAGCTGAGCTTCCGGAGAGCACCAGCTGAGGCACTCACCGGATTTCTGGGTCCCTGGCGCTACATTTTTAATGTAAAAAAACAGCATAAACTGCGTTAAAATGGCTGTGATTGGCGTAACCGGCGCTACGTTTTTTACGTTAAAAACAGCGTAAAATACGTTAGAACAACCGCAATGTGTGTGGCATATGCAAACTATGCAAATCGTGGCTCTTCTAATGTATTTTACGCTGTTTTTAACATTAAAAATGTAGTGCCGGTTACGCCAATCACACCCATTTTAACGCAGTTTACACTGGTTTTTTTACATTCATTTCATTTCATTATTTCATTATATACCGCCCCACAGCCGAAGCTCTCTGGGCGGTTCACAATAGATTATACATAAAAACAACAATAAAAACATACAAAATAGTTTAAAAGCTTAAAAACCAAAATTTAAAAACACAGTTTAAAATAACAATAAAAAAACTAATAAAACTGAGCCTACAGGTGACAATCCCCCCCACCCCCCGTGCTATTCCGAGCTCCTAACTATTAAATGCCTTGGCACAGAGGGAAGTCTTAACCTGGCGCCGAAAAGATAGTAAGGTTGGCGCCAGGCGCGTCTCAGTGGGAAGCTTGTTCCATAATTGGGGGGCTACCACCGAGAAGGCCCTCCTCCTCGTTGCCACCAAACGAGCCTCTCTTGGAGGTGGCAGTTGGAGGAGGGCCCCAGATGTTGAGCGTAGTGTCCGGGTAGATTGCGGTAGGGAGAGATGTTCCGTCAGGTATTGTGGTCCTAAGCAGTAGGTTAAAACCAGCACCTTGAATTCGGCTCGGAAGCATATTGGCAGCCAGTGCAAACGGGCCAGAACCGGTGTAATGTGCTCGGACCTTCCGGTCCCCGCAATAAGCCTGGCTGCCACATTTTGCACAAGCTGCAGCTTCCGAACAGTCTTCAAAGGCAGCCCCACGTAGAGTGCATTGCAGTAGTCTAGTTTAGAAATCACCAGAGCGTAGATTACTGAGACCAGGCTATCCCTGTCCAGATAGGGGCGTAGCTGAGCCACCAGCCGAAGCTGGTAGAAGGCACTCCTTGCCACTGAGGCCACTTGAGCCTCAAGTGACAAAGATGGCTCCAGGAGCACCCCCAAGCTACGAACCTTCTCCTTCAAGGGGAGTGCAACCCCATCTAGAACAGGTTGAACACCCTCCATCCAGTCAAAGGAACCACCCACTAACAGCATCTCAGTCTTGTCTGGATTGAGCCTCAGTTTGTTAGCCCTCATCCAGTCCATTGTCGCAGCCAGGCACCAGTTCAGCACATCCACAGCCTCACCTGCTGAAGATGAAAAGGAGAAATAGAGCTGCGTGTCATCAGCGTACTGATGGCAATGCACTCCAAAACTCCGGATGACCCCACTCAGTGGTTTCATGTAGATATTAAATAGCATGGGGGATAAGACAGACCCCTGAGGAACCCCGTACTGGAGAGTCCATGGGGCCGAGCAACATTCCCCAAGCACCACCCTCTGGAGCCGGCCATCCAAGTAGGAGCGGAACCACTGCAATGCAGTGCCCCCCACCCCCAACTCAGACAGCCACTCCAGAAGGATACCATGGTTGATGGTATCGAAAGCCACCAAGAGATCCAGGAGTATCAACAGGGTCGCACTCCCCCTGTCTCTCCCCCGACATAGGTCATCATACAGGGCGACCAAAGCTGTTTCTGTGCTAAAACCAGGTCTGAACCCTGACTGAAATGGATCCAGATAATCAGTCTCATCCAAGAGCGCCTGGAGCTGGTTGGCCACCACCCGCTCAAGGACCTTGCCCAGGAAAGGAACATTCGCCACCAGCATAAAGTTGTTAAGATCTTCCGGGTCCAGAGAGGGTTTCTTCAGGAGTGGTCTCACCACTGCCTGTTTCAGGTGGCATGGGACTACTCCCTCTCGCAAGGAGGCATTGATCACCTCTCTGGCCCAGCTGGCCATTCCTTCCCTGCTAGTTTTTATAAGCCAAGAGGGGCAAGGATCCAGAACAGACGTGGTTGCACGTACCCATCCAAGCACCTTGTCAACATCCTCGAGCTGTACCAACTGAAACTCATCCAAAATAACTAGACCAGGCTGTGCTCTGGGTACCTCTCCTGATTCTACTGCTATAACATTGGAGTCTAAGTCCCTGCGGATGCAAGAGATTTTTTCCTGGAAGTGCCTAGCGAATATACTACAGCGGGCATCAGATGGGTCGATGATGTCCCTGGGGCCAGCGTATAATAGGCCCCGGACGACCCTAAAGAGCTCTGCTGGGCGGCAAAGAGATGATTGGATAGAAGCAGTGAGATGTTGTCTCTTTGCCACCTTCACTGCCTCTAGGTATACCTGGCTATAGGCACATACCAGGGCTCGATTGCATCGATTGCTACATAAATAACATAGTGCCGGAAACGGAAGTTCCGCTCTCCCCGGCTTGGCTTGTGAGGACGTGAGCCAAGCCGGGGAAAGGTATTCGAGCAGAGTTCAGGCGGGGTCAAGCCTGGCGAGTTCACCCAGCTTCCACCCCCCTATCGAGCTCCATGCACAAATTTTAGGGATGTAAAGCGAGCGGGGGAGCTTACCTGTTTGGGGTGTGTGTGTGTGCTCCAGAGCACACACACGCTGCCCGCTCTCACCGTGCTGGCACCGCTTGCAGCATCAGGGAACCGGAAGTGACATGACGGGGAACCCGTTGTGTCACTTCTGGTTCCCTTGCCCCGGGGTTTTAGCATAAAAACCAGGGCAACCCAGCTTAAACCTGCAGCCATTTCAAGTTGCGTTGCCCTGGTTCTTACGCTAAAACCCTGGGGCAAGGGGAACTAGAACTGACGCGCTGGGGAAATGAAGTTCCTTTCCCCGGTGCAGTGTGGATCGAGGTGGGTCGAGTAGCGGGAAGGTAAGTCGCAGCGAGTCTCAAGGGGGCCAAGCGGGCTGCTTTCAGCCCCCTCGAGACTCACAGTTACATCCCTACCCTAATGACAGAACAATATGTCTAAATAAATGCAATTCTACCTTCATACCACTATCCCAACAGTTGTAATATATAATATCCCAGAATCATATAATTTAAAAGGGCCTTATAGTCCAACCCCCTGCTCAATGCTAGAAATCCTGAACATCCCCAACAAATGGCTGTCCAACTCCTGTTTGAAGACCTACAGTGAGGGAAATTCCCAGATCACCATAGTTAGTTCCATTGTCGAACTGCACTTGCCATCAAGACGTTTCTCCTAATGTTCAACCAAAATCCACTCTCCAGTACCTTATACGCTTTAGATCTAAACTTGTCCTCTGGGAAGCAGACGACGAGTGTTTCCAGGTGATGCTTTTATTGCACATCACTCTACCTTATTCATGGAATTTTACTGGGGGGGGGGGCAAATGTTGCCATCTTTGACTCGCAACCCTCCCGTGTCTTCCCACTGCTTTTTTCATCTTTCTTCTTACCACAGCAAATCCATTCAGGAGAAAAAGACAGAATAGTTGCACAACACCTCCCAATTGGTAGCACTAGAAAACCTCCATCCAGAATACTTGCCTCTTGTGTGTGACAGACCTTCAAGTATGCCCCCCCCACTCCTGCCACGCTCAGTCTTCTCCAAGCTAAACATACCCAGTTCCCTCAACCTTTCTTCATAGAACTTGTTTTCCACACCACAGATCATCATCTTTGCCATCCAATGAACATGTTCCGATTTGTCTACTTTTTAATGTGCAGCAGTCCAGAACAGGACTCAGGACTCCAGATGAAATCTTACTTGTGTGCAATCAAAATAGAAGTATTACTTCTTGTGATTTGGGAGGCTTAAGGCTCTTCTGCATTTGTTTTTTGCAGTGGGTCAGGGCACATCTAGGACACAACTAAGAAATTTTCTTGTTTGTTTGTTTTGTTCTTGTAACACACACTTAAAAGACCAGGGGGACTCTGTTGTTAACCTTCAGGGAAGGCAGGGCAAGGCACAGGCCATTCCAGTACAAAAAGAAACATGATATTCTGATTAGCAAGCTAGCTAAAAGTGGGCTAGATGAGACGAAGGAGAGACACGAACCATGGCTGCCTCGGCCACCATGGTGTCACCAAAATACAATCGGAGTTGTCAAGTTGGATCTTGGAGATGACCTTGGTTAACAAGGGAATTGGAGGAAACAGGTAAAAGAAGGTCCCCATCCATGGGATCAGGAATGCATCTGTCAGAGACCCTGGATCCTGACCTGCTCTGCTGCGGAATGTTGGACAGGCAGTGTTCTCCCTGGTGGCGAATAGATCCACTGTTGGTACACCACAGACATCGAAAAGGGCTCTCCGAGTTCGAGGATCCAACTGCCATTTGTGGGATTCCATAGACACCTGACTGACTTTTCCCGAAGCGGTCTCAGCGCAGGCACAGAGGCCATGTGTGTGATGCACAGAGACCACAAAGAAGAACATTCTTTTCAAAGAGAGGGATGTCTTCCTATTGGAGTATATGCCTCTCTATATATACTTCATATCACACAATCACCCACAAAAGTCTGAACATTTTATACTGAGATTTTTATCCTTGGGAAGAACTTGCCCATTGTTTTCCCTCCCCCTTATTTATCCACTCTCCCGTTTCCAGAAGATTTGCACTTATGTTAATTATACTTGTGCAGAGGCACATATTCGTTAGACGAGTCACAGTGAAATACAGTGAAATACCGGGGTGGGGGATCCTTTATAAGCAGGAATAATGTATTTCTGTGAAAGTGCAACTGTGTGATTGTTGCCTGTTCTTTTTTCTTAAAAATGCTGGTGGGTGGGGTGGGGTGGGGTGGGATGGACATCAAACTACACACAGTGCATCCACAGAGACAGTCTCAGTGGCTAATACTACATTGCTGGCAACTGATCTAATTCTGACATGGACGTACTAGAAAGAACCAATTATTAAATTGTACTGTAAGCAATTCAATTAAAACCAAAGCATCCAATAGAAGCCAAGCAACCTGCAGTGCAGATATGTATACGTATTGTCAAAGTCACCAGTCAAATATGAAGAATTCCAAGCAAATGATTTGTCAGTCCCCTTCAAACTTAAAAACAAAGTGGGTTCAGGGCCAGATGTGATTGTGTGCATAAACATGGGACTTCAACAGTGGCAACTAGTACCAAGGGGTAGCTATACTCAAAGAAGTGCAATGGAGGTTACAGCAGATGGTGGTTGTTTGGAATAGGAAAAGAAGTTATGTAAATGCAGGTGCATATGTACTTAGGGATAAATTAGAGGAGCCTCAACAATCCGAAAGGCCTGGTGGGATGGATGAAGAGCCATCACTGTACCCTAGAACCAGGTTCAGTCAGTGAAGCAACAGCACTGAACTATTTCTCCCTAGGCATTAAAAGACATGCTGCCAGATATAGGCACAACAGCCGCTTAATAAAACTTTACTATAAAAAGGACTATGTTGTTGTTGTTGTTGTTGTTGTTGCAACATCTGTCTTAATATTAAGGCGTACAAATATTGGATATTTTTACACATCAATTCACCTGTATTTGGCAGCAAGGCAACAGCAGCTTCAGTTTATAAGCTAGCACCTGGAAACCAACATACGGCAGTACTTATATTTCATTACAGGAAACAGCATAACTGAGAGGTAACCAGGTAGCAGTAGGAGCAGGAACATCTCTGAAACCTGTACAGCTAGTATCCATAATTACCTGTTTGATTTTGACCAATCACTCCGAAAAATCCAAACCTAGCTTGATATATTATTTTAAATTGCTACTACAATAAGGAATTTCAGGACGATAGAAAAAGGGCTGCACATGTTGAGAACCTTGGCTTAATGTCTCTGAAAGAGGAGAAATATCTTGTGAGGCGATCACTCTGGGGAGGATCCAAGAGACCAACACAAACATGAAGATATGGCTAATCCCCACATCAGGAATGGGGAACCTCCAGTGAGAGAGCTGAATTCAGCCTTCCAGGCCTCTCCATCTGACCTATGAAGGCCTCCTCTGAGCTTCCCCCTCCCTGAAGCCCCTGCCTCCTCAGAGAAGTGGGGGGGGGGGTAGGAAAGAAACTACTTGCCTTTTCCAGTCTGGAAAGATGGGGAAGCAAAGATGGTTCCCAATAGAGATAACCGCTCAAGAAGCAGGCTCCTTGAGCCAATGGCTTGGTGTGTGCTTCACTCCCCCTTGCCTTTCCTGGTTGGAAATAATTTATTTTACAATGTTTACTGTTCTGCATAATTTACTCTGGTTTTGCTAGTCATGGGATAGAGCACTGAACACCCCATCTTTCAACACTGGAAATTTTATTCAGCCAACTCTCTGTGATCCAGAATTTCATACATTTGTAGCTCTTAGTGCTAGAAACATTTTATTTAAAAGAAAGAGTTGAAATCTTAAGGAAGCTGAATTCTGCAGCAGATTATGCATTCTGTGGTTTCCTGCATTTGCATGGCATCACAGCATACACACACCCCCACCCCTGGAATTACAGATGTGAAGAATTTGCTTCAGCTCACCTGCTAATGGTATTGTGTCCAAATCACTGTCATTTGGATCTTTTTCCGGCATGACCTGAAAAGAACTCTGGAGCACACAGATCTGACCACAGGCAAGATCCATGTGCCACTGATTTGGATATACATTATCAGCAGGTAAACAGAAGGGTGAGTTACTTTCTCATCTGCTACTTCTGCTAATAATGTAAAATTCATAGTGGCCCTTAGAAATACTGTTGGATCTCTCAAGCAACGTAACCTCTCTTCTTTTTAATACATTGCACATGCATAACACACACTGGGTATGGTAACATTTGTTTAGTTAACGTACACCTGTGTTATTCCAGTGACGACACAGCAGTAAACAGGCTATTAATAGATTCCTAGGGCTTGGAGCTTTCTATTCTCCCCTTCCCAGGATTTTTCATTCACTGCACCTGCTATTAAAGCCACTTCAGTGCTACAGAACAGAGCGAAGGAAATGCAAAATAACGGCATATTCAGAATACATGATGGCTGATCTCTGTTATGACATTTATCTTCACTTGTGAGGGGAGACAAGCAACTCATGAATGAGCTCCTTTTCTCTCCCAGGAAGAAAGAAAAAAAAGCCATAACGGCTTTTATGCGGTGATGCAAACAGAGCTTGTTTGCGCTGAGTTTTTGCAATTCAAATGAAAAAGGCTGGTAAGATATTTTTTAAGGAGTAAGGAAAAATGAATGTCAGTTATGTGCTACTTTAAATGTAATTCGGATCGACCGGATTAATGGCTTTCATTGTCACAAAACTGTCATTTGGTACTGGCAGTTTCCCACTAAAATTTTGGTTAAGGCAGATGTAAAGGTTTTTTGTTTGTTGGTTGGTTTGTTTTTACTAGGAAAAAAGGATTGTATCCAATATTTCATTTTTATACATGACTCCTGCTGTCACAAGCAGCTGTGAGTTGATGGGGAGAGTACTAGTATAGCTGGAAATTGTAGTAAACTTTTAGCACATCAAAAAAATGTGAGTGTGTTTTGGAGGACATAGGAAAGCTAAATAATGAACATGTGTACACTTCCCAAGTTAAACAAATGATAATGGCATAATATAAGCCTATCTGGTCAAGTATTGATACCGTTTCTTCTCTGCAACTTTGCACTGTGAAGTTTGAATAAATCTTATAGCAGGGATCTACTGAAAACAAAATGTAAGACTGAGCATTTAACTGAAACGTATTGTTCCAATGTGAACCAAAAAGATTAATCTTTATATAAATTACATTACACTATTTATTGTCATGGCCCTAATCAAAAACAAAGAGTCTTGTAGCACCTTAAAGACTAACCAATTTATTATGGCATAACATTTTGTGAAATAGAGAGAAATCCAAGCTTATGCCATCATCATCATCATCATCATCATCATCATCATCATCATCAGGCGATCACTCGTGACCGAGTAAGATTGTCTTCCGGGATAAAAGGAGGAAATTCTAAAGAAGATTGTGAAGACTCTAGCGATGGGTCCGTAAGTGACTGTGGAGGCCAATTCTAGATCCACACAGCTTCCCACAGTGAGGACACAGGTTACCAGATAGAAGATGGTCCTGTAAAGGATTCATTTGACGTGCTTTTCGCTTAGCACGTTTCTCCCTTTCACCTTGCACTCGGGCTTCTTCAAAGTCCATGGAACCTTTGTGAAAGGCCAACCTCCATTTAGATCGTTCATGTGCCAGAGCTTCCCAGTTTTCGATGTTTATATTGCATTTTTTTAGATTTGCCTTATGAACATCTTTAAACCTCTTATATTGACCACCGATATTCCGCTTTCCATCCTTGAGTTGGGAGTAGAGTAACTGCTTTGGGAGACGGCAGTCAGGCATTCGAACAACATGACCGGTCCACTGAAGTTGGCGTTGAAGGATCATTTTTTCAATGCTAGTAGTCTTTGCTTTTTCCAGTACACTGACATTTGTTCGCCTGTCTTCCCAAGTAATTTGCAGGATTTTCCGGAGGCAACGTTGATGAAACCTTTCAAGGAGGTGGAAGTGACGTTTATAGATAGTCCATGTTTCGCAGGCATACAATAAAGTTGGTAATACAATGGCTTCGTAAACCAGTGTTTTGGTCTTCTTACAAATATCCCGATCCTCGAACACTCTATGTTTCATTCGAGAAAACGCGGCACTTGCGGAGCTCAGACGATGCTGGATTTCACTGTCGATGTTAGCTGTAACAGAAAGATAGCTGCCAAGATAGAGAAAATGATCGACATTTTCCAGTATTGTCCCGCCAAGCTGGATAGATGGCATCACCAAAGGGTTAGCTTGCACTTGCTGATGAAGCACTTTGGTTTTTTTGATGTTAAGTGAGAGACCAATTTTTTCGTATGCTTCTGCAAAAGCATTTAGGATAGTTTGGAGATCATCCTCTGAATGTGCGGAGACCACATTATCATCACCATACTGAAGTTCCACAACGGAGGTTGTAATTACCTTACTTATGCCATAATAAACTGAATAGCCCTTAAGGTACAATAAAGGCATAATCCTATACATGTTTAGACAGAAAAAAGAATGGCTGGCCGGGGAATGCTGGGAGTTGTACTTGTAGGACTTTTTTCTGTCTAAATATGCATAGGATTGACCCCTAAGAGTCTCTTTCTTGCCTTTGCTGAAACAGTCAACATGGCTACCCTCTGGGAGCTTTAATCAAGTGACAGCTCAATCCTATGAGGCTGCCCATAATCCTCCAAACTCAGAGGATTATGGGCATCCTATTGAGGGTGGGAGGAGCATGGTGGATAGGATATCTGCTGTGCTTCCCCTTGACCTCAGAATCTGGTGGAGCCACGCTCCTCCCCCCCCCGCCCACAGAAACGCCTCCCCCATGGGGGAACCGAACACCGTCTTCTGTGCTGGGTTCCCTGCCAGCATAGAAAGAACCACGTCAATTACGAGGTGGGAGGTGGGCGTTCTGTGGGGATTTCCAAGGTTGCAGCACCTTCCAGCCCCTATCCTATCTATGTCCCTCCTGACAAGGTCAGAGGAACATAGGATTGCGCCCTAAGTTAATTTTGTTAACACTCAATTTCTAACAAGGATTTTTATTTTATTTTTTTTTAGACACAGAAAGTAAGATAGACAAATGTTTTTCAGATAGAAATACAAACTATGGAAATTTATTCTAATTTTTATCTAGAATCATTGGGTGGACATGGTCCAGAAGGCGGCTTACAAATATGTGAATGAATGAATACAGCCATATTCCACTTGAAGATAGCCATGTATTTCATAATTGTGTGAAAAGGACTTTCTGATAGAATAGTAAGACCAAAGGTTATATTACAGATACACCAGGAAGCTTAATTCTTTGATTTTCATTTGGCACCACCTCTTCACCCACCTTGTTATATCTGCAAAAGCTGAATTACATATATATATATATATATATATATATATATGAAAGAATCTGCACATTCATTCTTAACTTTGGAGATGAATGACCATAGTCAAAATACAGGCAAAGCAGTTGATCTCACTATTTTCCTTACAAAGGAAAGATGGCATGTTCCGAGTCTAATCTTATTCCTGTTGAAACCTGCTGCAGAACCCATTGCCGTCTACGGAGTCAGCAATGAGCCTCATCTTTCCCAAATTTTACATGCATAGAGCATGGCATTCCGAATCATTTTTATGTAGCACCATGAATATAACACGACACTGTGCAGTGATAGGTCAGCATGTGGTCGGCTCCCTGGTGCTACATCACAGACCAACAGCGTTTCTTGTGCTGCAAACAAAAGGAAAAACCATCTTATTCACAGAGTTCTAATTTATTATAGAAATGGATAGGAAAAGAAAACCAGGACTCAAGAATAAAGAGAAGGTAGTTTTAACAAGTGAAATGTGCTTTTCAGCACGACTTCCCCTGCACAACACACACTCAAAGCCTTGTCAAAATGTTGGCCTTTACGCATATAGATGTTATATGTACAAGAGTTAGGAAGAAAGGAAGCTGCTCAAAATTGTTTATACCAGCCTTCCCCAACCTGGTGCCCTCCAGATGTTTTGGGACTATAACTCCCTTCATTCCTAGCCAACATGGCCAATGCTGGCTGGGAATGGAGGTTGGGGAAGGCTGGTCAACATGAACTGGCAGCAAATCTCCAAGGTTTCAGGCAAGAGTCTTTCCCCGCCCTACCTGGAGATGCCAGGGATGCAGCCAGGGATGCAACCTGGGACCTTTTTGCATATAAAGAATGTGCTCTACCACTGAGATACAGCCCTTCACCTTGAATATTTTTCTCCATTTTCTAGACCTAGGTTTCTTAGAATATGAGCAGGAAAATAAATCTAATAATATTTTAGTGGGAAAAGCACCACACCGGATGCTTCCAAATAAGGTTTTTATCATGCCATCAGCCTACCTCATTTACAAAATTTTATGGGGAGTCCAGACAATGGCACCTTCCACTTGTAACCCTCCTGTGTTTTCCCACTGCTTCTTCTGTCATTTTTCTTACTGAAGAAAATCAATTAAGGAAAGACGAAATAGATGCACAGTGCCTTCTAATTAATAGTGCTAGAAGCCCTCCATCTGGACACACCCACCATTCCCAAAGCTTCATAACAAAAATTGTGCTTATATTAAAAGTGGGTTTTTAAAAAAAAATTCTTCTGTGCATGAGCATAGGGTGTTTTTTTTAATTGGGAGGATGTTACAAATATCCTGTTATGTTTTCCTCTTGTCCTATCCACTGTTAACAAATGGGAAACAGGATTCTAATACTAGCAGTCCCATTGAATTTAGTAAGATTTAGTAAGAAACAAATCTTACTAAATACAATGGGGCTTATTCCCAAGCAAGTATGTGCACTGTATATTTTTTTTAAAACTGAGAGCATAAGGTTCAGTCACAACTGAAAGCAATATATGAAGTTCTGCAATGTAGCTTACAATATCTATCATGTTTTATAGTGTCTGTGAACCATTAATACTGTTCATTAAATGTCCAGGTGATATAGCATAACTGACTTTTTAATTTTAATTCCTTCAATACAGAAATGTCCAGTGGATTGTGAACTAAATGGGCTTTGCTATTATAGGCTTTCCCTCGTTTTTGTTTTTTTCTTTCTTTCTTTCCTTTCATTATGTTTTCTATTAGCCTTCTCTCTGCAATGTGATTCTAGATTAAACTCAACCTTATATTAAAACAAAGGAGAGAGGACTGATCTACACTACTCATATGTACAAAAAACAACGCAAATGACAGTCTAATCATTCTGAAAACTGCTTTCTATATCCAACTTTGTTATAATGCTTTTCAAAGGTCAAATTCAAACAAAGCACTATCAGAAGAGCTTGCTTCTCCCCACTCCTACAGTTTCCATTTCTTCACATTCTAAACTTTTGATGACTTTGATGAATAGGGAGTACACAGTCCAATACCAAAGAAGAGAGAATTTGCTATTTAATCACAGCAGTAAGACACGGCTGCAAAAGCCAAAATGTCTACAAACTGTGCAATTTTCAATTTAGCATATTTGAAAATAAGTCTCAATAAAAGATTCAGAAAAATGACTCTTTCCACTATCAACAAGGAGAAGTATTGAACTAGAAGCTCATAATATACAAGTGACATTTCAAATAAATGCTGCCTGTTACATCTGTTTGGCTAATCCAGTTTTATAAATGCTTGAAGTCTGGATTTTATTAGCAATAACACATGTCCTCCCTTTGTCTCCTTCATCCACTCTAGTGTTAGCAGGATTTATTTATTTTACCAAATTTTTCAACTTGGGTTAAAAGCATCACATTGCCATGGACAACATGCATATCTACTCTTGTCTGGAAATAAAATAGTTTTTAAGGGGGGGGGGGTAAAGGGACGTAAAGCCACAGTGAGCCAAAAACAAGTTGGTCCTGCTGCGGGGTGCCCTGGGATACCCACGGGAGGAACAAGAGGGAAGGAGGGCACCAACAACTCATTGAGAGATTCATTCATTCAACAATAGTGCCAGGGCAATATGAACAGGCACATGGAGCTAATTCCAGTACATTATTTTGTCTCCATGGAAAAATACCCACAAGAGAATACCATGAAAAAACCAGAATGCAATATATATGGGCATATTTACAGGAAAGATAAACAAGCAGGAGAGCGAGTAAGAATATGTTTGCCTCCACTGAGCAAACATGCTACATCAATCCTTGGGTTCCTCAAGTTCAGACCATGAACTCCTTATATTGCTTTGGGGATAGAAACTCTTCTCTCTCTCTCTCTCTCTCACACACACACACACACACACCACACACACACACACACACACTTAGATGGCCTTACTACAGGTAACAACCAACAGACTAGTGTTCAAATAAACCACAGTTTCCAGAGTTCATATATAACAGGGGGCTGTAGTTTGTTTAAAATTGGAAGCAGAAGCTTTCACTCTATTTGTGGGCACAAAAGAGAGGCGAGAACACAAGCCCAAAGCTCACTATGGCTTGTTCATGAAGTGGGAAACAATGGCTGCCCAGTACACCCGCACTGGGTCAATGTTTGATCCAGAGCCCCTTTAAAAAGCTACAAATTGTTATGGTGACAGCTATTTAAAACCCTTGCATGCTTCAGAATTCCTGAATGCAGGAGTGTGAAATTCACCAGAGAGCAAAGGAGCAATTTAACAGCTATAAATGTGCCTCGTTTAACTTGGCCATTTAAATAGCCAACTTTTTTATTATCATTATTAAGATGGATGTTTTATTTGTAGCTGTTCACAACTTTAAAAGCCTGGCCTTCGCCATTAATTATCTAGCATTCAGTTTGTTGGTTTAGTGAAAATCTGCTTGATCAGATACATTCTAGATAATGAAATCCACATATCCAGTCGGATGATCAATTCTTCTTAATAATTTAATTGTTTATTGGCTGCTATTTGGAATTTTCAGAAAACAGTTAGATCAATAGCTGTGATATAATGTTATTAACAGCTTATTTCTGAAAGCAAAGAACAGCAGAATGTTAGGCGATGTACACCAAACCAGTAAGCAGAGGAAAAAGTTTGTTCATTTATATTATCACTTGTTTTTATTACTTTTAAAGTAGCCAAGTAAACTACACAGGCTGCAGATAAAAAGCCCGAGTTGCTATTCTGGGCCCCAGTTAACAGGAATGTATGTGTGTAATGTTTCCGAAAGTAGTAGTACTTTTTGGGGTATAGATATGCCTTCTGATGTTGCTTTATGAATACCCTTATAAGTACATATAACTGAGTCAGATCATTGGTCCATCTAGTTAAGTATTACTTACATTGCCTGACAGTGGCTCTCCAGGATTTTGGACAGGAGTCCTCTTTCCCAGTTCTACCTGGAGATGCCAGGGATTGAACCTGAGACCTTCTGCATGCAAAACATTTGCTCTACCATTAAGACATGGCCCTTGAGACTGTGTTCAATCAAATGAATCCTATCACACATACACTGGAAACCCATCCCATGTATTGGGCAACATTAAGAGACAGCTGCAGTGTTTGGTAAAGAGCCCAGTTCACATCCAAATTTAACCCAACAGTATCAATACCTAGCCAAGGAGAAGGACATGCTGTTGATCGCGGTAGATAGAGTTCATGTGGAATAGGCAAGCTTCAACAAATCTATTCACCACTGTAACTATTGTGATAGGCCATCCTTGCTCTGGTGAATGATGATTTTTCAGTTTTACTATTATTTGTGATGACTCACTCAAATTCAAGAGGAAAAATAGAGGAAGCGAAATCAGTCGCTCTGTAGGACAATACCTTGTTCCAATGCCTTATTCTATTATTTCATTTATACATTATTCCATTACCTTATTTGCACTAATCAGTTGGTGCAAGCTGGGAAGCCAGATTATAAAGAACACTGAAGGACTGGAGGATGGAGCTTGAGTCTTTCGGTCTACAACCTTTTTTGCAGTCATTGGGTTTTAACATTTCAAACAACTAGCTTGAAATGCAGGAGACTAAATACCAAAAATAAAGAGAAATAAAAGTGAGGAAAAGATTAAAGCAGAAGCTGAGTATTTCTTTGCCTTGATGGGCTTCCTACTTCAGACTAGCAGTTTAAAAGGTGAAATGTCCTTGCAAGATTGTTTGAATTTCTAATTAAAAAGTAATGGTCACATTTCATCTGGCTGAAGAACTTTGATTAATCAAACACTCAATGAGTTTTACAAGTTGATCTATACATGTTTACCCAGAAGTAAGTAGTTACTGAGTTCAGTGGAGCTCATACCTAAGTACTTTTTATTTATTATTACATTTATATCCCACTTGTTTTTCCTCCAAGGAACCCAAGGTGGTTTACATTGTCCTCCTCCTCCTCTACATTTTAGCCTCACGACAACACTGTGAAGTAGGTTAGGCTGAGAGTCAGTGACTACCCACCCAGTGAGCTTCATGGCCAAACCAGAGTGCCATAGAAAAAGTAATACATGATCAAATAGCCAAAAAAATTAACAAAATTAATTTTGTGGAATGAGCTCCCCACTGAGGTCTGCCTGGCACCAACGCTGTCATCTTTTCAGTGCTAGGTTAAGACTTTCCTCTGCTCCCAGACATTTCATGGCATATGATGAGGCTTTTAATGTCTGTGTTTTATTAGGCTGCAGTATTTTATTGTAACTGTTTTTAGCTTTTAAACTGTTTTTAAATTTTTGTATGTTAAAGATTTTAATGATGTATTGTAATTTTTGTGAACAACCCAGAGAGCTTTGTTTTAGAAACAAAATAAATGAATGAAAAATGAATGAAAAAAACACACATCATGAATATCATCAGTCAGAGCAAACCAGAGCAACAATCAAGAATAAAAAGATTTGTCATGTTCTGGGCCAATCAATTAACACAATAATAGCAAATATTAAAACAAAATCACTTTCTCAGTAGCAGCAGCACCCCCTAAAAATATAACACAACAGTGCAATAGCCTGGAAACAGAATACATTTACTTGGCAATGTAAAGAAATAAATAAAAATACCACATAGCCAGATGCTCTAGGGAAGGCATCCTGGAACATTAGCACCACCACCAAGAATAATTTGCAAGGCATATGCTAGGCAATAAGGAATAAGGTGCTTCTGAGCACAGGGGGCTGTAGCTCAGTGGTAGAGCACATGTGTTACATGCAGGGGGTCCCGGGTTCGATCCCTGACATCTCTAGGCAGGGCTGGAAAAGCTCCTGCCTGAAACCTGGAGAGCTGCTGCCAGTCAGTGTCAACAATACTGGGCTAGATGGACCAATGGTCTGGCTCAGTATAAGGCAACTTCATATGTCCACATGCTCAGCCCAGGAATGTGTGATCAGTATCAGAACCAAGCTCACAAATCATCTCACACAAAAATCCACTTCTAGTTTTCCCCCAAGCATTCTTTTGCAGCACCTTAGATTTTTTGGGGGGTGGGGGGCAGGGGTGGGAAGCTTACCCTTGCCATTCTACTACAGATCACCCAGAGATCTACCAGTACATCCCAATCTACACCCCTGGATCAGAGGACATAAAGCAACCTCCTCTTCTGTTTGAAAACAATGCAAAGACAAATAGAGCCAGTGTTGTGTAGTGGTTAGAGTGCTGGACAGGGACTCGGGAGATCCAGGTTCTAGTCCTCACTCAGCCATGGAAGTCATTGGGTGACTTTGGGCCAGTCACTGACTCTCAGCCTAACCTACCTTGCAGAGTTGTTATGAGGATTAAATGGGGATGGGGAGGAGGATCATGTAAGCTGCCTTGGGTTCCCTGGAGGAAAAAAGGTGGGATATAAATTTAATAATAAATAAAATAAATATGGGTGAATAAATGTCCTAAGGTATGCAGGGCAGAGGCCAATGAAGAAGTAAAATAGATAAAGCTGCACAGTTAACCCCCCCCACACACACCTCACTTTTTAAAAATGGTGGTAAATAATTGTAAAGATGTTGGCATGAAGCTAGCACAGTCTACAACATACTACACAAGTTTGAAACAAAGTTTCAAAATGCACTTGGAGAATAGTTTGAAACAAAACAACTTCAAAAACTATGAAATGAAGGCTAAAGAAGAAACATGTACCAAAGGATTTTTTTAAAACTTTATTAAAAGTGACCTCTGCAAAAATTCTCTTTGCAAGCTTCATACTTCTACAGATAAAAGCAGAGCAGATTAGGATAATTTATTAACTCTGTGCCTGCTGTCCACTCATTTTCTCTGCTAAAAGCAGACATATCATTCAGAACTATTAAGCATTCAAGGTAATATGGGATGGGAAGGGATATGTACTTGCACTACCTTTCAGTAATGCACATAGTTTCTATTTTCCAATTAAAGGAGGAGGAAAATGAGAGAGCTGGCAGCTTATAAAAGACTGGAATGTTATGGAGTTATTCCTCGACGAACTAAAATAAAGAAATGTGTGCTTTTCCGTTGAAGATGCAGAATCCATGCATGGATGAAGCGATAGTGCTGTTCATCTACTTCTGGAAGGGACAGTCCCTTAACAAGAGAGTATGGGGCAGTGCAGGCATGGCCATGCTTAAGAGATTGTCCGTGGCGTGAGCGGCATGACTCCGTATTTCCTGTTCCCAGCAATTGTGCAATTATTCAAAGAGAGGACCAAAAAAAAAATCATCCCCCACCCTCTAAGGAAAAGGTAAGATCCACAACTGTGCCAATTTTGCCAAGGGGGGGGGGATGAGATGCCATGGCCAACTGTCACTCCAACTGTGTGTAGACACAAGTGTCAAACAACCCATGCAGAATTCATCCTGTTTTTAACCAACTCAAATTCATCTGCAATGCAGGCAGCCCTTAGCAGCCATCACAATAAATATATTCAGCAACAGCAGCAAAATTAGGACTGATTCCCTGAACCTGAAACAAATATATTTAACAGACTTTTTTCTGCAAAAGGAACATATTGCCAGCCTCATTAATGAAAGCCAATAGCCATTCTACTCTCAGGGTGAACACAGTGATCATTACTCAGACATCATATCAGGGTAGTGGCCTAGGAATAAACTATGTACCTAGATCCCATTTTCCTCCATATCACACAGCCAAGTCAGGCATGATTTATTGCAGCAGACAAGTCTCAAGAAAGAGGAAGCAATATAAAAGAAAAGATTAGAAACTAAAAAGCAGAAACCTGGAATATACGTTATACAACCATGGCTGGCACCAATGCATTTGACCATGTCAAATGGTAATTTCTGTGCAAAGTACTGAAACAATCTGGCTTTGAAGAGGGTTTTCTATCAAATCCTAAGGAATTTTTATTGTCTCCCATTACCATAGTGCCTTAGTACATGGCAGCATTTTAAATATATCTTCTCCTCAATACTCCTCTGAGATGTGAAGTGTACCTACCCCATCATCCCCATTTACAGATGGAAAATGTCAAGCTCTGTGAGAGTTTGATTTCTTCAAATGCAAGGCATAAAGGCCAGTCTTCTAAGAAGCTAACAATCTTCAGAAGAGATGCTAAGATCTCCATGCTTTGCTGCTGTTGCTGCTGCTGCTGGAGTGAAGCCACCAATTGAGGTGGGGAGAGAGGGTCCAAGCCTGTAGGAAAGGGAATGGGGATTCTTCAAACCCACCTCGACATGGTCCCAACTAACATGAAAATATTCAGAAAAGGTGGTGGAAACTCTTGCCTCCTCTACTGGAATCCAGTTCAACTTAACACTGTCCATGAGATTTTATCCCATTTCCCACACATCACCAGTACCTCAAGTCACTTCTTCCTCTCCCTCTCCCTCTCCCTCTCCCCCTCCCCCTCCCCCTCCTCCCTCTCCTACTGGAGGTTGTAGTATTCTTGGAAAATCTAATGTGGTGGTTTTCCATTGCCTTCCACATCGCAGGGCTACGGATGGTTATGATGGCTACCATCTCACCTGCAGTTTTCCACATTGGCATCCCTTGCCTTGGTCTCCGATTGGTACTGACACTGCTGCTGCCCAAGGTCATGTGGAATTTAGAGGCAATTTAATTCCTCTAGGCTCCACAAGCCTCCTGGTCAAGCTCCTCCACTCGAAGCCGTTGGCTTTCCCAGGGGTCGGGTTATTTACCGCTGCCCGATACTCAGCGTAACTGAGGTACATGGTGGTGCTACTCACCCAAGTCAGCCCATTGGCCAACCCCCCTGCGGTAAAGTCACTGCTGAGCAAGTTCAAAAGCTTATGAGCAAGCAGTAGAACAAATTGAGGAACAAATTTCCAGGACCAAGACACAGTGTGCTGTGGACCTTTTCAAACTGGACTTACGACTGAGTAAGAAAACATATACTGAAGTTGTGCAAACAGGTGAATATAAATAGGTGTGTTACAGGCAAGTGCTAACATTGCCAGTGTATACACTTCGTCATGAACATTATTACAGCATTGCATGGTTTCACTTCATATAATTCCTTTTTAAACAAGTATACTGACATGTAATTGTGCATCCCACAACCCTTCCAATAGAGTAACAGACCTAGACAAAGCCTTATAGTGTCAATAAATCTGTAGTCAACCATTATAATTTCAGGGCGTCTCTGATTCTACCATGCAGGTAGTTCCAAATCAACAGTAACAGTAAAATGTTTTGGAATAGTAGCCCCAGTAGGCTTCAGAGCAGTACATAAATAGAATATCTTACTTACCTAATTCAGAACACTATTAACAGGAATCTTGTGCAAATGGTTCATTTACCTCCTATTGGGTAGAATCTCCTTAATTAAAATGAAAGCCTTTCTCCATTTGCTCTAGCATCTCCAAATAGAATACCATCACAGATATTATTTACAAGGGTGGAAAAACTACCCTTAGCCTCTGGAGGACTTTTATATAAAGGACAGTAAAAGCCCCATCTCTATCAGGATGCCAATAATCATAATTAGTGAGAAGACAGGATTTGCCAGGAGAATCCCCAGTCTTCCAAGCAGTTTGTGTTTTAAAAACCAAGCGTCTAGAGTGGCCTTTCCCAACCTGATGTGCTCCAGATGAGTTGAACCACAACTCCCATCACGAGTTGTGGTCCAACACATCTGCAGGGCTGTTCTAGAGCTTTAAAAGAAAAGGGGGGGGAATAAATTTTAACTCAAGTTCCAAGTAGTGCTTGTGTTACTTTACCCCCACCTGCGAGTATGATAAAAAAAAAACTCATCATCTAGATCTGTGGTCACTGTGCCGCCAATTGCAGCAGCAGAAGGGGAGGGGTGCATACCCCTGGGTGTTCCCAGGGACCCCCGACCCACAGACATTGTATTACATTAATATGAACATAGTTTTATGAACATAAAAATGTAAGAAGAGCTATGCTGGATCAGACTAAGGGTCCATCAAGTCCAGTATTCTGTTCACACAGTGGGCAAACAGCTGCCCATGGGAAACCCATAGGCAGGGCATGGGTGCAATAGTACCCTCCCACACATGTTCCCCAGCAACTGGTGTACATAGGCATACTGCCTCTGATACTGGAGGTAGCATATAGCCATCAGGACTACTAGCCATTGACAGCCTTCTCCTCCATGAATTTGTCCAATCCCCTTTTAAAGCTGTCCAAATTGGTGGCCATCTCTACTTACTGTACATTTACATTTACTGTAGCTTTCTGTAGTTTTACTGAGATAAATAAAGTTATAACAAGGTCCATTATTCTAAAAAATAATTGTTTAACTTACTTGAGCAGCCAATGATATAACACATATGGAGATTTAAATATTACTATTATAATTATTTGTCTAAAACTAGCAATATGAAACAGGATGAATAGGAGAGCCCCGCTGCACCCCTGGGGAACATCAGCCTTATTCACCTTGGAGTGACAGAAAGTACAAGCCTGAGACATACTTGAAGGGACACTAAAGCAGGAAGATGAAAGTAGACTGTGTAAACAGTTCTGAGATGAGACAGCAGTCAACAGCCAGACAGAAACAAGGTTGAAAGATATCTGTAAGTTATCTCATGCATAGAATAAAAGTGCAGATATCAATCACATCAAGAGTAAAAAGCAGTCTACAAACTTTTCCCATTGTTCAGTGCCATTCAAAAACAAATCTTGAAGTTCTTGAACCATCAAAGCAAGAAGAAGGGGGAAATGATGCTTAGTAGCAGATCAGGGTAACACAAACAACTTTTGACTGGCAGCTAGAAATGTCAGAAACATATCACCATTACAAAGCTGGTTTAGCCCAGAATTCCATCTCTCTCAGCTTGATGAGAGAAGTCCTTTGAATCCTAAAATTGCCACATAAAGACAGAAGCAAAGGAAAGGAAGCTCTCATTCCAGTTTCTGAAAACAGAAATGGAAAAAATAAAATAGTTTAACACAGCCACAATTCCTGAAAATTCCAATCAAGCATAGGAGTGGGGAAGATAATGTAGCTCACTTGAAGAAAATCTCATGAAAGCAGTCGGATTATAAGGACTTTCTTCATATTTGGGGTTTTAACTGTCAATCCAAACCTGCTTTCAACAACTGGCTTTGTATTAAAACTACCCGTTAGTTAGCCACTCATGGAGGATGACGGGGTGGGTGTAGGAAGGAGAGGAGTAATTTATTAGACCCATCGTTCAACCATCATGCATGCAAAAGGAGGAGAAGGGCAGGCACATAAACATTTCCTCATAATATGTACTGTGTGAGTCATCAAAATGTACTTTTTTTTTTTAATGCAAGCTAGGTGGACCAGTAAAATCAAAACAGCTAATTCTTTGCTGGAAGAAAAGAGTAACAGTGTTGTGAGTTACCACCAGTTAGGTAGCCTGTTTGCTCTGCAGGTTGTCAGTTGTAACTGGAAATAAAGAATGTTGTTTTCTCTCCCTGACCCCACAGCGATGGCTTTAGGTTGGGAAATTGGGTAGATATTTGCACACTAGTGGCTATCTTTAACCGCATGTAATAATAAATATAGCACCAGTGTAAGTGATACTTTAAAGAACATAAGAAAATAGGTCCTAGTCCGAAGGAGCTTACGCTCTTTATCAGCCTTATCCAACCTGGTGGCCTCCA
The DNA here is from genome assembly GCA_021292165.1 of Shinisaurus crocodilurus. Taxonomy (NCBI): domain Eukaryota; kingdom Metazoa; phylum Chordata; class Lepidosauria; order Squamata; family Shinisauridae; genus Shinisaurus; species Shinisaurus crocodilurus. The sequence continues at coordinate 259,927,695 of CM037879.1, read as the reverse complement.
AATGTGTTTGGACTTCAATGCCCATCAGTGGCCATGTTGGCTGGGGATTATGGGAGTTGTATTCTGGCACATATGGAGGGTGCCAGGTTGGGGAAGGATGATCTACATGGCAAAAATAGATAAGACAAAGGGATATGAAGGAAGGTGAGGAGCGGAGAGCCAAGCCCAAAGGGGAAAAATATGCCCAAATTCAGTAAAGTTAAACCAAAGACTTTACAGTAGAGGTGGACTTTGAAGAGGAATGTTAGGGAAGACAATGCAGATGTTTTAGGTGAGAGTTCCAAGTAAAGGAGGCTGCAAGAAGGAAGAGCATGGCTACTGCTTAACAGAGGAGACCTTTGGACATCTTATTGTGAAACTACATGTTACTTTAGAGATGTAGCTGGCAGTTATGTCTTTTTTATTCAAAGGTTAGTACATGGGACCCACTGTGGTTCCAATGCATATTGGGGTCCCCGTACCTGCATTTTACATTGCCAGAAAGCAATGCTGTCATGGAGCTCACAGGGATGCGGCACCAGCACTTTTTGCTTAGCTGGAACGCCAGCATCATATGCCACCCCCTCAGGTTTCCCTGTTTTGCTTAGCTGCAATCCTCACAGTAGCTGGGGAGAAATGAATCTCCCCAGCAGCAATATATTGCTCCCTGCTGCAATCCAAAGTATTTCAGGGTAGCCTGGTCTTGAATGGGCAATTAGGGCCCATTAGCTTTACAAAAGGCCTGTTCATGGTAAAGATTAAAACTGCTGTAATTGGCTTGATATAGATGTACACAGTTTTCTGCATTTTTGGACTCTCCTTGAGGGCTTGGCTATGGGGGACTGTCATGATGAGCGCTTCAAAATTTACAAGTACACCACCGTAAACATCATACCCTCCAGATGTTTTGGACTTCAACTCACATCAGCCCCAGCCAGTATGGCCAATGGTCAGGAATTCTGGGAGTTGTAATCCAACATACCTGGACGGCACCAGGTTGGGGAAGGTTGATTTAGTTTAACGACTCACATTTTTGCAATGCAAAATGCAGCAATGAGGCCCCAGTATAGATTGGGAACCTAGCATGGGGCAAAGGGTTAAAGCCCACCACCACCACCACGTCACATGGGTCCTGATCTGGATTGGGTCCCTTGCACTTACTTTTAAATAAAACAAGAATGGGGGACATAGCTGCTAGCGACATCTTTAAAGTGACAAGTCGTTTGACCTCAGGGCGGTAAAGTTGACGGAACAATAGGTCACCTTTTGATGGCAGAAAGGTAGGGTGAAGCAAATCCATTAAGAAATTTTAAAAGATATGGACAAGAAGTTTGGGGTGCATGGGATGGGAAGCCACTGTAGCAATTTGAAGAGGGGCATCAAAGAGCTGAGCAAAAAGAGAGGTTAATTATTTAGATTTTTGGATAGAGGCAAAAGGGTTGATTTGTGAAAAAGAAAGGCCGAAAGGAGGAGTTAAGCAGTCAAGATAGAAAAAAAGGTTTCTGTCAATGCGACAAAAAGGAACAGATTTTTGCAATGTTGTACAAGGAGAAGAGCAACTTTATTTTGTGACAGACAGAAGATAGGGAGCAAAAGATGAGAGATATCCGAGATAAAAACTTCATATCTCAAGAACAGGATAGATGGTAATGTCAATGGATATAGAGAATAACTCAGCAAGGAAGGTTGGTTAGGAGGAAAATGGTCATGTACATCATGCACAGATGCAGTGGAGAAAAATGGAAATCTTAATATTGACAAAACTTAAATCCATAATCTGTTTCCCATAAAGCTCACAATTCTTCCCCTCTCCTTGTACATAGATAGTTTATTTGTTGTTGTTTATGTTGGTAAACCTGTGCCCGAAAGCACAGGTAACAAATTAACAAGTTAAAATTCAAAGTTCTCTGTTTTGTGCATAAGGCTACATAGAAGCATTTTTGCACTGAATTTTAATATGTTGTTTAAATTAATATGCATAAAAGACTCAAAATATCACACCATAATACCTCTGTTTCAGTAGATTCAAAAAATCATTAGAAAGCCACAGGTTTCTCTCCATATTCTGTATTTTATTTAGGCATACAAAAATGTCAGAGACAAAAATGTAACAGGTGCCATGGCAATATTTGATCCATTCTACTTGATACAATACATTTTTTCTAGAGGTAGCTGCTGCTTCTAGAAATGTGTATGTGCACATCTAAGGAACAGATATTCAGAGGTTGAAGTTACTTTGGTACCTAGATACCTGACAGTATGGATCTACAGAACTTGACCGAAGCTGCAACCTAATACATCTACCACTTGGAAGGGCCATAGCTCGGTGGCACAGCACATTCCTGGCCAGCAAGAAGTTCCTGGTCTAATTCTTAGGATATTTAATGGATCTTGGGAAATAGAGCTGCAAACAGTGGCTTGGCTGTTCAGCCATGGAGGGCTGCGTTGTACAAACCAGGCGTGGTCTCCGCAGGACAGCTTATTTTTCACAAACAAGGCACCCTGAGAAACCTGTGGCTTGTTGTAGGGTTGTTCATACCCATGTTGGCTTCTCATATTGAGCAAACCCAGCAGGGCGACTTCATCGTGGGTTGTCAGAACAGCTAGAGAGCCACTCAGCAAGAGCAGCAGACCCCCCCCCCCGCCATCCTCCCTCATCCCTTCGCAGTGCCATGCTCTATCCCATGCTCCTAAAAACCGAGAAGAAAAGACACCAGAGAGTGTCCCAAACATGTTCGCTATATATATATATATATATATATATATATATATTGTAAACCGCCCCAGCCAGCCACCCTCTCTGGGTTCAGACATTATAACAACCTGTGCCCAGTGAGGGTAATTATGCTATTTAGGCAGCTTGCAACTGGCATGCCCGGGTAGGGAAAATAAGTCACCGTGGGTTATTCTCCCTCTGTGATCGTGCAAACCCAGTCTTAAGCTTGATGTGCGAACCTGCCCAATGTCTGCTTGAGACCTAGAAGAACTGTTGGCAGTACTGGCAGTACTGCAGTATATGGGCCACTGATCTGACTCAGAATAAAGCAGATTAATGTATTGTACACTCCATAGAGAACTTTTAAAAAGTACAGTAAATAAATAAAGTAGATCCGTATATTCTCCACATGGAAACATCAGCAGGCACCCACATTAAAACACACAGGATTAAGACTTTTGGAATAGAATACTAAAGTATAATCTAGCACAATTATAAATCTTCTAAGTTTTCTAAGTGTAGAATGAAAGCCAGTGAAGGATGTTTGGTTTAGATGCATTCACCTCAGCCAGCCATGAAACTCACTGTGGTTTGTATCCAATGCTAGTCCTACTTAGAGTAAATTCGTTGAAATGAAAGGAACTTAAGTTAGACTAACATTGGATACAACTCTGTGATACCTCACAGGATTGCTGAACTGGTATTCTATGCTCCTTAAGAGGAAAGGAGGTAATATTCTTCATTACATCACCATGGCTTTTTTTCCCCCAATTCTAGTCACATTACAACATTTAATTACAGTAAATATTCTCTTTATTTCCAGGGAAACATGATAATTTACTAGTGCCATGCCCCAAACACATTCTTCTCAAAGACATTGCCAACCCTGCTTAATCTGATTTCAATCTTATTTAGGTTGGGAACACAGACAGCATGGTATGGAATTAAAGAGTTGCCACTGAAATTTCACCAAAGTGAAATTCAAAGCATAATTGTTGAATTTCTTTCCAGGCAAAACATCCAAGGTATTATAAGGGAAGCCAAATGAATTTTAATGAGACTAGATACATCTCCTGGGGGAATCCATACATCCTTAGTTTGGACCTAGCAACTATTAATTCCTATTCTGGTAAGCTCAGAGGGCTGTCCTTGAGAAGAGCATTCAGAAGTTGCAGCTCATACAAAATGCATCCCTCTGTTTTCTAACAGGAGCATGACCACAAAGGGATTTTTTTTCCTAAATAAAAAAGATACACTATTTGATCTTATTTCTTGTTTGTATCCTTTACAATTTTCTTAAAATACAGGTTTCCTAAAATAATCAATCAGAACTACATACAGCATTCCAGCTGTGACTAACCTGTGCTAAAGGGTCTTTTGCACTTTGGTGCCTGTATTCTAAGAATGGTATTCCACTTGTGAAACAAGGCTTTTCTGCCTCATCCTACTACAGCACACATTGCTCCTGAAAGCCACTCCTGAGGGTCACAGGACACTGAAGGATGACGTTCAATGATGAGCAGTGGGCTGCAACCCTAGGAGAGAAACTGGCAAAAATCAGACACACACCCCGCATGATTGCAGTTGCCTTCTACAAGGGTACCACTGGATCAAAGCCAATCTTCCAGTTTGCAACCCCAATATCATATTGCTGATCACATTCATATTTTCATCTCCATTAGGATGCATTATGCTGCTCGCTCTCTCTCTCTCTCTCTCTCTCTCTCTCACACACACACACACACACACACTAGTAGTGCCTCCAAATCATTGGCTTCACTAGAAACACAATCCTCCTTACCTATCCTTATACAATCTGCTGCAAAGTAAAACAATTCAAGCTTTGTCCCATTAGCTAAATGGTTTGGCTTAACTACTGATATGACTAGTACATTCATTTTCTTTTGTAACCTTTGTAAGAGTTGAATCCTACATTAAGCTTGATTTGCCACCTCACAGCAAAAAAGGGGTTATTCTTCATCTGAGAAATTCCCTAAACTAGAGATAGCCAATACTTTAATATTATTGGCCACAACTAAATAAGGAGGGTGGAAAAGCAATATAAATGTTAATGAGAAACTGCCTGTTTCACTTTATTTAAAAGTCAGACTAATCCCATAATCCTAACAAACAAAAATATTAGACCTTCTCGAAAGCAACATAAAGATGTAGAGATGGAGTTTGTGTAGAAGAAATTTAGAATAAGGAGCAGTATGTGTGAAGCTGAGAAGCTAAAAGGCAAAGCGAAGGCCAAGCACAACTCAAAACTGAGGAGACAACACCAAAGAGGTTTTAGATGTAGTGCTTATAATATCAAGGGAAGTTTATCTTATGTCAAAACAGCTCTTGTTCCAGTACTGAAGGAACTCTTACATAGCACATCTTGCATAGCACAACTGAACAATGTCCTGGAGAGGACATGGACTCTCCTTCAGATCCCATTCATGCAATTAAAATATTTGGTTTATTAGCTTGTCACTGAAATTCAGTTTCAAGACAGCCAGCAAAAGAAATGAATATATAACTCTGAAAGAGGGAGAGAACTGTTAAGCTGCACACACAATAGAAGCAGAAGCTAAAAATGAAGGACAATCCAAGTATACAGCAACCAACACTTGAGCCATCTATGTGCTTACTGACACCCTCAAAGCTCTGTGTAAAGCAGGGATGGGAACTTATGGGCCTCCAGATGTTTTGGCTTCCAACACCCATAAGCCCTAGCCTGCACAGCCAATGGCAAGGGATGATGGGAGTTGTAGGTCAAAACATATTGAGGCCCACAAGTTGTCCACCCCTGGGGTAAGGTTTGTGAGGCAGGGGTTCTTTTTGCAGTAGCTATTCTGATTCTTCCTCAGCAAGGGTTGTTCTGTATGTTTAACAATTCTAGCCTTAATAAAAAATTAGCACTAATTTAGGCTGACAACATGTTATCCACTGCATCCTTTCTTCTTCTTCTTAATAAAAAAGAATAACTGGTATTATATCAGCTACTTTGTTTTTTTTCTTCCTAAAAAGTTCAATTTTAGTGTGTTTACATATTTTATGTCATTCTATTTGAGGCTAAGTACAAATGAAATAGAGCAGGATCTTTCTGTTGACTGGATTACATTTTTTAATATTTATCAATACAGCCTACACACAGAAACACACACACACACACACACACACACACACCAGATACACAGTATTTGAAGCTTCCAGCCATTAAAAAATTGTATTTTAGATTATCACATTCAGAACTTGATTTTCCAAGAAGCCTAGTTCAGTGCTGCCCTCTTTTTACATAAGTCCTAGTTAATTATAGAAAAAAAATGTTAAGAACAGAGAAAATGGATATGGCTTAGAAGATGATTATATATGATTGCCCCAGAAGGTTAAAATGTTCAAACAATCATTAAAGAAATGAATGAAATTAGTTCGAAAAATGGAAGTACTGCAAGTTTTGCTGATTCATTTATAAGAAAAAATGAAAATACCCAAATTAAGATACATATCTCGAACATTATGCTTTTAGCCTACTTACATTATCCTACCATTTTCTTCCCTTATATATGGGCCATGTATATGTAGAAACCTATGTACATATAGAATGAATATGTAACTGTAACATTAGACTCATTTAACACAGCATGAGAAATAAATAAGATAGGGAGTTTAGTATTAAAATGTACAATGCTATACTTTTATGAACCTTTGTCAAACAGAATTGACCTTTATATTCAAAGATAGTGAAAGCAATAACTACAGTTTTTGTGTATGTTGCTATGCTTGCTGGGAGAAGGGAAATAATCTGACAGTATCAAGATAAGTGATCCAGATAGATTTATGATACTTTGGGTCAAAATATTGCCTCTCTGTTGCGGTTTTTGACTGAAGTCCATGAACAGTTTGATCACAAGTTCGATGTTAATTGATTCCTTTTTAATGATTAATTATCTACAACTTATAGGCCAAATAATTATTCTAATGATCCTGAGAAAACTAATCAATGCTAGAGTATTGCAATTTGCAACAGTTTGTCCCTACCATTTTAGTCTCCTGAGTCATATTCCTGAACAGCCAATAGCAAATCAGTACAGCATTTTACCCAGAACCTCAGGGAACAATTCAGAACAGGGAGGACACATCTAGGATGCAAAAGCGCTCCTTTGTTCACCCTGAAAGGGGCTTTGATTGTTTACACATGCGAGTGAGCATGCACAAAACACTTGCGGGTGCTTGAGCATCCACCAACACCTCTGCAGTCTCCCCCTACCCTTGCCCCCCCAAGGGCTCTCCCAATATACGCTGCGGCAGAAGGGAGAGGTGGCAGTAGTGGTGGTTCCAGTTCCTCACTGGAGCTTCCTTTCCTGCCAAGAAGCTCACTGGGATTGCAGTCCAAGCACTCCTGGTGGGAAAGTGACACTATTCATTTCAATTTGGGCTAGTAGAGGCCTTTTCCTTGGTGGGAATTGAAAGGACACTCTGGTGATGACCTGAAGCTGCCTCCACTGCCTCTTCTTTTTCCTTCCACAGATAAGTTGGGAGAGCACTTGGTGGGGCAGGGTAAGGCAGCAGCTGCAGAGATGATGAGGATGCTTGAGGTGCAGACTGAGCGGGGTCCTGCTCCACCCAGACCTTCTCCTGACTAATCCAACAGGGGCACTCACTTTTATGGACTCCCCTTTGTGATTACTCACACCATCCCTAGATAGGTCTTTACCTATGCTACTCTGACCTTTACTGACCCCCACATAAGCCAGTTCACAGACTTCACAGCTCATGTGCTGGCCCCTGTCTTTTGTATGGGGTGGCAGAGAACCAATCTGAAGGCACCCAATCCACCACTGAGCTTCCAACCTCTTAGTTTTCCTTTCCCCCAAGCCTGCTATGCTTTGACTGTTCATCTGGCCATAGACTCAGGGCTTCTGTACATGAAGGGTTTAAACCACCGCTTTACCGAGGCTGTTTCTTCTGTTTTCTTTGCGAGAGGAAGAGTGCATCCTTTACATGGGTTTTTCCCTACTGGGGTTTGTCTTTCTCAGCCTTTCTATATAGTTAAAATGCCTTCTATGGCACATATACACATGGCACATGTTGTGAACTGCCCAGAGAGCTTTGGCTATTGGGCAGTATATAAATATAATAAATGAATAAATAAACAGTTGCATCTTTATGAGCATCTGCACTGCAACTCTTACGGCACAATTACACAATGGGCATGTTCGCACGACACGGGAACCGCGGGGGAGAGCAGAAGTCTCCCGCGGTTCCCGTGTCGTGCGAACGCCGACTGGGGGCGCCCCCGCGGGACGGCCGCACGCAGGATCCGCGCAAAGTGACCATGGACGGTAGAGGGGTAAGCCCCTACTGCGTGTGGCCAACCTGCCATGCGAACAGCGGGCGGCCGTCCCACGGGGGCCGCACAGAGGTGGCAGCCCAGAGCGGATGGAGCTGTGACTGCTCCAGCCTGTAGGGGTAAACGGCCCCTCTGGGCATCCCGAGCCGCCGCCCCCTAGCACCGGGAGGCCCGCACTGCGATGCGGGGACTGTGGGGTCCGCCCACACACACGGGGCGCAGGTCGTCTGCGGCGTCCTGCCGGACCCCGCGGACGGCCCCCTGGTGCCTTCCCCGCTCACAGCCTGGGTTGTGCGAACCGGCCCAGCATTTCTGAGCCCCTCTTCTCTGAAACAGCTCACAAGAATAGCCACTGCTCAAAGAACGATGTACTTCTAAATATCACCCTTATATTCATAGCTGGAAAACATAACTTTGCTGAGTTAGTGCCAGAAAAAAGATGCCTTAAAAAGGTAAGGAATGCCACTTGTTTCCTCCACTCCCAACGGAACAAAAAGTTAAAAAAAAAAAAAAAGAGCTGTGTGTTTTCTAGTTCTGATAAACAGACCATTGTCATTTTAGGAACCAACAAAGAAAAAAAACCCAACACCCTATTTTCAGTCGCCTCCATGGACTGATGTCATCTTTCCAATGTGGGCTTTTCCCCTTTAACGAAATTCCAAGTGGTATTTCTCCTGCCCCATTTTTACTCACTCTCCTCACTGAACACAAACAATTCCTTTATCTGTTTCCCTTCCAAATAATTCCTAGAGCTTAAAGATATGTATGCTATTACATCAATTCCTCATCAAATTTGGATCTACGTACCCTGTTAGCAAACTCTTGTTCCTTTATCTCACTCTAAAGCTTCTGGGAATATGATGTAAAAGACCAGGATTTCAAAATATTGTATTTGCACTGGGGGGGGGGGGATCTTCCCTGCTGTGACAAATTCGTAGTCAATATCTGCTGATGTTTTCCAATAACATCAATTATACTGAGGTATTTATTACAGGCATTTCATCATCACAGAGAAGCAGTCACAAGCCCTGAAGTATCATTACCTCTTCTGGGAGACATCAGTCTGTAGTAATAAATTCTAAATATTAGTCAGAAAGAGGGGAGACAAAGATTTGTAAAGTTATTGAACAAGCTTTTCCCTATTAATCTTGGCCACCAAAACAGGACAATAAATTATGTTAAGTTTCATGCCATGAAAGCCCTGCACATGGTCTGAATTAGCGACTATGGGAAGCAAGTAATAAAGTCAGTTTTCAGAGCTTTCGGACAAGAAAAAATGAATGTAACAAGTCTAAACAAGCTATGACACAACAATGGAGATGAAATGCAAAGAGAGGGCACAAGTGTGTGTGTGTGTGTGTGTGTGTTATGAATGTATTCATACAAATGGTGTTTATTTCATTTCTAATTGCTTGCCGAGCCGAATTCAAGGTGTTGGTTTTGACCTTTAAAACCCTACACGGCTCCGGCCCAGTTTATCTCAAGGAGCGCCTCCGGCAACATCAAGTAGGCCGCTCAACAAGGTCTGCCACGGACGGCCTTCTCCTTATCCCATCAGCCAGAGCAGCCAGGCTGGTGGGGACTAGGAAGAGGGCCTTCTCTGTGGCGGCCCCCACATTATGGAACTCCCTCCCTAGTGACCTTCGCCATGCCCCCTCCATGATGAGCTTCCGCCGTGCATTAAAAACATGGCTGTTCAGGCGGGAATATGGGGGTGGGTTAGGTTTTTAAAAGAATTTTTTATATTGTTTTAATTATTATATTTTATTGTATTGTTTTATTGTATTTTAATTGTACATCGCCCAGGGTGGCCGGGTGGCCGGCCAGATGGGCGATTAATAAATATAAGAAATAAATAAATAAATTCTATACTGTCCAATAGCCGAAACTCTCCAGGTGGTTCACAGCAATTTGAAGTATGGAAAGGTCTCCCAAGGGCAACAAAGGAGGCCAGTATCTGTTATTTATTTAAAACCTTAGGTGGGATTAGTCATTCAGGTGCTAGAACTAGCAAGCCAGAAAACAATAGAAAGTGAGTTACATAATACCAACTGATTTCATGACTTTGCCATCAAGGTGATAATGTGTATGTGTGTGTTTTCATTTCAATTTCTTGGAACTGTTCCTAAAAATGCAATTTAAAAAAAAAAGTTTGCGGACTATAACACTAGAAACATTTTGCTAGTAAAACCTAATTACAAATGTAACTAATGACAGCTGTAGAAGACAGTGTGCATGCATATGGCAATGGGTAGGATCCAAGTGGCCCCCAGCACTAGTGCTAATGATACTGCACTAGCATAAAGCAACACTTGCACAAAAGGACTAGCACTTGCTAGGACAATGGGAAAAGGTGGTGATTTGTTGCTAGTTGCATTGTGCAAACATTGGTTTTCATTAGCACAATGTTATTAGCACTAGCACTGGGGCACAGACAGTGGGATCCTATCCAAGTTCAGCAAGCAATTGGTAATTTATTATTATTTAACTATGATCCAAGATGAACTAGGTGATGTGGAGCATGGATCTCAATTTCTCTCTCTTTCCTGTATATTCATTTTACTTTTGATATTAAAAGCCTGTCTTGGCTGGCCAGAGTGTAACCTATAAGCTAAAGACAAACTTGTCATGAAAGACTTGCAGGATCCTGAATTTGGTGTCTGTCGAATACATGAGGCCTGTATAATTAAAGTTTACTTTACCTGGAAATACCATTTGCTAGAGATATTATTCTAGTTATTCTTGTGGAAGTTGTTGTGAAGAAGTGCTTTCCTTTGGTCATGTACTGAAAGGTATATTTGGGGGCAGACAATATGACACACACAACAATTCCCCTAAGACTAACACAAGAGAGTCTTCTGGCATACGATTTTGTGAGCATTACAATCTGCTCTTTCAGCTTTCCGTTTATCCCACTAAATATGTAAAGATGTTGGTCAGGAGAGGAAGCTCACATGTTGGAGGGCACTACTACTACTACTACTATTATTATTATTATTATTAGTGTGTGTGTGTGTGTGTGTGTGTGTGTCAACAAAAAGCATCGTTCAGGCTTTTTGTTCACAAATATGCTTTGTTATTTCATTAAGTTGTTATTAGCAATATTTATATACTGTTTCTCATTTGAACAAATATTGACAGCGCATGCTCTATACATTAGTTACTAATTTGGGACCGGCAAGCTCACAAATGTAATTTTTATATGTAACTTGAATGCTGACTTTGTGATATTGTGAGACATATAACTGAATCTTGCATTCATCCACATTACCATCTGAAGACTCTGCTGCATTTCTTCGCGTGTCTTACATAAAGAAGGAACCTGTGGCTGATTCAGGTATCCAGAAGGATCATAGACTGTAAATATATGGCAATCTTATCTTTTCACAGCACGTACATAAACAGTCCAAATTCAATCTTCCCAACTCCAGAGCCACATCAGCCTCACTGAAAATGTACTCCAAGGAGTTCAGTGCTAAAATGTAGGAAGTTGAACATGCATCAACAACACTTGGGATGAAATGAAGTGTAAAGTGCAAAACAGAAACCTAAAATGACAGAGGTGTGAAAAACTGTTTGGGAAGTCTGGGAGTACAAGGAAAATGGAATGAAAATGTCTGCAGTAGCAAAAATGAAAGGAGGTAGCAGCCTATTCCCCTCCTGGGATTAGAAGCTAAAATAATAGAGGACCACCGATCATAACCATGGGAGAAAAAGCAGAAGTAGGAATAAGTGCATGGGGGTGCTATTGTGTTCATGTGCTGCTTGTGTGCTTCTCATGAGCATCTGGTTGGCCATGGTGGGAACAGAATGCTGGACTCGACAGGCCTTTGGTCCGATTGAGCAGGGCTCTTATATGATCTTATAAGTGAGCAATAGAGCGTGACAGACTGCCAGGCATTGATACAGTGAGAGGCAGCAGAAGAGAACCCATGAAAGGAGTGTCAATGCCTCATTAATTTCTATTTGTTTTTAATTGAGAAGCTATCAGAAAGGAAATTCAGCTGGAAGAGTTTGAGCATTCAGAAGAGGAAGAAGTTCGGGGGGCACATCATCATCATCATCATCATCATCATCATCATCATCATCATCAGGCAGTATTTAGTGCAACAGGAACTAGCAGTTTGGGGGGGGGGGGAATGACCAGCAACACTCATTTCCATGCTGATTTTTGGAAATGCTAGTTCCTTTTGCGCCAGAAGTCCATTCTGCTCGCACAACAGAACTAGAATATTGCCCATATTGTTTTAAAGGCTTATACCCTGCTTATTTTCCATAGAAGGAATTCAAGCAGCAAACACAATTAGCAAAATTTAAAACAATTTTCAACCCCTTACTCATACAGTCTTAAGCACCCAAATCTTAAAAACCCAAATTTAAAAAGTAACAACTTGTAACAACTTGCCCTCACACACTCCCTAATCTCTGTGCGTGTGTGGTATATCCTCCTAGGACAGGGCTCTCCAACCTTGGGTCCCCAGATGCTGCTGGACTACAGCTCCTAGAATCCCTTGCCATTAGTCATGCTGGCTGGGTATGCTGGGAGCTGTAGGCCATCATCTGGGGCCCCAAGGTTGGAGAGCCCTGTCCTAGTGGGTCTATATGAAGCAAAAACAGAAACCCACAAAGAAAAGATCACACAACAATCTATGTGCAGGATTCACATTATTTTCTACACAGAAGTGCCTATGAAATACTTTGCAATTCTGGTGTTATGTTCTGTACATCATTCTGGTGTAAATTTTTCTGTAAAGAGCTGAACAGCTAAAAAGCCCATTGAGTGAAATATGCAGGGCAAGGGGATGGGGAGGCGAAGATCACCTCCACCGCTCCTCCCACCCTGCATGAAGATGATTGGAAGCCTCTGAGTTTGGGGGCTTCCGATCATTGAGGGCACAATTGATAGGACTGTGCCCTATGAAGTCAAAGCATCCTTTAGTTGGAGCAGCCTCCTATTGGTGCTCTAAAGCAGGGGTGGGAAGAAAGTAGATCTCCAGATGTTTTGGACTTCAGCTCCAGGCATTACTGACCATTGGCCATGCTGGCAGGGGTTGAAGTCCAAAACATCTGGAGATCTACCTTCTGCTCACCCCTGCTCTAAACACATGGGTAACAGGTAAGCTAGATCTTGTGACTTTCTAAGGTATAACTTACTGCTTTTGGACATCCCATTCCTGATTGCCTCTCCTCACTAGATGAGAAATGAAAATTGGTTTTGACATAAAACACTTTTCTGCCTTAGTGACAGAAAGGCTATCAGCCCTATCTGATGGTTTGTTTTGTTAACAAGAGATCCTGGTCCACTCACTGATGCATGCAGGATCCCCTAGGGTGTTCTTTGCATACCTAGTGATATTTCAGAGCCTCCTGGGGATGACTTTCTCTTATTCACTCAAGCTAAAGTGTATGTCATGGCCAAACCACTCCTTGTCCTTGCCTCCAGGTGTCAGAATTTTTAAAGGTTTGTCTCCTATAGGAGCACAAGAGTTAACCCATTCTATTTTTGATCATCTTTTCATCACTACCACAGAATGGATATTTTTGAAGAAATCCCTTCCCTGCCCCCTTTCTTTCGATTGCTAGAATAGGACTTTGGTAGCTTTGTTAAACAAGAAATGTAGAGTAAGTGAAATTATATACCAATTATTTCAGTTTGTTATAACCAAGACCGTTCTCCTGCATTCTAAAAATTCAAGTAGGGAAAAGTAGTGTTGGAACTAGCCCAGGATGATGAATGTTCAAGTAAGCAAACTTCATTCTGTGAATTTGACTAATCTGAAGTGTATAGGAAAGTAGCCACAACCGAATTAGCAGATAACTTTTCCAAATGTCACCAAATGTCATCAAGACTTACAAACTAAAGCAACAAAAAAGGGAAGGTTCTGTGCATGTCTTGAGCAGATAGCAGATGTGCTGCTTCAGATATTTCTAAGCACAGTGTGGCACTCAAGTGGAAGAGTAGAATGCTGATGGTAAAAGGTGAAATGTTTTGGGTACCATCACTGTCACTGAGAGGAATGATTTAGTACTTTTGTTTCATGCCTTCTGGTTTATCGGCTTCCCTTAGGAGCTATGTCTGTGCATTTTCACCATCCTTGACCCCATTTCCAAATGGTAAGAGATTGGTAGGTGACTATCACACAAAAGAACAGAAGTCATAATACAGAGAGAGAGAGAGAGAGAGAGAGAGAGAGAGATGCATGCAGACACCTTTTAATTTTTATGCAATGCAAAAGGTGCCAATCAGCAGCAGCATTTTCCCTGGGATGTAAGCCTTCTCAGAGTTTTTAACTCACAAGTGCAATGGTAGATACTACAAGAGAGGTTATAGTTGGAGGATGTGAAGAAGGAATTAAAAGAACCAACACTGACATTAACATAAGATGGTGAGTCAAACATGAGTAATGGTCAGTTAATGTGTACAAAAATCTATATGGGGAGAGAGGAATGCTTTCCTACTTAATGATATTGATCCTATGTCACAAAGAGACAACTTATTGTCTTCTATATTCCAAAGATTCCATCCAAGGATGAATTATGTGTGTATGGATGGAGGACCACCAAGGAAGTGTTTGCCATGAAATGAAAGGACTACTTCTGGACCAATCTGAACTTCATGTATTCAGCTCTATACAGAACAATTTGCACAATAATTTACAAAACATAACACCAGAATTGCAAAGTATTTCCTAGGCACTTCCATGTAGAAAATAATGAGAATCATGCGCATAGATTCTTGTGTGATGTTTGCATATATGGGTTTCTGTTTTTGCTTCATGTATACCCACTAGGATGATATACCACAGGTGCACAGAGATTAGGGAGGGTGCAAGAGTTTGCTTGACCCTGGCTCAGAATCAAAACTGTAGAGTTTGGAGGACCCAAGACAGATGTGAACCCTGTGGTTCCACCCACGTTATGGAATGCTTTGCCAACAGAGATTCATCCGACCCTGATAGTGTATGATTTTAGGCAGTATGCAATAAAAATGTGGCTCTTTAATAAGGCATTTGATTAAAAGTTTTAATATCCCTTAGGTCACTTTTAGCCCTTATAGTTAGGCTAAAGGGCACTTCGGAGGGAGATGGAAGGCGGCTGGAAGAGGCTCAGGATAGCTCATATCCTGGCCTCTCTGGTCTCCTCCCCTTCCCGCCCACCAAAATGCCCCCTTCTCCCCCTCTTTTCTGACCTCAGAGTGTAGCCGGCATAGTTCCAACCTTGGAGGGGGGAATCCCCACTATCCTATGGCGCCTCAGACAATGTCTAGGGGCCATAGGATTGTTCCCTTAGTTATTTTATAGCGATTTCCAAATGTAGCTATTGAGAGAGGCCTGCAAGAGTCCCCTCATCATGGGTACTTTCTGAACTGGGTACTTACACAAAAAGCAGCAGAAATGGATTACATTCTATCGCTGGAGAACCACTACCACCAGCACGACCAATAGCAGGAGCTTCTAGGGCAGTTCTTTTATCTTGTACACCATTTCAAAGTCTCTCAGAATCCATCTAAACCAGAGATGGGCAACATGTGGCCCATGGACCACATATACGCCTGTCTTCTGGTGTGTTCGTGGTCCAAAATAGTTGATTTCTGGCAATGTAAACCTGGAGTTCATTCTACATTCATCCAGTTTGTGCTTTCCTTCTGCTTTGGACAGAAAGACGAGAGCATCAGCTCCTGGGACCTGAGAGAAAGAGACTGTTTTCTATAGTATAGTTGCCTATCCTTGAACAGACAACAGACATTACCCAGTGGGTTCCTAATTATGGGGCAAGGAAAGCCTCATAATTGCCTAGACCAGGGGTCTGCAACCCGCGGCTCCGGAGCCGCATGCGGCTCTTTCAAACCTTTGCCGCGGCTCCGCTCCGGTCTGAGACTCCGCTGGAATGCTGGGAAAAAAAACCAAATATTTTTCCCCTCTGCGTGCCTCCAACCGGTCCAGTGGAAGACAGGAGGAGGGCTCCTGCAGGGAAAAAAACTTGGCAGCGGCAGCGGCACACCCCCCCCGGAAGCAGGGACTCGAGCAGGCAGGCAGCGGAAGAGAGGAGAGCAGGACAAGGCTGCCTGCTCCGCAAAAAACTTTGCCCCCCTCCCCCGGAAGCAGGGACTCGAGCAGGCAGGCAGCGGAAGAGAGGAGAGCAGGACAAGGCTGCCTGCTCCGCAAAAAACTTTGCCGCCGCCTCACATATGGCCTGATTCTGTTGGCGGGGGCAGCCCGATTTCGCTCTTCTGAGCGGCGCGGAGCGTTCTCCGCGCCGCTCTAGCTGCCGCCACCGCCGCCACTGGAGTCAATGCCGGAGCCGCTGAAGCCGCCGCCGCCACCGCGTCACAACCAGCTGCTTCGGCGCGCTGGACCCCCGCGCTATGATTTTGGCGGGGGAACTTTGGCGGGGCGGGGGAACTTTGGCGCGGCGGCAGCACCCCCCCCGGGCAGCAGGGACGCGAGCGGGTGAGCAGCAGAAGAGAGGAGGGCTCCTGCACGCGCCAAAGTCCCCCCCCCGCCAAAAACATAGCACGGGGTCCAGCGTGTCGAGGGACCAGCGCGGCCGGCTTGCCGCGGAGAGCACAAGCAGGCGAGGAGGCAGGTAGGCCTGCGTGAAAGCAGTAATAGTTATCAGAAAACAAGGGGGAAAAGATTCATGTACAAATTATTGGAAAACTAATAGCAATAGAACAAAATAATATCTCCATAAATTTATTTATTTATTAACTGCTTTTTTAACCCTGCATTTCTTAAAAACAATCCAAAACAGGTTATAAAGAAGAATAAAACACAAATTACAATATCGCTGCGGGGATGGAAGCGGGTGCCAAAATGAAGGAGTGGGTCGGGACCGGGGTATCATGAGGGGCCGGGGGACTCGGGGGACTCGGAGAGATTTTCATGAGTGGCTGTGGGCGGGGGAGCCACCGGGGGTAATTTGGTAAATCTATGGCCGGCCCAGGATTGAACCCCCCTGATCCCCTTGTGGAATTTTCATTGAGATTCTTCCCCCCCCCCTCTAATCAGGGCACAAATGGATCAGGGGAGAATTAAATTGGCTGGGGGGGATTACAATCAGAGTGCCTCCAGCTGTTGCAAAACTACAACTCCCAGCATGCCCGGACAGCCTTTGGCTATCCGGGCATGCTGGGAGTTGTAGTTGTGCAACAGCTAAAGAGCCCCAGGGTAGGGGGAAGTGCTCTGTTTCCCAATCAGGGTGCCTCCAGCTGTTGCAGCTGCCCCTTTTGCCCCACATTAAAGACAGGCCTGAGTAGCACCCTCATCATCCACCAGCAACACCCTCCCCCCAGCAGTAGCACCCCCATCATCCACCAGCAAATCCTGCTGATGGATGATGAGGGGTGCTATTACCACATGGAGGGTGTTTCTGGTGGATGATGAGGGTGCTACTGCTGGATGGTGCTGATGACAGGATGCTACTGCTTGGGGGGGGGGATGTTGCTGGTGGCATCCCATCATCCACCAGCAACACCCCCATCATCCGTCAGCTGATAATTTCCCCTATCTATGCACCCAACATAATCCACCAGCTCTCGCTGGTGGATTATGTTGGGTGCATAGGTAGGGGAAATTATTACATTTTATATGTGGGGCACAGGATGGGGCATTATTACTTTATGTGAGGGGGGCAGATTATTTTGCAAATTTTGCTATGGGGCCCTCTGATGGTTTTGCGGCTCCCAGTTTTTTTTTTCTTCGGAAACGGGTCCAAGTGGCTCTTTTTGTCTTAAAGGTTGCAGACCCCTGGCCTAGACCATTAGGGAAAAGGTCCATGCAAGGAGTCACAGATGCTAAGTAGGATGAGCTGAGCCATGCCCTATAAGAACTTCTAGGCATGGAGATCCTGGAGATGGCACAGCCCCTGCAGTTGCTAAGACTACTGTAGTCAACAGTTGCCTGTCTTTTGGGAGAAGGGCAAGACCTTTTCGCAAATCTTTCTGCAGGAAGTCAAAACTGTGGGTGCTTCCAGATGAAGCTTTTGTTATGCAATTGCCCTGCCTCATTCACAGAATCCAGCCTGGAGAAGAATTCCTCCCTGCCTGCCTGCCACCTTCATGCTTGCTTGGTCTGGCAGCTGTAGTACCAACACCTCACTGGAGGTCTTCCTCCGTGGTGCCTTGAACCTTATGACAGTAGTGCCCCAGGCACCATGGACCCTGGAAAATGTAATTTTCCCAGCATGTCTGATGTCTTTTGTATGGCTATCAGGAGCCCTAGAAATGACATACCCCAGAGTCCCTGGGATACTGCCTATGCCAGGGAGGAAGGGAGCAAATGCCAGGGAGGAAGGGAGGGAGAGAGAGAGGCCTCCATTGAGACCTCCTGCTGCTGCTATTCCCAAGCCAGGTAAGTGGGGGCAGCAGGACAGACTACAGAAAATCACAGTTGGGGGAACAGAGATGTGGTGTTTGAACCTTGTCATGTTCCCAATAGCTTAGTTGGTTTGTATTACCAAGACCTGGGAAAATGAGCTAGGAAAATAGATTTCTCTCAGCTGTGTCCACCTCAGTGCAGTATCAGTACAGACTCCGAGGTTAAGTGAGTTGCTGTCATCTATAGGGATTCCATCTCCCGCTCCAGACTTCCAGTTTTGAGTGTTTATACCAGTCTTCCCCAACCTGGTGCCAATGGCCATGCTGGAAGGGAATTATGGAAGTTGCAGTCTAGCATATCTGAATGGCACCAGGCTGGGGTAGGCTGGTTTATACTTAGAGCTGAGCACACAAGACAGATTGGAGGTTTAGTTAGCATATCAACCACCTCATTGCCTAACAATATCCTTGCCTGAGCTGGTCTCAGATCTGGTTCTGAGGATCCCCAGGATGCTAGTCTTGGGGGACCACAACAGTCATGCCAAGACTGCCTTGTCTGGTGCAGCTCAGGATTTCATAGCTACCAGGACAACTATACAGACATCACAACACTTTATTGGCCCAACACATGCAGCAAGGCACACTTCTTAATTAAAATATTCTGGAGTGGAGTGGGCATCTTGCACTCTCCTAGTACATCCTATAACATCACTACAAATGCCCCATATGGCAACCACAGCTGCAAAGGTACTGTAGCTAGGAGAAGAATTTCATTTCCATATGTGAAAGTAATTATCCCCATAACAAAAGTGCAGCTTGGGAGGAAGACAACTTGCCTCTATATAACAAATGGGTAACTCATTTATTACACTGAACATATATCATGCCTAGAAAACCATGAGACTCATCTGATAGCAGATGTCCCAGGTCTGACACATGTCAATCAGAAAGTTTTTGAAACTAGTCTTGCTAGTTCAGATGCATCAGTCTCACAGCTGGTTGTTCTTTCCATTGAAGGCTTCCATCTCAAACATTCTACCATTTCTTCTTTGATTCCTACACACATCTTCAAGATAATAATAGTTGAGCTGGTCCTAACTTACGACACTGCTGAACACTATCCATACTTAGACCAACTTGTGCATTGCCTTCAGGCAGAAAGTGTGATTTATATTATTTATATAAACCCCACTGTAATCTTCATTGATGTTCTAGGCACAACTCTTATTATCTCAACTCTACAGTGTCAATGCTACCTTTAAAACTATGAGCAGTCCTTCCAGTAATGAGTTCTTTATTCTTCCATCCAAAATATCCACATGGGTTACAACTCTCCTAGCCCTGCCAGAGTTGGGAGCAGGGCTGCATTTGGAAACACAAGAAGAAAGGAAAGCTCAACTCTAAAGCAGATCTGACAAGAGCAGATACGTGCTGCCTGATGAACAACCACTAAGGAGGTCCATGGCAGACAAGATATTTGCCACAGGGACACTTTAGAAAAGGGCCTTCCCATGGAGAGCAATCCCTGTCATGGCTGTTAGAAAACAAGAAAGTAGAAGGTAGGAACAGAAGGAGCAGCCAGCATAATGGCTCAACAAAAGTGAAGGCAGCAGGAGCGCAGCATGGTCAAGCAACAAAACAAATGAAGCTTCCATACTTTGAGATAGAAGGGCAGAACACCAAAGTGACCTCCCCACCCATCCAAGAAGCTAGGCAGGCGAGCACACATCTTGCCACAGCTACAACCCTGCTACCTCCTAAAATCTAACAATTCTTCTGCTAGGTTTCTAAACTCCAAGTGCACAAAAAGCTCTCACTTTTCTCTCATTTCCGAAGGCCGATGACCGCAAGCTGTTCTGACTACTCAGAAACTGCTTTGCAGCCAGACTCAGTCAGTCAGGCGATCACTCGTGACCGAGTAAGATTGTCTTCCAGGATAAAAAAGAAAATTTACAAAAAGGAGATTTTAAAAGGAGGAAAATTCTAAAGAAAATTGTGTAGACTCTAGCGATGGGTCTGTAAGTGACTGTGGAGGCCAATTCTAGATCCACACAGCTTCCCACAGTGAGGACACAGGTTACCAAATGGAAGATGGTCTTGTAAAGGATTCATTTGACATGCTTTTTGCTTAGCACGTTTCTCCCTTTCACCTTGCACTCGAGCTTCTTCAAAGTCCATAGAACCTTTGTGAAAGGCCAACCTCCAGTTAGATCGTTCATGGGCCAGAGCTTCCCAGTTTTTGATGTTTATATTGCATTTTTTTTTAGATTAGCCTTAAGAACATCTTTAAACCTCTTATATTGACCACCGATATTCCGCTTTCCATCCTTGAGTTGGGAATAAAGTAACTGCTTTGGCAGTCAGGCATTCGAACAACATGACCGGTCCACTGAAGTTGGCGTTGAAGGATCATTTTTTCAATGCTAGTAGTCTTTGCTTCTTCCAGTACACTGACATTTGTTCGCCTGTCTTCCCAAGTAATTTGCAGGATTTTCCGGAGGCAACATTGATGAAACCTTTCAAGGAGGTGGAAGTGATGTTTATAGATAGTCCATGTTTCGCAGGCATACAATAAAGTTGGTAATACAATGGCTTCATAAACCAGTGTTTTGGTCTTCTTACAAATATCCCGATCCTCGAACACTCTATGTTCCATTCGAGAAAATGCGGCACTTGCGGAGCTCAGACGATGCTGGATTTCACTGTCGATGTTAGCTGTAACAGAAAGATAGCCGCCAAGATAGAGAAAATGATCGACATTTTCCAGTATTGTCCCGCCAAGCTGGATAGATGGCATCACCAAAGGGTTAGCTTGCACTTGCTGATGAAGCACTTTGGGTTTTTTGATGTTAAGGGAGAGACCAAGTTTTCCGTATGCTTCTGCAAAAGCATTTAGGATAGTTTGGAGATCACCCTCTGAATGTGCGGAGACCACATTATCATCAGCATACTGTAGTTCCACAACGGAGGTTGTAATTATCTTACTTTTTGCTTTCAGCCTTCTGAGATTAAAAAGCTTTCCATCTGTTCAATATATAATTCCCACACCGGTGGGAAGTTTCCCCTCGACAAGATGTAAAATCATGGTGATGAAAATAGCAAATAATGTTGGGGCAATAACACATCCCTGTTTAACACCTGATCCCACTTTAAATGGAGCACCATGAGAGTCGTTGTTGTCCAAGACCGTAGCCGTCATGTTGTCATGGAGAAGTCACAAGATATTCACAAATTTATTGGGGCATCCAATTTTCATAAGGATAGTCCAGAGAGTTGTTCGGTCTACAGTATCAAAGGCCTTAGCAAGATCAATAAATGCCATATAAAGGGGTTGATTTTGCTCCCGGCATTTTTCTTGGAGCTGACGTGCAGTAAAAATCATGTCTACTGTTCCTCTAGAGGGGCGGAAACCATATTGAGTTTCAGGGAGGATCTCTTCTGAAATAGATAGAAGACGGTTTGCGAGAATCCTGGCAAATATTTTACCTGCGGTAGCTAAGAGAGAAATGCCCCGATAGTTTCCACAGTCTGTTCTATCACCTTTCTTAAAGAGGGTGATAATTATGGCATCCCTGAAGTCTTCTGGGATCTCTTCTCTTATCCAGATTTTTCCGATGAGTTTATGAAGATGTTGTACAAGTTCGGGGCCCCCTTCTTTAAAGATTTCAGCAGGAATCCCATCTGGTCCACTAGCTTTGTTATTCTTCATTTGATTAATGGCTTTTTTTACTTCATCCAAAGTGGGGAGTATTGCAAGTTCCTCTCTAATTTGTTTTTGCTGGATTTGCGAAAAAATCTCATTATCCACCTTAGATTTACGATTTAAAAGGTCATAATAATGCTCTTTCCAACGCAGTGCAATAGACTCTTTGTCTTTTAAGAGTTTGGTGCCATCTTTTGATTGTAAAGGGTTTGTACCATAGGTTTTTGGTCCATAAATGGCCCCTGTGGCCTTAAAAAAGCCCCGTGCATCATGAGATTCTGCAAGTTGTTGAATTTCTTCTGCTTTCTTTTTCCACCAGGCGTTCTTAAGTTCTCTTGTTCTTCTTTGGACCTCAGCCTTTGCACTAGCGTAGATTTTTTTCTTGGCAGCGCAGTTAATATCATTTTGCCATATTTGGAAGGCTTTCCTTTTTTGGTCAATTATATATTTAATCTCATTATCATTTTCATCAAACCAATCCTGATGTTTCTTAGTTTTGTATCCAATAGTTTGTTCACAAGCTGCAGTAATGGAGGTTTTCAGCTTAGACCAATGGTCCTCAATGTTGTCAGGAGGTTCCGTAGGTAGATTTTCCTTAAGAAGTGATTGAAGACGAGTTTGCTTAATAGGATCTTGAAGGGCGTGGATGTTCATTTTACACCTTGGTTTCCTTCCTTGAAGCCTACATTGGGGAGCAATGTTGATAACCATAGTGGACCGGATTAGTCGGTAGTCTGTCCAGCAGTCGTCGGCACTCACCATGGCCCTAGTAAGAAGTACATCGCGGCGATCTCTAACACGGACAATTACATAATCCAGAAGATGCCAGTGCTTTGACCGTGGGTGCTGCCATGATGTTTTAAACTTATTCTTTTGTCGAAAGAGCGTGTTTGTGATAGTGAGATTATGCTCTGCACATATAGACAAAAGTAAGATTCTATTCGGGTTGCTATTACCAACTCCGTCTTTTCCAATAGTTTCTGGCCATAAATCAAAGTCACGCCCGACTCTTGCGTTAAAATCGCCCAGGAGGATAATTTTATCCTCCTTAGGTATCTCTGACAGGAGAGTGTCCAACTGGGTATAAAAGTTTTCCTTGATGTCTTCATCAGCATCTAATGTTGGCGCATAAGCGCTCAAGATAGTTACCTGCTGGTTATTGGCGAGCTTTAATCGAAGAGTTATCAGGCGTTCGTTAATGCCAGTAGGAACTTCTGACAAAGAGTTCACTAGCTCATTTTTGATGGCAAAGCCTACTCCATGTATTCGTCGGTCCTGCTCAGGTAGTCCTTTCCAGAAGAAGGTATAGCCTCCTTTTTCTTCCTTCAACTGTCCCTCTCCTGCCCTTCGAGTTTCTTGAAGTGCTGCTATGTCAATTTTAAACCGTCTCAGCTCCCTTGCAATAATAGCAGTCCTACGCTCAGGGCGTTCACTATCTATGTTATCCAGCAGTGTCCATATATTCCATGTTCCAAAATTCAAATGTCTTTTTCGACCGCTAAAATTGTGACCCCACTGGATGCGGTAATCCAGTCAGGGGGAGAAAGAGGTAGTCTATGTTTAGGGCACCTTTTCTAGTCCCCTCCCCATACGGGGTGAGCAGAGTGGATCCTAAATAGGGCTGCTCAGTCATGGATACAGCTGCCGAGCTGCTCGATTACCTCATTCCTTGAACAGGGCGACTGAGTCTGCATCCACCGTCCATGTGCTGGTCCGTGACTAGGGGCTTCCAGATTCACAGTCCTGCCCCCGTCGCCATTCGCCAGTCGCCATGGGACTTTTTGGGTTGGTTGGTTGGCTGGGTTAGGTTGGTTGGGTTGGATTGGAAGACGCCTGTGCGTGAAGCTGTTTTCTGTGGGGAGATCGGTGCACAACGAATCACCACACAAACTTGACAGAGGACGGCAATGATCCAATGGCACCGGTTACCCTGACTATTGGAAAACCATTCTCTGCTGCAGCCTTCATCCGCCTTCACAACCGTTGTAATTTAGGTTTAAATTATCTTCCGCCTGTTCTGCCGTTGACTCCATAAATTCACTGGAACACTTTTAGCCACCATCTGGATAATGCCAACATCTTTATATTCCTTGCTATTTATTAGTAGATATATGAGGTAAACAAGCTCTCATAATTTAAAATAAGCGGTTTGTTTAAATAAGCAAATATTTGCAAACCCAAGCTGTTTGTAAAGTTATTATTCAGCCCATTAAAAGAAGGGTGGGGGAAGAGAAAAACAGAAATGTGTTTTTTGTGCTCTCTTGTGCATGGGATCTCTTGCTTTTATTACTACACAACATGCTCTAAACATTTCTCCACAAAGCACCATCATATCTTGCCACAGGCTGACACTTAATAACATTGTATACATCAATCCGTTGTGCAAACCTGAAAAAAAAATGGCGCCAATTAAAAGGAAAAAGGTCCTAATTGTTTAAAATTTATTTCCCCCCTTTTAGCTAGCAAATGCAGGCTGCAGTAGTATTTTTTTTTAATTATTATTATTTATTGTCCCTCCCTTCCCTGCTCTAGCACTAATATCTCCCTCTCCCTGCTTGTAACGCTAAACCATGCTTAAAGGCAACACAAGCATCCACAGGGATTCTTTTTGGAGGGGTGGGGGGAAGCTGCAAAGTGGTATATGATTGTAATTCATGTGCATGGCTCGCACTGCTACAACACACCTGTGCATTTTTCCTTCCATATGTGTTTTGTTTCTTAGAGACCCATTCCTTGACATTTAGAAGCCTACACAGAGTGGCAGAAAATCCTGCGAATGTGACAGCACTTATGCAGAAGACTTTTATATTCAAACTTCACACACAAGATGCATCATAAACCCCAACAAAACTTTATTTGAATCTAAGGAAAAGAGGGGTGAAACAGATACACAAATATATAGTACAGCAGTCTTAAGAATATTGGATATTGGATAACATTGACAACTTCATATGATTTGTCAGGAAAGGGGTCTCCATGTTCTTTAGAATGATTTCTTTTACCGACTTCCGGGTGAACATGGAGTCTTGAAGTCACACAGAATCTCTGTGGGACAACTGATACAGCGTTCCTGGCCAGAGAAATTCTGACTGGGGAATCTACTTCTGATAAGAAGCTAAGATTTGATGTTACCCCCAAAATACCTCGCAGGGTTATAAATTGCTTTCTGTTTGCCTTTCGACGGACAGATTGTCGCTGTAACCTGAGGGGGGGGGGGAAACGGCGCCGTATTCAGGAGATCGGCTTGTACCGATCATTAGAGGTGTACGTGTTCGCTTCCAAAATGATGGATTATATCTGGACTGGCCGATTTGGAATCTTTCTACAGCACAGTAGGAATTATAATTAACTGTAAGTTGAATTATATCTGGGAGGCAAAGAAGATAAGAAGTGCTAATTGGAAGGAGGGCTATAATTCTTTTATGTGCAGTGGAATTTTGGAAGTACAAGGGCAATATGACTTCAGCATTTATGTTGCTCTGGAAAAAGTTGGAAAACAATATTCTAAATAAACTGGAAAGAAGAATCCAAGGTTGGGATGTAAACTTTGAAGTAGACTTAACAAAAAAAAGACTAGAATTGGACACTACACAGGAGGAGAAAGAAGTAATTAAGGATGTTGGAGACTTTCCAGAAATTCACAGAGGCGCTGAAGTTTTAACTGGACTGAATTTGTTTAAGGAGAATGCTCGGAGAAAAGTTATGACACAGTTTTTAAAACCCAAGATGGCGACTGCTGAGATTCACAGAGGCTCTGAACTCTGGACTGGACTGAATGTTCCTGAGAAAATTTATGAAGCCGGTGAGCAAGATTATCCATTTGACAGAGGGAAATATGAGCTTTATTTAAAAAAATCTGATTTTGTTTTGACTGGGAAAAGATACAAGGTTGTTGTTTATTGAATTATTCAGATAAAGGGATTGCCTATATGATTTGTATGGACATTAAACATTTAAGAAAAGGGATTGCTTATATGATTGGTCTGGATTTCAAATATAAATGGTGATGTAAGAGAAAATATTATTATTAAGATATAAGCATATTAGGTCTGTTTGGAAATATTTACTTAAAAATATCTTTTTAATCTTGTGTGGAATATTTGACATATTGAAGGGGAAGGTTGTTCTTTGTTTTTGTTTTTTGGAGTTTTTGTTTTTTGTTTTTTGTTGTTGTTGTTTTTGTCTTTTACAAGTAGAATGATGACATGTGCTTCTGTTGTTTGGTTAGCTGTTACTTACTTTTTAACTTTCAAACTTTTCTTTAAAAAAAAAAGATATCTTTAAAATTAAAAGTGAAGTGGTTTATGGATAGATAGAAAGAAACAAGGAGTAAATGTACTATACTAGAGAGGGATTCTTAATATTCTTAATAATGGGATTTTAAATTGGATTAAAATGTTGTTTTGCTTTTGGTTTGCTGTAACTGAATGTGAGGTTTTGTTAACAGAAAATGTTGTAAGAATAACTGTGGTTGCTTAAGCTGTGGAGAAGATTGGAAGTCCTTTTTAATTGTGTATATTGTTTGTTATATACCGTATGTGTTTTTGTGTTTGTATGAAATGAAATTAAAAAAATTCACAAGCCAAGAATGATTTCTTTTACCTTGAAAACATTGGTGAATACTTGTAGAGTGTCTTGTCTTGGCAGGAGGATGAAAAATGAGTATGCTTGATTGGGGTTTGGGGTTTTAGAAGAGTCTGGATTTCACTTCACCATTCACATTGTTTCTGATACAAAAAATGGTGGATAACAAAGAGGCTTGTGGCACATTAAAAACTAACAATTAAAAAAAGGGGGGGCGGAAGAACAGATCGACAGTCTAGATTGGTACCCAGGAGTAGTTTATTACTGGACAGACCTGGAACAGCAAACAACACAACACCACTTCTTGTCACCTGTTGCTCCCAGCTGAAACCACTAAAATGTATCATCAGTGACCTACAGCCACTGGACAATGCTACTGCCCTCTCACAGGCCTTGGGTAGTACGCTTGTACTTGCTTACAGACACCCCCCTTAACCTAAAACAGCTACTCAATAGTAACAACAGGCCACACAACAAGGATACAAATGTAGGGACCAGACCCTGCAGCAAAGCCATTGCCAACTCTGTCCCCTATATATATTCTGGCAACTCTATTGCAGGATCTAATAATGTCACCCTCAACATCAGAGATTCATTCACTTGTTCATCTTTTTATTTATTTTATTTTATTTTATTACATTTATACCCCGTCTTTTTTCCTGCAAGGAACTCAAGGCGGCTTACATAATCCTCCTTCTCCTCTCCATTTTATCCTCACAACAACCCTGTGAGGTAGGTTAGGCTGAGAGGCAGTGACTGGCCCAAAGTCACCCAGTGAGTTTCATGGCTGAGCGGGGATTTGAACCTGGATTTCCTGAGTCCCAGTCCAACACTCTCACCACTACGCCACACTGGGATATATGCCATCATCTGTTAGCAACATCCTTCTGTATCCATAGGGCAAACAAGGAATTCTCCATGCAAAATAAATAAATAGACACAAGTAAGTCTGACATCAGAAATGGCAATATTCAAAAACTAGTGGGAGAATATAGGCAGTCCTTGGGTCAAGAACATCCAACTTATGGACAACTCGTACTTATGAACAGACTTCCAGGTTCCCCGGCTCTACGTTGTTTACGTAAGTATAGTGTAGTATACGTAATTTATGCAATTTGCGTAAATGCCATATACTACGCTATACTGTTCCGACATACGTACAAATGCAACTTAAAGACATTCTTAAGAATGGAACTCATTCGTAACCTGGGGACTGCCTGTACTTCATTCTCCCAGGACACTCTGGGCTTCTCTACATGCAGCATCTATTGTGCTCTCATGATTCCTTAACTAAGGTAGTTTGCGGGTGCTTTACACAACGTCGTCATCCTCCAGGGCCTCTCCCATATGATCTGAGCATTCCCGCGGCATTTTTTTTTAACAAGGATAATGAGCTATTAAAGGGATAGCACGGTATAAAACGCTACAAGCTGGTTGTGTATTTTTGCAGTTCCGCTATACCGCAGCGCCACTTTGTGGCTGTGTAAATGGAACATATAGAAGAGGAAGGAAGAGACAGAAAAATCACGGGGGGGGGGGGAGGATGTGTAAAGGAGCCAATCTTAATCCTGCAAGGAATCCAGAAGAAGCAGCCTTGGTAAAGTGACGGGTTAAAAGCCTAACGTAGAGAAGCCCTCTGTCACACAGGTATACTAAAACCCTGAATTTATGAACTGTTTATGGGACAAGAATTACTTCCCCCAAAATGGCTTAAAGATTAACCAGGATGTTTCTTCTCCACACACTCGGTACGTCACTTCATTCATTGGCTAAAAACCAATGGCAGAAACAAGCTAGTTTGTCACAAAACAAACGAAACAGACAGTATATTGGGTGCACATTTTTCATCATATCTCCGATTCTATGACAGTGGAGACTAGCTTTTTAAAAAAATGAAAGCTGGGAATTTGGACATTATGGCTCATCCAGGAGGGGGGCAATTGTCACCTTTTGCCCACTTCCATAGATACTCATAGCTGACACCTGCAGCAGTGCTAAACATGATTAATGGTAACCAAATTCATGCTGAACCACAGTTTACAAGCCAGCTGAACCAGAACTTAAAAACAGGGCTGGAGATGGGAACAGTGGTCAGCATTAACCAAGGTTAACATTGATGTAGATGTAATGCTAAACTATGGTTTAAAAGCTGACCTGGTAAGGGAAGGGGGGAAATTTACACTGCAGAGGGGGAAAGGTGGGAGCATGCATTTTAAAGTCTAGTTTCCATTTTGAAAATCAGTTTTTGCAGGGACCTAGCGTTACATCTAACACTAGACCAAAGCTATATGTAGAAAAGAGACAGGTGATGTGGGTTCCTCTGGTTTTTGAGTGCAAAACATATCATAAAATTAAAAGGGAGGTGTGTGTGTGTTTTAAAAAAGGTGGTGCTTGGCATACTTTGATAATCAGGATAATTCATTCACTCATTTATTACATTTCTATACAGCCCAATAGCTAAAGCTCTCTGGGCAGTTCACAACGTGATAAAACCTTTAGGGGGCAACCCTATGCATGTTGCCTAGTGACCTTCGCCATGCCCCCTCCGTGATGAGCTTCCGCCGTGCATTAAAAACATGGCTGTTCAGGCGGGAATATGGGGTGGGTTAGGTTTTTAATGAGAATTTTTTATATTGTTTTAATTATTATATTTTATTGTGTTGTTTTGTTGTATTTTAATTGTACATCGCCCAGGGTGGCCGGGTGGCCGGCCAGATGGGCGATTGATAAATATAATAAATAAATAAATAAAAATGTTTAGGCAGAAAAAAGTCCTACAATTCTCAGCACAACCCATTCAGCATGGCTGGCTGGGGAATGTTGCTAGTTGTAGGACTTTTTTTCTGTTTAAATATGCACAGGATTGCACCCTTCACATACAAAAATTTGAAACAGTTTGAAACAGTTAAAATCAATTAACAATAAAACTACCAGGTCATCTAAGGTATCAAGAGTCAAGATGGATGTTCAAATTTGATCAACAAGAGCTGTTGCAGTTTCTCATCATATGAGGTTTAAGTAGATGTGCTGAATCACTCTTCCCTTTGGAAACTTACCAATCGATTTGATATATGCCACCATTATAGGCAGATAGCTCTTGATATTTGCATGATATAAGTAACTACTTATCTGGGTTTAGAAAAATGCAAATCTGCAAGAATCCCAATGGAAAGTTTTGCAGATCTGACATGAAGATCTAACATTTATGTCAACTTGCCAAGGTATGTTCACAAGCCACTCTACTGTGAAATAATTTTGATTAGTTTAATGAGAATATAACAGCCAGGGCAAATGGCTTGCTGATGTTTCTAAGCTTGTTTGTTGTATCAACAGACAGTCAATATAAATCCTGTCCTATGTTCCACCGTCATACTTTGATAAGAACCGCAAAAACTCGAACAGAGGGTCCATGATGAGTCTCCTCTTCTCTCTCAATCACAGAAAAAGTCTAACCGTACAGATGCTCAATAGAGCATGCAGGAGGCAGGAATGCTTAGAAGGCTAGAAATTATTTTGCAAGCAACTCCCAGATGTGGCCATGTCCTGATTTAATTTATCCAACTCCAGCAAAAACCATCATCTGCAGAGACAGCTTTGCACAAAGGAAAGACATTCTTTCCTCCGTTTCTTGACAGTGGTCTTCAATTACGACCTGCAGTGATGAAATTCAGCAAGAGTGAAGGAAGAAATAAAAAGGAGTGAAACCACTGAAATGAGTCTGTGGAGCCAGATTATTAAACGTCCCACAGATGTCAGTGCAAGTGACAGCTGCCAAAGCTTAGTTGGGGGGGGGGGGGGTTGGAGAGAAGAGAATATGGGAAATTAAACTTCTTGTTGAATCTGATGAAGCTTAATATCTTCTCCCTAATGTGTGTGCTTAATTTGTACTGCCAGTGCATTTTAAGGTGCATATACAAAACATTAGGTGCATATACCAAAAAAACAAAACACACACACAGCCCACACACACAGCAACAGAAAGGACAATAGTGGCATAGAGGTTGAAATAAACACCAAGAAGAATCAACAATATATCTTACAATTGCCATTTTACGTTTATTTAAATCCTATGCATGTTTAGAGAGAAAAAAGTCCTACAACTCCCAGCATTCCCCAGCCAACCATGCTGGCTGGCGGGATGTTAGGAGTTGTAGGACTTTTTTCTGCCTAAACATGCATAGAATTTGCACCCTTATAGTATTTTTATGCTGTTCTATAACCTACCGTAGGTTCTTTGGGCAGCAAGAAAAAGCTGGCCTGTAACCAGATAATCTAATACACAACTGGAAAGCTACCAAAGTCTTATCATATAAGTAAGTTGGATAGAAGCTCTAGGGTTAGCACAGGTCATAAATCTTTTAACATTCAAAGACACTTCGAGCCACTTCTCACAGCACTGCTGCCCCTGGGAACCAGGTTCGAATTGTCATCTCTGGCAGCTCTTCTAAACAGTGAGCCATTTTTCATGGACCAGCTTGCCATATGGAATGGCCCTCAGCAGGCTTCCTCCATGACTCCACAAGCTACCACCCAGGCAACTCCTACAACAGAGGACAACACATGGTGGGCCAGTATACACAAGTATACTGCTTGGGGCAACTGGCACTCAGAAGGATTTCTACATAGCCTCCATGTAGGAGGCCATCTTATCTGGAGTGGCCCCAAATTCCAATAGGTTTGCATCAAAATGTTGGGGTACAACATTTGTACACCATGGCATATTCTGCCACACTTTTCTCTCACTTTAAATGTACATGAAATGACCTTTCCCACACAGTAAATTTAAGCCAACTTGTAGATTTACTCACTTCTCTGCCTATTGGCAAATGTTCAAAGAACATTTGTTAGAGCTACTGGAAACCAATAATTATGTACACAGAGACAGAAATTTGTACTCCAGCTCATATAAAATATTCTATGATCTATAATCTTTCCTTTGAGACTGTTACCCTAAAAAACAGTCTTTGAAGCAGACTACAGGAAAGTGGTGAAACACTAGGAAGTTGTTAAGAGTTAATACTTTGGGGAAAGAATGTTGCCAGGTATTCAGTTCTCAGATGACTAGGTCTCCTTGGCACAAGTTACCCGAGAAGGTTTTTAATCAGAGACATTCACAGCCTAGTTAAACAAAGAGATTCAACATTAATCTGATAAACACAAGTCAACAGTCTGGTTCACATAACACAAGGGTGGTTAATAAGCCATGGTGGCTGTGTGTGCCAGCTGATTTCCCTAATTACCCTCCCCAGGAGCAGCTTCTTGTGTCACTGAAAGCCAGTGAGGGTGGCTTGTTGGGGTGGTTAACAAACCATCCAGAACCCATGGCCTGTTGCAGGGCTGAGCGGTGGTTTGTTAACCACTAGAACAAGCCACCCTTGCCAGGTTTAGATGACACAAGAAGCCATGGAGGGGGTGTAAATCAGCAACCTAGCAGGTGAGCTGTGGAGATCATGCGAACCAGGTCAATGAGTTTGTGCACATGTGCAACTGGTTGCCTATCCATTCAGTGTGAGTCAGAGCATTTCATCACTAACTCTCCGTCACTACAATCCCTTTACGCAGGCTGCAACGAACTGGAGTGCTACCATGGCTGCCTCATGGTTTTCTTTTTGAAGAGAGTTTTGTGGCGGGCAGAGAGATATGGGAAGCAGACAGAGCTGGGATGGTCAGATATGTAGGCAGAGGAATGGAAAGTATTGCTAGTCTGATTAGATTTTCTGACTGTGGCTGGGAAACTCTGGTTACAAATTTTCACCCAGCCATGGAGCACGAATGGGTGAATCTCTCAGTCTAACCTACCTCATAAAGATGTTGCAACCAAATGGGGGCAGGGGGAGAAAAGAACCACATATACAGTCCTGCAGTCCTTATTCATACCTATTTGCAAGGCTGAGTTCAGGTAACATTACATGAATAAGTATCAGGTCACCCTGTGTGGCATTGATAATTTACATACTTTGAATTATGAAAACAGGGTTTTCTTCATTAATGTACTCATGATGTAGCTGTTTTTAAAGGGTAAATACCTTCCATTCTTAATGCATAAAAGATAACTAGTAAACATCATTTCATTATACATTAATTACATGTTTTATTTGGTGAACTTAATATACAGATGCCATTAAATCTTGAAATTAAATCTTTATTTGCACGAATGGTTATCTGACATGTTAAACAGCTATTTAAAACTGTTCAGTTTGATCCACTCTGAGCCCAACATCATCTGGAGGGCCAAGGTTCTTCACCCCTGATGTAAAGACATATTCACATGAATACCTACTTCAGTTTAACAGCCTTGGAATCATTTTTGAGACACAGTTTGTGGGGAGGGACCTTACCTCAGTAGCAGAGCACATGCTTTGCTTACACAAAGGTTCAATCCCCAGCATCTCTAGTTAAAAGAATCAGGTAGCAGATGATGGGGAAAAGTTTCTGCCTGAAATCCTAGACAGCCACTGCTAGGCCTAGTACAGTCATGCCTTGGATTGAGAGCATAATTCATTCCGGAAACATGCTTTTAATCCAAAACACTCTTATATCAAAATGAAATTCCACCCAAAAAAATTTGTACAGAGATTTTTAATTTAAGCCATACTACAGTACTTGTATTGCAAGACGTCGCTTGTATATCAAGCCAAAAAATTTTAAATAAATATTTAAAAATTTGCTTCTCTTGCAAAACGCTCTCAAACCAAGTTACTTGCAATCCAAGGTATTACTGTACACAATATTGGGTCAGATGGTTCAGTGCTTCATTCAATATAAGGCAGCCTCATAAGTTCATAACTTCAAACCAGGGGCAGTACAATTGTTCTCCTTCTATAGCAGGCCAGCACAACCTCTGCTAGGGACCCTGGTTTTGCTGATTGCTTCAGATTGCAAAATTGGGGGGTGTTGTTGTTGTTCATCTTCCTGCATATTGTAACACATGACTGATGGGTTGCATTTGACTGGGTGAGTCACAATATGTGCAGGCATGAAGCTAAAGCATGAGCAGTGATGACAGACAACACTCAGGTGGAGGGAGGATTAGTGTTTTCGTCTTGGTGAGACTTCTCAGATCCTCTCTCTATTTGACAGAAACCTAAGTTACTTTTGAACTGTTGCTCATTCAAATATTGCTTATTTATCCACTAGGGAATAAACCTCATTTTCTCTTTCATGCTTGAGTATTGGCTTCATCTTTCAAGACATTAGTTAAACATGAGAGCTCTTCACCTCCTTTGGGTTTTCAGATGGTGAGTTGTAAGTTGGGAACATTTAAATCTTCCCAGCCTTTGCAGGAAACAACCACCTCTGCAATAAAAAAAAAAGGCGGGGGGGAGCTGAGATTGCCAAGTCAAAGCTTGTCAGCATAATGCAGGCTTGAAAACTGGGGCAGACTTACGTAACTAATGCTAATGGACAATTAATCCATACACTAAGGGTCAGCAGTTGGAGAGCTCTAAGACAAATCTAGCTCCATAGTTGCTAAAGTAGAAGTAAAAGGGGTGGAGAAAAGTGGCATTGGTGGAAGGTCACCAAGAGGAGGAGGGGAGATGAGGTACTAGGCCCATCAACTCTTTCAAAGGGGCTCTCCAGAAAAACTAGTTGCTGATTAGGGCCATACACCTTGATTTACTGGGATGCACAGGAACAGACAGCAGTAGAGACAGACTGGCCTGACTTCATTGCTAGCTCAATTAGCTCAAGTCTGGTGCAGTTCTTTGAACTGTGTGGTTTGCCAGGAAGAATGCACTGATAAACTTCCACCCATCTCTCTCAGATTCTTCAGCACATAGCAGGGGAAAGCCACATGGTGCCACTGCCTGCGGGCACCAATCCACTCCCAGACACCTTCCTTGGCACTTGCCGAGATGTCCTACCCCTCCCACCTTAAAGAAGCAAAAAACAAAGCAAATATTCTTACTGGCAGCAGGGATTGGTATGAAATAGATTTCTGTTGGTGCTGAAAAATGTAGGTTCAAGGCAGTTGTTTAGTGTGTTTGGGGTTCAGACACCTCTGCCTTGTACTCAGTTTTTTGGGCAGGTTACATGTCCTTTGCCATGCCTCCCATGGCAGCCAGTTTATGGTGGTGCCCAAGACAGATTCTCAAATTGCCAAATGTGCCCACACAGCCAAAAAAGGTTGCCTAACTCTGGCATATGGGAACATAAAAAGCTGACTCTTAACAGGTCAGGCTATTTGCTGATCCAGTATTGTCTACTAGACAACTTCTAAGTTCTCCCCATTTTAACTTAGTAAAATAATCTGCTTTATCCCTCGCCCCAAATTGTAAGAGCCTAGATCATTTTTCCAAGCAAAAACAAGGGGGCACATGTGCACACAGACGCAGACACACACTCCTTCCTGGTGGGGCAGCAGCAGGGGCACAGGTATTTCCCTTTTCCCTCATTCTCCCTGACACACTGATCAGTGGAGGCGGGGGGGGGGGAAGCCCAGTGGCTGGTGGGAGATGTTTCTTGCTAGGGGTGCTGCAATTGCTCCACTTGGAAGGGAAGGGAAAGTAGTGTGTTGTGGGGGTGGGGGTAGCAGGGAAGGCTGGAGGAGGTGAGGGTCAGGGCCAGGCACTCCTCTCCAGCTCAGATTTTAACCAAGCTTGAGGAGAGTTTGGGTGGCTTGTTAATTCCCCTTTGAGTTGTTTTAGCAAGCCCCTTCATTGATTTCTGGATCTGAACCTGGAGAAGTCCACTGGCATCCTTGTCTTCTACACTGACTGGCAGCAGTTGTCCTGGATCTGGCCTGGACAGAGGTCTTGTTTTAGTTTTCTTCCAATTTCTTGCTTATGGAGAAAGCTTAAAATGAGACTACAAAGGGATGGATTGCTCAATCTCCACAGCCCACCCTGGATTATTTAATGGTGCATGCTGGCAGCTATTGTGAATATTCAAACCACGGCAGGTGGTAAATGTAGGTTGTGGCCTGTGAACCTGGTGCAGGATGGGTTGTTGTCATGGTTAACAAACCATCCACAACCCAAAAACAGCCCATGGGTTGTGTGGTTTGTTAACCACTTCAGATTTGGATGGCACAATAAGCTGTGGCGTCTGCCCACTGCAACTTAAATATTCAAAATGGCCACCAACATGTATGACAACCCACCGTGGCTTAAATAAGCCATGGTGAACTGTGATGATCATGTGAACCAGGCCAATATGTGCTAAAAATGTGTGTGAAAGTCATTCAAATATTTGTTTTGTGATTCTTTGATCACTGATAATTTGTTATGACTAGGCTACTTAGATCTCTTTCAATTTCTCCTCTCAATAAAAAAAACTTAAGATAGTTACTGGATTCATCTGCTTGGTAAATAATGACTTAGGAGTTCATTTTCTCTTTTTCCTTTCTTTTTTATAATTTTTATTTTTGTTGTTTTATTGTGTTGGGTAACCTTTTACCTTGTATTTTAGGTCTATGCATAATACAAAATGCAAAATCTTTGCATCCTAGGCTGGCTGTGTTTGTTTTTAAAAAGTTGTTTGTTGAAACTCTAATAAAGTGTGGGTGAAAAATGGTAAAAACAGAAGAATGTCCTTAAGCTTATTTTGTAAGTAATGTAATTTTCTGGTGAATACTAATTGACTTTTTTTTCCTCTTTGTAATTAGAAGTATTATTTTGCATTGTCATAACATTTAAAATCATAATAGATTTT
This sequence comes from Shinisaurus crocodilurus, assembly GCA_021292165.1. Lineage (NCBI taxonomy): Eukaryota > Metazoa > Chordata > Lepidosauria > Squamata > Shinisauridae > Shinisaurus > Shinisaurus crocodilurus. Next base: position 259,891,403 of record CM037879.1, on the reverse strand, counting down.
AAAAGACCCACCAATTCGCTGTTTATTTTTCAAAACCTGAAATATGTTTTCAGACACCCACCCATACTTAAATATATAGAGAGCTGCCTTTTACTATTGGTCTGCTTACAGTATTGCCCACATTCTGGCAGTTTCAGACAGAAATCTTTTCCAACCCTACTGGAGATGTCAAGTATTGAACCTGGGACCTTTTGCATGCAAAGCATGCACTCCATCATTGAGCTGCAGTCCTTCAAACACTGCACAATGCTCAACTTCTGGATATTTAGGAGAGGCAGTCCTGGACAACTACCTTGCTATCATTGGTGCTGTCTCAGAACTGTTTTGATTGTGTGCTGCTCTTGCCATTACTCCAAGGGGAGAAAGATTCAGCCTCCCATTGAGCAACACTTATGTTTCAGATTGATAAATGCTTCCAAGCAACTGAGAGGAGATGGGATTACCTACACCTGGATAGCAAGACATTTGGAACAGAAGATAGGAAATAATAATTAGATAAAACATTGTCATTTATTTTTCCTTTAAGAGAAGAGCTTTAGAGTGCAGATGTATGTGTGTGGGGGGGGAACGGGGGGGATAGAGTCTCTTCAGCATGGAAACGCCATCTTGATTTCAAGTAACCAGTTTCTGCCTCTTCCATCAATATTTCATTCTAGTAAGCATTTATGCAGTGGCTGGATAAACTGCTATGTTACGTATATTGTAGAGCAGGGGCTAGGCAACCTGGTGCTCACCAGAAATCTTGGACTATGACTCACATAATCCCTGACCAATGGTCATGTTGGCTGGGGCCTATGAGAGCTGTAGTCCAAAACATATGGAGAGCGCCAGGTTGCCAGTACCAGGTTGCCAACCCCAGGGCTGGGCAGAAAGTAGATCTCCAGATGTTTTGGATTTCATCTTCCAGTATTCCTGACCATTTGCCATGTTGACAGGCTTCTGGGAGTTGAACTCCAAAACATCTGGAGATCTACATTCTGCCCACCCCTGGCCCACACTTGCTATACAGTATTAGCCCAAATCAGAGAGCAATGAGACTGGGTATCGTTCTTTCAACCTGTGTGTCTGTACCAGATTCCAAGATACAGTCAAAAGGTTAAGGAGAGGAAGGGCAAGAAGTCTTTCACTCTATGTAAGTAGGAATGATCTCTTTCTTTCCAGTCACCAAGCAACAGGGAGACAGCCCTGATAGTCCAACAAGAACCATTAAGCTATCTGGCCGCTTCTGGGGCTCTAGTCTTTAAATGGCTGAAACACGCAGAGGTTGGTCTCGGCAGCCACATCCCTTACAATGTGTGCCCACATGTGCCCTTATTTGTTATGGTCCTTATTTCTAGAAGATTCAAGACCCATCCACTTCATTGTTTCATACCATGCCAGCTATAGTTTTTACTTTTAGTTGCACTGTCACAGTGTCACAAGCTAAGGAAATTTCATTCATTTCATTTGTTCAATTTATGAGTTGTCTATAGCCGAAGCTCTCAGGGTGATGTACATAATAATAAAAGCAAAAATAAAACCAATGATAAAAGCATATAATAAAATACATTACAAAAGCAGCAACAAAAATTCAGCATTAAAAAGAGATAAATATCTGAGCAGCTAAAACCATGGAGAAGGTGATTATAAAATGCAGCATTAAATATATTAAAAATAAAGCAAGCAGCAATTAAAAAGGCCTGGGAGAATAAAAATGTCTGTGCCTCAGTGCTGAAAAGTCAACAAATTAGGTGCCAGGCAGACCTCCCTAAGGAGAGCATTTCACATGTTGGAAGGCACCACAGAAAAGGCCCACTCACGCATAGCCAGCAACTGAATCTCAGTCTGTGGGGACACTCGCAGCAGGGCCTCAAATGACGATCTCAGTGCATTGGAAGGAACACATGGGAAGAGACAGCCCTTTAGATAATATGACCTCAAGCTGTGAAGGGATTTGAAGATTAACAGCAGCACCTTGAATTGGGCCCAGAAACAAATTGGGAGCCAATGAAGATGGTACAATACTGGTGTAATATGGTCATAATGCCCAGTTCCACTCAGTACCTTAGCTGCCATATTTTGTACTAACTGAAATTTCCGGACTGTCTTCAAGAGCAGCTCCACTTAGAACACACTGCAGTAATCCAACCAGGAGGTTACCAGGACATGGATCACTGAAGCCAAGCTGTCACTATCAAGGTAGGGTTGTAGCTGGCAGACCAGTCTAAGCTGGTAAAGTGCTTTGAGCCACATAAGACACTTGTGCTTCTAGTGACAAAGCTGAATCTATAAGGACCCCCAAGCTACAGACATGATCCTTCAGGGGGAGTGCAACCCCTTCCAGAACAGTTTGAACACCACTCACCTGGACAGTCGAACCACCCACCAACAGTACCTCTGTCTTGTCTGGACTGAGCTTCAGTTTATTGGCCCTCATCCAGTCCATTACTGCAGCCAGGCACTGATTAAGCACTTCCACTGCCTCACTTGGATCTAATGAGAAAAAGAGATAGAGTTGTGTGTCATCAGCATACTGATGACACTGCACTCTAAATCTCCGAATGACCACACTCAGCAGTTTCTTGTAGATGTTAAACAGCATGGGGGACAAGATGGAACCTCATTAGATGTATAAATGCCTTGGAGTCAAGCAGAAGACCCCCAACACCACCTTCTGGAAATGGCCATCCAACTATGAGCTGAACCACTTCAAAGCTGTAACACTCACACCCAATTCAAACAGCCTCTCCAGAAGGATACCATGGCTGATGGTACTGAAAGCTGCTGAGAGGTCTAAGAGAATCAGTAGGGTCACATTCCCCCTGTCTCTCTCCTGGCAAAGGTCATCTCACAGGGCGACCAAGGAAGTTTCTTTGCCAAAGCTAGGCCTAAACCCCCTACTGAAATGGATCTAGAAACTCCATTTCATCCAAGAGTGACTGGATCTGATTGGCCATCACCCACTCAAGCACCTTGGCCAGGAAGAGACGTTAGCCATTGGCTAGTAGTTATTCAGATCTTCCAGGTCCAAATACGTTTTTTTCAGAAGTGGTCTCACTACTGCCTCCTTTAAGGAGACTGGGACCACTCCCTCCCATGGTGAAGAATTTATAGCCTATCAAACCCAGTCAGTTATCCCCTCCCTGCAGGATGTAATAAGCCAAGGGTCAAACAGACAGATGGTTGGGCTACCTTTAAGAATGCACCTTGTCCACATCCTCTGGTCCTAAAAACTGAAAGGCATCCAACAATATCTGACCAGACCAGATACCTTCACCAATTTAACTGCCTCAACTATGGAATCTAAGTCATGATGGATACGAGATATTTGTCCTCAAACTGTTTTTGCAAACATGTCTCAGCATGCTACCAAGGGTTCTATAAGATCTCCCACTGTGCAATTGCTGACCGGCACAGGCAGAATTCGCTTTTAGTATTTGACAAGTGGAATCTGCAACAAAATGTTGTGATGTGTCTGCAGACACTAGGAGGAGTGCTCCTGTTCAAGGTGTCAGCTGCCCTGGATCAAGAGGCTTGTAGTCCTACTTAGGTCTCTCGGGAGAGAAAGAGGAAAATGACAACATCGGGGTTCCCCCCACCAAGAAAACCCTGTAGCTAAAACCCTGTGCTAAAACCATCAGATAAAGGGATGTGAAGAACTTCTGCTTGAGACACTGGAGAGAGAGAGCTGCTACCAGTTTCCTCCTGACATATCCCCTTTATAGTGCAGTGAGTGGAGTTATTTAACTACATGGCACAATATCGCCCGTCCCCCCCAGGATATATTATAAATTGTTAGGGACTTGAGCAGGCAAATCCCCTTTTCTTTCTCACTCTCGCCCCACCTCCCAGTTCAGCTGATATGTCAACATTTCATGCATCTTAGAAGCTCATAGATCCTTGTCAGGCCATGTTTGGTTTTTTGGTTTATTTTTATTTAAATTTACAAATTTATGTACTTCTACATACCTAGGAGTCCCCATAATATGTAGAAACCACCATCTTATTTCTGAGTGACTCTGTTTGGTTCCAAACTAATAGGTACTCAACCACCTGAGTTCACGATTAGAGAGAATGTTAGTGGCAGACATTAACCTCATTCACATGTAATGGTGACAAATCTTGGGTTATTTAACCCACAATTTGCCACAGTGTGTGCCGGGCACATTCCACAGACATTTTGAATATTCAACCCCTGATCAGGCCCAATTGAGATTGCCATGTGATGTCCAAACCCAGACACTTTTGGTTAATCATGGGTTAAACAACCCACAGTTAACCTACAATTGGTAGTTAGGTTAACTGTGGGTTGTTTAACCCACAAATAACCTATACTGTCCAGGTTCGGACGTCACATCACAACCTGATTGGCTCGATCAAGGGTTGAATATTCAAAATGGCCACGGAATGCACAATTTAATTAACCCCCGATTTGCCGCCATTACATGCTAACAGCCCCAGTCAGAGTTCAGGATCAAAGTCAGCATCCGAAATGGATGGGAATTCATAATTACTCATAGTTGGGCTAGTATGGCTGCTTAAAGACTAAACCTGCTCAAAAAATTTTCACAAGATTCTACTCAGTTGTTTAGAAAATCAATGCTGGGATTTCTCAACAAGCTAATAAAGATTCTGAAAGCACAAATTTGCCTTGGAGGCTATGTGATGTTTGCGGCTAGGGGTAGCAGTAGTTTCACTGTAAAACAGCAATGACAGTTGCTTAAAGCTTGGGAGAGGAGCCAAAAGCACATCAACGAGAGAAAGTATGGTTTGAAAGCTGAATGTACAATGTACCTTATAGCTAGATTGGCTAGAGTCACATTACAAGTTTCTTGCAAGTAATGTACAAGCAATTCATCTCTTCACTGGGGAAGCAAAAGTAACTTTGTATTTAGAAATATACACAAGTAGGACATGAAACAAAACACTGCACTGTGTCATCAGCCTCCTAAAAGGCATGCTCCTCTTCAAGGTTCCAGCCAGCCATTCCATTCCATTCCCTTCCCTAGTTTCCCTTTTTCTTTTCCAACTGACACTCAACATTCCATAGCTACCAAGTACTCTCAGTTCCCATTGGGATGTTCCTTCCCCCACCTTTTTTTAAAAGTGGTGGGGTTTTTTTGTACTTCTGCAGTGCAAACCTTGGGGTTTTCCTGGGTGTTCTCATACCTCCCTCTTGTTTCTCAGTTGTCTGGTTTGTCTCCAATTCTGTTGGCACATACCACCTGAGTCTGCAACTGGAGGGAGTAATAATATGTGAAAACATGGAGAGCCACAACAAACTTAACTAATGATACATCCCTAAATTTCTTTCCACTACTGCAGAAAAAGGCTATACATACACTACAAAAATGAAACTAGAAAACAAGAGCTGACAAAAAATCATGCATCTGGGCTTTTTATTCTCTCCCTCCTAGTAAATATTTATACATTAAGATCCTTTAAATTCAGATTGTTTTTTATGCTCCATGTTTGTTCCACCTGCCATAAAACAATAAATGGATTGGAAAAACATGTCTAGCTGCACTGGCAATTTTGTAGGTGGCTCTGTAAACTATACTGAAATGTTATTTTGTCATCTCATTAAAGTCTGTGCATCCAAGTACTTGCTTACTAGAGCAACAATAAGGAGCAATAAAGAGGAAGATGGGCTATTCCCTGAAATGAGGGAAGACTCCAGTTGCCCAATGGGCCACCATACATCCCTTGCTCGGTAACTAACATGACATATAGGTCCAATTTACTAGCTAAGAACAACTGAATTAATAAATTATGATAAAACATTAACAACATCATATAATAGGGAGGAGGTTGCCAGATTCTGTATTCTTAGGGCCCACTCAATTCTCCAGATGGTGGTCTGGAAGCCAGAAGTATATTCTACCATGCAAAGGATCCATAATAAAGTTAAGCTTGATAAACACTTGGGGATGACACTGGGGATGGCACTGGGTTATTTTTTCTGTATGCCATTCAGAGAACTTATTGTTAATGGATGCCTTAATTAAATTTAGTATGGCTGCCAGGACCTGCAAATGTTGCCCTCGAGGCTGGATTTGGGCTAGCAGGCTGCCACTTGGCTCTCCCTGTGATAAAGCATGTGTGCTTCGTGTGTTTTTTTTCTTCTTTCATCTATAACTGTCCCCCACTCCTCATCCCAGTGAACTCATTTTCTGAGCACTGATCCTTGCCATAACCAAAACACAGACATCTGGTTGGCCACTGTGAGGGAAAAGAATGCTGGACTAGAGAAGCCTTCAGCCTGATCCAGCAGAGTTCTTCTTGTAATCTTAAAATGCCTCCTTTCACACAAAAGAAGTTATCAGCAGACTTGGGGGAACCTCAAATCCCCCAAGTCTGCTCAAAAATATTGAGGGGGGAAATCAAAGGAAAAATCCCCAAACAGCCTAAAGAGGACTGAGTATGTATACCCCCAAGCTGGCCATGGAACACAAACTGAGGATTAAAAACAAAACAAAACAGGGTGGAGGGGGAAATGGAATGGAGTTTCTTAGGAAAGGGTATGGCTGGCTGGCACCCTGAACATGATCACTCCACACTAAAAAAATTGCTGCAGGCCCCCACTTTCTAATAATAGAATTACTACAGAATTTTATCCCAGGGTGTATGAAAAAGTGTCAACAAGCAAGTCGAATTTCAGCAAATGATTTGCAGCAAAAGCATGTACCCAGGTTCTAAGGTACACCAAATGTATCAAGAACACCACTGCCTGGTTAAGCATTTGATCTAAACAAGTCATGGTAATCATACATACAATGGTTCTCTCTCAAATTACTGAAAACAGAATAAGCAAAAGTTAATTCTTAAGCACAGACTCACAGTGTTTGAATCAAGAAATGCATTGTGACAGATTTGTCCTTGTCTTGTGATATCATGCTATAGTATTAAGGTATTTAGTGATCACAGATCAGCAGGTAACTATCCTATGCATATTCGAGTACAAAGGTATCATCTAGGAACTGTAAGGTTACAGTATATGCTGGTATTAACAGAGAAAGGGTTTTTTAAAAAAAGAAATAAAGGACACTGAGGTAATCAGGCATATCTTTTCATCTTTTACTTCAAAATCTCTCAAGCACTTTCTACATTTCATGTTATAAGAGCAGTAAACATGCAATACAAGGTAGTTGCAAATAAAACACAATTTAAGACTTTCTAACTTTATCTAGGAGCATTGCCTTTAAGAATTAAACATCTTACCCCATGACATTTCTGAGCTGGTAGCAAAACGGAGCAGAGAAGTCAATGAGAACCAGTGCAATTGCCCTTCTGAGGACAGATGTACGGTAAGCATCCTATGAGAACCGTTGTTGGGTTCTGTGAGGACAGGCGGAATGTCCTCTACTTCCTGTATTTTCTCTCATATTTAAATGATTACTTATTTACTGGTGACATTTGTTTCTCACAGAAAGGATTTTTTTCTAACAATTAGTTATTGTTTTTCCTCAATTCTCTGCTATGCTTTGGGGAAGTAATATCTTTATTTCATTAGTTGTCATTGTGTAGCCTGCTTCTCTTTTGTAGGTCCTGTTTTTAAAAAAAAATATTTTAATGAAGCGCACTGGGTGAATTTGGGCCAGTCATTGACTCTCAGCCTAACCCACCTCAAAGAGCTGTTGTGAGGATAAAATGGAGAGGAGGAAGAGGATTAAGTAAGACACCTTGGGTTATAAATGAAAGGTGGGATATAAATATAATAAACCAGCTTTTTTTACCAAGCGTTGCACGGGTCGTCATTTTCCTATAGGCACTATTTGTTCGAAATTCCATAAGGTAGCTGTCCGCTGTTTTGAATCCCTCCATAGGAAAGGTCCCCCGAGACTACATAATGGAATCCCAGCTCCCCCAGGATTACAGAATGAAATCTCACCTCCCCCGGGACTACCAGCTCCCCTGGGAGTGCACAATGAAATTCCAGCTCCTCCGGGACTACCTGCTTCCCCGGAACTACACAATGTTATCCCTGCTCTCCCCCCTGGGACTACACAATGAAATCCCTGCTCCCCCCCGGCCTACACAATGAAATCCCTGTTCCCTTTCCCCCGGGCCTGCACAATGAAATCCCTGTCTCTCCCGGGACTACACAATGAAATCCCTGCTCCCCTGGGACTACAGTGAAATCCCTGCTCCCCCCCCCTGGGACTGCACAATGAAATCCCTGCTCCCCCCTGGGACTACACAACAGTGAAATCCCAGCTCCCTCAGGACAACACAACAATGAAATCATACCCCCCCCGGAACTACACAACAATGGATTCCCTGCTCCCCCCCTGGGACTAGTACAATGAAATCCCTGCTCCCCCCTCCGGGACTACGCAACAATGAATTCTCTGTCCCTTCCCTGGGACTACGCAACAATCAAATCCCTGCTCCCCCCCGGGACTTCACAGTGAAATCCCTACTTCCCTCCCCCTCCTGGGACCACACAATGAAATCCCAGCTCCCCCCTGGGACTATGCAACAATGAAATCCCTGCTCCCCCCCGGGACTACACAACAATGAAATCCCTGCTCCCCCGGGATCACACAATGAAATCCCTGCTCCCCCCCGGGACTACACAATGAAATCCCTGCTTGCCCCCTCCTGCTCAGGACTACCCAGCAATGTAATCCCAGCTTGCGGGGGGGACTACCCAACAATGAAATCCCAGCTTCTCCCCCCCCCCCCCGGTGTAGGCCCTGGCTGCAGTTCATATGAACATTCTGTTTTGACGTAGGAGATATTTGCATATTCGCTCCTGATTGGCCCCCTGTGGCGGCAGTTCATACGAACATTCTATATGTCTGTGCATAACCGCTCCTGAATGGCCCCTGCGAACATTCCAAGTGACGCCATTGGTTCTCATCTATTTTGGGCCGTACAGGCACAGTGATGGGTTTTTCTGGAGATTTAAACCCGCCAGTCTTTGTCCTTGGGTGATGGAGAGTATGCGTGCCAAGTTTGGGGCGGATCCGTCCAACCGTGTAGGAGCCTATGCGATGCACGCAAACGCCCGTACACACCCACACACCCACAGACACACAGACAAACTTTCACATTTATATAGTAGATAGATAAATAAATGTTTCATATCATTTGTTTGCTTCATAAACTGTGCATATACACTGTCTGGCAGTCATTCTTCCTTTTCCCAACCTTGTTATCTGAAACACATTTTTCTCCTTGCCTGAATTCAGCTGGGAAAATTTTATCTTTCCCATAACAGGCTCCTAGGTTAATGAAAGGTTCAGTCAAAAGTCACAGAATGTCAGCATAAATGCATCTGTTAGAATGCTTCTGTTAGGATCAAACAGATTCAAACTTCATTGAGAAGTATGCTTATGAGAAATATGTGGAAGACCAATAACTATTTTGGATAAATATTGCAAAGTGGCCTATTATGCAGGTTGGTGCAGGAGTCTTGCAGGAGGTAAAGGCTTCTGGGGCAAATATTTGCCACAGCAAGTAGGTTGTTTCAAGCAGTGCTGCCACCAGCTCTGAACCGCCTTTCTCAGGGGAGAGCTTTGACTAAAATGTGCTTTTAATAAATAAATAAATAAACAGACAGATATATTGTGCCTTCCTTCCAAAGACTTGTAGCTAGTTATATAAAATCTTGCTCGAAATCTTCAGTTTGAGATAAATCAGTCTATAACACACACAAAAATCAATTTGTGCTTCAGGTCTCAAAACAAGCACACCCACAGAAACTGAAAATGTCATAGTGCAGAGACAGCTTTCCTCCATTTTTTCTTATAGTGGGTGGAGAAGGGGCAACAGATGATAGCTTCATCCCATCTGTCCAAAGGCTTCTAGATCTGAAATGACAGGAATGGAAATCCCAAAATTCACCAGCTCCCAGACCCCATCAAGAACAAACAACCTCTTCTTACCTTCAAAGCTCCCAGCAAACAAGTAAATCCAAGTTATAGCAGGAACAAAAAGCAGAGTCAGAGAGGCAGCCAGGAATTTCCGTCGCCCTCTGCAGATTCCCAGCATTCTCTCAGAAGTGGAGACACCCAACCTGGTCCTTGTCCTATGTCGGAAGCATGGAATCCACAGTCTCCCACATATTATTCTCTAAAAGAAAGAGAAGGAAACATGATCTACACAGCTTAGTATCTTGCTGCCCCTGTCAACAAAGTCAGGCTCTTCCACAGCCCCTGCAAAACTAAGGTAAAAATAGGCCATGTACACTGCAAAAACAACAACAAAAACAGTCCGAATTTCAGCATTCTGTAAAATGTCAAAAACAATACATGAGTGCCTTAGAAGCATCATGAAAGAGCATAAATCAATAGAGTATCATATCATATCAGCTACACATGCGACATACATTTTATGAAAAAGCAACAATTTTATGCTGCCCTTTGAAAATAAAATAAAAATTCCATTCTCCTTGATGTCTCTGCACAGGTGGTATTCCTGGGTAGATAAAACAGGGCCACCTGTTCTGCCGCCTCCGCTTCCAAAGAGCAGCAGGCATATTGGCTGAAAATGGAAGAGCCAGAGGCTGTAACTAACAGTAATGGAGAGCATTAAGGTTTTTTTAGGTGTACACCTTACATTTTTCAGTGTAGAATTAAATCATGTGAATGTGACAAATAAGAGTTTACACGCACATGCATTATGCAGGCACAATGTGTGACTGCAATGTCTTGTTGTGCATCCCCTTAGTGATGAACTAAAGTTTCTTGCTGTGTAGTGTGTGAAATGGCTTTTAAAATGTTACATCTCGACTTGCTCATTAGCTTTGCTATAGTACTTCCTATGATATAGTATCAGTAGCTTATATCTGAACGAACCTAGGCCTGGGGAAGCTTGGCCAAAAGCCTATGTGCTCAATTTCCCTGTTTCTTGATTCCTCATTGTGGCTGATTCCCATGTCTGCTAGAATTAAATGGACAGGTAAAATTAACATAAAAGATCTAAAAGAACTTGTCAAATTCACTTCTAAGGGAAGCTTTTCAAAATAAGAAAAAAAAATATTGACTGCGTTGGGAAAAGGAAACATGACATGTTCAAAGATTTATTTATCTTTAAGCAACTATTCTTGAAATCTAGGGCATAACTGTGGGAAAACGGCAGATTCACTGAGGCTTGGGGGCTGGTCAAAGGAAAGAAGCAGTAAGAAGTTGGCCAAGGTCAAGAATCGTGAAAAAATAGTAGTGAGGTGAGCAACCTTTTGGACTCTGGCTGGTTATCCTATTGTCCTCCTAGGACCAGAATTTGGGTATAGAATATAGGTGAAGCCCCTGTCCAATATCCCTCAAACCACTGGTCTGGTATCCTAGCACTATACCAGACTCAAGAGGGTTAGACAACTGCAAAAGTTCCACTCATAGGGCCAGCCCTACCGTTAGGCCAAGTGAGGCAGCTGCTTCAGGCAGCAGATGCTGGAGGGTGGTGAGTGGTGGTGAGGTGTTTGAGGACAGAGCTGAGTGTGCCACAGGCCCTGCCCTATGTCCCCTAAGCTAGTCTGCTGCCCTCTGTCTTGTTGCCATTGTTGAAGTAAGAGTCAGTCCAATGTTGAAGTAAGATCCAGTCCAGTCAGCTTCTGTATGTGAAATGGAGGATGGGGGACACACACCATATTGTCCCTTGCCTCAGGCAGCCAAATCTCTTGGCCCGACCCTGTCCATTCCTCAGACTCTACAGCACTCTAAGCCAACCATGGAGTGTGGTCAGCTGGTGAAAGAGAAAGTGAAGAAGTCTATTATTAGTCCAACTACTACACATTCTAATCCAGAGGTGTCAGAATCAGCATGAATGTTTCTACTGTTTTCCCTTCACCCGTAGTAAAGGACTAGTCGCAATTCCTTTAATTATATTTTCAGGGCCAGTTTTATTACTAGTACTTATTTGGGGAGGGTTCCTTTGATAAAATTTAAGTATTCTAAAGAATCCAGAAGATGGAGGACACCAAGCTAAATCAAGGATGTTATGATTCAGTGGGTAATATTATTTTAACATTAACAACAATGTCCTCTGGGCCATGTAATGAAACTGAGTATGAATATTGATTTCAACATTCTGTCACAGAACACTGCATGCAATGGACACACACTCTTTTCTCAACCAGTATGTATTCAATCATTTTAAAATGCACCTGAAAGCTGATAAGGTATTAATGATACTGACTGCACCTTAGAGAAGCAAGTTTTGAGTCTTTTGACAACACCAAAATGGTACAGAGAAAGCTGTCTCCTCTTCAGCAAATACATTAATTCTGTATTTTGTGTCATATGTGGGTTAGATAGTATCATAGAATCGATGTATTAACAGTTCCACTTTTGTCAGCCACTTAGTGGAACACACTGAATGCAACTCTGCACTTTTTAAATAGGCAATGTTTGGGGTTGAGATTAAATAACCCTATTTTCAGAATCTTCTTACAGTGTGACATCATGTTTTATCAGACTGCGTTATAGCTGCAATTGTGTTGTAGGCTCTGTCTTATGCTGGTGTTCGTTGTTTTTTTAAAACATTTGTTGTTTTTATTACCGCATTGTTTTATTAAATGCATTTTATTATTGTACGCCGCCTTGGGAGTCCAACATACAAGGTAAAGCGTCATTGTGTGCCACTGAAAAGAATCTTATTTGGATATGGGAGATGCAGGTGCACCCTTATTTAATAAAATTGTAGCTGAAAATGTATTCCTGAGTGGCACAGTGCATTCCATTAGTTTTGTTACACTTCCAACTGCTGTGTGCTAAGACCCAAGTATTTACATAACTTCTTAAGTGTTTTGCTTTTCAAGTATATTACAAAGCCTATCAATTTCCCCATGATTTTACTGGTTGGAGTGGTATAAGATTACTTTTCACTCTTCTTATACATACTAATGTTATCTAAAGGAGGATGAAAACAGCCTTGGAGGTACCGTATATAGCAATCTGAGAATCAACTTATAAAAAGGACATTACCCTCTCCTATGTAAGGATTTTATTTTGCAATTCATTTGTTGCAAAATGAACATAGGTTCCATAGGTGCATTCAAGTAGGCAAGAATATGGGTATACAGCTTTTGCAACGACTGGTCAAGTAGCCCTTACAGAAACCTGAAATTTGGGACCTGTTGTATTTTACCTCCTTTTTAGAACTTCCATGAGACACTTTGTTCAAATGTTGGGAGAAGTACTCCCACGGCACTGGTTCTGTTTAAAATTCCTTAACTATGCTTTTGACTATGTCCCTTTCCCCAGTCTTTTTACAAAACATACCTTCAAAAAGCATGTGCAATCAATTCAGTTTCCTTTTTCAGCCTTTATAAGTTTCCCACCTGCCCCCATGCATTCTCCATTGGAAGCTTTCTCATCATATGGCCTTTAAAACTGCTCCTGGAGTTCTAGAAAACGACTCTTTGTTTGGTTCCCTTGGATGCTGAACAAGTGAACCCCCAGATGTGAAACCCAATTCACAAAAGCTATGTACTTTGAATTTAGCCCAGCTCTCTTTGGGTGAAACCAAGCTCAGGCTTCAGGATTATTCTATTCTTCCCCACTGTTGCCAGACAGAGATTTGTGTTTTCAGGTGGAAGCTATGGAAAGAGTTTGGGATGGAGGAGACAATTTCTGTGATTCTGCATCATTTCAGCTCTGAGCCAAGAAAAAACTGAACATCAGCTGCAGAGGCACAACAGGTCAAAACAAAAAGAGTCACAAAATACACACACAGGTGAAATCCAAATTTCACACAACTGGATTCAGGCCTTCTAAATTCACAGCTGGAGTACCTCCTCAAGAAATCTACAGCTATGATAATATGCAAAGTTCATCTCACACCAGAGATTCAGCTTCAATTTTCACCAGAGCATTCAAAGGGTTTCAGCAGTCTCCTATATAAATGCAGCTCATCTGAGGTATATTCCCAACCAGGCTGTGTACACCAGGCAAAATAGATAAAGTAAATTACTACACTAATCCTCATCCTCATCCTCATCTCTATGTCTTATAATGCTATGCTTCTATTCCCTCATCAGGCCTTAACTAGAGTTTACTTTTCACTGATATTTTAAGCACTGTATGTAGTTAAAAGACAGTAAACAAATTGAAGTGCCACAACCCAATAGTAAATGTATTATTTAGTAGAACATACTGCAATTCTCACAGCCTTCTAGAAGAAAGGAAGTTAACTTACATGTCCTCCAACTATTTTAAAAGATACACAAAACCTGTAGTTGCTATTTTCATTGTTTGTATATAGTTGCCAAAAGTGACCCAAGCTAGTTCCTAAAATTAAAGTTTATCTGTCCAGTGTAAATACTTGGGCTGGCTCAATAGACTGGTTTGCACAACACAACAAGCCATCATGGGCAGCTAGACACAATGCACTGTTGTGTCATCTGAACCTGGAGCGTCTAGCATGGGGTCGCTTAATTTTCACAAACAAGCCACCCTGACAATCCATGGCCTTTTCTAGGTGTTATCATACCCATGATAGGTTGTTGTGTCATCCGAAACCAGGAGACCTATTTCGTTAAGGCTTGTTGAAAAGTGCCACCGAAGTCGTTGGGCAAGAGTGGCCAAAAACGCTGCCACTCCTCACGAATGATCTTGCTTCCCAAAGTCTGCCTAACAACATAGGCAGACAGTGGCAGACTACACCCTCCCTCCTTCCTCAGCAGTCTCCTCCCCCACCTCACAGTTCTCAGTGTTCTGCAACTTTCCCACCCTTTCCCAAGCCTCTAGGTGCTCAGGGAAAGTGGGAAAGTGCGAGCCACCCCATTTACGGGAGCTGTCAGTTTTGACAGGAGCAGTCAAAGCTCAGTACTTCCTTTTGAATGGGGTTTTTGACAGAGCTATCCAGATTTTTTTGACAGGGACATATACATGTCATGAATGTACAATCTTAAATGTATGTATTACTGTTCTTACAATTTCATAGAAGATAATTAGTACGTAAAATGTTTCAGCCTACTCTCAACGAGCCAGGATGATAGGTGAAACCTATGCTGACTTTGCAGGCAAAAGCACTAACATCTGAAGAGATGTAGCCAAGGATATCAAGTCCATTGAGAGCAGGAATTTGAACTCTGAATCCCAAACACAAGTTCAATATGTCCACTTAAGCACACTGGTGTCCAGATTCTTTTCACACATGCTCTGAACCAGATGAACTGGGTTGGAAGGGACAAATCTTGCAGGCCCAATGCCAGTTGGACATCCCTGAATTAAACAGAAACTTGCTGTTTCTTCAAGACATCAACTTTTGAATTATGAATACATCAGAACAAACAATAATGGGTAAGATAAACTAAGAAGCTCTATGATTGAAGCTACCGTTTAATCCAATTTATACAAAACCATTTGTGACACCATTTGAGTGATATAAAGCCAGTCTTCCTACTTTCCCTCCCTCATATGACATTAGGAAATGAGAAAGCTTTATTGTTATGACCAAGAAGAAAAATTGCATGGTTTTAAGTTAGTGACAAATGTGGTTTCTCTCTCAAAAGGAAGTGCTAGCTGCATCCTAAAATTTAAGTGGCAGGGAAAGGATTTAATCCAGTATTCTCTTGACCAAGTATAATTTTAAAAACAACTGCTTTTAGCATTAAACAAAAAACTAACCTGATCCACAATCTGAACAAGTGGCAACATCTGGATTTAAGCCATCTGGATTTAAGCCAATTTGAAACTAAACTAACTATTATGCCTTAAATAGTTTCTGCATTAGCTCGCCTTGGCATATAGTCCATGAGGACCTCCTATATACAACCCTAACTGGTGTTTTTGCCAATTACTATTTTTCTCATTGGACTTTAACATACAAAGTTATTATTTGCAAACCATAATGTGTTTCTCCTGAAAAAAAATATAATACAATGAAAGTAGGCCATTAAATATCTGTGAGAACTGAAACAGAGAGACTGAATGCCCAATGTGTCCTGTGTTTTAACTTTGTGGTTGAACGAGGAATTGAAGCTGGATGTCCCCGAAATCCAATGGACCCACACTAGTTCTCATAATTTAATGAAATGAACACCTTGACTATTTCAGTGGGAATAGGGGTTAAGAGAATTGCATATCAACCAAATTGGCAGTACAGTATAAGTTTGCAAGATTCCTTAATACTGCAACTTCTTTCCAAACATTTCAAATTCACCATCAGGCCACCTTCCTATGTAGGTGTATAGCTTTACACATCCAGGAAACATTTTCTAATAGTGATTATGCACACCTGCAGATAAGTGAATTTTTGCAGTGTACTAGAAAAAGTAGAGTAAACAGAGTAAGCGAAATACATAATACAGATGTATAAAATTATGCATCATGAGGAGAGTAATACATAATACAGGTGTATAAAATTATGCATCATGAGGAGAAAGTGGAAAGAAACAAGTTTTTCTCTCTCTCTCAAATAATACTTGAAAATGGGGTCATCCAATAAAGCTAAATGGTAGGAGACAGCAGACAGATAAAAGTACTTCTTTACACAGCATATAGTTAAAACTGTGAATTCTCTACCACAAGATGCAGTGATGGCCTCAAATCTGGATGGCTTTTAAAGAAGATTAGACAAATACATGGAGGATAAGGCTATCAATGATTACTAGTCATGATGGCTATATCCTACCTCCAGTATCGGAAGCAATGCCTCTGAACACCAGTTGCTAGGGAATACGAGAGCAGTAGGGTGTTCTTGCGCTCATGTCCTCCTTGTGGACTTACTATTGGGGCATCTGGTTAGCCATTGTGGGAACAAATACTGGATGAAAGAAGCCGTTGATATGATCCAGCACAGCTCTTATGTTCATATATAAATACGTAAGAAGATATAGGAATAAGATATATATATCTTATATATAGGCAAAGGAATAAGATACAGGAATAAGATATAGGAATAAGATATAGGAATATCTCTTATATATCTATAACAGTGATGGCGAACCTATGTCACTCACGGGTGCCACAGCTGGCACGCAGGGCCCTCTCTGTGGGCACTCGAGCCATTGGTCACCAGATCGCGAAATGACGATCCCCTTCTGCAAAACACTAATGATGATCTTGTTCTTTCTCACAGTGTGGAACAGAATGATTTTATTCTAGAATTCCTGTTACAGAATTATTTTCTACATTGTTATCACATTTAAAAGATTTTGAAGAATGATGCACAGAGCATGGCTTGGATGTAAAGCCCTAACAGTTGACCCGAGTGCTGCATGTGTTGCTCTCAAACTAACGGAGTATGAGCCAAGGTTTGACAAATTATCAGCATGCATGCAATAGCAAAAATCACATTAATTGTGCAAAAGCATGCCCAATGCAAACTTTTACCTAATGCAGTGTTTGCAGTCCAAGACATAAAGTCTTTAAAATGTGTTCAGCACGTTTAGTTTTCTTGTTTATCTTGCTCATCCTAGTACAGGTTGACTTTTACTTTTACTAATCCGACACCTGTAGAAGCAGGGAAAGGAGCCGAAGTAAAGCTTGCCCCATACAATTTCAGTCTGGCATATAATCATATTACAAGTTGAGAATCCCTTATCCAAAAATACATGTGCCTAATTATTTAAAAAGTTTGTATAAATTCCCTTCAGGCTATGTGTACAATGTAGTACTATAATAATTTTTTGAGTTGATTTTTTTTTTTAACAAAAAACTGTTTGTATCATTGAAAGCTCTGTTATTGTGTTTTTCTTTTAAGACAAAAGATGTTAATTAGTTCGGACAACTGTATGAGTTGTTTTTCTAAAACTAAAACCTCGGTATTCAGGTTTAATTGCAGTGTTGGCACTTTGAAATAAATAAGTTGGTTTTGTGTGGCAGTTGGGGCTCAAAAAGGTTCACCATCACTGATCTATAAGGTTAGCTAGGTAGATATAGAGATAGGAATAAGATCTCTAATCTGAGAGGGAGGGACACAAAACATTTAAGACTGAAATCTAGATGTGTTAGAAAAGTAATAATGAGCCAGTGGAGGCTGGTGGCTCCAACTGTCTGTGGGGCATTGTATCTACTCTGGGTTTTAGTCTGAACTTTAAAGGAGCTATCCATGATGCTGAACCCGTGCCCCCATTCCCAAAATAAGTTCAGCACCATGGATAGCTCCTTTAAAGTTCAGACTACAACCCGGAGTAGGATACACCACCCTACTGACATTGGAGCCACCAGCCTCCATTGCAAGCCCCCATGCAAAAGGATCCAAAAGGTGCCCTTCCACTGTCAGTAGGGATGTTTCTGACCTAACTGAGTAATGCTATGTGAAAAAAGTGAGTCAGATCCAGATAAGTTCTTCTGTTTTGTGCAAGCTCTCTCTCAATAACTTTTTAGACCACTACAATTTATACGCTACAGCCTGCATCTTCCTTGTTCACCATGTTTTTCATACCGTAACACAATCCCTAATCCACTATGGTGCCACATTGCAATAATTCTTCTCGTAGCTTGCAAAAGAGTTCACAGAACAGCACTAATATTTTCTCCTTCCACTCATTTCCAGTTCTTTGAATCCAAGCCAATATTTTCCATCTACACTGTAATTTCAAATCAGCTTCCCACTAGGATCAAATACAACAGCTTGATTTATTGGGCAATAGCAACTCACTCGGATTGCTACAAGAAGTAGAAGTATTAAACTTAAATGTTTTGAAATCTCAACAAAATTTTAAGGAAGTATTTAGAGCCTTCTGTGTTGTTGTTTTTAACTGAACTACAAGTGTAAATTCTCAGGAAGATTATAAAATTTAATTACAACAGCATTTGTTCTAAATGTTAACATGACTCAGGCTGCAATCCCACATACCCTGGAATAAGTACCACTAAAAACAATAGGGCTTACTTCTGAGTAGACATAGAATAGATTTCAACCCCCTGCTCAATGCAGGAAACTAGAGGAGGGGTCTCCCATCCAAGTAATAACCAGGCTTGACCCTGCTTAGCTTTCCACACTCAGACAAGCTGAGCCAGCATAAGCCACAGGCCTGTCTATATAGGATTGCACTGTGCACTCTCCTTTGTGGCTGATATTTCTCAAACTAAAAACTAAGAAGTGCCCCCCCCAAAAAAGAGTTGAATCTGATAAATGTATAAGACACTTAAAATGGAAAATTAATCTCCTGCTATCCTCCTACAACAGCCAACAACAAAAACCTCAATGAAAGGGATCATTACTTTAAATGACTTTCTTCATTTTTTAATCAAAACAGCAATTATATTTATTTTAAACTTTCATGTTCACAACATTTCTTTGTGGGGGGGGGGGAAGAGGCTGAATACCCAACCCAGTCTAAAGCAAAGAATAAAAGAGTTGGGGGGGCAAGGGCAAGCCATAACATAGGAAACAATTGAAACTGCCACTCTCAGGAGAGAAGACATTACTCTGGAGTAGGCGCTGCTACTGTCACTTCAAGAGCTTGGTACGCCTCTCAGAAAATAAAATAGGATACTGAACAAAACTCTTTTTAGCTTTACATGTATTTTTTTTAATTAGACACCATCCTTTTTCTCTGTTATTTAATGCACAATTGTATGAGCCTCATCTACACCACAAAATATATGTTTATGATTATGTACAAGGAAGTTGCACTAATGTGAAAAAATGGTCAGTTCTATGCATTAGCAATAGCTGACAAAATGGAATACGTTATAGTAGCAATATCCAAAGCTGTTATATTTATTATTATTTCTTTAAACTATTAATCTGTGTTATATTTCACATGTAGGAGGCAAAGGGGGCATTATGGTGGAAGACCACACACGTATACACACCATAATAGATGATCTCCAAACTATCCTAAATGCTTTTGCAGAAGCATACGAAAAACTTGGTCTCTCAATTAACATCAAAAAAACCCAAAGTGCTTCATCAGCAAGTACAAGCTAACCCTTTGATGATGCCATCTATCCAGCTTGGCGGGACAATACTGGAAAATGTCGATCATTTTCTCTATCTTGGCAGCTATCTTTCTGTTATAGCTAACATCGACAGTGAAATCCAGCATCATTTGAGCTCCGCAACTGCAGCGTTTTCTCAAATGAAACATAGAGTGTTCGAGGATCGGGATATTTGTAAGAAGACCAAAACACTGGTTTATGAAGCCATTGTATTGCCAACTTTATTGTATGCCTGCGAAACATGGACTATCTATAAACGTCACTTCCACCTCCTTGAAAGATTTCATCAACGTTGCCTCCGGAAAATCCTGCGAATTACTTGGGAAGATAGGCGAACAAATGTCAGTGTACTGGAAGAAGCAAAGACTACTAGCGTTGAAAAAATGATCCTTCAACGCCAACTTCAGTGGACCGGTCATGTTGTTCGAATGTCTGACTGCCGTCTCCCAAAGCAGTTACTTTATTCCCAACTCAAGGATGGAAAGCGGAATATCGGTGGTCAATATAAGAGGTTTAAAGATGTTCTTAAGGCTAATCTTAAAAAATGCAATATAAACATCGAAAACTGGGAAGCTCTGGCCCATGAACGCTTTTAACTGGAGGTTGGCCTTTCACAAAGGTTCTATGGACTTTGAAGAAGCCCGAGTGCAAGGTGAAAGGGAGAAGCGTGCTAAGCGAAAAGCACGTCAAATGAATCCTTTACAGGGCCATCTTCCATCTGGTAACCTGTGTCCTCACTGTGGGAAGCTGTGTGGATCTAGGATTGGCCTCCACAGTCACTTACGGACCCATCGCTAGAGTCTACACAATTTTTCTTTAGAATTTCCTCCTTTTAAAATTTCCTTTTTGTAAATTTTTATCCTGGAAGACAATCTTACTCGGTCACGAGTGATCGCCTGATGATGATGAGCCTTTTGACCACTAATGAGCCATCTATGTTGCTGAAATAGTCTATGCATGATATATTGTGGAATGTACTTAGTAAGAACTGAGAAACAATACAATTGACAGGGACACCTCAATAGAAGATGTTGCCAGTCAATGGACTGATCTGTTTATTTCCAGTCTCTGTCAGTTTTGCATGTGTTCATTCATACGTCCATTCCTTCCCATTCCCTTAGCTGGGATTTGCAGAAGCCAGCTCCTGCAAGCCCTCGCCAAGTCAGGCTGTTCCTTCCCATACTGCTCGCACCCTGATCAGGCCCCAGTGTGAACTGGGCCACAGCATGGTACTGATTAGACCTGCAGGCCAGTGGTTGCCCCTCCATCTTAGAGCATCCCTATTGGCAGCCAGAGCAACATTAGTACATTACTGGGCATGTTTACTAACTTGGAAGATATCTCAACCCATTAAAAGTTTTGTATACATGTATACCCACCATTGCTCCCCCTTTCTCATGCATGCATAGAAAAATCTGACCCAAATAGTATTACACTGTCTTCTTCACTCAGTAAGAAAACCTCCATTGTTTCTAGGGACAGATTGGAAGGTACAAACCACATTAAAATGAACATGCTGCAGCCTGCAACAAATGTTAACTTTCTCCCTCTGGTGAAAAGACTGCATAAAAGACAAACTCTGACTAGGTTACAGAGGAGCTTCAGATGTGCTGGATTTAATTAGCATTACCCTGACACCTTGGCTCAAGAATCCTTTTTGTTCCAGAAGGCGAAGCCTGAAACCTGCCAGGAATACTGTTAAGGGTTTGGAACGTAGTGGCACAGGAGCCACTACGTCCTCCCTCCCTCCTTGATTAGATAGAATAAGGTTGTTCTCTGTGACTGGGGCAAACATACAAATATCTGCTTGATTGCCCTGCCACCACCCAGCCAATTAAACTACTTGAATACCTTTAAAGTGGCCAATCAAAAGCTGGGGTGGGAAAAAAATGGTCCAATCCTGAAGTGTCCTCACCTCCCAGACAGGTCAGCCAATTCAAGCACTGCCTGTGCACCCTTGATGCCTGACACCTTTTGTTTTCCAATCCAATTTTATTGATCCAGTCAACAGATCTCACAATAAGACTTTTACAACAATTGGCATACAAAGTAAAATACAAGGCCATCACTAACATAAGTAAAGTCCTAAAAGAGCCCTAAAAGAACCTTTTGATTTAAACATTATACTATGCCACTCTGTCTACACGAAAAATTAATCAAGGCACAGGGAATGTCCTTGACCTTTCTATTCAGTTGCCAGAAGAAAACTGTTGTTTCCTTTGTTTTGACCCATCCTGGGTCCAGCCTCTGAACCACTGAGTTCTTTGTTTCGATTCGAACTCTACAAGTGCTCTGGAGTTTGGGCAGTCAATAGAGCTTGGGCAGCTGAAAAACCTAATGTTTGTCTGCACCCACAGCTCTTTCTAATTTATGACAACCAACCAGGAAGTGAAGCCCCTTGAGTTCCCCTTCCTCTGAAGTCAGGTATAACTGCTTCTGCTCTATTTCTTTTCCTTTCCTCCTGAATATTTCTGCCTCTGCATCCCACGATTGCCGCTAGCACCAGAGCTTCCTTGACCCCCTTCCAATCCCCCGCTCTGTCATTTCCATAGCAGTACCATCCCCTACTTATTTGGTAAATGCTAATTTCCCCACTTAATCTTTCTATATCTTTTCTAGTTAGGCCTACTAGAAGTGGTATAATGAACAGGCCTGTGGCTTATGCTGGCTCAGCTTGTCTGAGCATGGAAAGCTAAGCAGGGTCTGGCCTGGTTATTACTTGGATGGGAGACCCCTCCTCTAGTTTCCTGCATTGAGCAGGGGGTTGGACTCGATAGCCTTGTAGGCTCCTTCCAACTCTATGATCTATGAAATCTATGTGCTAGGGGGTGGGTTACTAATCGAGCCTGTTTTCTCCTCTGTAATGAATGTGCATGCATGTGTTTTTGAAAACAAAAATCTATAAAAACCAAATAAATGTTTTTGGACTTTGAACAAGTATTTGAGCTAATTTCCCCATTTTAGATGTAGTAGGTATTTCCCATTTTAGTAAGAGTGCAGTGCTGAAGTTCACTGTGTGCACCACACTTATAGTACTTGCACTGGTTATACACAGAAGTTATGTGTCTATGTGATCTAGGATGTGCAGCAACAGTTCTCAAGTCAAACATCTGTATTAGTAGTACCTGGATGTCTAAATCATCAAATATAAATATAACATTACCTCTTTTTACTCCAATCAACTCCTTGGGGTTTATGTCCTGCTTTAAGGAATAAAGCTTCTTTCAAGTTCTTATCTTAATTATCACAATGACCTACAGAAAGATGTATGTGTATAATAAAGCTATTCCTGTCATGTGGTATCAACATCACATAGTTTCAACAAATATATTTTATTTAGTCAACTTATCTGGTGTAAAGTCACTGTATATTACAGGGAGCAGGAGATACATATTTCTGAAACTGTGTGATTAAAAAAAAAAAAAAGCAAAACCCAAACACACACAACTACAGTAATACCTTGGATTGCAAGTAACTTGGTTTGAGAGCGTTTTGCAAGACAAGCAAATTTTTAAATATTTATTTATTTATTTTTTTACTTGATATACAAGCAACGTCTTGCAACACAAGTACTGTAGTACGGCTTAAATTAAAAATCTCTATACAAATTTTTTTGGGGGGATTTCGTTTTGATAGAAGAGTGTTTTGGATTACAAGCACGTTTCCGGAACGAATTATGCTCTCAATCCAAGGCATGACTGTAATACTATGAGATACAGTACTTGCAGATATAATGAAATCAATTCTCAAAACATTTGGACTACATCCCTTTGAGTACTTCTATGATGTTATAATCAGCGTACCAGTACCTGAATCTTTTTGCAATACATAGTCACTATGTATGTAAAAAAATGAAACTCATTTAAAAACAGCAATCTGGGAATATGCATCCTTATTATTATTAGTAAATAGAAACGAACTGTTCTCATTATCGTTAATAAGATTGTAATTAAATTGTCCATATTTATTGACAGAACTAGAGAGCTTTCTCACTCACTTTCAAATATGTACTGAAAGTTCCAGGATGAGGCATTATTCTGTCTTTCATGCTGAACCATCGTCTCCTGTGACCCGCTCGCATACAGCCTTCTCTCACCCCCTCAATACAGGAAGAAAGTAACATTTTCAGAAGATGCATTCTGAACATCCATCTTCTCTTATCCCTTTCTCCAGCACTCACCAATACACACTGATTTTCCAACCATTATTCTGCTTCTAAACCAGTGTTCTCCAACCTTGGGTCCCCAGATGTTTTTGGCCTACAACTCCCAGCATGCCCCAGCCAGCGTAGCCCATAATGTTTACCCAAAGTTTGGCTTGCCACCATTGCTATGAAATTCTATATGTCTTGATTTGGAGCACGGCAATGACCTTGATGCAGATAAACTATCTGTTATAGTATTAACCCTCACTAACAAGGACCTAAGGAAACACTGGTGCAGTTTTACACCATATGTAGACTCATACATTCATAAGAAGATGCGTTATCTCCTAGAGGAGAATAGCAGTAAACAAGATAAACACAGGCAAGACTGCTATCGTCAATGGTTGTGAACTGCCCAGAGAGCTTCGGCTATTGGGCCATTACAAGCATGAAGGGCATGGTGTGTGTGTGTGTGTGTGTGTGTGTGTGTGCGTGCGTTCAGGGCGGGGAGGGAAGGTGACCTGCTTAGCTTGCAGTCCACTCCTAGGCTCTGCTCTGCAGACAACACATAGATTCAAGTACTTATAGATCCGGGTCCTGGTCCCCGCTCGGCCACAAAACTCACTGGGTGACTTTGGGCCAGTCACTGACTCTCAGCCTAACCTACCTCACAGGGTTGTTGTGAGGATAAAATGGAGAGGAGGAGGAGGAGGATTATGTAAGCCGCCTTGGGTTCCTTGCAGGAAAAAAGGTGGGGTATAAATATAATAAATAAATAATTTCATAGATCATAGAGTTGGAAGGGGCCTACAAGGCCATTGAGTCCAACCCCCCTGCTCAATGCAGGAAACTAGAGGAGGGGTCTCCCATCCAAGTAATAACCAGGCCTGACCCTGCTTAGCTTTCCACGCTCAGACAAGCTGAGCCAGGGCGATCCATTAGCCATGCTTGTCTTTGTCTAGTTAGTACTATGTTTTTAACTCCCCAACGAAAGAGAGTAAACAAAAGAACTGTTGCTATCAGAAAAGCTAAGGTGGAGTATCTTGTAGGCTTCCTTGTCAGCAGATTCAAGTACTTTCACAACAGGGTTTCTTTATTACTACCATACATTAGAAAACACTAACTTCTGAGGAGCTGCATGGCATACTGCACTAAAAGAGAAAAAGGCCCCACCTAGGCCTCCCGCAAGAACTAAAACTTGTATGTTCTTTTAAAGCTATATACACAAACATACATACATCCTAAGTAACAACCCCCTCTAAAGTGTAATACATTGCACTGCTGTATCAATTAACTTCACAGCACTCCCGCCTGCATTTCTCTAAAATAACCAACACACCAGGAGACTGGAAAACAACACTGGACTACATTGCAGAGTTAGAAACCTGAGTTAGAAAGATCTTTGTTCCTACCTTTTCTTTTTGGGTAGACACACTATTGTCCAATCTGAGGTACACTAAAAACCTAGATTTCTGAATTGATTTTTTTGAGGCAGCAATCACCAGGAAAGACCCCCCCCCCAAAAAAAAGGTTTTAAAATGAACCAGGAAGGAAGTTCCTTCTCCAGACCGTGGATGTATCGAACATTGCTATGACTTCATTCATTTGCTATAAACCCTGAAAGGAACAGACTATTTTTGCTTACAAAACAAATGGGCAGAATAGCAGCTCTACATTTTTGTCTCATATCTCAAATTCTACAAGAACTAGAGACTTTTTCTTCTTCTTCTTCTTCTTCTTCTTCTTTTGAAAGCTGGGGATCCGTGAGTTATGACAGACCATCCTTGCCCATTCCTGTGGATGCCCACACATATGGACTTTGATGTATCTAAACAAAACGCTTCCCCATGCCCAAATGTTATACTTAGTGTCTGCTTTCTTAAAAGCCATTTGGTCCCTACAGATACCATCACCATCTTCAATATTCTGGAAGCCAAAGATGTTAGAGCCTCTCCTGCAGTGGCCTTGACCCTACTTGGTCATTATATTGGGGCTCAAATGAGATAAACACCATTTGGCCCTTACGTTTAACAGGCTGCACTCAACTGAGTAGGTCCTATTGGTATGTGAAGAGAGAGGTGGTTTGGGAATTATGTTGAAGACACCAGCTGAAGTGTTGGACAAGTACAAATAATTTAAAAAGTCTGCTAATGGAAAATAAGTTAGCAATAGTCCACAGAAATCCAAGAAATGTAACCCACAATCCCACAAGGCCATGAATACTCTCTTTAATGCATGCTTCCTCTTATGTATCTTCTTTTCTATAATGTGCACACAGTGTTAATAAAATGCTCATAACAATAATCCTCTCTGACAGCATCATATTGTGAGGGTGTCTCCTTTCAAAATGTCTTTTAGAAAAACGATATCCTAAAACAGAGTGCATGTATGCATATGGACAGAGCTGTCTGTCCTCATTTAGCCAGGCACACAGGACAGCATTTCAAATATGCCCTATCGCAGTACAGAGAACCAGTCTCTGTTTATGACAAGGCATGAAACCCAAGTCACTGCATCACAAGCTTTCCCATCTCTTAGTGTTCTCAGAACTGCATACTGAACAGACTAGATGCATGATTCAAGCAAACCCTGGATTATGTGGAGACTCCCCATTAGAAGTCATGTTAATTCCAGATAAAACGGAGACACTGTGGGTGAGTGGTTCCCAGGTCCAGGAATTAGGGGAATTACCAGCTTTTGATAGGGTTCTACTCCCCCTGAAAGAACAGGTTAACAGTTTGGGGGGCTCTTGGATCCATCACTCTCTTTGGAGGACCAAGTGACCTCTATGGCTAGGAGCGTGTGGCGTAACCCCACAATTCAGTTCCCTGGTATATGTCTGCATTAGTATGTTTAGTGTGTCTAGAATGTTGAACCGAGTGGGTGTGGTTTTGTGATGGCTTGGAAAGGGTGGGGGGAGTATATAAGGAGTATTTGAGTGATGTCAGAGTTACGGTAGTTAGGAAGTAGAGTGTTGGTCGTAGTGTGTTGGGAGTGTTAGAGAGTTTGGGAGTTAGGTCAGGAGTTTTAAGAGAAGTCAGTGCTTGTATGAGGAGTGGAGGTATTTAGAGGTATAGGGACTTAGGTTAATTATAAAGTGTTTGGTGTAGGCAGGTTTAAAGTTATTTTCTGGAACTAAGATTTTGAGAATTAAAATAAACTTATTTTTATTTTGTTTCCTACCCATATCCTACATGTCAGCTTGGTGTTATTAACCTGCATTACTTTTAAATGTACACACACACACCTTTGTACCCACGGTATCATAAATTTAAGCTAGATCCTTAATAACTAGAATTAATCTTTTCCCTCATTACTAGGGGAAAGGTTTCATTTGACCCTCCACTCAGCTTTTTAAGTGTTGATGCTTAGCCTGAGAAGGGTTTATGCGCCTGGTCCTAAAGTGAAAAGGGTCGTGTCGTCACAGAGCGCCTACTACAAGCTTAAGCTGGTACGCCAGCTACACCTGTTCCTGGACAGGGAGAGTCTAGCCACTGCAATCCACACATTAACCTCAAGACTGGATTACTGTAATGCACTCTATGTGGGGCTGCTCTTAAGGCTGGTTTGGAAGCTACAGCAGAATACAGTGGCAAGGTTATTGATTGGGGTGCCTTGCCGCAAACATATTACGTCTGTGCCGAAGGATCTATACAGGCTTCCAGTCTGCTGTCGAGCTAGGTTTAAGATGTTGGTATTATAGCCCTATACAACTCAGGACCAGGATATCTCAAGGACCGACCATCTCCTCCTATACCAACCTCCCAAGCCATGATGATCTTCAGAGGATGCCCTGTTGTCCGTGCCACAGCCTATGGATTTCCATTTGGCAATGACACAGCGATAGGCCTTGCTTGCACTGGCATCCATACTGTGGAATGATCTCCCCTCTGAAGTACATTAGGCCTCAGTGCTAGCATGTTTTAGGCATTTACTGAAAACATATCTGTTTGCTTTGGCTTTCCACCAACCATGGGCTATCTTTTTCCTAACCTTACTGTGTGTGTATGTGTGGTATTTTGTTTGTTCATGTTGTTGTTGTTGCTTTCTTTTGTAAACTGATTCAGGATTTGTTTCAAATGGGAAGCGGTATATACATATTGTCTATCATCATCATCATCATCATCATCATCATCATCAATGGAAGACCCCTCCTCTAGTTTCCTGCATTAAGCGGGGGGTTGGACTCGATAGCCTTGTAGGCGCCTTCCAACTCTATGATCTATGAAATCTATGAAATCATCATTATTATCATCACCATCACCATCACCATCCAGATGGTGGGAGTGGAACCATGTTGCAAGAATTTCAATAGGTTATGTACTCCATGCAGAGACAGCATCATTGTGAATCTTCACACAGCTATGCTAATATAGCTGGAATTGGCAATATGTGGCCCATGGAACAGCATACAACTCCTGCTGTCATACAAATTCATTTTTTTAAAATAACTGAAAATAAAATGGTGTCCGTAGTGGCTACAGAGCACCACAAGTGTCAAGCTTAGCTTCTTTGCATGCTAATTTTGATCCTTCTGGCACCCTGTGTCCACTCTGGATGACATTTTAAATTATAGTTCTTTTTTCAGCACCCAGAAAGGGGGGGGCAAAATTGGTTGCTGGATATCCCAAAGTTGCCCACCCCTGTAATATAGCATAGAATTTGAAATGGGAAAGAGGGTTGAGTTTCAGCTACCAAAATCCTTAGGAACAAGAAATGTTTCTGGCTGGTTATTCCTATGTGGTTCTTTCCTTCTTTTCTAGCTTCTAGAACTCTGTTATATGGCAGGGTTCAGTGAATAGAAACCTTGATTTATTTATTTGCATGTATTTATTTTGTCTGTTAACAGATGATATATTTACTGTATGGCAAAGCAGCTGCATATTGCCCTGTAGTATTCCAGTCATGCCATTCATTTTATTTAAATATTGACTTTAAAAGCAGAGAGGTATATTACTACAGCTTTTTATATTTTTCACACACACACACACACGCTGCATTGATGCTTGAATCCTAAAGCCACAAGCAAGTCAAAGCCCTATGAAACTAGGCTATATATAAAAATGATAATACACTAAACTTATGACAGGAACATCTCGTATTTTATGAGTGCTATTTTCCATTCAGGATTCCTCTCTAGCCATAGCTGTATTATAGAGGTATAACTACCTGGAGAGATCTTATCGGAGGCAGAAGTGCTGGGGATTTTAATTATTACATTTATATCTTTCCCTTCCTTAGGTGTCCAGTGTGGTGTACATGGAGTGCCCCCCCTTCTATCCTTGCAGCTGGTCAGGTATGGCAAGTTGTTGTGAAAGATCATGAGTTCATGTCGGGACCAAGGTAACCCAGTGAGCTTTATGGATGACTTGGGGTTTACCAGGGTCTTCCTGGCCCACATCCAACACTCTATGTCCAACACAACATTGGTGATTGTCTGCTACAATGTAGACATTAGACTTACTAAAAATACATTGCATCAGTGGGTTCCATCACATGATATACTCCTTAGCATCATAAAATCCCATGATCTTGTATGATAAGTGGCAAGAGATGCCTTTAAATCCAATTTGGGTTTCTCTTCCCAGGATTACTGAGCAGAAAGTGTAGCTGAAGTTTTAATAGAACGCAGCAGTCTATGTCTCTTGCCATGGGTTTATTGCAGGGGTGGGCAACTTATGGCCGTCTAGATGTTTTGACTGACAACTCCCATCATCCCTCACTATTGGCTAACTAGGCTCACTATGCTAACTAGGGCTGATGGGAGTTGTAAGCCACAACACCTCGCCAAAGCCCCGCCGCCGCCAAAGCCCCGCCGCCGCCAAAGCCCCGCCGCCGCCAAAGCCCCGCCGCCGCCAAAGCCCCCCGCCGCCCCCCCATCACCGCCGGACCCACTGCACACACACCCCGCCGCAGCCGTACCTGCACCCGCCGCCGCCGCCGAAGCCTTGCCGCCGCCGAAGCCACGCCATGCCATCGCCCCACTGCCGCCAAAGCCCCCCCGCTGCCCCCGGACCACCCCACCCCACCCCCGCCGCCGGAACCCCCCACCCCCACCGCCTACCTGGTCTTGCGTGCTGCCTTCCTGGTCCTGCACGCCGCCGCCGCCGGAGCTACTGCTCCAGCGTGCTGGACTCCCGCCTGCACTCTGTTTTGAACGCGACAGGAAGTGACGCGACGGAAGTGACGCGACGGGACCAGCGCGGCCAGCTCTCCACGGAGAGCGAAGATTAATTGAAGATCCCGCGCAGCACAGGTGGGTGGCCGCCGGGCCGGATGGAAGGGCACGCCGGGCCAGATCCGGCCCGCGGGCCGTAGTTTGAAGACCCCTGTATTATAACATTAACAGAAGACAGTGCAACAGGTATAAGGTTGAATATTCCTATTCTGCATCAAAAAGAGTCAAATTCTGCAGTCAGAATCAACAAATTAGGAATTTTGTTCCAATCGGTATAATTTATTCAGCTTTAAAAGATGAGGGGTTTTTTTGCTGAATTATAATACTAAAACCAATGACCCATTTCCCATATGTGTTAACAGCCTTCTCGGATCAAATATCATGAATGCTTGTTACCTCAAAGCACATCACTTTCAGCTGATATTTCAAGAAAATGAGGATACTGAATCATGCACTATGTGAAACAATTCCAGAATTCAAGCTCTACTCAGCCCAACTATAGCTACTGAAATTTTTATTGTGTACATATTTTCACAATTCCCTCTACAGCCAAACACATCCCAGTACAGACATTTTTATTTTTAGCCAAAACCCTGCAACAATAAAAGAGCATGAAGGCTGTAGTAGATAACAATATTCTATACTAGATACAATATTCTGTATGTATACATCAATTTTGTTTGTGCACAGAAAGTACACTGTTCTGCCTCTAGGTAGATCCAGATTATCTGATGCTAGGACAAATCATAGTTATAAGGTTTCCCTCCTGAGAAGTTCAGAGCCTTTGCTGCCTACAAGCATGGGACTATAACCTCAGGGCTTCCCTTGAGCAGAACAAAGGGGCAGGTGTCCACATACATTTCACACAACTTACACCTGCGCTTTTCATGCTGAATCCAGTCTCGACCTAATATACTAGCTCTGGTGCAAGAACATAAGAGGAGCCAATGCTGGATCAGACCAAGGTTCCATCTAGTCAAGGAAAAGCACTCTTGAGAGATCAAAAGAACAAAGTTGTTTAAAAGGTAGGTGTAGAATTGTAATGAGTGCACATAGGACACTAATGCAACTTTACATAAATGAATTATCTCAAGAACTTTTAACTAAATGGGACTATTACAATGTAATGGGTTCCTAAAAACAAATTAGTGGAGGAATACTCAGCTTGCTCAATTATGTCTACCCTTTCTATTGCAGGAAGACACTAACATTCCATTCATGTCCAAACCCTATACTAGTCCCAACCTTGCAGCCTATGACAACACCATCCATTCAGGATGGCTTAATTATGTGTAGCACACCAGACAGAAGCAAAGAGGATGAACAAGCAAGTTGTGCATGCTCTTTCCATGCTTTCAGTGTCTTGGGTGAGGGAGGAAACTTGTGCTTCTCCTCCAATGGAAAGACAAACAAGTTGTACATCAGGGGTGAACAACTTGTGGCCCTCCAGATGTTTTGGACTACAACTCTCATCAGCCCTAGCCAGCATAGCCAATGGTGAGGGATGATAGGAGATGTAGGCCACAACATCTGGAGGGCCACAAATTGCCCACCCCTGCTGTACATCAAACAAGGAAGATGTGTACACTCCCCGAACGCACAAGACAAGGGAAGTCTGAAATTTTTTGGTATAGAAATCTGCGGTGTAGAAGTGGCCATGAGAACATATCATTTAATATTCCCAAGTTTGAAAGGAACACTATTTTAAAATGCCAGAGTGCTTGTAGCTAACACACTAGAATATTTATTTATTTATTATATTTATATCCCACCTTTTTCCCTGAAAGGAACCCTAAGTGGCTTCCATAATCCTCCTCTCCATTTTATCCTCACAACAACTCTGTAAGGTAGGTTAGGCTGAGAGTCCGTGACTGGCCCAAAGTCACCCAGTGAGCTTCATGGTTGAGTGGGGACTAGAACCTGGATCTCCCAAGTCCTAGTCCAACACTGTAACCATTATACCACACTGGCTCTTGTTACATTGAGTCATATATTTTTGGAGATTGCTTTATTTATTTATTTATTTCATTTAAATTGAAGCACTGCTATGTCAGAATAATGCTTACTAGTCATAAAATAATGCCTACTTGAATTCCATGAAAAGAGTAAGGTTGTACAACTATTTTGGATACCGTAATCCTAAATGAGAAAGGAACAGATTGCTGGGGGCTCAAGGCTCCAAACATTATATTTCATAGATTTCATAGATCTTAGAGTTGGAAGGAGCCTACAAGGCTATCGAGTCCAACCCCCTGCTCAATGCAGGAAACTAGAGGAGGGGTCTCCCATCCAAGTAACAACCAGGCTTGACCCTGCTTAGCTTTCCACGCTCAGATCAGACTATAGCACTTACTAGCCTCATTCCAATACAAATTAAAAAAAATTCTAGAGTGCTAGGTTATGGATTTCATAAATAGAAATATCCAAGCAACTTGGCTTATTTGTGACTTTCTAAAGCAGTTTATCTGAAGCAAAAATAATAATAAAAATTAACTTCTAAGTAAAATTCTAACTCCATATTAAATACAAAAAAAGAATAACCTTGTGATTACAAGATAAATGAATCTCAAGGTATTTGTGATTTATCCTGTTTTCCTTCTACAAGTAAAGTACTTCTGTTTTGCAATCCTCACATTGATAAACTGACATTTTTCTAAGTCACGCTCACGTCCTAGTGATAAATTCAACACATTTGCAAGGCACTCCAGAGAAATTACCATTGCAGCTTATACATACATAAATAAAATTAATGTACACATTAAATTCCTTTGGTGCTATCATTCTAGTGATTTTAGTCACGATTCTCTCAATATTTAAGATATTCAGCACAACTTCAATTTCACACAATCAATTGAGGATTAGGATTTTCTTTTTTAAAAAGTATTCCTCGACCTGAGAATGTAGGATCCTCTTGGCACACAAGTGAGAACTGGAGGGCTGGAGATAGATTAAAATACAGGGTATATTATGGCGGTTTTAGATGTGGCTCCACACATTGATATGTTACTACATTCCCATATGAAGCATGAGAATTGCTGCCAAATATTTATGTTCATAGGCACAGTCCTGCCCATTTCAACAGAAACCCTTGCCCACATGGCATTACATTATTTGGGGATAGTTCCTCTGAACTATATCCCTGCCTATAAACTGCAGGCTTTGGGTTGTATATTAGAAACACACCCATCCTCTCTCAAAACCACTTTGTAGCCAAGACCTTTGATTAGACCCTATACTCTGGACAGCCTCCCTCTCTCCCACTTCTTCAGAATCAGGGCCAGCATCAAGGGTAGGTATAGTCGGACACCTGCCAAGGGCCTACACCCCAGCCAGGGCCCATTGATAAAAGCCCCATGGAGTAGTTCCGACTCTTCATCTGCCTTGTCAAGCAAGCAAGTGATAGCAATAATAATGGGAAAGAGGATGAGGAGCAAAAGCAGCTGGTGGCAATGGGAATGATAAGGTCAGCCCACTGAGGGAAGGGGCTCATTGAGGGTGTCTTGCCCAGGGCCCACAAAAACCTGGAGCGAGCATGATTCAGTATCTTCAATTCATGTTACATACACTGACCTTCACTAATCCAATTTGAAACCTTATTTCTTTTCTTCCTTTTACCTTTATTCTGTCTGAAGAACTATAGCCCCTCTGGGCAGGGACGATGTGATTCACTCTCTGTGTTCTAGACAGTACCTTAGAACAGGGGTGGACAGAAACAGATCTCCAGATGTTATGGACTCCCAGCATTCCTGACCACTGACCATGCTGGCTGGGCCTTCTGAGAGGTGAAGTCCAAAAACATATGGAGATCTACCTTCTGCCCTCCTCTGCCCTAGAACACCGTTGTTGATAAATAGGTGTTAAAACCATAGTCGTGATATTCTATGACACAACAATTGTATGTGGCGAGCACAACATTTTGGGCCATTTCAATGTAAGAGGGATATGCAATGCCTGGAATCAGACAGTCAAAGCTCTTGCTCATACACTGCCCAATAAATATCTTGTGTGCATTCCCACCCCACCCAGCCCATAATGTATTCTGAACATATTATTTCACTTTCAATAGCAGCTATTCCACAGATGCTCCATTTCAGAATAAGTCCTTCTCTTTATAGTGAACACAGATATTAATATGCTTCACTAGCTTCCCTTTCCCAAACGCCTATCTGATTTACTTTTCCCTCCCTCTCATAACCAGCCATGCAAAGGAGAGGCGGGGGTGGGGTGGGGAACCATTAGAACAGATTAGTTTCTTTTGTATTTAAATATTCGGCCTCCTGCATGACCATTTTTAAACACCCTTTCACTAGACCCAGGCACAATTACTCAAAGTCTCATTTTTTCCTATAAGCCTGCCCCATCCATTACTATTATTTTAACACATATTTGGTGCTAACACTATGCAAGGCCTTTTGGGTAAAACACAATCTAAAGTGACTGTCAGAACCATTAATTCAGAATGGCCTCAAAACAGGTTACTCAGAAGTATACATACAGCCAAAATTGTGATTATAGGCAAGACCAGGACTAAGGAAGGAACAAAGCAGCAAAGAGAGTTGCTGAGGATGGCAATATTTTTAGGGAGCTTCATGGCCAAGCAGAGACAGAACCCGGGTCTCCCTGACCGAGATCCAGTCCGACACTCTAACTGCTACACCACACTGGTATATACCACACCAGTGTGCTTTCACACCCCAGCAAGGAACCAGTGCCTTGCTTACTCATTTGCCTAACTGCCTTCTCCTCACTTGTTGCTCCTAGGGGTCCATACAAGTTGAGCCCCACCCTACCCCCAAGCAGTTATCAGCTTGCTTGACTCTGCTGGTCCAGCAGCTATGGGAACTCATGGTTCTTCAGCCAGGACAATCCTTTCTCACCTCCTTCTGCAGCCAGGTTGCACTCTACTAAGCAGCATAAGCCATTTCAAAATCTCACTGGAACAGATTCAGAGTGACAGGGGAGGTGTGGATTCAAATCCCCACTCAGCCGTGAAGCTCTCTGAATAATCTTGGGCCAGACTCCCCCTCCCCCTCCCTAACCTACTTCACAGGGTTTGAGGATAAACTTGGGGATGTACACTAACCTTCCCCAACCTGGTACCCTCCAGATCTCTTAGACAGCATGCTGGGATTAGTAGTCCAACACATCTGGAGGGCACCAGGTTGGTAAGGCAGACGTGTACCATCTGGAGCTCTTCAGAGAAAAGGCAGAATATAAATGCAATAAAACAAATACATTTCTGGAATCTTGCATGAACAAAGAAGGGAGTGGGCTTCTTTCTTTTTTGCTTTCAAAAAGAAAGAAACGGAAGGAAATACATTTTTTATTAACACAAACTGGTCTTTTCCCTTATTTCTTTTCTGTCTGGCTGGCAGATTGATAATGTGGCTTTTCTTTTTCTATTCCTTTGTGACACTGAAATAACACAAGTGTGGGGAGGCAGATTTTATTTTCTTTCTGTGCACTTAAAACAAGTTGTTCTGGTTTTATTTCCCCTTGCTGCACGGCTTGTTCATTTTCCCCATTTCTTTCTGGTTTTGGCATCAATAGGGTAGGGTGGGATTTTCACTTTGTTTCTATGTGCTTAAGAACTGTTGTAGAGATACAAAAATCTGGTGATTTTTCAAAGTAGAGAGTGGATAAAAATAGTAATACGTGGATATTTAATTTAAGTCATTTAATTTTTTAATGTCAGCTATATCATGTATCTCTTTTAAAAAATAGTAATAATCTGCTTGAAAATGAAATCTCAGTATAATTCAAGGTCTACATTCATAATCTTAAATTTGAGGGAGAGGAGGGGGTGATTGTTTCTGCTGACCACTCCTCTCCTGAAACCTACGTACTTAGCAGCCACCTTTGCCAGAAGCATGAACCTAAGGGGTCTTAACCACAAGGCTTTTTGCTAGGGGCTTGCTGGGGGCTTGTCTTAGTTAAGAGGAAAGTAGCAGACAGCATCAGCTAATTTTAAATTAGGATCAAAGTGATGTTCTTCTGTTGGCAAATGCCAGGCTTCAGCCCGACATCTGCCAGCATTATAAGAATGTATGTGTGCATGTATGTGGGGGGGGGGATTTAAACCCTCCATGACCTGACAATTCCCCCCTCCAAATGCCCCCACTGGGATGGTATTAACCCCCCATCCCACCCAGCTAAGCTCCAATACTAGAACTGAGGCCAGTCTGGCGTGGTGAATGAAAAGCCACTTGGGGTGAACATGCAGGGAGGAATTCAATAAGAACATAACAAATGTGCACTTCTTTAATCAATATGCGAACTGGAACACAGTTCTCCTTTGGTATTAACACATCTCAGAATTCTCTGAACAAAAAATGGATACAAAAATGTATATATTAGAGGAAGGTGCACAAAAAAAGTGTATATTAGTGAAAAAAGCAAACAAAAAAATTCCAGGAAAACAAGGACAAGCTCTTTAGAGTCTTCCTGACCTTAAATCCTTAAAGATATTTGTTTACTGCTCTTGCATGCATACAAAGAGCCAAACAAAACTTGATTAATTTCACAATTACCCCTTTGCCTCCTTGCAGATATAATTTTATAGCACAAAAGGCATATGAGCTGCAGACCAAATGTTTGGTGTATTTATTTATTTTATTTATTTTATTACATTTGTTAATCGCCCATCTGGCCGATTATGTATATAATACATAATCGGCCAGATGTATGCTCCTAGGTTTTAAGATCTATTTAATAGCAAACAATATGTTTATTCTTCTAGCAACCAGTTTTTGTTCTAGAAATATATGAAATACAAATGGTAATTGATCTGAATTAATCCACAGGGTTTCAAATTGGAGTAAAAACTGTAGTTCAGACTGAATGAAAGTACCAAATCTGAATGTACGTGTGTGTAGCTCTGTTAAATAAACAGCAGTCGCGTCCATGATCCAGTGTGGTGTAGTGGTGAGAGTGTTGGACTGGGACTTGGGAGATCCAGGCTCTAGTCCCCACTCGGCCATGAAACTCACTGGATGACTTTGGGCCAGTCACTGACTCTCAGCCAGCCTAACCTACCTCACAGGGTTGTTGTGAGGATAAAATGGAGAGGAGGAGGATTATGTAAGCCGCCTTGAGTTCCTTTCAGGAAAAAAGGCAGGGTATAAATATAATAAATAAATAAATAAAATGAATAAATAAATAAAACAAACCTACGTAATCATTGGTTTACACACATAAGCAAGTTACATATACTGTATATAGTATCCATTTGTGATACAGATGGAAATGTTGGTTATTCCATTACTAAACAGTTGCCTATGGTTTCAACATAATTGTTTTGCCCACACATTATGATGAAGAGGTGGGTGGCCTGCTGTACTATTTTTTTGTAGAAATAGTTATCCAGTTATTGCATGACTACACTGGTGTCTGCAAAGGAGACCTGCACCTATGTTAAAAAGTATCACTTTCTATACAACTAGGCTTATGTTAATCAGGGTTTCTTTGGTGGAAGCCTTACACCCCAGATGACAACTCTGAAGACATCTATCTTTCTATGCTCGTGTGTACCACTCTCTCTTTCTGAACCTGCCCTTTCTGCCCACTATCCCCAAGCCTGCCCTTTCTCTGCTCAATATAAACTCTATCCCGATGCCTGCCCTTTCTCATCCTGGAATAGGGGCCAAAGTGGAAAATAGTGGGGCTGGAAGGCATGGTGGAGGCCATACCTTTTTCCCTGTAGAGAATCAAGTATGGCAGCACTCAACCCTATTGAATCAAGGTAAGGAACTATTTTTACATTCAGTTAGATGTTTAAGGAATTGAAACACAGTGTTTAGGTTTTTTAGTGTGATTGCGAGGGAGGTGGATGGAGCCAAAATCAGAATGAGTTGGCTCTACATACCAATGGTTCTGGCTTCACCTACCACTGGCTGCTCTGCCCTCTCAGCCACAATGGGCATCAGGCACTGCTGCTTTACATGTAAATTCATAAGAGCAACAAGTTGCCACTTCAACAAAAAAGTACAATTGGAATGAAAGTACAGGTCTCTTATTCATGGGCTTGCACAAAACTAAACAGGAACGTCATGATTTTGTGTCATTTTTGTTTTTTGTGTTTTTAACCTTCAAAGCTTTAAATGGTTTGGGGCCAGGTCGCCCATAACGGCCTACCCACACGTTGAGGTATGCTGCCAAAGCCCTGCTCCCATATCCACTGGTGAAAGAAGCAGGCTGGCAAGAGTAAGAACTAGGCCTTTTTTGGCTGTGGCCCCATTGTTGTAGAATGCATTGCCAACTAGGGTGCATATAGCCTCGTGACTATACCCCTTTAGAAGAGCACTTAAGATACACATATTTTCTCTGGCCTATTTTAAAGATAGGTTTTATGGGCCACTGAATTGAGATGATTTCAGCTACAGTTGTCTACATATTTGTTGGAGTTTTGTATTTACTGAGCAGTATGTTTTGACTTTTAGCTATGTTTTTATTGGTTGATTTTGTATGTGAGCTTATTGTTTTATTATTCTGACTTGTGTTTATATTATGTTTTGGAAGCCAACTTGAGACTGTTTTTTCCTTTAAAGACGGCACACAAATATTATTTTAAACAACAGCAGCTGTTGATTGCATCACCAAAGATTTTCAATTTTGCTCCTAGATTGTACACAGGCTCAATTAAGTTGCAAATCTATAGATTTTAATTCTTAAAGCAACCAGTTAGCATATGTACTTGTCCAGGAAATGAATTTATGAATTCTAAAGCAGAAAATGTTTCTTTAAGGGCACAATCCTATGGTCCTCCAACCCTGCCTGGGGGGCCATAGGATTGGTCAGACTCCCCGCTTCCAAGGTCACAGTGGGGAGTCCCAGCGCGGAGTGCCCACCACCACCACCTAGCAGTCAGCATGGTTCTTTCTGTGCCAGCTGGAAACCAAAGCCAAAAGACCGACTTTGGTTCCGGTGGGGGGGGGACATTCCTGCGGGGGAGCGAGGCACTGACAGGTTCCGC
This sequence comes from Shinisaurus crocodilurus, assembly GCA_021292165.1. Lineage (NCBI taxonomy): Eukaryota > Metazoa > Chordata > Lepidosauria > Squamata > Shinisauridae > Shinisaurus > Shinisaurus crocodilurus. Next base: position 259,852,290 of record CM037879.1, on the reverse strand, counting down.
AGAATCCAGGCAGTGCGGAGTGCCCCACCCTTTCCTCCTCGGGAGGAGGTGTAAAACACTTAGATAGCCGAAATCAGCAGTCCAGATGTTTTTGAGGGCAAGGGGAGTGTGCGGCAATCCTATCCACCTCAATCCTCCCACATGCAATAGGATGGCTATAATCTTCCAGGTTCAGAGGGTCATGGGCAGCCACGTAGAATGGGGCTGCCCGTCAATGATTCTAAATCTGTCTTCCTTAGTGATTTAAAATCACCTTGATTTACGTCAATCCCCTTTGCATTCTAGTTCTAGCATGTTCCATTCTGATCTCCAACACTACTACAGAATATGGTACATACATTTTAGAATCCTGCTGCCAAAGCTATTAAAAATTCTATATATCATAAGCACTTTTTTATGAGAATCTGAACAGCTTATCTACTTGGGGGAAAAGAGGAAAAAGAGTTAGAAAACCTCCTGAGTCCAATTATCTGAAAATCTGTCTTCTTTTGTTCAATTTTCTCATTAAACTAGCACACAAAATTATGAAGTGGTTGGCTCACAGTTTCTAGTTCAGGCAGCCTGATTCCAGTCTCACTGAACACAAACACAAAGCTAGAGCAATTCACTTTAGGCTTGTAGAATTCCACCAAAGAGCAATGCAAGTCAAAGTAGAATTACTCTGGTGTAGCATAGTCAAGGTGCCCTGCATCTCATTTGGCCTGATTCACATGTAACAACCCATGGGTTGTCATGGCCATTGGATAGTGAACAGGCGCACTGCCTCACAACCAGGGTTGCAAAAAATCATGATTTTTTTGCAAAAAAAAATATGATTTTTTTATTTATTTAATCAATCCCCCCCCCCCCCCAATTTAGTAAAATTAATTTCAAAGTTTCAGGCAACCACATGTACAAATAGCCTACACTTAATAGTTAAGAACACTAAATTATACAGAAAACACTTTCCTCATTTTTTTTAACATTACCAGTATTATTGGTTACTAGGCCACCTACATGACAGGGTTGCAAAAAATCGAAAAAATCGATTTTTATTGATGATTTAATCAATGATTTAAAGCATTCTGATTTAAAGCATTGCAACCATGCTCACAACCGCTCTCCACTTCCCCTTTTTTTACGGCTTACAAAACAACCCGGCCCTCAGGCTGAAAGAGGTTCAACAACCCTGACCTACCCAATTGCTTAGATACTTGCAAAGAATGCTGGATTAGGTGGACCTTGGTCTCCTACTCAGGATCATGTCTCATCTGTTAAGGGATGATAGTGTATGCACTCTTCCTTTATGAATTTAAAAATACACATTAGTGGACCACAGGGACTATAGTAAAAAAAAAAAAAAAGTAAGTTGAACTCACCCAACACCTACCTTGTAGCATGTGATATGGCTTGAGTCTTCTAGGACGGTTTCAAACAACCATCTGTAGCATAATAGCTGCTTAGGGAACTCACCATGCAACAGCTCTAACCATTTGGAGATCCAATTGTTCATAGCTTGCACCCCCATAGTAAGGGGACTATTACCATAATCCTGCAACCACTCAAAATTATAGGGAAATGTATAAATTACTTGCCATGTAGTCAGAGCCACCATTTTACAAGTTTGTAAGCATCTACACATCAGATGATCATTTGAAACCAACCTAATCAATTTGAAACCAACCTAATCAATCAATCAATATTATTGATTTACTTCATTCTCAGCTATATTCAAAAAGTGACAATTGTTCATTTTGTTTTAATATTCTGCCCATGTCAAATTACACCTGCTCAACAGTCTCTGCTTATTTACAATGATATCAGCAACACATCAGTGCCTTCACCACAATTTAACTCAATTTGGATATGAATAGAGCTCGCACGGCACCATGGTTTACCCCATCATTGAGAGCTCTGAAGTGGGAGATGAGAAGGCTAGAGCGCCGATGGCATAAATCCTACTCCGAAGATGATCGGACACAGGTTAGAGCTGCATCTTCAGACTACCAAGTGACAGTGAAGGCAGCAAAAAAGAATTTCTATTTTCTAGAAAAGAATTTCTAGTGTCTGCGGAATGCTGCCCCAGGAGGCTGTTCCAAGTGGTTCAGAGCCTGGTCGGTCCGTGTATCGTGGACACAGTGAGTGAGCAGGAGGAGGCCAGTGGCGGGCCGGTTTTGTGGGATCGGTTCCAGCCTCTTCCTACTGATGAAGTGGACAAGGTGCTTTCAGTTGTAAAACCAACCACCTGCTTGCTTGATCCTTGCCAGCCCTGGCTCATTATGAGCTGCAGGGAGAGACTGGATGAAGGCATCAGGGTGGTGGTGAATGCCTCCCTCGAGGAGGGAGTGATGCCATCAGCCCTTAAGGAGGCAGTAATAAGACGGCTTCTAAAGAAGCCCTCCTTAGATCCCCAAGATTTAAACAACTTTCACCCAGTCTGTAATTTACCATTTCTGGGCAAGGTGATCGAGCGGTTGGGGGGGGGCTCAGTGGAAAGCACACTTAGATGAAGCCGATTATTTTTGATCTATGCCAGTCGGGCTTCAGGCCTGGACATGGGACGGAAACAGCCTTGGTCGCCTTGGTGGATGATATGAGGAGGAGGGCTTTGGATAGGGGCAAATGCTCCTTTCTAGTCCTCCTCGATCTCTCAGCGGCTTTTGATACCGTTGACCATGGTATCCTCCTGGACCGCCTGGAGGGGTTGGGCATGAGAGACACTGTACTGTGGTGGTTCTGGTCCTTCCACTCTGGAAGGTACCAGAGGGTAATTTTGGGGAGGAGGCTTCGGACCCACGCCTGCTCACTTGTGGGGTGCCACAGGGATCCATCTTCTCCCCGATGTTATTTAACATCTACCTCAAGCCACTGGGAGCTATCAGCAGGAGGTTTGGGGTGCGGTGTCATCAATATGCGGATGACATGCAGCTCTACCTCTCCTTTAAGTCCTCATCAAGGTTGGCTGTTGAGACCCTGTCCAAATGCCTGGAGGCAGTGGGTGGCTGGATGGGAAGGAACATGCTGAAACTGAACCCCAACAATACTGAGGTACTTCTGGTGGGAGATAAGATGAGGTTAGGGGATGTGGACCTGGTGCTGAATGGGGTGCATTTACCCCTGAAGGACCAGGTCCACAGCTTAGGGGTCATTTTAGACTCTCAGCTGGCCATGGAGGCTCAGGTGTCAGCTGTGAGCCAGGCAGCGCTGTATCAACTCCATCTGATATGGCAGCTGCACCCCTACCTTCCTAATCATCTGCTCCCAAAAGTGGTTCATGCCTTGGTCTCCTCTCGCCTAGACTACTGTAATGCGCTCTATGTGGGTTTACCCTGAAAGACGGTTCGGAAGCTACTGCTGGTACAGAATGCAGCGGCTCACCTCATTAAAGGCAGTCGCCAACGTGATCGCATCACTCTGGTGCTCAAGGAGCTGCACTAGCTACCAGTTGTTTGCCGAGTCGAATTCAAGGTGTTGGTTTTGACCTTTAAAACCCTATACGGCTCCGGTCCAATTTATCTCAAGCAGCATCTCCAGCAACATCAAGTAGTGCCACTCAACAAGATCTGCCACAGACAGCCTTCTCCTTGTCCCATCAGCCAGAGCAGCCAGGCTGCTGGGGACTAGGAAGAGGGCCTTTTCTGTGGCGGCCCCCAAACTGTGGAACTCTCTCCCCAGTGAACTCTGCCTTGCCCCCTCCTTGCTGAGCTTCTGCCGTTTATTAAAAACATGGCTTTTCAGGTGGGAATACTGTATGGGGTGGGCTAGGACTTTTAAAATTTTATACTGTATTTTATTCCGCTCTGTTTCATTTAATAGTGTGGGGTGGGCTAGGATTTTAACATGTTATACTGTTTTAAATGTATTTTATTCTGCTTGTTTTATTTCACATTGTACATCGCTCAGAGTAGCCAGGTTCCTGCTGGATGGGCGAACTATAAGTACAATAAATAAATAAATAAAGAGAGAAAGGGGGCTGCCTTTTCAAGTATTTTTAAAGTTGACCCATCTCAAAGGATTGCCACTTTTCTTGTTGATGAAAATAAGTTTCTAAAGACACCACTGCAATTTGTGAGATGATGAAGAAGTGATACCAGATGACCTTCTGGGGAAAAATGATATAATTTGTAGCTGCTGACAAGGGAGGGAATCTAAATGCTTTGGGGGAAATTCTGAAATTTTCAGTATATTTTTTCACATCCAGGAGTTCCTGATCCTGTGATTTGTTTCCACACTAAAAATTGAAATGAATACGTTCATATTTTCAACTACTCCTTGTAAAGGATTGAGGCCTACTCAGGCTTGAGTTTGTTGAAGCCTGAAGGCCCAAACACTCCCCTCGAGTAGTTGAAGCCTGAAGGCCCAAACACTTGGATGGGAGGGGGAGTTTGAGAGTTTTAGTTTACCCAATAGAAGTTAAGAATTAGATCTCCTATTCAAGATCACATGATTATAACCTTCCATTCCTGGGAAGACTATATATGCGGGGTGTGGTCAGCTAGCAGTTAGTGCTGAGAGAGCGCCAGAAGCAGCAGCAGAGAAACAGCAGAGAGAAGCAGAGAGAGAGAGAAAGAGAAACTGGCTGCATAGGAAATAGGTAGTCTGAAGTTAAACTAGAGAACATTGGATTGTTTGTTTGTTTGTTTTATTTTATCATACTTGCTTTTGAATTATAACCACTCTATTAAGTAAAGACCCTAATATAATAAGTAAAGTGCTGTTGTTTACCCTGGAGTTTGGAGTGACTTATTCACCACGTCTACAGCCTACACCCATGCTATTGGAAGCTGTAAAAGGACTTGATCTCCTGGAACGGGAGGGGCTTTGAGGAGAGGCAGAGATCTCCCAAAGGCAGGTTAAGGGGTCCCTGCAGTAGCAGAACCTTGACACTCCTATTTTCAAAACAATAAATAAAGACTCTCACTTTTTGCAGCACTTACCCTGTAGGCTCCCACCTATTTTCAGAGACTCTCAAACTATCAGTGTTCATCTATTATCAGGCTGCCTAGTAATGCAGTTTGGCTATTCCTATTGTGTTTGGCTTCCGTTCCCCTTTATCTCTTAAGTGATAAGCTGCAATTTAGTTTGCTGCCAGAGAAAAGGAAACAAATTCTGTCAGGATGTAATTCCAGATTCTCTTTAGCACTGAAGTGGTCTACTTTTTCTGTCTGTTAAACCAAAAGTAGTGATGCGACATACAACTCACTGGAGTGGGTCCCAATGTTAGATTATCATGTCATCCTGGGCTCTTCCCTCACTCCTTATCTCTATTTGGACATCTAAATGCCTGCCATAAGAATAATAATATTTAGCCTTTATACTGGGCATTAGAATGTTCAAAGCACTTCACCTTTAAGCCTGTACAGAAGGAACGCTAGTACAACTGAGCACTATGAACGACAACCACCATGACTAGCCCCGCCCACCCTGACACTATGCACATTGTCTTGCCCTGCCCAAACATCCACACATACACCACAAACATCCGCAGACTTTGCGCTTACAGCTGTGTACAGAAAGGCTTCCTCACTGCAGACTTTCATACTGTATGCATAGATGTCAGGAAGCAGGGCAAGCGAACATGCACAATGTTCAAGCAGGAGTAGTCGGGACAGCCACTCACACACCAATACATCACATGAGCATTTCTTCTGAACAGGGTTTTGTTCTCATAATAATCCTTACAACAATCATTGTTCCACTTCTTGGTGCTAAAGGGCATCGGGGAGTGGGGGTGGGAAGACTGTAACTCTACCTTGTTTAATACATGCTAAAAACATTGTACCGTAAATTCAATGATTAAAACAAACACATGCTGGTTTAAGATCAGAGTTAAGGTTATCTCATGTTGGCTCAAGCTGCACAAAGCCAGGAAATTGGAAGCTTAGGCTGATGCCTCAACAGACGTGTCCCATTATCAGTAATCATGTTGTGCCATGTCACAAATTGTGCTTGCTTACAACTTAAGACTCCATGCACCCACACTTTTCCTGGGTCTTTCAGGCACAAATCCATATGGGGACGATGGAGTGCCTGGGACCAGTGAAGATGCCCCATGTTGTCCTGGCCCTGCATTGCTTTATGAAGCAGCTGAACCTTACTGTATTGCTAGAGGAATCCTCCTGTGAGTTGACCCATCCCTGTTTGCTGCTTGTAAGCAAGCACAATTTGTGACACTGCACAACTTCATTACTGATCACCGAGTATGTCTGTTAAGGCATCAGCCTAAGCTTCCAATTTCCTGGCTTTGTGGAGCTTGAGTCAACATGAGATAACCTTAACTCTGGCAGGTTTTTTATCATTAAATTTCACTGGTTTTTAAAAACGAAATGTATTATTACAATTTATTAAACTCAGCTGAGGTGTATGTGCACAGTGCCAAATACTGGAAGAAATGAAAAAAGGAAGAATACAGAAATGCAACACACTGTGACAAATAGCGTGATCCAATGTGGCTGCCCTGTAACCCTCCAAACTTGGGAGGATTACGGGCATCCTATCGAGGGTGGAGGGAGCGCAGGATGCAAAGGTCACCTCCATGCTTCTCCCATCCTGCAAAAGACTTTGACGGCCAATTGTAGTCATCTAAGTCTTCTGGCCCTGCGTGCAAGGAGGACAGGCTGAGGCACCACGAGGATACATTGTATCCTGGCAGAGCCTCACTCCTCCCCTCCCTGCCTGCCATAACACCCACAAACCTCTGGCTCCGAGATCGGTCTTCTGACCTTGGAGTTGGCGCAGAAAGAACTGTGCCAGCTGCAAGGGTGGAGGGAGGGCGCTCCAAGGTCGGAGTTCCAGCTCCGAGCACGTTTCTGAGGTTGGAGCTTGGACTCTGACCTCTCCTATGGCTGGCTAGACAGTGTCTAGTGGCCATAGGATTTAATCCAACATTGCTTAAACGAACATGTTTTTGCCAAATGCTCTTCAGTTACTGTTGTTACTACAACCACTGTTTCAGAGAAAGACAATTTGGAATTAAGAGAGTGGATCTACACTTTAAAACAAAGAGAATATCTGATGAAAATTAGGACAAACCACTCCCTGCTCAAACAAGGATTAGAATCACAATATCAGAAGAAATATATACCAAAAACTGACCAGCATTGCTGTACAGGAGAGCAACTAATGAAAATGGAGTCAGTTATTATCAAGGCATAAGTCTTGAAGTGAAGTTTATTTTAAAAAATAAATCCACAATTGGAATTATTTGAGGCTGTTAAGAATGAGGAAAAATATGTGCATGTTGCTTGTAAACTATGTCGAGAATATAGAGAGGAAGGAAAAAAGCAAAAAATTACTCAAAGGGTGGAACTATTTGCTAGCAGTATAAGGGCAGATGGAGAAGATTGTTTGAAGACATAGTGAATCACCTTATATCTGAACTTCATGAAGCTGTGATGCTTGAGTAGAGAACAAAGTTCCAGTGGAAGAAAAGCAGTGATAAGCATCTATTGCTGAAAATACTGAAGGCAGAGAATGCAGAAAATGTCAAATTACTGGTAAACTTTGGCATAAGATGCATGCAGTGATTATTTCATAAATCTGGACATTTTCACTTAAATATAAGCGCGCTACATTCCTTCAAATCACATTTAATGTTAAAATTCATATATTGTGGTACTTCTTTATTATGTACTTTGTATTTCTACGACAAGTTAAGAGTGCCTCTTTCCATGATTAAAAGTGCCCTTTGGATTTCATTCTCCACCTCAGTGAAATTTCCTTTGAAGAAATTTGTAGTGTAGGTGCCTACACTACAAATGGAAGAATGTACATTTCCGATCTGTGTCACATTTGCATATTTTACCCATAATCCCATTCCATTCTTGTATTAATCTGCGTTTTTATAAAATCCTCTCAAAATGTGTAACTAAATATGCATTTAAATGTGCATTTTTTCAACACACACACACACAAATGCATATTTCGATATGTTTAAATTGCTGAGAGCAGTGTTGCAACATTTGGAGAAGTGTGAAATTTGGTGGATCGCTAACAGTGCAATTCTAACCCATCCATCCACCCTGTTCGTTGGTTAGGATCTGGTGGATGTTCCCCTCTGCCAGCCTCTAGGCAAGGAGGAGGGCTCCCTTGGTAGAGGTAGAGGACCCTACTGTGACTGAAGAAAGCGCCACAGGCAAAAAGTTACGGCCAGCAGTTCTCTCCTGTTGGCAGTAGCAAGCAAAAAGCCTTCCAAAAGAGTGTTCTGGGAGCAGGTTGGAACCAGTTTTAGATTTTATGATTCCAAAACTGTTCCATTCCCCCAAGAGGGACCGATACAGAACTTTAACCTATAACAGCCTGGAACAGGCACAAGAAAATCCCCTCCTGTTGTTAAGCAACAGGTGGGAAATGTTTTTAAAAGCCTGCTGGGGTAAAAGAAGGTGGAAGCCACCCCCAACTTCCACCTTGGACATGGATCAGGCCATGAATCTGCCTCATCACTCGCTGCAGCTGACCCCACTTAGAGTTACTCTGTAATTTCTAATCTTCCCATTAGTCCAAGAGGTGCATATCAGATTATTTGGTACAGGAATTCACAAACATTGAATTCCTCAAGCATCCCTAGTCTACACTAGCCTTCCCCAACCTGGTACCCTGCAGATGTTTTGGACTTCAACATTCATCAGCATAAAAACCTAGGAAGAGCCTTTCTGGATCAGGCCAAAGGCCTATCTAGTCTAGCATTCTGTTTGTGCAAGGCCAGATACAACCAGATGTCCATGGGTAGCCCACAAGTAGGACATGAGTGCAACAGCACCCTCCTGGTCATGTTCCCAGCAACTGGAACATTGCCCTGGATACTGGAGGCAATATAGCCAGTGTGGTGTAGTGGTTAGAGTGTTGGACAGAGACTGGGGAGATCTGGGTTCTAGTCCTTGGCTATAAGCTCACTGGGTGACTTTGGGCCAATCACAGACTCTCAGCCTAACATACTTCGAAGGGTTCTTGTGAGGATAAAATGGAGAGGAGGAGTAGGATTATGTAAGACACCCTGTGTTCCTTAGAGGAAAAACAGTGGGATACAAATGTAATAATAAATAAATAAAATATAGGTATCATGACTAGTAGCCATTGATAGCCTTATCCTTCATGATAAATCAGCATGGTTAATGGTCAGGAATACTGGGAGTTTTAAAGCATTTAGAAGACACCAGGTTGCGGAAGAATGGTTTACAGTATATTTCCAACGTTTGTGTACACACACTATTAGAGCTTATAGCCTCATATCTAAGAGAAAATCAATTTAAATTCATATATGCAAATATATACCTTCCTACACAAGCCTCGCTCAACTAGCAGTTGCTAAACAGTAAAGGAGAGCACACTACAATCCAGTGCTTCGGTAAGGACTGAATATGCATACTTCACAATAACATATACACTGTATGAGAGCATTAGCTTTAGGGATGTTATATAACTGATTTTTCACTCAATCATATTTCTTCTAGTTTCAACAGCTGGTTAAAGGGGAGGTATGAAACCATCCCACTATGCCATATCAGGATAATTGCAGAAGAGGATTTAATTATTTGAGAATAAAGAGTTTGTAAATTGGGTGGAGAGACACCCACATTCTTCATTTCTCTTCAAATCGAATACAAATAACTGCTATTAATGTTCACCTGTCTCTTACTTGTATTTTGTCACGACGGGAAGTGGTAAAAAAAATAGCCATGTATGCAGTCCTATACACAAACCTAGGTCCATTTTTCTGTCTAATTCGCAGTATGCTGGTTGGGAAATACAACTTCAAGAAGCAGTCTTGAGTTACTATGCAGTCAGTTTAGAAGCCTGTTCAGAATTTATGAATGCTATTCCCTAGAAAGTACAATTGAATCTTGATTCCCTTTTAATGCGTACAATGGTCAATTCTGTGCAAATCCAGCATATTTCTACTTTTAAAAAAAATTACTACCCCATCACTTGCTTTAGCTCCCAATGACTACATTAAAATTTAAAATGAGTTTGTTTTGCTTTCTGTTTAAGTGTGGGTGTAAGGCAATTTGGCAATGACAACGAAGGCAGAGCTAGTCTGTTCTATTCTAGCAGGAAGGCATGCATGCAATCCCCCTCCCTTAAATACCAAACCGAAGTCATTAAAATTTTTGACTGCAGATTCAATATTATTCATTCAATATTATGCTTATGAAAATGAAGGAACTCCATCACTGGCAAGAGAGCTAAGCACAGTGTAAACAAGCATTGTGCAAGCTTCCCCTACAGAAATTTGTCAATATACTTGAGCCTTAATCTGCAATCCCAGCTCTCCAAATCACAGATCACGTTTGCAAATACACTATCAAGTATGTTAAACTGTATAACATTCTGACATTGCAGACAGATTTTCATAGATTTCATAGATCACAGAGTTGGAAGGAGCCTACAAGGCTATCGAGTCCAACCCCCTGCTCAATACAGGAAACTAGAGGAGGGGTCTCCCATCCAAGTAATAACCAGGCTTGATGTCCAACAGGGAATTAGAAAAGACCACTGAACTTATTTAGCTTGTAATAGGCCTTGGCTTTGCACACTGCACTACCGATTTCTTTTCAAACATGGATTAGAATTAAATACATAATACATCCTAACTAAAACTGTCAATGATTAAATATGTGTTTATCAATTAATTAAATTTAGATAAAAGCACATATTACTAACATCTCAATACAGGTGTATTTCTGAGGACGCTAGAGGCAGCATTATTTCTGTCAAGTGTTGGATAATTTACAATTTCTCAAACAAAAGCTGCTACTTATTGGTAGAAGGAAAGACCACTGCCATCAATATTTTACATCAGTTTGGGGCATTATACACTGGGGATCTCTTGGATCTTTTCACCAAACCAGGGGCAACAATTTCGCTCATGCCCTGGCTCGTAACTTACTTAGCTTGATGGTCAGTTCATCCCCGACTACAAACCATGCTCAATTTTAAAAAAATTAGAAATCACTTACAAAGAAATCCTGTGAATGTTTATTTAGAAGTAAGTCCTACTGTATTCAGTGGGATTCACTCCCAGGCAAATATTATAGGACTGCAGCCTTAAGGTGTGATCCTATGCATGTTTAAACAGAAAAACGTCCTACAACAGTGCTGGCTGGGGAATGCTGGGAACTGTAGGAATTTCTTCTGTCTAAACATGCATAAGATGTGCCCTTAATTATATTTTAGCCCATTCCCAAATTGCTAGGGTTCAGCCTTCACAGATAATTTTACTACGTCATGAAAACAGCCTGACTGCCCAACAGCAAGATGTCAGGAAGACTAATTTGTGACAAGCGTTTAGAAAACATTTCACAGGATGACAATGGAAAAGTTGTTGCATTCTGCTAAAATACAAGCTATGGGATTTGTGATGAAGGAAAGTTATAAAGATTTTCTTTAAAAAAAAAAAGAAGAAGAAGAAGAAGAAGAAGGGAGAAATGACACATTTCAAATTCCAGCTTCACATAACTCAAAGTTCAATTAAATTGAACTTTCATAAACACAACTAACGTACAAAAAAAGTAATAATTATTCCCTCTGAAAGTTACAAATGACTCAATCAAAGAACAGATATATAATTGAAAATGTTGTCCTGACTTTAAAATATAGAGGTCAGTGCAGTGAAAGTATTATATATTTTTTGTACCGGAGGAAAAAATGAAGAAGGATGAGCGGTTTTATGAGCTGGCAGTACATGAAAATCTTTAATCAGACATCACAAAACAATAGCAGGGTTTTTTTTAATGTGGGTCTTCCAGTTGCAAATAGGGAAACTAATAACCCACCCTTGTAAACATGTTTTAATGATGCAGTAACTATGAAGAACATGTGTTATAATTTCTCTCAAAGTCATTAAAGGAAATAAAAATAAAAAGACTTACATGCTAAAAAAAAAATCAAAGAGCTGAGTTAAGATTTATTGCTTTTATTGTATACATTCTAGTATCCTAGGTGCTATGCATTATTTATAATAGCCAATTCCCAACTCTGGCTTACTTCTAATGCATCCACTGCACAACCAAAAGGTAATTCGCCCTACACAAAGAGGGAGTCACCTTTCCCATGCTGCAGCTGCTTGTCGCCATCACACATGGTTTCAGAGGGTCCACTGATGTAGCAGGAACTGGTTTTGGGGAGGTGCAGTGGAAAGAAGTGGTAGGAAAACCCTATCCACCTGTACCAAACTCCACACAGCTATCTGGATACAAGCTACTGCAAATATGTCACATTTGGAGCAGTGATGCTTAGAGTAGACAAAGAGACATAAACAAGGGAACCAAATTTTGAGGAGAAGGGGTTAGTTTGAAAAAGGGGTGATGTACTTCCAAAGCTGTGCCCCCTTCAAACTATGAAGCTGTAGTTTCAGGAGTGGAAAAAAGGTCATTTTCCAGCAAGTTGCAGTCATCACTTCAGCAACTTTGAGTCTAAGATAGGGATGTGTGAGGAATCTGACAGAGGGGTGAAAATCTGACAGATCTTCTCAACTCAGCCCCTCAGATTCTTTTCTGTAAACCCTGCACTGGCACCAACTCGATCTGATACAAGTCAAGCCAGCAGATGGACTTCCATTTTTAAAACAGGCTCAATTTGCATGTTGTTGTTTTTTAAAGCTGGGGAATTTTGCACAAAATTCGGGCCTCTGCTCCGCAAATTTGTGCAAATCTTGCAGAGCAGAGGTCCCAAATTTTGCTCAAATCTGAAATTAACTGTCAGAAATATTCAAGGTGGCCAAGGTGGAGTGTATGCATATGCAGTGAGAAGAGGATGCTTCCATACTTCTCATGTTAAATGCTACAACGGGGACAACAACGACTAGATGGCCCCAATTTGCACATATCACAATTTGCACAAATTGTGTTAGAGATACGCAGTTCTTGGCTCCAAATTTGCACTAAAATTTTGAGAAATTTCACGGAAGCCCAAAATAAAAACCTGACTAGGCCCGATTTTGGCCATCAGGTCGGAAATGTGTTGAAAGTCTGTCGAGCTCAAACGGAATGAGTTTTTCAGTGCTGCACATCCCTAGCCTAAGGTGGCCACTTACACATTGCTAAAAAAGAGGAAATGCATTACCCAAAAATAGGACAAAAGAGGACATGGAAATAATTGTATAACATTTGTTCATGCTCTTATACAAGTAAAGAAACAAATTTTGAAATAATTATTATCATTTAAATAGAAATATAATGCATCTTGCCACAGTGGAGAAGACTGTGGCCAGTTAACTTGTGTGCATGTTTAATCTGCTGTACTTTATCTTTAAAATGGACTTGGACTGGACAGCCCTTTATATAGATGATACCTTCAAATAAGACAACTGTCCTGACAGCTCTTCATGTGGAGGTCACCTTACTTGGGGCACTGCATGGTCTGCCAAAAAAGGATGCCTGGCCAGGTTGAGGGAGAGAAGTGCTGCCTGTAGGAAAGGCTGTTCACAGAGGTCTGGGAGAGCCCCATCATAACTGCAGAACCCCATGAGTAGTTCTTTAGGCAATTAAGCTTTCTGCTCTTACGCTCAGGGTGTTACAAATACTGACTCCCTGAGGGGGTGATCAGAAAAACCAGGGGGAAGTCTACCACCTTATCTGTCACTCTCATCTATTGAAATTATTAGTGTGGGTGAAACAAGAAACAGGAGCAGGTCTGCTTCTCTAGACCGGGGCTGCCATCCATTTGCCCAGAATGGTAGCAAGTGGAATGGGGGGGGGGGATTTGAGAAGTACAGCTGTTGGGGGAAAAGCTCCTTGATGAGGCAGAGAAATAGGAACTAGTAGAGTGTGGGGAGATGCCACAGGCACAGCAAGGAATCAAGGCCATAATCTTAGCAGCCTCATTCTGAATAAGGCTGTTGCTGGAGTTTAGTAGGTCGTAACTGTCCGAATAGAGAAAATGCCAATGATTATCTAAGACAGATTAAATGTTTAGAAATACTATACAAATAGGGGTACATTAATTACTATTATTGTTTTTGTTAGACTCTCTATCCATTTTAGTGTTTAAAAAGATTTGCAGCTTTCATCCCCTTTAAAATCAGAACAATATGTAAAATTAACTCCTCCTAGGCCATGGAGTGGAAGAGCAGAAAGGGATGGCGTTGCTGATCATTGAAAGCCAAATGAAATGAAATGAAATGAAATGAAAGTATGGAAAAACTAACAACAACAAGAATTTGTATTTTTAATGTTGGCACAGGACATCTACAAAAGATGTGGATAAGTTTTGGACAAGAAGACAGGGTATGTTTTGGACATAAAGGAGACAGGCTCAAAACTGAGAAACGAATTTGGGGATGGACGAATCTGTCAATTTCAGTTACTGTCTCATTTTTCCAGTCTTAAATTCAGTTAACTCTATCCTGATATTCGAGAATACTGTTTTATGTTTGTATGGAAATTTCTATGCATTTTTCTGAGCATTTCTCCTAATATATGCATTTTTGTATATAATTGCATATTATGCAATTTTGCAAAATACACATTTTTGCAAGCAATCTTCTTAATCTAATGCATTTTGAACATTGTTTTCACTAATATACTCATTTTTGTATGCACTTTTTCTTAACATATGCATTTTTGTACACTTTTTTTTATTGTAGAACTCCATAGCACAATCCGGAGAAGTCTGTATTTCAAAGGATATTGAGTTTCGGTTCGTATATTAGTTTCAAAGTGTGAAATTAGGTAGATTTGCATATAAATGCAAGCTGAATGAATTTCTCTCCCACCCCTAAAATTATGTCTGCATATTGAAGATAGCTAAAATTTTATTTGCCAAAGAGATCACCCAAAGATAGAATGTACAAGGAGAAACAGGGGAAGTGAAGAATTTAACAGCTTGTCAACTCTTTCACTAGCCCAAAAGTAAGTGATAAATGAAGCAAAGGCAGAGAATCTTTGAAAGTTAAATTAAAAATTTAAGTGTAGGAAGGGGTGCAAAGATTAGCCTCTGTACACTGCCTGCAGCCAAAAACAAGTCACTGTGAACCCTCTTTCCTTCCCAGATCTCCACCCCCCACCCATCTTTCCTTCTCTCTCTCTCTCTCTCTCTCTCTCTCCCAGAAAGTGTTTGGATCCCAATTTACCTAGCCCTAACCAATATGACTCCCTTGGAACCATTGTCCAGCCCATTCATACCCAGATTCATCACACATGTCTGTGGTCTAGTATTCCATGCACAGCAGCCCTCGGTTTAGGCAGCAAGTAGGCCTTTGACCTAATTTCCCCACATTTGTATCCTGTGAATTGCTCCATGTCAATTTCTATTTCCACAGGGGGAGGGGAGTCTTTTATTACTGATTTCCTCTCACTTGCCCCTTTTCTAATTTTTTTTAACAATAACATAGCTGATGAAGATACCAAGTGGCAACAGCATTTACACATGTTTACTGCAAAAAATGCTATCATGGCTTCTGCAAAGCTTTTTCTCTAAAGCTCCTAGGAATGCTTAAGCAGCCTCACTTTCCCCCTTTAAGGCAGCTGAACCTGTTGGTGAGGTAGAAAATCCTCAGGACTGAATACAATAATGGTCTCTTTTCTGGCAGACATTAACAGAAAGCCCCAGTAACAGGGAGGAATAAAATGCCTTTATTTGGAAATTTTCATGAGCAAACAGGATGCCTTGTAAAAGTGGATTAAAAAAATTCCCTTCACTATCAAAATAAATAAAATGAAACTGATTATGAGAAGCAGAGAAATCAGACTGCCATCTGGCTAGTCAGGGACCCTCCCAAGAGCAGACAGCATTGTTATGCAGATAATGAAGATTAAAATAACACTCATTCCTCAGGACAGGAGAAGCTCATAGGAGATCTACCTACAGCTACTGTTTAACTCTTCAAAGGCAGGATAGCAGGAACATGCATGGGGGCGGGGGAAGGGTAGCACTTCTCTGGAACAGAGCACACCATGCGACAGTCAGCTAGCTAGAAAGCCTCACCTGAGAGGAAGAGTAAAGGAAGAGAAAAGGATTAAGGCTTTATAAGGTGAGAGTGAACTGCTTCTGAATGGAGCAGGTCCATGATGGCATAAAAGATTGTAAAGGGAAGGTAGAAACCACTGCGATGCAAGGAACACCTGGGGACAAAAGATGTAGGAGGACTGACAGATGGACTATAACAATATTACTATCAACAATAAAAACAGTCCTAGGGGCTGAGAGGGAATCTAGTAACGTTCAAAAGATTTGCAGCAACTAAATGCACAGAAACACAGAAAAGTGTTTCTGCATTTGCACTCAATTCACCTGCACTCAAGTCAATAACATTAAGAAAAACACACACACACTATGTTGAGGTTTCCGAGACTGCAAGAGAATTTGCACAAATTAAAAGGGAGAAGGAAAGACTTCTGCCAAGTAACCCCAAGGCAAATATACCTCAGAAAGGAGGACCACCACCAGCCTCTACCAGAATTAACTGAGTGGAAAGGTGCTTCCACCTCTGAAAAACATAGCCATGTTTGCAGGAATATCTCTGTTAAAGAATGTTTAACTTGTTCTTCCCTGTGTGGATTTTCTCCATTTTCATCCATCAGATAAATATTTAAGCTTCACAACTGTCATTCATACATAACCATGATTTTGCTTTCTTCAAACTGGGGCACCCACTACAAAAGAAATAGGAGCTGCATATGATCATAAAAGCAATCTTTTTAATAGCATCCCTTTGCAGATTCAGGTTCCTCTATGACACTGGGCCTCTTAACTCTCATGGCTCCAAACAGAGTTGTCGTCTTGCCTTATCAGGGAGATGGAACAATATATAGAGGTAGAAGTAGTGGAGATACAATAGGCCTAGAATATGACAAAAAGCCTTCATAGGCCTGGAATGTGAGTAGCCTTCATACATTCACCCTTTTCTAGCCTGCCATCCATTTCCTCTGGCTGGCCCAAAGAAAAGAAAGAAAGGAGTTACATTCAAGTTTTTCAGACAGCCTACTCTAGGATTCTTCCAGCTGAAGGCTGCTACATGAGGTATCAAACCAGACAGACAGAAAGACAGACACAGAGAGAGAGAGAGAGAGAGAGAGGGAGGGAGGGAGGGAGATCTGGTGATGACAGCTTTTGTATCCTGATTCCCCATAACTCAAGTCTGTGGTCTTGGGTTAGAGTACAATACAAGGTTGCTGACAGGGCTATAAGATACATATTCTGCCTTGGCAAACTCTGGCACATGGCATGGGATTTGTCATCATGGAAATGTCAGCTTTATATGTGGTATTCATTTTAATTTTCTACCACTTGTAGTTCTGAAGAAAAACTAGGAAATATGCACAATGCTGATATGCTTTCCATGCTCCAAGCAACTCCCTTTTCTATTAGTTTTTTTTAGCTCTCCCCACCACTACCCCTATATCTTGCCACACAAAAGGCATTTATTTATTTATTCATTCATTCATTCATTCATTCATTGTATTTGCACCTCACCTTTCTACCAAGAAAATGATACTCAAGGTGACTTACAATCATGGATAAATGAAAACTTAACTACGGTAAAACAATAATGGGGGGAAAAAACCCATTAAAATCACAGTTAAAAACACAACAATAACAGAATCGAAACAGCACCCAACCCAACACACCTGCTTACATGCCAAAGCCCTGCTTAAATAAAAATGTCTTTGCCCACCAATAGAAGGACAGCAGAGAGGGAGCCAACCTAGCCTCCCCTGGAAGCGAGTTCCAAAACCTGGAAGCAGCCACTGAGAAGGCACTGTCTTGCGTCACCACTACGCATGCCTCTAAAGGCAGCAGTAGTGAAAGAAGGTCATCTCCCAAAGAGCCAGACAGGCTCGTATGGGAGAAGGCAGACTTTCAGGTAGCCTGGTCCCAAGCCACATAAGGCTTTATAGGTCATAACCAGGACTATGAGTTCTGCCTCTATACAGACTGGGAGCCAGTGAAGCTGTTTTAGCAAGGGAGTCATGTACTCCCTGTAACTGGCCCCAGTAAACAGTCTGGCCGCAGCATTTTAGTCCAGCTGAAGTTTCTGAACTTCAAAGGCAACCCCATATAGAGCGCATTACAGTAGTCCAAACGGGATGTACCTAGACCATGTGTAGCCATAACCAGATCAGATTAGTACATAAACCCTTCTCAGCTTCCTTTTTTTTATATGTGTGGCGTTTTGAAAATAAATATGTAAAGAGGACCAGTTGACCATGTGAGTCCACACCTTTCTCTTAAAAAGGCTTTCATACAGCAGGAAGCACACATTCCCCCCCAAAAAAAGTCCCCATTGGCCAAAAGAAAGCAAGAAGAAAGGATGAAAATGCTTTCCTGTGAAATCATAACCCTAAAATGGAAGAACTCGTTGTGCATCTGCAGTAAATGGGATAGATTTCATGTGTATTTCCCTTAGAGTGGTCTCCTTTAGTGATCATGCTTAAAGAAACAAATGGAATGTATGGGCAAGGATGGAACACTTCTGGAAAAGCACTTGCAGTATTTGGGAAGACTGGCATATTACTTAACTCAGTATTCCATACAACAATGTGCAATAAAAATTAATTTCATTTATTAGTGCAACCATGGCAGTAGCTTTATTCTTTTCAGTCTACAAGGCAGAAATGCAATGTGCTTTCACACACACCCCAGCATCTATTTTATTAGTTTGCATTTGACGGATGCATTTCTTCCTCCTACACATCATTAAGAAAATTGAAATTAGCATAGATCAGTTTTAGGTACACTTATGTTGCTTCTGCACTACCCTGATGAGTTATGTCAAAGGCAAAGGTAATAAATACATGCCTATGTCTTTTATGAGTGATACAGCTTATGCTGTTGCATTTGATTGTTCATTAAACCTGCAGAAAAAGCATAAATTCATTGTAGCTCCTCCAGTGGTCTTTGTATTCTATGAATAATCAAACTAAATTTTCCAGCAACAGACAAGTGGTGTTCAAAAGTTAATTTTAAAATGCAAAATAATACTTCCCCTGCAATACCTAATTTGCATCAACTTTACTTCTACACATAGGGGTAGGTTTTTTATCATTTTAATGTGAAACAAATATGCAAAACTACTTTTTAAAAAATCCATTCAAATAAAATTCTTCCAACAGTGATAGGACCAAACACAACTTGACAGCTTAGTCCTCTGTATGGAATAATACTACAGAAGTGTGTCAGCAGCATTCTTTTTCTCTGCAGAATGTGGCATCAGTCACAGTGTCTTTCCCTCCCACTGTATGGCAATATAATCCCTGCCCTCTAGCAAATCTGTGCCCTCTGGTATGCTTGAACTAATCACATCAGATAAGAGGACAACACAGAAATATTTGGAAAAGAAATGAAATTTGGAGACTTCATTACTTTCTCAGCCTCTTCTTGTCATTTTGCCAACATTCTTTGACTCAGAAACACAGGGCACCTCGTTGTAAACATCGAGTGCATATGCAACAATCCCACAGGAATCATTTGGAATCATCAGAGACCATTGAATGGTTCTAGAAGATTATAACAGGGACTAGGGTTGCTCAAGAAAGAAGGCTTCACGAATACCACCACAACTGAGGGGACAGGCTCAAATCTCTATCACAAAAAGCGTGATTTACAGGACCAAGGGCTCAATCCTATGCATCTCTAGACAGAAAAAAGACTCCCAGCATGCCCCAGCCAGCATAGCTAAGCATTAGAGAAAGGTTCTGAGGGTTGTTCGGCAGAATAGATGGCTTCACAAGGTGGTGGAAGGAATACCTTTCCTGGAGGTATTTAAGCAGAGGCCAGATAGCCATCTGTCAGGGAGGCTGTAGCTGCAACT
This sequence comes from Shinisaurus crocodilurus, assembly GCA_021292165.1. NCBI lineage: Eukaryota > Metazoa > Chordata > Lepidosauria > Squamata > Shinisauridae > Shinisaurus > Shinisaurus crocodilurus. The sequence goes on along the minus strand of CM037879.1, from coordinate 259,832,564 downwards.
TGCATTGCAAAGCTTGCATTGAGCAGGGGGTTGGACTAGATTATTTCCAAGGTTCCTTTTCAAACTCTGTGATCCTATATTTTTACAGAGTCATTTTAACTGGGGTACCAGAACACACGAGGTGACCCTTGACTTCTGAGGGACTGTCTCACCCTTTCTCTCCTAATAACTTATCTAGTATTATGCTCCTTCCAGTGCTTCTTTATTAGAAGCATATCTAATGGTTTACAGATAGGTTCAAAACTGGCTGACTTTTGGAATGCACAAGTTGGAAGGTCCTCCTCTCAAATGGCTACTGAGTGAAGAAGGCAACTCTCATGCCTCTACCAGTCACGTCACCCATCTCTCTCTCTCCCTCCCCCTTATCCTTGACAAGAAGACCTTGTAATCCCCTCCTACAACCACTTAGTAACCAACACTCTCTTCATTCCTCCGCTGTCACCAACCCCCTTAGGGTAACTTATTCAATCCACTCACTTTGATTTTTAAAAATAAAACAAGTTTTATTGATCACAATTTAGGGTAGGGAAATAGATGAGGAGGTTATGAGATCCTAAACGTTGTAAACCCTCTCTCTCTCTCCTCTCCCCCCTCTCTCTTCAGACTCTCCCCCTCTCCCTTCGGACTCCCCCTATATACACTCCCAGTCTCCCCATTCCACTCCCTCATCCAATCAGCAGACATCTCAACATTCCACACTCCTCTCCTCTCATACTTACTGATAGAGCTTTGCCCATGGGTAGGGGCATGACAACAACCTTTTTCAGTACTAGTCCAGGAGAGAATGATCCTATGTCCCCTAGACATGGTCGGGGGGGGGGGGCATAGGATAGTTCGGATTCCCAGTTCTGAGGTTGGAGACAGAGCCATAAGTACTGGGCGCTGGGAATCGGAGCTCTGAGCCCCCTACCCCAAACCCTCAGAGCCAGCACAGAAAGAACTACGCCAGATGTTTTCCGTGGTTGGGAAAGAAACCTCAGAGAGGGGGTAAAGAGGGCATTCTAGAGGGCAGGGAGGGGAGGAGACTGGAGTGGCCAGGTAGTGAAAACAGCCGTCCAGCGAAAATGCGGACCGGGAGGGGCAAGGAGGCAAAGATTGCCTCCTCTGCTCCTCCTGCTCTGCATTGGATGAGCGTGAGCCTCCGAGTTTGGAGGCTCTCACTCATCTCAATAGAATTGCACCCTTAATCTCTCAGGCTGGGCTGGTCAACATGAAAACCTCTGAGACAATGTGATGCAACCTCCAAAACTCTGGACAGGGTATAAAAAGCTTGTAAGCATTAAAGTGTGTTGCAAAACATTAGAGAAGCATGTGCAAAAGGTTCAGCAAGCAAAGGAAAAATTATGGCTCCACAAGTTTTATGTCTGCAAATCAAAATGGGCACAATCCTTTGAAATTCAATGTATAATGACATCAATGGGATTTAAGCAACCTGTTTAATTTATTGGCTGCAGTCAATTCCAAATGAGAGCTTTTGTAGTATATTGGTCAAGAGCATGAACCACCAGTTGGGAAGTCACTAGAATCAATCTTTTTGATACATCTATTGCTTCTTTGTATGCTACGTTTATACATGTTACCTTCTGGGACCAAAAGCCTCATTCTTCAAAAGTGGCATAACTCTCTCACAGGTCTAAGACCTCAAGCAGTTTTTCTAAATTCTGTTGTATTCACCCTATGAACACTACAAAAGCAAGCCACACCTATCTGTAACCAGGGCATCTTGCAAAGGGCAAGGGGAGAAAGGGGGAAGCCAGGAATGGCATCTCCAGTTCTGAATTTGATCTTGCTCAGGCAGAGAACTCATTACAAGAAAACCGTCTCAATTTCACACACACAGAGCTATTATTACTGGTAATGCTGCCTAGCCAGAAAAGTGTAACAGTCTCTAATTAACCCCCACCCCCAT